>JARYZH020000067.1:1207379-1811069 GCA_030021035.2 Notholithocarpus densiflorus | reverse complement strand
CTTTGCCCCCCTCAAATTGATATTTTTAAAAGTTATAAAAAAATATTAATGACAACAAAAATTAAGCCCAAACAACACCTCAAAACAAACACAATCAAAATATATATATATATATATATATTTAAATTCAATGCCGATTCTAACTAGCCTAGGAGTAGGAGAACACCTAGCTTATGGCAAGACACACCTATAATAAAAAGTAAAAAGAATACGATTTCTAAGCCACTCAAAAAAAAAAAAAAACAAACAAACAAACAAACAAACAAACTAATAATAGTGCACCACTAGTCACCAATGTAGCAAAAGCAAAGGCAAACTAGTCACCAGTGCACCACTAGTCTACCCACATGATGATGAAGCCCCAAGCCTAATAATATTTTATCCATATCTCATATATGAATCTCTAATGCTTAGTTGATTAACTTAGATTTAATCATATGTGTTGACAGTGTTGTGAAGAAAATTGAAAGAAAGGCAGTAGAAACTCCACCACATCCAAAAATAGAAGAGACTAAAGAAAGAAGAGGTACACTCTGACTCCATCTTTCTCTTTCAATCTTTCAATAAGGCCTAAAAGTTATATTTTTTTTTTATAAATAATGGTGGTCAAGTGGTGTCTTGTCGTCTCTAGTGACTAACAAATGTGAACTGTATAACACAACACCCATGCCATGTGATGTTCTTATAGTTCTGTGCATTTCATTGTAGATTTGTAGTTTTGTTTGTTAGTGTTTTTGTCTACTAGTGTCTTCTAAAAATTAAAGAAATATTTTGTTTTGGATAAATAATTAAAGAAATCATTTGCAACTTTAAAATTTATTGGTTAGTTGTTGACTGCTTATGTGCATAATGCTTGTCTATTGCATGTAATGATTGTAGATTATTGACCATATAATGACATGATAATTTCAAATTATATTTTATTTGTAGATTATGAAAAAGTCAACTACCATATTTGATTTTTTCAAAAGAAAAGTTTCAAATGATTTAGAAGCTAATACTAGTGGTGTAACATTGCCAACCACTAATGTTGAGGAAAATCCTAATGTCCCAATTTAGGAAAATCTTAACGTCACAATTGAGGAAAATCCTGATGAACCAGTTGAGGAAAATCTCAATGTTCCAATTGAGGGAAATCTTGACGTCCCTATTGAGGAAAATTCTCAAACAAAATTTCACAAGATTGATATGAGTTTGTTGCAATTACAACGTGATCCTGGATCGCGTAGGCAAACATATACTTATCATGTTGATCAACGAGATGAGATCTGGCAACGTTATATTAAGTTGAGTCCATACCGACCTCTTTTTAAAAAAATTTAAAAATCTTAAAGGGTCTTCAAGGTTCTTGGTACGAAGATGATCACTTTAAGTCATGGCTTGAATATTCTCCTAAATACGATGCCACTTTTTGTCTACCATACTTTCTCTTTCATAAGCCAACTAGGCATGACAGACAAAATGCATTCACAGTTAACGAATTTAAAAGTTGGAAGAAAGTTAGAAACGGCGAAATCTGTTCTTTTAGTCTTCATATAGGGAAAAATCTTAACTCCACTCATAGATTTGTGGTAAAGCGTGTCAAGGTTTGATGAACCAGTCTCAACATATAGACAGGGTAGTGAGCAATTTCACTTCAAAACAAATTGCAAATAATCGACTGTGATTGAAGGCTTCAATTGATGTTGACCGACATCTTCCCTTGCAAGCTATTTCTTTTAGAGGTTGAGATGAAAGCTCTACTTCAACCAATCGGGAAATCTTTCTTACGACATTGGATTTGATATTGGGCTATAATAATATTTTTGTTGAAATAATGACAGATGCTCCAAAAAAATGCCACCTACACATCACCTTATATTCAAAAAGAAATTCTACATGTTATTTCAACCAAAGTGAAATTGGTGATGCAAAGTTTTGCATATTGGTTGATGAAGCTCATGATGATGGTTGTATGCGAGAACAATTTTACGAGATTGCTCATGGTGTTGACACTGCACCATTGACCCTTAAAAAGGAGATATATTATTTGTTCTCTAATCATTGCTTAGATATTCAAAACATTCGAGGGCAAGGATATGATGGTGCAAGCAACATGCGGGTGAGTGAAATGGATTACAAGCTTTGATTTTGAATGATTGTCCATATACTTATTACATTCATTGTTTTGAACATCACTTACAATTGGCATTAGTAGGAGCATCAAAAGTAGTTGTCCCTTTTAATAGATTTTTTAGTAAATTGATTTTGGTTATCAATAATATTCGTACTTCATGCAAAAGTATTGAGCAATTAAAAATTGCTAGAGCTTCTAGCATTACATATTTGATTGATATTGAAGAGCTTGAGACTAGGAAAGGACTTAATCAGATGGTCACTTTATAGTAACCTGGAGATACTCGTTGGGGTTCACATTATAAATCAATTTCTAACTTGATAAAGTTGATTAGTCTAACATGTGAAATTCTACTGAAAATCATGGATGAAGGAAATTCTTCACAAAAAGTAAAAGCACAGTCCGCTTACGAGGTGTTAATTTTATTTGAATTTGTCTTCATCTTGCATTTTGTTAATGAAACTATGGGATCACTGATAAATCTTGTCAAGCTTTGTAAAACCAATCGCAAGACATTTTAAATGCTACACATATCGTTTCATCTACTAAAAAACTTATCCAACAATTTAGAGATGAGAAGTGGGATGACTTACTTGCTACTATGATATCATTTGTAAGGAACGTAGTATAGATGTCCCTGATATGAATGCTCGTTATGTTGCAAGATTTGTTCGAGCTCGTCATCAACAAAAGGACATTAGAAATGAGCATTATTATAAAGTGGATATTTTTAATGCAAGAATAGATTCTCAATTGCAGGAACTAAATCATCCGTTTAATGAGCACACCATGGAGTTACTTATGCCCACAAGAGGCATATGAATCTTTTCAAGTCAGTGATATTTATTCATTAGCATATAATTTTTATCCAATAAACTTCACAAATGATGAAAAGAATGGTTTGAAAAAGGAACTTGATCTTTATAAGTATGATGTAGTTCAGCATTCAAGGTTCAAGAATTTGAAAAAGATCTTTGAATTATGCCAATGGATGGTGAGAACTAGAAAATCATAAAACTATCCGCTTATTTATAGAGTGGTCAAGCTTGTGCTTACTCTTCCTATTTCTACTGCAACTACAAAGCGAGCACTTTCAGCTATGAATGTCATCAAAATTGACCTTCGCAACAAAATGGAAGATGAGTTTTTGTCAGACGTTATGATGTTATTCATTGAAAGGGATAGTATTGAAAAGGAAGATTTAAAAAAATGGCGAGTTCCATTTTCATAAAATAATTGCATTGTAATATCTTAAGAAACTATAATTTTGTGTATTTTTCTTTGTTGATGGTTTATTAAATGAATGTTTATTTGGAGTTTCAATTTTTTTTTTTCTTTTTTTATACTTCTGCCCCCCTAACTCCAAGTCCTGGCTCCATCCTTAATCAAGGCACAAAAACAGCCCATTATCCCTTCCAATCCCAAAAATTTTTACAATTGTGCTACAATATCATCATAGATTTATGATGGTACTATAACTCACTTGCAAAAATATAATATTCTTTTATATTACAAACATCTCATTCTTTCTCTCTCTCCCTAGCTTATTTCTCTCTCTCTTGTCCAAGTCTCTTCTCTCTCATCTTAGCCTCCCTCCCTCCCTCCCTCTTTCTCTCTCTCTCTAGTTGAAGGTCGCGGGTTCATGGGTTTCTCTCTCTCTCTCTCTCTTTGGTTGACAGCGGCGACATGGATTGGTGTGGTTATGGGTTTGGGTTTTAGGCCGGTGGGTGGCAATGGCGTGGTGGGTCGTGGTGTCTTTCATGTGGGTTTGGTCAGGGGCTTTCATGTGGATTTGTGTTGGTTTTATGGGTATGTTGGCTTATGGTTTGATTTGTGTTTATAGGTTTGGTTTGATTTGATTTTTGTTGATTTGTGTTTATGGATTTGGCAGATCGGGGTGGTGCCATGGTCGGCTATGGCTATGGTTGTTTTGGCAAATCGATGGGTTTTTGCAGATCGATGGTGGGTTGTTTTGGTAGATCAGTGTCATGGCCGAGGTGGTGCTATGAAAGTGATTGGAAAGTTTTGGGTTTGGGCGGTGGTTGTGTTGTTGATGATGGTGGTGGCAGGCGATGCAGTAGTGGTGTTGTTGATGATAGTGGTGGCAGGTTGTGTTTGAAGATGACTTTGGTAATTCAACTGATAAAAACCAGTTTAGGTGCTAAGTTTTGGAGATTTTTCATCATTATATAAAATTTATTTAGGTTTGGGTTTGTTCGTAGTGGTGGTAGTAGGTAGTTGTAGTGGAGGTGGTTTGGGTTTTGGGTTTTGGGTTATATTATATTTTATTGTATAGATATATTATTTTAATTTGTTGTATGATAAAATAAAAGTTAGGATGTTGAGTGTATTATAAAATAGTATGATATAATAGATAAAGTAGTTTTTGAGATGGTAAAATAGAATAGTTTGAAAATATTGGATACTGATGCTCTAAGAGCATTCAACTTCAATGCAATAATAAAGTTTTGCAACAAATTTGGTTGTAGCTAATAACTACAACTTCTACTAAAAAAAATGAATATGGCTACATATTTTAAAAATCTAACTGTTAAATTATACGTTCTTAATACGGATATCAAATTGTCAATCTGATGTTATTTACTATTCAATCCATAAACTTTTTTTTATACATAATTTTAAACTACAAAAACTTGAAATTTAAACATTTGATTAATGACATAGCTATTGATTTTTTATTTTCGAAAATTTGGAAGCATAAAGAATATAAGAAGAAAATGTAATTCAGTGGTGGATTTGTCAAAATTCACATACAATATAATGATATTTAGTGGAGTTGTAGCCATTGACTACAAACAAGGTTGTAGCCAAACTTTTTCCTTAACTAATTTGTCTAAATATCCCACTTTTATTATTTTAGCAAACTCAAGTTCACATGCACTTACATTAGGCTCAATACTTATCTCTTTATTTATTTTAATATTGTTTTTCCTTTGCCCGGTATTGTTTTAAAAAAAAATTTCCTCCCCTATCCTCACTCCTCCAATTTCCAACTTCCCAATCCTCAATCCTCCTTCAATTTCCAACTTCCCAATTCCCACATATCATACAACCCCCCCCCCCCCCCCCCCCCCCCCCCCCCCCCCCCAAAAAAATTCCAAACTCAAACCCAAAAAAAAACCCTAATTAAACACAAGATTAAATCCAATTTGAACCTCATATCTCTTATTTTTTTTGAAAATAAACTTTATAATTTTTTTATTAGAAAAAACTTTACTAATTGAATTAACTAGAATCTACAAAGCTAATGGAAAACCACCTATTATAGAAGTAAGTCTTCTCCGCAATATATTTTAGTGTATAGTTCAATAATATATTTTCTACTTTCAACTTCAACATAGTGTCAAAACCTTTTGGTTACACTTTTTAAAAATTATTTCCAGTAGTTAAAAACTAAAAACACAAAACTGTTGTTAAACATTTGTCAAATTATTAAGTTACCACGCAGGATTTTATGGCTTGTCAAGATAAGTCCCAAATGTCAAAAGACCAAGAGTAGAGGGTGGGCCTTGGCCCATTAGGTTTAAAGGTTTGTATTGAACTGTTTAGGCTTGATTTGGATTCTAGGCTACGTTTGAAGCTGTTCAGGCCAAGCTGGATATTAACTGGTTATTGCGTTGAGTTAGGTTTGGGTATTGGACTTAGGCTTAGATGGGCCGTATTTTCAGAAAGGGCCACAAATGGAGCCTCTGTTTGTGCTTTTCTCCTTGACTTTAGTTGAGAATTCTGATGCTTTGTTCCATTTCTTGAGGTCCTGAGACTTCAGATGATGAATTAACTTGGGAAATTAACTCTCTAAAATGTTATTTAAATTTAATAGAGGCTTATCTGCTTTTAAGGAACTACTCCTAAATGTTGATTTGTGTTATGACTTTGTCGTTTTTTTTTTTCTTTTTTTGATAGGTGTTATGATTAGTCAATTAAAGTAGGTTTCTAATAGATTAGCAAACTGGGGCTATTTGTTCTTTTTGTTGACGTATGATTGATAGAATAGATCACTCATTTTATGAGTATTATTTCACCTAGAGAATTTGGAAGGATTTTTTTAGGAGATTAAAATTTCTTTTAAAAAAATCTGAAGATCCAAAATCATGCATTTTTAAATTGAGGGACTAATATCGAAAAAAATCTCATATTTGCGGGAACAAAAATACAATTTACCCTATTTTATTTTATAAAAATTTTATTTTTATCCTTGGTGTTTCAGTTGATACAACATTAGATATAATTCATATATACATGCATGCTAGGAACATGTGTGTTTATCTAAATCTGTTCATGATATTAATTTAAAATTGGTAATTATAGTAAATATGAAAATTTTCTTTGCATTCTTTTGTTTAACAAGTCCCATCAATACTCTTCAAATTACAAGCAAGGATATCACTCCTGGAGACTCACAAATGGTAATGGAACCAGTTTATCAATAAGAATTACATTCAGAAAATTTTGGTGTCAGAGAAAGAACTTACCGCAATGGACTCCTTGAGTTATACGATGCATGATAGACTCAGCAAAAGAGACTCTAATCCATGTTACAGCTTCTTTGATGGCCACCTTTCTTGCTGACCCCATTTTTTTTTTTTTTTAACTTAAGATAAATGCAATACTTATTTTAATGGCTATTTCTGTGCGTCCTGGCTGGCTTCAAAGTTTATTTTATATAGCTTTTGGCCAACGCCACCATCACAGCACTTTTTATAATAATAATAATAATAATAAAAATAAAAATAAAAACAAACAAACAAACAAAAGTACCTTTAAAAAAGCTGTAAGGGTGATAATATCTTAATTTATTATCAAAAGCGCTTTTTATCCATATTTTTACTTTTTTTGAGATAGGAGATAGACAATTTTTTACTAAAAACCGCTTCTTTCTAGCAATAAAGACCAAGACTGAATTCATACAATATACTGCCATCACATAATTTGTGATATATGTGAAGTTGTTTTTCCATTTTCAGATGCAAAACAATGTTACATTTAAATAATGAAAATTATACGAAGTTTTACATACATATCAATGTTGCATTTTATAATTTATTTTATATGTACCAGACTACTACACTAGGAAACAGAAGCAGGGATAGCCTACAAGCATGAAACGTTGAATTATTGAGCTTAATGTTCATTAAGGACAGCTAATAACAAAAAGAAATACAAACATTTACTTCTCAATCTAACTAATAACTACCACTTAAATAATCACAAAACAAGATTTCTTTTGCACAAGGTACATACTAGGTGTCAAGAGCAGCAACTTATATGGGTGCTGCACACGTTGTTCTAAAATGACCTGTCTGGTTACATCGACTACAATGCACAACTCGCTTCACACGACCACGGTCCTCTGCTCGAACTCGCTTCTTTCTTGGCCGTCCAGGAGGCCGAAGTGATTTGGGCGGGTTAATAAGAACTTCAGCAGCTTTACTGGCATTTGGATCTCCCTCAGATAACTCTTTCCATAGAGATTTATCTGGTATTGGATGTATGGTTTGCGAGTATGTCTTCCGATAGGTTGCAACAGTGAAACAGCTCTCAGTAAATCGATGGACATTCTGCCTGCAAGAGAGAAGCGCTGCCACAGCATGAGCACAGGGCAAACCATAAAGCTGCCAGCCCCGACATAGGCAGCAACGATTCCGAATGTCCACAATATTTGTTCCTTCATGAGATATGACTTCAAATTCAGCTTCATTAGCACGAAGCACCTGATATGTACGTGCACGCTCAAGAGCATCCGCTACACGCCTCTCAGCAGTAGGCACGAGTATTGATGTCCACTGCATACTGACCTCTCGGCGTTCGTTGAACCAAGTCATCAGCTGCCTTCTAATGCATTCCATCATCTGAATTATTGGAAGCCCAGAGGCCTCCAAAATCCAAGTATTTAACGATTCAACAATGTTAGCTGTCAAATGCCCAAAGCGCGTTCCCTCAAAATAAGCTGTAGCCCACAGTCGAGGGGGGATTCTTCGGATCCAATAAGCAGCATCTTGTGAAATCTCTTCAATCTCTAAAATTTTCGCTTCAAATTCAATCACAGTGAGAGCATGAGCCGCTTCCCATAGAAGGTTAACAAGCATTGTGTTATTAAACTCCTTACGAAAGCTTTCACTCAAGTGGCGCATGCAAAATCCATGAAATGCAGTTGGAAAATTTGCTTCCACGCCATCCACAATACCCTTCTGCCTATCTGACAAAATGGTAAGCCTTGGCATGTTTTCTGTATTAATTTCAAGCAGGTTGTGAAGTTCCGAAAGAAACCACATCCAATTATCATCATTCTCCTCATCAACAACACCAAATGCCAGGGGAAACAGACCACCATCACCATCAAAACCAGTAGCAAATAGCAAAGTACCCAAATACTTGCTTTTCAAATACGTCCTATCAAGCCCAAGGAGCGGCCGACAAGCATTAAGAAAACCATATATGGATGCCTGAAATGATATGAAGAGACGCTGGAAGCAGTTATCAGTTGGGTTTCCATAAACAGATGCAATACTCCCTGGATTTGTCCTTTTAACCTGTTCACAGTATTGCGGAAGCAAGCGGTACCCTTCTTCAAACGATCCACGCATAGCTGCCATGATTCGCTCCTTTCCTCGCCAAGCTTGCTTGTATGATAAGGTTATACCATGAACTCGGTGAATTTCTTCCAGTATCTCCTTTGGCTTGTAATTAGGGTTCTCCCGAAGTCGTTGCTCCACAGAGTTTGCAACCCACTGAACTGAGGCTTGCTGATGACCAAGATGAGCAATTCCTCCACAAGTATGAGATTCATGGATTGTCCTGATCGTAAAAGTTGGAACTCCTGGGAGCTTTGCAGCGTGAATGCGCCAAGGGCATCCCTCAGTAGCACATTTGGCAGTAAAACGAGTCTTGTCAGATTTTATGGTCTGCATTTCAAAGTGTAGGGCAATAGCTGTATCCCTCAGTGCTCTCCTACAGCTCTTGACATCAGGGAACTCTTGCCCCACTGCCAGCTCATAATTAGGATTAGGTACAATTGCACGAGCCTGGATTACAGGACTGGAACTGACTACATATAGGGACTGATCAACAGTCATATCATGTGAAGGTTCAATCCCCATTTCCTGGCTCTGGGCCACAGCTAGTTCCAGATTCTCATCAAGTTCTTGGCTTTCTGAAACACCCAATTCATTGTTCTCCGATAAAGCCAACTCATGATTCTGTCCAGCAAGATCCAACTCGTGGTCATCATGATCAGGTTTCTGATCCATACCTAATTCATTCTCATGTCCATAACTGTGGCCATCATCCCCTTCTTGGTCATGGCTTTGCCCCAAGTCCAATTCATGGTCATGGGCATGTCCTAAACCTAGTTCATGATCATGGGTCTGTCCCAAACCCAAATGATGGTCATGGGCTTGTCCCAATTCCAAATCATGGTTCTGCCCAAGCCCCATATTATGATTGTGGCCTAGCACCAACGGCTGATTCTGGCCAAGGGCCAAATTGTGACTTTGCCCAAGTATTAAATCATGGTTTGCCATTGATGTAATCAATCACAGTTTACCAAGAAAAACAATAACACAACTCCCTGCCCTCCAGAACAAAGTACCAATTTGGAAATGGAAACACCACCTTCCAATTGTATTGGAGAATGCCTGCCAAGAAAAATTACCACATATAAAAGATACCACATATAATTGAAAATACCAAACTTGGAAATCAACCCTTCATAATTCTTAGGTATCTTTCAATTCTCAAATCCATATATCCTTAAAACAGATTATTAATTCACTACGTAAGAAATTTTATCTAACTAGAACAAACCAGGCCTCTCTAGCAAAAATGCATTTGCAAACAATATTAAAAACACGCAAAAGAACATATCCTTACATTTCATTACCACCAACTTTTAATAATATAATAATTAGACAAGACAAGAAGAAGCACAAAATCCATAAGCATACACACAACATACCAAACTAAAGCGTGCATGCACAGGTGCTCACATTATTCTCTAAGATATAAAACAACAAACCAAAGTGAATAATCCAACCTCTGCAGCTGTTATCACCTTTGTAAATCTGAAAATCTACAAGAGCATTACCAACATTTTCAAAGAACTTCATCTCCAGTTTGACTGCTATGTAGATGACCTCATTCTACAACTTGAGTAAGGCACACCAAAATCCAGCATACAGTAAACTAAACTGCCTAACAGAAAATATCATCGCGTCTTTTGGTTGTAAAGAACAGGCAAGGAAAAAGGGAAATTTTTGAAATTTGGAATCTTAAACATAATTACATTGTTTTTTAGCCCCAAAACGTTTCAAACTTTTGCGATCCAAGAAACCATGAACCACCATCGATTAATCTTAACACAAATTATCTACCTATTACTCAACTCAGCTTCCCACTCCCTGAAATCCAAACCACAAAATAAATTTTTCTATTTCCTGTTAGATGATGACTTGAGACTGTAACAAGAACAACGAAATCCAAATTTCAAAACTGTGAACCTCACATACAAAGCGGATCCATTTACTGAAACTCTGAAGTAAACAAAATGGAAAACCTTGAGCTTCAAAATGTACATATTCCATTTCTTTCACTGAGCTCTCCAGCTCCTAAGCTAATCCAAAAAGGAACAAACTTGAACAAAAACACAAATCACACCCACCATTCAAAACAACCACAAAAACACAAATCCAGTTCAAAAACCAAAAAACCCCCCAAAAACAAAACCAACCCATCAAACAAAACCACAAAACATCTGAAAATCAAACCCCCAAAATAAACATAAAAAGAGTACCTTTACAAGTCAAAACCCTTGCTCCAAACCCAAGATTACATCCTCAGAAGCACTAAAAACGGGAAAAGAGGAACTGGGTCTTGCTCAAAACCCCGAGAATCAATGCCTGGAAGCTGCAATTCAAAGATCCATACTTGAATTGGGAATTAGGTTTTTGCAAAGAAAATGGAAAGGAAAATATTTTTTGAAAGGGAATGAGAGAAATTTGAAAAATATGGGTGGAGTGGGATTTGGCGGGTAATGGGGTATAGGAGAAAATCGGAAATTGAGGGAGGAAAGGGCAAGAAGAGAGTGAGGGTTGGAAGGGTGGGATTGGGAAATTGAGAGGGGCAGAAGAGGAAGAGAGTATGTGAGGGCTGAGAAGGGAAAATTACAGGTTTCAGGGTTAGGAATGAATGAGAGGAGGGTATTTTAGGGAACATCTATTAATTTCTTTATATTCATTTTGGGAATGTGTTTTTGTTGGGTTTTATGGTGTTACTGTTTTGTCCTTATATTTTGGTTTTTTTTAGGGGCTCAAAAAATCAAAATTGGAAAGGTTATAAACTGGGCTTTGGAGGAGTTTAGCCCAACTTTTTTTTTTTATGAACAAAAAATGGACAACGCAATTAAGATGGCAATCCTACCTGGACGTGATCATAGTAGCACTTTATTCATTGAGGTGCAGGAGGACCACGGTGAGTCATAGCTTTCTAGCCTCACGAAAGACACTAGTGAACATTAAGCTGCTAAGGGAAGTAACCCAAGTGAGTCCATATTTGGACTCGAACCTTGGACCTCACACTTAGCGCATCTTGTGCATCATCACCCAAGACCACTAAACCACACCCCTCGGTGGTGGAGTTTAGCCCAACTTGCTGAAGATAGAAGGTTTAAATGTATTTTGGGTATCAAAAATTCAAGTATGTTTATTTAATTTTATTTCAAACAAAAGTTGAATTAAAGTTCATCACCTTAGTTCATTTTATTATCAAACAAGCTTGAGCTTTTATTCTCGAATAAGCTTGCGCTTGTTTACAAGGTACTTAATTATCTTATTTATTTTTTTGTATAAAAAACATTACTACTTTTTTTTTTATAGGATTAAAAAAAAAAAAAAAAAAAAAAAAAAAAAAAAACATTACTACTAAAGTTTTATATGATTATATTCCCTCACAAACCGATGTTGGTAATTAATAACTATATAATTAGTATTATTTGAGTTAATTAGAGAGAATGATTTTTATTTATCAACTTATAAAAAATTAGATTCACCAACCTTTATTGTTAAAAATTATATATAATTTACTACAAAATAGACTATTTATATTATCATAAATAAATTACAAATAATAATTTAATATCTTATGAACTTATTTACAAATTTACACAATCCAATTTAATGCCTAAATACTTATATCTTAAAAATTTGAGAAATACTATGTCTACAAAATTTTAATAATAAATCTTAATTTATAGGTTGTTATCGGTTGTTATAGGTAGGCCAAAAAGAAATTTAAATAGTGAATTTAAATTAAAACTAGTAACAACTTATCACATATGATTTTTTGTGATAGTGTTGTGGATGTAGCACTTTTCTAAAAATTTATACCTAAACATATAATGTTGTGTATACTTATATCGAGTCTTATATTTTCTCAGCAAAAAAAAAAAAATCAAGTCTTATACTCACAAGCTTGTTTACAAATGTATTATATTTGAATTTAACTTGTTCAATACTTGAGCCTAAATTTCTTTTTTGTTTGTTTGATAATTTGATATATACAATGCGGAAGAGGAGACCTGAACCTAGGACGTCTTCGTGGGAAACACTAGAAGTGTCAATTGAACTATAAGACTTGTGGGGACAATTTTTGCTTCAAGGCCAAGGGCTAGACCAATTTGGAGCCTTAGGCATTTTTTGTTATCCCACATTGGAAAGATTGGTTCCCTCTTTCTAGCTTATAAGGGATGAGCCAATTAGAAAGAGTACCACTAGTTCCTTTTATAAGCTAGAAAGAGGGAGCCAATCTTTCCAATGTGGGATAACAAAAAATGCCTAAGGCTCCAAATTGGTCTAGCCCTTGGCCTTGAAGCAAAAATTGTCCCCACAAGACTCTTGAGCTCTTGGCACTTGAACCTAAACTTAAAATTGAGTTTCATTCAATTACTAAATAATAATAAAAAAAACATTAAAAAAAATTCAGCCTAAATTGGAGTTATTCATAAATAGTTTGATTCATTTATAGCTATTTATTAGGATGATGAATTTTTTAATTTATAAAATAACATTAAAAATTATTATACTGGAACTCCCTCTTTTATCATTCATGAGCCCCCGATCAAGTAGCATTCATGATGTGTAAATTTTGTCATAAATTTCAGAATATTAAATATTTGATATTTTTTATCATGCATGCGATTTCTTTAATATCAAACTGACATAATGACTTAATGACTTCTCTCTTAACAAAACAAAAACTGACAAAATGACCAAATTGATAATTTTTTTTAGGTTTTGTAGAATTGTAGAAGCTATATAAAAAAAATAAAAAATTAATTGAGACACAAATATTGAATTTGGACTAAAATTTTAGGAAAATTATATGTTAATCATTTTTGTTTTTGATACTTTGGATAATGCCTAAATGAGAGATCCGCAAACCATTAGAAGGAACTTGATGTTTGAAACGTTGGCTTTATTTGTTTTGGTATAAAACATTTTTTCTGTCTAAACAGATTTAGTTAAAAATATTTTACTATTAATTTTCTGCCGTTTGTGACCTTGAATGTACTCTGTAAAATATTTTCAAATGCTTGAATCCTACAATGTTAAACTCAAAAATAAATAAATAAATAAATAATACTGAATATGTTAGGTGATTTTTTTTTTTTTTTTTGAGAAAAATGTTAGGAATTTATATACTATAATAATAGAAAATGATCAAAACACTTATAATATATTTATTAAAATGTTTCTATTTTTCTCTTTTTGATGAGTATATATGCTGTGAGTTTTTTTTTTTTTTACTAATAAGATTCTCCTATGAGTTATATATAGTATATACACAAAAGCACGGATATTGTACATGGCAAGTTGATGACTATCTTGCGTTTAATTAATGGGAAAAGTAGCAACAACCCAGAAAGTTTTATTTAGAATTCTTAATCTTTATACCGAAAGACCCCTTTAGGTTTATTATTATTAAATTCATTATTTTCAAGAACATCTTTAGGAAAAATGACTATCATCAATGAAGTATAACTTACCATGATCTTAATGAAGATTTTTCTAGCATTGATGGTATTAATAGAACGGGTTTTGAAGTATTAAACTAATGCATCAATGACACTTAAAAAGGTTTTAGTTGGTTTTAGTTTTTATGTCTTTGATAACTAGTATAAATTCTCATCCTCTCGCTTCCATTAGCCTCAAGCATCATCCAATACCATTGATAAACTAGTAGTCATACACACTACAAGTTTATCCATTTTGATAAGTACCATGGCAAATAAATCACAAAAGACTACTCTCATATTGATATATGCATGTTTGGCAGTGTTGATTCCTACAGGGCTAGCTCAATTGCCACAAACACTTGGATTGCCTCAAATACCTGGATTGTCACAAATACCCAGATTGTCAGAAATATCTGGATTGTTGCCACAAATAACTAAATTGTTCCCTAACCTTGGAGCTGGGGGATTTTCAGGGGCAAATGGGCAATGTTTGTCATCTCTTGTAGACATACCAGGGTGTCTTACCCAAGTTTTTGGTTCACTTGTCAATGGCCAATTTAGCATTATAGGTTCCTCTTGTTGCAAAGCCATCTCGGAGATTGAGGGAAATTGTTTGTCTAATGTGTTCCCCTCAAATCCCATCTTTGCTCCATTGCTCAATACCTCTTGTGGTCAGCCATCTAAAGGAAACGGACAGGCCTCCGGACTCACCACGAGTAAGGCCACTTTACTAGGGATTTTACCTGGGAATCAAGATGTACAGGAATGCTGGTCATCTCTTTCAGGTGTACCAGGGTGTCTTACAGATGTTATGAATTCACTCTTTAATGGCAGAGTTAGGTTTTTTGGCACTACTTGTTGTAAAGCCATCACTTTGGTTAGTGACCATTGCTTGCGTAAATTGTTTCCTTTTAACCCGGCTTTTCATTCAACACTTAAAAACATTTGTTTAACTAGCTCTGGAGTTGGAGGACTTGCAGCTTCACCTCTAGGAGCAAATCAAATCACTGTGAGCAAGATTTATTTGCCAGTGAAATTACCTTTCCTAGGACTATCAAAAGGGAATTATGAAAAAGACGTTGCAAAATGCTGGTCATCACTTTCAAGCATTAATCAGTGTATTAATGAGATTTATGGAACTCTTTCCAGGGGCAAATTTAGTGTGGTCGGTCCTGCTTGTTGCAAATCCATCACTATTATTAGTCACAAGTGTTGGCCCAAGATGTTCCCACTCAACCCACTGTTCCCTCCAATGCTTAAGAGTAAATGTGCATGCAGTGCTTCTAAGGCTGCACCAAAACCGAGGAGAATTTGATCATGCCTATGAATTCAGACCAGCTCATCATTGGCTACTGCAATATTAATAATGCATTGGCTGATGATTGTAGGAAAATGTGATCTTTTCTTTTTTTGAGTTTAATTGAGAACAATGTTTCCTAGTGTGTTGTTTTTAGAATTTTCTTTTCATCAATAAAATTCTAGTTGGCATTTAAACCATTGCATGTCGTTCTTGGCATGAAGTTAGTTCAAGTTGCATTTATTTATGTGATTTACTCTCCTTTAAAATGTGTTATGCAAAAAGGCATTGTGGCTTAAAATATCAAGATAAGTTCATTTTTTGGAATTTATATTTTCACTCTAATTTATGCTACAATGTTGGGATCATCTAGTTACTGAAAAAATTAATGGAGATCCGAAAATAGTATATTAAAATTAAGACGATAACTCAATATTTCATTTCAATAAAAAATTTGAAATGATCATGAGAAAAGAATTGGTAACTTTGGTTTTCTCTTGACTTTCAATAGCTAAATTACTAAAAGTTAAATACAATGACGGAAAAATGAACAAACAAATAGCGTATAATTGAATGTGAGTTGGGTAACCTAGTAATTTATCAAGACCTAGTTATGAGTCTTTTGACTATATAAATAAAATTTTGAAATCAAGAAAATGTGTTTATGCTATTTGAAAACTTTTCTCATGGTTTCAATCTATTGGATATTTCTCAATATGAGGTAGTGCAGTATCAAAATATAAAATAAATAAAACAATATGTTTTGGTTATTTTCATTGATAAAGTCTTATATTGTCAAATAAGGGACTTGAGTTCGAATTATGCCTACACAAAAAAGAAATCAAATAGTGTCTTGGCTTGACATTGAAAATAGTCATTATGGATTATACCTCACAAATTTTCATAATGACTATTTTTGTGAGGTATAATCCATAATGACTATTTAAAGAAAATTGAATATATATTAAAGAAAAAATTTGTGAGGTATAATATGGATTATATATATTAAAGAAAAAATTGAATATTGTGTCCTATGCACTGACAAGCCACAAATTTTCCACTAGGGGCCAAACACCCTCCTTTTCCTTAAAAAACAATAAGTATGTGTAATTTTTCTTTAAAAACAAAACATAAGTATTAATAATTAAAAACAAAACATTTGTTTATATATATAAATATATGTTTTTGTTATGATATCAAATAAATTTATATTTCTATATATAAAACTATATTTTTAAAGTATATCAATTTTATTATAGAGTTTAAAGTTATTTTGGTTCATTTAAAGAGGGCCACAATCCCATAAGTAATAAGTAGTATATACCAAATATTTAAATTAGGATCCGTTTGGGAACAACTTATTTAGCTGAAACTAAAAACTTTTTGCTGAAAGTGTAGAAAAAAAATTTATAAGTTAGATGAAAAGTACAATAAAACCCATGAATAGACCAAAAAGTACAATGAAACCCATGAATAGTATTAAAAAGAAGCTAAAAATTAAATAAGCTTAAGCAAATAAGTTCATCCCAAACTCATCCTTAATTGAACATTCACAAATTATGTAATAAATGCCAAAAGCCTTGTAGCTCAATGATATTGTATGGTGTTTCCAATATAGCCATATAGGGTTTCAATCTCCTCTCTCCCGTTTAAAATGTGCAAGAAGATAAAATAAAGGTAGAATGATCCTCACACTTGTCTTAAAGAATAAAATGAAAACATTAAGTGTTTTAATTCTTATACTTTATTGAACCCAAGGGTTTGGTCCAATAATTCTCAAGGCCTCATTAAGATTCATGAGATCTTGAGTTGAATTTCTAGTCGGATACTTAAAGAGTTTTACATACTCACATTAGGGAGGGGGGGGGGGGAGCTCACACTTTATGACTTATAATTTAAATAAAGATGCTTAATATAGTATTTATTTATTTTTTTGTACTTCTCTAGTGCCTAAATGCTTCTAATTAAAGATAAATTTAAAATATATGTTCATATTATTATTATTGGCATAATTTGTCAAGTTACACCTAGTATATGGCTTTAAGTAATGTTACAATAGTAAAAATGTTTTTATTGAAGGATTGAAGGATTGAAACCCTATAAATAGGTAGTATGCATGCAGGTAGGGTTAAAAGATTTATAAATAGGACCTATGAAGGATTGAACGTATTACCTATAAAATACAAGGCACAAAAAGAAACACGCATAAAAAATTGTAGATGTCCAAAATTTATAACAAACCATATTAGCAAGATTGACAAATTTTTTTAGATATGGGCTACTGAATAAACGTAAAGAAGAAAAGAAAAAGGGTTTACTAAGGAAAAAAAAAGTCCCTATCAAGGAGAGTTCGCAAAATGAAAGTCATTAGAGAATGTTTCACAAAAAGATTATCAAGGGAAAGGGGTTTGTGAAATAAAGATCGCCCAAGAGGATCACGAAATTAAGAATCTAAGATTAGTTGAGTGGAAAAAAAGAGGAGTTGAGGCTTTTTATTTCTAATTGCTTCTAAGGGCAAAATAGCTAAATATTTTTAATTTTAAAACTATGTAGCAAAATACCTCTCTTTATAAAATATTTAATAAAATGCCCTTATTTTGGAACTCAATTTTAACAAAATCAAGTTATATGTAAAACTTGATATCCTCAAAATCGAGTTTTATGTGTATTTTTTTAGTAAAACTTGATATTAGTAATATTGCTAATGTCGAGTTTCACTTGTAATTCAATTTTGTTAAAATCGAGTTCCAAAAGCCGGAACATTTTGCTTAATAATTTAGAAAGAATGATATTTTGCTACATAATTTTAAAACTAAGGATATTTACCCTTACCCTCAATTCTTTTCCCTCCAAATAATGTTTCTCGAAAATTTTGAACATAAAATATTTTTACACTCCAAATATGTTTTATTTTATGTGGTCAATCGAAAATGTTTCAATTTAGTGGTCCCAAACAAAAAAATCATCGAAAATATTTTCCAAAAAATGCTTTAAACCAAAAAGGTGTAAACTTTGGTCAATGTCCAATTTGAAGTAGAAAGTGGGGTGGTTGGTATTATTAAGCATTAACGGTCAAACCAATCAAAATTCTGAGATGAGAACATCACAGAAAACCACCACCCACTTAAAGTAAAATGGATCAACTTCATTAACACACTTCATTTATTGCATTGGTACGCAATCAATGTCAGGGTTCAAACTTGTGTACTTTCATTGGCCGGTCACCTACCTGCTTCACCAACAAGTTATAGATATTCTTACTTTTCTTTTTTGAGGAAAATATTCTTACTTTTCTTCTTCAAGTAAAAAAGCACCACCTATTTATTATATAAAAAATTGAAAAATTTTCTTTTCTTTTTGGATATTATGTAAAGCTACATGAGAAATGTTAGAAATACAATACATTTATAATCTTATCATAATCTGTTAAAGTAGTAAATTGTGATTGATAGAAATGTATATTCACCATTTTTATTATCTTTTCATTTACCATTCATAGTTTATCGTATTAATAAGGTATAAAAAATAAATTATGAAATGAGTGAAGTATATAAACTGTTTCTAACTATTTTGGTGTTGTTCTGAATCATAGTTAGTTGGGTTTGTATCACTCTTTCCCTCTCTTTCCTAATTTATAGAAAAATTACTACTTCATTTTTTTAGGTAAAATCATAATGGGATTCAAACCCCATATTTTTTTCTTGAAAAAGTTTATTTAAATATATCTAACATTTGATTCAAAGATCATTGGAAGAGATATATCTCATCTTGGTTTTAAAAAAATCGTATTAAATTTTAAAGTATTAAGAATATGTTTGTGTAGATTTTGATAATTTATTTTCAATCAAAAAATAATTTTTATATGTCATAAAATTGTTGGTGATAGAGTTTTAATTAAAATAAATTATCTATATAATTGTAATTTTTTTTTTTTTTGAGAGAGTTTCAATCTATGACGTTCGTTCTTGATGATAGCTTTTTTATCATCAGACCAAGACACCAATCGGTTTTTTGGTGTAAGCGGGGATTGAACCCTAGATCTTTTATTCAACCATCAGAGATTTTACCAGTTGAGTTAACTGAAACTCACTATATAATTGTAATTGATCATTGTGTTATGTCACATATGATATTGTAAGAAATCATACTATTGATGATTTTCAATGATATGATACCATGAATAAATTGAGTACATATAAAGCAGTATAATTTAATGATTTAATAGGAATGATAATTTATCTAACTCTTATACAAACTGAGCACATATAATGTGTTTAATCCACTAAAAGAATAGAGAGTAATTTTTTTTTTTTTTTTTGGGAATAATTGATAAGTATCTTATAAACTCAACCTTAGAGAATATGTTGGTGGAAAGGAAAAATTGAATATAAATATTATAAATATAGCTAATTAACATTCACAAAAAAAGTGAAAAAACTGTAAAATTTACATTACTCTTAAAAAAATTATCTACTTTTCTTTTTGAGCAATAAAAGATTTTTTTTATATATAAAAAATAGGGAAAATTACATTTTAGATCCCATGTAACGTTGTTAAGAAAAAAATTTCGTTACAAGTTATCCATTGTTTTGCTTAAACTTAAAAGTAATTAATCATCTTCTCAAAAAAAAAAAAAAAGAAGAAGAAGAAGAAGAAGTATTTAACCACTTTAGAGTTAATGAATTTATGGTTTAAATTGAAACATTCTTAAAATTATTGGATTTACTCAAAATTTTTGTTTAAATCATCAATTGGTGTCTTTGGCGTGATGATCAAGAATAATAACCCTAGAGCAGACTACATAATTTGAAACACTACAGTATCTAAAAAAGGAAAGGAAAAAAAAGCTCTAAAAGCTATGGAGTTAAATATGCAATTTAACCCATTAAAGAAAAAAATTACAACTAACAACACAAGTTAAATATGAAAAAGTTCCTAAAAAAGAAGAAGTTAAATATGCAATTTAACCCATTAAAGAAAAAAATAATGTACATCTACCAACATGATAACAAACTGTTACTAATTTGAGTAATGGCTGTAATGCTATTCTAAAATATATTTGTCACAGAATTCTGACCAACTCTTATTTCTACCATTCATTTTGACAAAATCCAATGTCAAAAAGTGACACTATGATCAAAACAGAGTTTTCTTTTTGTGAAAAGAGGTAAATAGAGATGAACACATGAGAATTGCATTATTGTCACAACAAAAAGTCCCAGGAATTCTTATAAAAAAAAAAAAAAAAAAAAAGTCCCAGGAATCTTTTAATGGGCTGTTCATTGTATTTGTGAATAGGCATAGCCAAAACTTGTTGCTTATTCTGGGGTTACTTTCGGTATTGCGATCCTTTTTTTTTAATCAGCAGCCGACTTTTAGGCAATAAAGAAATGTGATAACTACGTGCACATAGGTTGTAAAGCTTTCGTATCCAAAAAAATAAAATAAAAATGTTGTAAAGCTTCAAACTTTCGGTTGAGCTTTTGTTTCTATTTGAATCTTCTCACATTGATTTCACAAAACTACACTCTCAATTGGGTTCCTTTTGTTTTGCTGTCCTGAGCTTGAAAATTGAGGGGTCACACTGATTTTGACATTCTTTCTACCTCTGAATATTGATTTGCTTTCTTGGGTTTCTCACAAGTCACATGCACAGGTCAGGTTTCTGATTTTGTTGTTACTGTTTTGTTTTGTTTTTTGTTCTCAGGTTGATTGGATTGGTCTATTATGTATATTGATAGATTGTCTGAGAGTTTTTGTTTGTGTTTTGTGCTTTGGAATATGTTTCTTAAATTTAGAGTTAGATAAGCAATTTGGAATCTGGGATGTATTAGCTAACTGAAGGTCTAAGTTTTGGAGGATATTGATCTCTCATGCAAAATAGGTCTGTGTCTTTTGCATTGAATTTTGGTTTCTTTGGTTATAAGGTTGGTGTTGAATTTATCATAAAGTGGGGTTTCTTCTCCTTTTATGTTGGGATGTTTTCTGGGTATTGATCCTTTTTTTTTTTAATAAACGGGTATTGATCCTCTTTAAGAATTGATCATCAATCAAATATGAGTTTTATTTTTGTCCTAGGGGTCATGCTATGTTTATTGTGTTCATGATTTTGGCCCTCAATTTATATTAAAATTCCTGTTTTCCCTATCAATGGCTGCAGTGTTGAGATTCAACTTGGATTATTGATTTCATACTGGGAGAATTGGAATTTCTTCTCTATCGAGCAATCAACTTCTTCTTGTCTGAAGTTACCTGAATCTTCTGGGGCATGGCTGCCTTAAAGATTTCATCTGCTAAACAACAGAGAACTTACCGGGGTTTAGCCACAGCTCTGGCTTCTGCTGTTCTGGAATGGTTACTGATTTCTTTGTTGTTTGCTAATGCCATATTTTCATACTTAATTACAAAGTTTGCTCGTTACTGCAAATTGCAAACACCATGCCTGCTATGCTCGAGACTCGATCATGTTTTTGGCAATGAAAAGCTGGGATACTATCGGGATTTGATCTGCAGCAATCATAAGTTGGAGATTTCTTCCCTAGTTCTTTGTCATGCTCATGATAAGCTTGTAGATGTTCACGGAATGTGTGAAAATTGTCTCTTCTCATTTGCAACAGTCAATAAGTCCAATTCTGAAACATACAGATTATTGGTGGGTAAATTGGGGGAGGATAGTCACTCCGGGTTTGATCAGGACCCATTACTTGAGGGACATAAAATAGGTTGTTCAAGCACAAAGCATTGTTCTTGTTGCAATGAGCCATGGGTTTTAGGAGGGTATACTCATAGGTTGAATCAGACTAAATCAATTGGGTCTGAAGCTGCTGAGCTTGATGTGCCCTTATCAGGTGTGGTTGGACTTAATCAGGATGACCTGAAGATGAGAAGAGAAGAGCCTTCTGTGTCAGCTCCTCATATGAGAAATTATGTGCTTGATCCTTTATCTCGTGTAGGATACACAGAACTCAATGTTACTTCTGATACTGAATCAGAAGTCCTGTATTCTGATGATGACGATGAAAAGGCGTTGCTTCATGAAACTGATGATTCCAAGGATGATCTCACTGCTCAAGGTGTACATTTGGAACCACCAATTATTACTCTTGCTGATGATTCAGCCTCTGAGAAACTGATAATTTCAGATTCTGCGCCTGAAGCTTCATCTTCAGTGTCACAGGTACAATTAGATTCTATTGAACCTCATGGTAGTACATCTGTAGCCCCTACTGTTTCTATTATGAATGATCTTGAGGAACTCAACTGGCAACAAGCTGATAGCAAGGCCGAGTCTCCTGCTCCAACTGTGCTTATTTCCCTTGATGATTTCCCTCCATCATCAAATGCAGTGGAAACCACTATTGAAGTATCGAAAGAAAGCTGTAAGTACAAACTTCTTCGGTCTCTCCTTTTCTCTATCTCTCTCTCTTTTATTCTATCACAATTTTTGAACTTTGGACCCTAAATGATATGTGAAAGCAATTTTATCATCTTTTCATTGGAGTCGATAAATTTTTTCATAAGCATCTACAGTTTGTATGCCCCCTTCCTTCCCTAGCCCCATTTCCATGCTAGAAAGTTGGTCGTACTATTATTTAAAAGAAATACACAGTCTAACTTTTATATATTTATTTTTGACTCGTCATATTAGTTTATTTGTTACATGTCAAATTTGTGTAGGAACGTGAGGGATTTTTAAAACAAATTATTTTACTTCATGCAAGGCTTTCTACACTTTTAGTAATTTTATTAACTTCCTTGGTCCTTCTCTTGTATTTAATGGTTTCTCTCAGTAGATCTTACGAGAACTGATGAAGTTGAGCAAACACCTGTGGCGGAGAGTGGGAAAATCTTTGATGCAAGAACTACACCAATTACATCATCTGAAATTGTTTTAGAAACAAAGCCTGTTTCAACTGATGCAGCTCAACAATTACCCTATTTATTGGATCTTGGTGATGCTTATAAGATAGCTGTCGGCAATAGAGGAAGACAATTTTCTGGTGTGCTTGTAGAACAAAGGATGGGGAAAGATTCTTCAAGAATTAGTGAAGATTTTAAGAACTTGTTGTCACAATTATCTGCCACTCGAGGGCTTGAGCAATCAACAAACGAGAAGAGTCCTAGATTTTCTGTAAATAGTGATGAACTGAAGACTTCTGATTCTCTTAACTCTATTGGAATGCAAATACTTCACAAGAGGATCTCACTGGAGCAAAACGAGCCTGGTTTATCTCTGGATGGAAGTGCACTTCAGAAGAGAAATTCAATTGAGAGAAACGAGTCTGGTTTGTCTTTGGATGGAAGCACACTCCAAAAATGGATCTTACTTGAGAGAAATGAGTCTGAACTGTCTCTGGATGGAAGCATTGTCAGTGAAATTGAAGGTGAAAGTTTGGTTGATAGATTAAAACGACAGATTGATCATGATAGGAAACATGTGAGTGCATTATATAAGGAGTTGGAGGAAGAAAGAAATGCTTCTGCAATTGCTGTTAATCAGTCTATGGCCATGATTACTAAATTGCAGGAGGAGAAGGCTACAATCCATATGGAAGCTTTGCAGTGCCTAAGACTGCTGGAAGAGCAATCTGAGTATGATATGGAAGCACTGCAAAAGGCAAATGACCTTCTTGCAGATAAGGAAAAAGAGATACAAGATCTAGAATCAGATCTTGAATTTTATAGGAATAAATTCCCAAGTGAATCAACTTGGGAGAATGTGGAGGAGGAAACTAATGATACTAAGGCAAGAGATATTGAAATGGATCAAACAGAATCAATTGGTGTTGAGGATAGTGCAAGTAGTCTCAGAGACTCAGTTAGTGGAAAACCAACTACCTGTGATAAAGTTGAAGGAACTAGTATACCATCAGGGGATAAGGATACAGGTACCATGAAGAATACAGATTTACAATTCGAAGATGAAAGGTTAGATATTTTGAAAAGTTTGAAGAAGTTGGAGAAAAAGCTTTATTTGTTATCCAATAATGGAGTATACTTGTCAAATGGTGAATATGCTAGAAGTGAAGGAGATGGGGAAAGTGAGTTCAAAGAGTCTAATTCTAATGGGGGAAATAAAGAAAATGGTGGAATAGAAGAGAATGGTCCGTCCATGCAAGATGATGTGTCTGTTTCCTGCAGTGATCTGCTTTGTCAATCCTCATTTGAGAAAGCTCAGCTCGTTTGCAAGGAAAATAGTGAATTTGATAGTAGTGGGCAAGGGTCTCCTGTGTTAGCTTCTCTGGGAAATGAGATTTTGGATTTGAATGGCAGGTTGGAGGCACTGGAGGCAGACCGAACTTTCCTAGAGCACACTATTAAATCACTTGGGAATGGAGAGGAAGGGCTTCAATTAATTAGGGAAGTAGCTTCTCACTTGCGAGAATTACAAAAGATTGGTATAAGAAGAATAGATCGAACTGTTGCTTGAGGCTTCATGTGAAACTATCAGACTGGTGAGTACTTCAATTAAATCCTACTCATGTCACAATATCTGAATTCTTTACATTTTCTTTCTCTTTTTGTTAGACATTGGAGAGATTTCCCAGATTTTGTATTCACTTTCATTTGTAATTTTTTAAAAATATAGAGCACTAGTACTTCAATGTCTTGGCATTTCAGGATTTTTTGTCCCTAAAAAATCTGGATTGGGTTATATAAAATACCAATAAAGCTATCTGATTTCCATGGACATTCAATATTTCCCCCTTAAGTAACTGTCCTGTGTTAGGCAGATGATTTAAAAAGCCAAGGCTTGGCATGTATATTTAGAGAAATTTATTTATCTTTTTTGGTGAAATATACAGGTGATACCTTGAATCATATTTGTTATTGAGGGCTTATTCTGAACTAATTGTTGATGTCTTTTTGCTGGGTCCATTTGTTGTAATTGTGTAATAAGGCTTGTCCGTTCTGTTTATGGGAACAGGTTATTGAAGAAATTCTGAATTATTTAAGTAGTTTGTTCTGAGATTCTTCAAAATTTGGTGCTTATTAACTCTTTCCGTAGTGGTATATCTAATGACTCATTAAAGCATATCTTCCCATTTTCTAATGATAGCAACATCTTTTAAAGAAATAGAAACCTGCTCAAATAAATGATTTGATCAAAACCTTACAGCAGAGTAAGGGAAATTCATTTGTTTTCTTGCATAGTGATAGGATGCAATCTTTATTGTTTGAGCTGTTTTTGTGAATGTGTTTCATGTCTTCATCTGTCATTAGTTTGTTCAATGGAATTTGCAATTTCAATGTTTTTTAATATTCTTAATTAATTCTGTCTTTAATGCTCCACTTGCTGCTTACATTATTAATTCAGGTTCATGTGGGAAAAGCCATGTTGATGCTCCAGAAAGTGCAACTCAACTATACTTTTGGCAAACCTATTATGGAGGACTGGCTCTCAAGTGTACAGTATCACTAGCTTGTTTTTCTTCACTACCCCACCAAAATAATAATAATAATAATAATAAGGAAAAAAAAGTAGAACCACAATAGGATTCAAAGATACAGAGTGAATCTTTTTTACTTCATTCTCTGCCTTTTTGGGCTATACCTTACTGCTAGACTTTTTTTTTTTTTTTTTTTGGGTATTTAACCCAAAGTATATGTAGAGTTGGTGAGGTTATTTTTTTCCCCTCAACCTATAATTGAGCTTGGAGTGAGTTTGTTTGTTTTGTTTGTTTCTTTTTCGATTTTGACTTTGTTAAGTGTGTGAGTGATTGCAAAGTGGAAGGGGTGATTTTTGTGTGTAAATTTGATTGTTTTGATCAAGAAGATGTTGATATCAATTAGTCAACATGATGTCTTTGTACTTCCAAACAAATGTAATGATTTGTATTAGTAAATTCAAACTTTCTTTGGTGATTGCACTCAGCTTTCTCTAGCTTCATTAACATTAAATTTCAATATTACTTTCATGGGTATGTAAATCACATAAAATGCTTTTAAGGGGGATGGCATCATGCTCCCTGGATTTGTTGTCATTTGCTCCTCATGACACTGGCCTGTGATATGTCCTTGATTGGGTTCTATTTCAACTTGGGGGAACAATATTATTTTCGGATTTTCCTCGTTTTTGTGAAAACAAACAGCAAGGTCTTCTATGGTATTCTAGGCCAAAGGTGCTAGAGGTAGACCAGCAGTTTGCATTCCTGTCACTCACAGCTTTGCTTGAAGAGATGTCTATCTTCTTCATTGCCCTATGTAGGTTGATTTTTATAATCTTGCGTCTTCATATCTTGGTTCAGTAATACAATGGCTTTAAAATTTTACTTTCTGAGAGAGATCATTACAAGTTACAAGACCAGATGTGTACTTGCTCATTACTAAGACCTTGTATTATCAATGTGCCAAAACTGGTACAAGTTGGCCTTGAACCTTTTGAACCATGTCTGGTTTCAATTATATAGATATGTTTCATGGCCAGATAATGAAGCAAATGTGATGTATTCTCTCTCATACAAAGAACAATCAAGTAATACAACTACTAGACATAACAACCTTAACACCTCTTTCCATTCTTGGTGCCCTAGAGGATGGAGACTTGACCTAAATTTGTCAAGACATTGCGTTTGCTATCAACATAATAATCTTCAATCTTATAAAACCTTAGAACAAGTAAAGGGGATTTTGTTTGGTTTGGTTTTAGTTTTTTATTTTTGATTTGCTAAGTAGTCCAACTAAATGAAATAATGGGCTATAACTTAAAAGCATTCTAAACCTAGTAAGCAACCAGCCATATAATATGATACGTTATGTCTATATATTTAAGAAACATAAACTGGATGATCCAATTAAGATCACAACAAAGAAAATGTTAAAATCTTTTAACTTCAAATTTTCAACCACCTTTCTTTCATGTATGTGCCGTAAAAAAATCAGAATAGTCAATACACCTGTTTGAGATATATTTATATATATATAAATATATATATATAATTAGTAATAAGTAATTTTCTTTTAACCTAGTAATAAGTCTTTGAAGAAAAATATACATATACACTATCCATGGAAAGTGAATTCAACTTACTATATCAATCCTTTTTGGTTCCTTCAACTAAGACACTAAAATTGTCTTTGAAAAACAAATATGTATATTAAAATTTAATACTTTTAATTTCGGAAAATAAATTCTACTTTTTCTTCCTGATCTAATGATCAATGGCACTTCCGCCATATAAGAGATTTTTGTTTCTTGTTTTTTATTTTTTTATTATTTTTTTAAAATTATCTATGGAAAGATGTGTCTTTCCTTTTGTTTTGTTTTTCTTTTTTGAGAGAATTAATTTTGTTAACAAAGTTAGAAAATTAGTTGTCATGGACACACCTTATTTTACAATTGATTTCGGTGGTAATTTTAAAGTGTAGACAATTATTTTTACATCAATGCACTACTAATATCACTTTTACTTTTACCACTCTCATTTTACTATATATATATTTTTCTTGATAGCACAATCTACTATTTCAAGGAACTATAAAAAAAAAAAAAATGTTACGGAATAAGCTTTTTTTATTTTTTATTTTTTTATAATGATTAAAAATAGTGTTGTGGGAAAACTTATTTTGGTGAATAGATTTTTTTTAATAAAAAAATTGTGTTAAATATTAAAAATTCAAATTGTGTACTGAAGTCATGTTTTTTTTTTTTTCAAAACATAATCTTAATGTAAAAGGTATTTACACTAAAGTTGTGTTTTCAAACAAGATTTCGGTACAAAATGTAATATAATTGAATCGTGAAATAACTCTGATAACTCAAAACATGATTTTAATACAAATTTAATTTCAATGTTTAAATCATGTTTCTAAAACGTGATTTTCGAAAAGAGATTATTTTACCAAATAATTTTATGTTAAGGTCCATGATGCTATTTTTTTTTAGAAACTAATAATTAAATAAAATAATTTCCAAAAAAAAAAAAATCCAAATAAGCTGTGTAGCTCTGCTTAAATATTCTTAGAAAATAACTTTAGAAGTCCTTAAAAAAAATTAAATTAAGAAAAACACAAATGAGAAATTTTGTTTTGCCTTTAAAAGAAAATTCTCAAGTCTGAACCCTCGGTTTATCGGGTCAGGCTTGGGTTATAACCCATCTTTCAGAGTCCATAAAAGCTTTACGAACATGCCTACAGAACACTTTCTTCTCCATATCTCTCTCCAACTCGAGACGGCGCCGTTCTCTGCCACAAAATGCTAGCTTTCCAACTCGATTTTGGACAAAAAGAAAACCTTTTGCATTGTCTGTGGTTGGAGTTGGAGATGGTCTTAGATTAAATTACATAGTCATTTGATAACCCAGAAGCCACCAAGCCATGGTTTTTTTGAGAGACCAGAAGAGAAAACTGAAAGTGAAGAAGAATAAGAACAACAACAACATCAACAACAGCAGAAGTAGTTTTATATAATATGATGTTCTTCTTGTTGGTACACAAAACTGCTTTTGCTTCTGCTTCTGTGTTTCAAAGCGGTATTACTCGCAAACCCATTAACCTTTTTTCTTTCTTCAAGAATTATGCTTTAGCTTTTGCTTCAATGTCTTCCTTTCACTCCCAGACTTGTTCTTCTTCTACTACTGGTACTTATACTGATACTATTTGGAAAAGTAGAATAGAGAAAAAAAAGAGAAGGTATGCTCAAACCCAGTTCTTGAATTTTGTGAGGGAACAATGTAAGTATAATAGGCTGACTAATTTTGATGATGCCGTTAGCATATTCAATCAGTTGCTTCAAATGGGTTCCCGGCCGTCTACTGTGGATTTCAATCAGCTTTTAGGCAAAATTGCACAAATGAAACGTTATTCGACTGTTACTTGTTTATTTAAGCAAATGGGTATGTTTGGAATTGTGCCTGATGTTTGTACTTTGAATATTTTGACCAATTGTTATTGCAATTTGAATAGGCCGGATTTCGGGTTTTCGTTGTTGGGTAAAATGTTGAAACTTGGGTACGAGCCGGGTTGTAGGAGTTTCACGGTTTTGATTAATGGGTTTTGTATTGATGGTAAAATAGTGAGAGCAGTGGAGTTGTTTAATGCAATGGTGGAGAGAGGGTATTGGCCTGATGTGGTTACTTATGGGTCACTGATAAATGGGTTGTGCAAAACGGGGGATACGAGTGCGGCTATTGGTATGCTTAGGAAGATGGAAGAAGGAGGCTGTAAGCCTGATAGAGTTGTGTATAGTGTTATTGTTGACCGGCTGTGCAAGGATGGGCTACTGATTGAGGGTTTGAGTCTATTGTCAGAAATGATTGGTAAAGGCATTTCCATGGATGTTGTCTCTTATAATTCTTTGATTCATGGGCTACTCAATTCATGTCAGTGGGAGGAAGTATCAGGTTTTTTGAAGGAAGTGAAGCACAGGAAAATTGTACAAGATTTACAAACTGTTTGTATGTTGACTGATATGCTATGTGCAGAAGGATTGATTACTGAACCAAAATGCGTGATTGAATTACTGATTCAAAGAGGTGTGGAGCCCAATGTATTCACTTACAGTATACTCATGGATGGGTACTGTATGCGGGATCAGATGGACGAGGCAAGAAAAGTATTTGATTTGATGTTTGAGAGGGCTTGTTATCCTGATGCTTGGTGCTATAACATCTTGATCAAAGGTTATTGCAGGTGTAAAAGAATTGACGAGGCCATGAGTCTTATTGAAGAAATGGATAATAAGAGATTGGTTCCTGATACTGTTACTTACAACACTCTTATTGGTGGCATGTGTTCCCTTGGGAGGCATAAAGCTGCACAAGAGGTTCTTAATGAGATGCAAGCTCATGGACAACTTCCAGATATCTTTACTTACTCTACATTGTTGGATTCACTATGCAAAAACCAAAATTTTGATGAGGCGATGAGAATTTTTGAAGAAATGGAAACTCGTAGGATGGATACTGACATTGTGATTTACAGCATCATTATTGATGGTATGTGCAGAGCTGGGAAACTCAAACTTGCAAGGGAAATATTTTCTAGTCTCCCTGAAAAAGGATTACAACCTAATGTTAGGACGTATACTACAATGATAGATGGACTTTGTAATGAAGGGTTATTGGATGAAGCAAGTGAGTTACTTAAAAGAATGGATGAGACTCGATGCTTTCCGAATGATTGCACTTATAATACAATTATTAGAGGATTTCTAAGAAAAAATGATACATCAAGGGCTTTAGAACTTCTTCATGTGATGGCTGAGAGGGGATTTTCGGCAGATTTTTACACTAAAAGCATGTTAGTAGATTTGCTGTCTGCTGATGGGCTATACCCTTCTTCTCGTGAAAGGATTCAGAATTATGTGTAAAGGTTATTCCAGGTATTCAACTTGAAGTGAAGATTCCACAGTGAAATCTGACAAAGGCAGCAATCTTTTTGGAGTAAGACTAATTTATGATTAAGTTGTATGCTACTTTAATACCATGACTTATGTTTCTTGTGTGAATTAGAAGTTTACATTCCAAAAACATGTTTTGTATGTGATATAGTAGGGGGTTTCTTTTTACTCCCTAGAATTTTTTGTTAGCAATGTACTGTGTGAATAATATTGATAAGGACTTCATTTTAAACAACTAAGGATATCTTAAAAGGATAAGCATATGGCAGTGTCTTGGAAATTGTTTAAATGAAAATGATCATAAACATAGCAAACAAAAATATAAGAATCAATGATCAATTATCAAATTAGTTGAGGCTGAATGAGATTCAAGAATGCAAATATATATTAACTCACCTATAGTTGCAGATGTGCACACACATGCTCAATGAATTACACTATAATCACAGCATAAATACTTGTGCAATCTGGAAGACTTATAGAAATAGCTAAGATTACATTTACTAGTAATTGATCATTGATTCTTGTAAATGCAGAACACATATACTAGTAAATGCAGAACAAATTGATAATGCAGAACACACTTATAGAACCTAGTAAATGTGTTCTGCATTTAGTGTACCCCTGTATACTTGATGTTTCAGTTTAATATTCAATTAAACTTATTACTTATTACCAAAAAAAAAAAAAAAAAAAAAATAATAATAATAATAATTATAAATAGTTCTGCATGTGGTTGAGACTCTTTTAACCTTAAGACATTACATCAAACTAGGGTTTCTTATACCTAGGTTATGATCTGATGACCCGGCTCATCTTCTTTTAATAAAATCATGAAATGAAACTATGAATTTGAACCTATCTTGCTACTTATTTATTTATTTATTTTTTGAATTTGAAACATCATATTGTAATGTGTACATGATTGCTTTTGGTTTATGATGTCATAAGTTTATAAGTTTTTAATTGATCAAAGTTGTTGCTATACTAATACATAGCGTTCATGTAACAATGACTCCCTTCTGACTAGGGGTGTCAAATGGGTGGGTTTGGGGTGGGCATAATTGGGTTGGATATATAAAACTCATTTACCCATTAAAACCCATTTAACTAATTGCTTCTAACCCAAACCCAACCCAACCCAATGATAATGGGTAAACCCCAACCCACCCAATTACCCAATTATCAAAATGACCAAAATGCCCATAAACACAGTAACAGCTCAGCAACAAGAAAATAGAGGAATAAGATAAAAAACTAAGTGGTCCACCGTTTGGTTGCCGAGAAAATTTAGAAAAATAAGGAAATGAATTTTGAAAATTAGATTCCAATTATTTACAAACCGAAAACCCAAAAAAAAAAAGAAAAAAAAAAAGATGAGAAAATCAAGGTTTGGAAAATGCTTCCACGTATTGAATTAAGAGCCGTACTCGGTGGTGGAGAGGTGCATCTTGATGTCATCGAGGTTTTTGCATTGGCACAAGTTGTTGTAATCAGAGGCGGTGAGAAGCCCAGCTCTGTGTCCCCTCACGATCGCTTCCAAGTACCCTCCATCTACGTTGAACATTAAGGCTTCGAATCCGTACATTTTCTCTTCTTCTTCTTCTTCTTCTTCTTCTTCTTCTTTCTCGGCGATCGATCAGAGAGAAAGAGATCTGAACGAGAGAAATGCGAAGTTTCTCTGAATGAGGGGATTGTGTTTTTGTTTGGTTTTGGATTTTTGCTGCATTCAGAATATCAGATCACATTCAGGTCAAGCTCGTCCTTCTTCTTCCCGTCGATCATCCAATCGTTTCCAGCTTCGATTCCATCTTGAATTTCTCTCAAGGTTTGGAAATTGCTTCCTTCGATGCTTCGAAGCCGCTAGAAATGGACTTTGGTGAGCTCTCTTTTAATGCTTTTGTTAAAGATATTAACAAAATTGGAATGCATTTGGTTGCCGAGAAAGTTAGGGAAACAGAAATAAGAAAATTAGAGTCTAAGCTGGGTTTTTTTTTTTTTTTTTTTTAATTTTATATGGAAAGAGTTGGGTTGAATTTGGGTATATTGTTTTTGAGTTAAATGGGGTTCAAAGTTTTTAGTTAAAACCCAATAATTATTGGGTCTAATTGAGTTGATGCCCATTTAACCCAACTAATAATTGGGTGGGTTTGGGTTCAATTAGAGTATAGGTGGATTTGGGCAGGTAAATGAGTTTGGGCTTATTTTGCCACCCCTACTTCTGACCATTATGAATTTAGGCTATATAATTTTTTGTAATTACTGTTTAAATCTGTTTAAGCCTTCTTTCCCCTGTTTTGATTATTTTACTTTTTGCAATAGTGTTATACAAAAGATATAGTTTTTGGTAGCTTTTTGCTAAATGTGTGACAAAAAGCTAAAAGCTAGCTGATTTTCAAAAAGCTAATTGTTGTTAAATTTTTTATTATTTTTTTAAAGCTAAGACGAAAGGAACAAAACTAAGAGCTAAAAGCTTTTACCAAATAGATGGGCCTTTGATTGCTCCATCCCTAACATGCAGCTTCATATGTGCTGTAGAATAAATCTTTCGTTTTTCTTTGATCTGCGATCAAATTGTTGTGGTATTTAATCTTCAAATGTGCAAACTGAGATAATGAATTCTTTGGTTGAGCTTTACATTTTAATATGGATTTATAATAATTTCTCCCATTTTTTGGTGTAGCATTTGAACCCTATTTACCTGGGCTTGGATGTGCAACAAAAACAGAGAAGTCCCACTCTTCTCTTTGGTAGATTGTTCAGGAAAGAACATAATGGTGAGAAATTAATATGGTCTTATTACGTGGGCATTAAGAGGATATAATGGCATGCTATTTCCGTGGAAGAGCATTTGACAGACAAAAGTTTCAAGGAATGCTGCCTTAGGTAAGATCTCAATTGTGGATAACCTCATCAAGATAACATTACTGTAGTTGATCAGTATTGCATTTGTAATTCTATTGCTCCATTTTGTGGAACGAGATTTTTGGAGTGCTGTTCCATTTTGCATCTTGTGGACTAAATAGGGGAGAGAGGAATAATCAGACTTTTCAAGGAGTTGAGTCTAAACAAACTAAATTTGTGAACTTTTGTATAATCAGAAGATGAATACTTTAGGCAGCGTCCCTTGTTCTTCTTTTTTAAATTTTATTGGTGAAATTGCTATAATTGTTTGTGGAGCCAAGTGTGTGTTTTTATGATTTTTATGTAATATATCTTTCACCTCATACAGTCCTTGTTTACAGGGAGGGCATTTGTTGACATTATATTTTGGTTATGTGGGATTACTCATTAAATATGAGCAGAGATATTTTAAATTCTTGCATTATTTTTCCTTAACAATTTTAATTTTTTTTGATTCCTTAAAATTAATTTCTTGGAGTTGGTGATTTGGGGTTTTGGTCAATGTAGGATCTTGTGGTAGATTGGAGAATTTGGGTTTGGTTTTGGAAATGCGTATAAGGTGATTGCCCATCTTAGTTTGATTAATTGCTTTTCTAGCTGAGAAGCTGAGGATATGTCTTTTAAAAGAAAAAGGACAAGAAATCTTGGCGTTTTTCTGATGTTATTTAATAGTTAGCTCTCATAAATCTATACTATTTCCTCTTTTAGACAGGAAACTTCTGTCAATTAACTTGCTGGCGTTGCTTTTTTGAGATGCCCCTCGGATCAATGCCTTGCTTTATTGTTTTGTTCTTGTCATGTCCATCCCTTGCATCGCATAATGTGTTTGTGGTCTATCTATGTAGCGTTGATTCCTGGTTTCATATTGTCCAATCAACCAGCAATTCCCTTATTCTTTTATGGTTATTCTAAGATATAAAGATGTTATTCATGTTGTTGTGTGTGTTTTGTTTATTGCATACGTAAGGGTAGTTGTTCTTATATATGATTTTACTTTCTTTTGTCATGCATCTTAGAGATGACATTAATGAATTTTTTGTGCTGTTGTTACTCATATGTTTTCCCATTCATACCTAACTGGATTTCCAAAAAATAAAAAGCTAAATAAAAACTGCTGAACTATATGTTTTTTCCTTAATGCTGCAGGAAGCAGCTTAAGCAAAAGGAGTCCTCAAAGCTTTACTCAGCAGTCCTCGAAAGAAAGAAGAGTCAAAGTTCCTTCAAGACGCACATATTCACTAGTATGTTGGCTTCTTAGAAGCTTTCTGGAATTTCTACACTTTGCTAATTATGAATGAGTTGGTCAGATTCCTTGAAATTAATTATGGAAGATGCTAACCAAAAATCACTACACAGGTTCAAATTAGTCTCACATTTTTGGCACATCAAAGAATATAGCAACTTCAACCATGTCCTGCTATGACCTGTCACACTTCATCTTTGGTATCATCAACAACAGATGAAACCTCACTCATGACCAGGGCCTGTCCTTCACAAGAGATAACAGGAACTTTGGAGACCTAGGGCTGATTTTGGTTCCTCTCATGATTATGACTCAGGATCATGGTTCATTATTTAAGGCATTGGGTTTACAGTTGCTTATCTCTTTTTCATGGTTTTGTACCATTTTTTCCAAGATGTTCATATTATGTGTGCGTTTGGCAACACTTATTTTTGCCAACTTATTGTATTATTTATCTTACTTTTGCTACTATTCATGGGTCTCACTGTACTTTTTGGTATTATTCATGTATTCCACTATACTATTTCAGCTAACTTTTACCTTTATCTACAGAACTTTCAGTAAAAAGTTTTCAATTTTAGCAAAATAAGCAGATCCCAAATAGATCTTGTATAACTCATTGTAGTTTGTATGAGAAATGTTTTGCACTATCCTATACTTGTAACCATAAATGATATGCTTTATGCTTGTAACCATTTTCAAGGAGATTTAAATTCATTGCCAATTTATTTTCAAGCCAAATTAAGTATCCGTTTGGATAGTGCTGAAAAGCACTTGCATCTGCGTTTCATGTTTTTTTTTTTTAGAAGAGTGTTTAACGTTTTCAGATGTGGGATTATATTTTTCCAGTGGGTCCTTTGCATTGTTCACATGACCTGCAAGTACTTTATTTTTTTTAAAAAATTTAAAACTAAGTCCTACAGTATTATTCACACATTTAAAAATGATTTTGCTACAGTGTGTTCAGTTTTCAGTTTTCAGCAATAAGCGGTATCCAAACAGACCTAAAAACAAGTTACACAAAAGTTAATACCAAGCAGCAAATGAGCTTAGTTGATTTGATTTAAATGTTCTTTTACTGTTTAATGTGGTTTCGCACTTCCTCCTCCCAAGACATGGTAGCATGGCTTGGTACTGATTTAATATACAGTATATATTAAAAATGTTTTACCTACAATATATATTGGCAACAACTTCGACTTCCAAATTGCCTCAAAAGAATTTTGGATCTATCATCCTGCTTAGGGGTATCAAAAGGACCTATGTTATTGAGTTTGATTTGTCCTTCCAACATTGGGTGCCAAGAAATGAACATGGAGCTAAGGTACCACTAGCAGGTTTCTCTAGAATTAAATTGCCTTTTCAAATGAATGATCGGGAATAAACAAATTCCAAAATGTTGGATTTTACTTATAAATCTAGAGGACCTAATTCTCAATTTTCACGTTCTCCACAAATCCATTACCTTAAGCCAAAAAAAGAAAAAAAGAAAAAAAGAAAAAAAAAAAAGAAAAAAAACTCAATTCGTTAAGTGCTTTGTAGTTTCGTGGAACTGTTCGGCTCTTTACAGGAGAACCTATCTTCAAATTTCCCTCTACACTTACAGTAATGTAAGCAAATAAGAAAACCCAAGTTAAAAGAGCTCAGTTTTAAGCTAGTGGGACGAAAGAGGCGAGGGCCATTGGAAAAAATAGCACTAAATTGACTTTACCATTGCCTGAGGGTAGGAAAGGTGTAGGCTTTCACATCCTACTTTTTCTAGTCTTTCACTGTTCATATGGATGGAAATATATTTAGGTACGAAATGGTCCAAAAGAGGAAAACAGGAATGGGCAATCTCACATTTTTGTGATTCTCATGGTTGAAATAAAAACATCTGTTAAGCCGTTTCAAGAACCAGTACGAGTATAATAATATCCAATTTTGAAGCCTTTGCTGTGACTAAAACTCCATACAAAAGAATCCTATCATGTGAATCCAATGAGTATAATAATATTTACTGTTAAGTCCCTACCTTATGTTAGTTTCTAACCTTTTGTTTTCATAAATTCATATTTATCTGTCTATTTATATAAATAAATAAAAACTTCTTGTTGGAAAGTCTCTTATATGTGGATAATTAATATATAAAACCCTTTTGAAAAATATTAAGTTACCTTTTATGTTCAATCCCAATCTATATGATTATCAACCGAAAATACTAGACAGATGAATTTCATACTAAAAATTTATATGTTCCACTCAATGTAGATATAACCTAATGTGTTCACATATAGCCTTAAAAATGAGTATCACCGGTTGGCACCATGAATGTTTTATGCATGATAAATTAATTTAAATAAACCTCTCAGGTTCAAGGATTAAAAAAAAAAAAAAAATTGTGATATAACAAAGGTTTAACTGACAGTAATCATTATATAAAATGTTCTATATATCCAATTCAATGTATAAACTTTATATATATTCACCAACCTGTGTACTTATTTTTATGAAAATGGTATATAAAAGAAGGGCATAATCTAATGGCTTCCAAGTATAATTAATTAAATATGGACACAAGGTTTAGAGTCCATTTGGTTGAGTGCTAAAGAGAAATGATGGAAAATGAGAAGTTTTTCTTTATTTGGTAGTGGAAAAGGGAAATCATGGAAAGTGTAGTTTTCAGGTGAAATCTCTTGTTTACAAGGTTTATAGACTGTTTGGTTAGGTGCAAAAAGAAAAAGATAGAAAATGAGAAGTTTTTCTTTGTTTAGTGTAGCGGAAAAGAAAAAGGATGGACAAAGGGGTAAGTGAAGTTTATCCACCTAGGCCAACCAAAAACTCCTCTCATACTAAGAGGAAAAGTGAATTGAAAATGTTATTGCATCTAAACGATTAATTAACTTTAATTAGAATTTTTTAATAATTTTTTGATGTAACAAGGGTATAACAGTAAATTCATTATAATTACATTTTCTATCATTTCACTTTTACATTCTTCCTATTACATATGAGGGAAAGTTATCAACTAGATGAACCCTAGTGAAAAAATAAAAATCTAGTCTTTTAGATAGGGACAGGCTTTTCTCTAGTTTTAATATCTCCTGTTTTTACATGGATGACTGACACTTGGCAAATAAAAGATCATAGGGCTAAAAAAAATCTCTTTCTTCCTCCAGCATCCTTTTCCACGGCAATTTCAAATTTTCTATCCATTTGTCTCTCTCTCTCACATCTCATTCTACTCTTCGTTGTGCCTCACCCTTCTCTCTCTATCATCAAAACTATAAAAAGATATTTTAAAAACTTAATAAAAGATAGGTGAAGAATAATTAAAAATATGAATAAAAGTAATTAAAAAGATATTTAATTATAATTGAGGAACAAAATAGAGTGCCTACAATTAGAGTCATGCTATGTTCACAACATTTTCACAATTCTATTACAACAAATTCAAAATGGTGGGTTGTTACCAATTGTTATTAGTGAGAAAAAAGTAATTTAATTGGTGAGTTCAAATTTTAACCAATAACAACTTACCATCTAGGATATACTTGTTATGAAAGTATTGTGAAAATATTGTGGGAATAGCACTTCTCCTAAAATTATGAGCAAAGAATGTCCCTATCTTGCTACCTCTTTTGACGTGGGAAAGTTTGCATGAGGCTAGGTGGGTTAGGTGGAGCGAAATTGATCGCTTAAAGTTTTTTAAGGATTAAAAGCATTTACTTTAAGTCTTTAACCTAAAGAGATCACTATGACTAGAAAGTTTTAGGACCATTTTTATATTATTATTTACTAATCAAAGTTTTCCAATCTAATCCTTTGTGTTCGATTCCATTTTCACATTGATCTTACTGTCAATTTCCATTAGAAATCTAACCGTTGAAATTTAATTAACTTTAATTACAAATTTTTAATAATTTTTTGATGTAATAAGGGTATAATAGTAAATTCATTATAATTACATTTTCTATCATTTCACTTTTACATTCTTCCTATTACACATGAGGAAAAGTTCTCAACCAGATGAACCTTAGTGAAAAAAAATAAAAATCTAGTCTTTTTGATAGGGACAAGCTCCTCTCTAGTTTTAATATCTCCTACTGTCTCTTATTTTTATACAGATGATTGACACTTGGCAAATAAAAGATCCAAGGGCTAAAAAAACCATATCTCTTTCTTCCTTCAGCATCCTTTTCCACAGCAATTTTAGATTTTCTATCCATTTGTCTCTCTCTCTCTCTCTCACATCTCATTCTTCTCTTCGTTGTCCCTTGCCCTTCTCTCTCTATCATCAAAACTATAAAAAGTGTTGCGAAAATATTGTGAGCATAACACTTCTCCTAAAATTATGAGCAAAGAATGTCCCTATCTTGCTACCTTTTTGACGTGAGAAAGTTTGCGTGAGGCTAGGTGGGTTAGGTGGAGCAAAATTGATCGCTTAAAGTTTTTTAAGGATTAAAACATTTACTTTAAGTCTTTAACCTAAAGAGATCACAATGACTAAAAAATTTTAGGACCATTTTTATATTATTGCTTACTAATCAAAATTTTCCAATCTAATCTTTTGTGTTCAATTCCATTTTCACATTGATCTTATTGTCAATTTACATTAGAAATCTAACCATTGAAATTTAATTAACTTTAATTACAAATTTTTTAATAATTTTTTGATGTAACAAGGGTATAATAGTAAATTCGTTATAATTACATTTTCTATCATTTCACTTTTACATTCTTCCTATTACACATGAGGAAAAGTTCTCAACCAGATGAACCCTTGTGAAAAAATAAAAATCTGGTCATTTGGATAGGGACAGGCTCCTCTCTAGTTTTAATATCTCCTATCCTGTTTTTATACGGATGACTGACACTTGGCGAATAAAAGATCCAAGGGCTAAAAAAACCACATCTCTTTTTTCCCCCAGAATCCTTTTCCACGACAATTTCAAATTTTCTATCCATTTGTCTCTCACTCTCACACATCTTATTATTCTCTTCGTTGTCCCTTGCCCTTCTCTCTCTATCATCAAAACTATAAAAAAGATATTTTAAAAACTTAATAAAAGATAGGTGAAGAATAATTAAAAATATGAATAAAAGTAATTAAAAACAAAATTAAGACGAAAAATGAAAGATAGATTTGAGAGTTTATGCAAGTCTTTTAATTTATTCATCATTGGGGGACACACTCACAAAAAGATATTTATTATAATTGAGGAACAAAATAGAGTTTTTACAATTAGAGACATGCTATGTTCACAATATTTTCACAATTCTATTACAACAAATTCAAAATGGTGGGTTGTTACTAATTGTTATTAGTGAGAAAAAAGTAATTTAATTGGTGAGTTCAAATTATAATCAATAATAGCTTACCATCTAGGATATACTTGTTATGAAAGTGTTGTGAAAATATTTTGGGCATAGCACTTCTCCTAAAATTATGAGCAAAGCATGTCCCTATCTTGCTACCTCTTTGACGTGGGAAAGTTTGCGTGAGGCTAGGTGGAGCAAAGTTGATCGCTTAAAGTTTTTTAAGGATTAAAAACATTTACTTTGTCTTTAACCTAAGGAGATCACTATGACTAAAAAGTTTTAGGACCAATTGTATATTTTGGTTTTTTTTTTAATATATAAATATGATAGAATTTGAAAATGATGTTCATTCATGATTATTATTGTTATTCATTCATGATTATTATTGTTTACTAATCAAAAATTTCCAATCTAATATTTTGAGTTTGATTCCATTTTCATATTGATCTTACCATCAATTTCCATTAGAAATCTATCCGTTGAAATTTAACTATTTGAAAAACTTATTTGAAAATTTCCATTAGAAATCTATCCGTTGAAATTTAACTATTTGAAAAACTTATTTGAACTTGGGTTCCGTAGGCTGATATGCATGTCCAACATGCCAACCATTAAGCTACAAGCCTTGTGTTGGTAAGATAAGGAAAATTATTATATATAGCACAATTTATGAATTAAATTTAATAAAAAATTAAATTACACATTATGGTTCGATCTCGGTTAAGCTTTTGACTTCAAAATTCTTGAACCTCTCACTTTTTTTCGGTTCTTTAAACTGTTTTGGGTTTTAAAACCATAACAAGGAGAGTAATTGATAATCATTGCTTTGGAGAGAGAAATAGAGGGTGAATTGAATGGGAAATTATTGTGTACTCTCGGAGTACCATAAATGCATACTCCCTCCTCTCACATGAATGGTGGGTCTCATTAATTAAATTCATGGTGGGACCCACCATTTATGTGAGAGGAGGGAGTACGCATTTATGATATTCCGGGAGTACCTAATAATTTTCCGAATTGAATAGAGAAATTAGTGCTTTGGAAAGAGAGAAGGATGACTTTTTTTTTTTTTTTTTTTTTGAGAAGGATGACTTGAGCTAGGTCAATTTCCATTAGGATAGATGATTATGAACAACACAAGTTTGAGATAAGAATGGATCCCACACCTAATTCAATCTTCTTCTTCTTCTTTTTTTTTTTTTTTTGAGAAGATAATACTGTCTTTGGTTGTAGTTTGGAGAGAGAGAAAAGAATAAAGGGAAGGAAAGGATAAAGAAAGTGAAAAGAAAATGCTTTATATTGTTTGAAAATAGAAAATAAGGGGAAGTACGTAAACGATGGGAAAAGAAAATATTTCTCTTACAAATGTCTTAAAAATAAGGAGAGAGGGAAAAAGAAAAGGGAAAAAATATTTCTTTTTCCTTTTGTTTGTTTGTTTTTTTAGAACCATACTTTTCGTTTTGTTTGGTTTGCAAACGTAGAAAAAGGGAAAGAAAAATATAGATTTTTTTTTTTATAATACTTTTAATCTTTTATACCATCATACCTTCGTGTAGTAGATAAATCATAAATGGATTAAGAAGCTAATGGGCAAAATTATTATTATTTATTGAGTAAACTACATATTTGATTCATATATATCCTTTATATCATATTTCATTTTGGTCCTTAATTTTTTAATTGTGTCAATTTAGTCTCTAACAGTTCAGTGTCGTGTAAATTTAATTATTGTCGTTATCTCTTGGATGAAAATTACTAATATGACAAATGGAAAAAAAAGAGTTTATTATCACATCAACATAAACTAATTTTTTATTTTAGCAGCAATTTCCGTCTAAAAAATAATGACAGAGACTAAATTGACATGACAATGAGAGAATAAGAACCGAATTAATACAATTGAAAGATCAGAGACCAAATTAAAATATGTTGTAAAAAATAGGGCTGAAATTTGTAGTTTATTTTTATTTTTATTTTTCAGAGTAATGAAAAGTAAAAAAAGCCGACTGGTCTCAGGGTGAGTTTCGTTCAGCTTTTTGAAGTTGGGCTTTTTGAAAAAGTTGAGTTTTCAAAAAGTGCATAATGAAAAAGTGTTTTTTCAAAAAGCTGAGTGTTTGGTAAAAGCTGTTAAAAAGTGCTTTTTGAAAAAGCTGAGTGTTTGGCTAGCACTTATAAAAGTGGCAGTTTGATGGATAAATTACCAAAAAAAAAACAATGTATATATAAGAAAGTTTATTTCATACTTAAATCAATATTGTGAAATTATTTTTTTCTCACCAATATTAGCTAATAATAACCTACCACTTAAGATTTATTGTGAAAATATTGTGATAATTTATACTGATTTTAATTTGAACGTACTATTACAATTATTTTTTTCTCACCAATATTAACTAATAATAACCTACCACTTAAGATTTATTGTGAAAGTATTGTGAAAACATTTGTGATAAAAATTGATACTGACTTTAATTTGAACGTACTATTAAAATTATTTTTTTTTCTTTCTAAAAAAATTATTTTTTTCTCACCAATATTAACTGTGGGGACGAAGGTCAAAAATCATATATCTTAGGTTTTGGGCTTGGTCCGAGGACGTCCAAAATCCGGGTAGTGATGCATTTATTAGGTGTTCTATTTTTAAAGTTTCATAAATAGGAATTGAAAAGAGAGTTACTTCGAGGAGGATTTTATCCTCGGATGTGAAGAGTACAACACAAATAGATATCCCCACAGGTGGAGTGACCTTCCAAGAAGCTCCAATGATGGGTACACGTCTCGTGAACATACGGGAAGGAAAGAGATCTGGAAATATATGAGGGAAAGCTGCCACCATCGCATTAAATGCACTGCAGCTACTTTCCTGGCCGCATTTATGTGGAGAGGACCTCTGAACAATGCCACTGAAGCTACCCCAACTCACAGAAGGGTGAAAGAAGGTGATTGATGGGCAAAGTACTCAAATAATGTCCTAGATGATCAACAAGTGTAAGGTCAAGATGACCAAAGGGTAGCTATATAATGTAAAAGATCTTCCATGAGAGAGGGGAGAAAAATATTTTGTAATTGAAGAACTTTATTGATATTGAATTGAACCTCCTCGGATTGGGCTGAGAGCAAATCTATCCAAAGCTGTTTTCCTTTTCTTTTTTCCTTTCAACTCTTAATCTGGTTCTAAGGTCATATAAAACGTTATCCACTTCGCTAGAACTCGATTCTTTAACACACTATCTATAAATTTATTGTATTGGGCTTATTGGGCCAAGTTCCTCTATACGTTGGGCTTGGGCTATAAATCGTGACCCTACAATTGGCGTCGTCTGTGGGAAGAGCTGGTGGAATAGTGATTAGGACGTTTGATCATGGCAGGATCGGGTCCCCATCACCAAGAATCCATGGGTTCCCATCAACAAGATGCCTTCCATAACCTTGAGCGTAGGAGAGATAGGGAAGGTAGTGTACATACCACACATACTAGTGGAAGTCACCCTTAGGTAAGGAGTCATCTCTCTCAGGAGCAAACTAACAGAGCCATGCAGAGGGAAATTGATGATTTAAAGAAGAAACTGTGCCATTCACGACGACGACGAACTCCTTCCTGTTCTGGGGTCTCCTTCAATGATGAAGAGGATGTCGCTTACAGACGAAGGTCTAGGACGCTACCAAGCGAGTCTTTCTCTTATGATGAAGAGAGCCTCCACAAGCGAAGACACAAGAGCCCACCTCTCAGGGGCTTGGGAAATGACGCTATGAGCAAGGCGTTGAACCAGATCTCTAAATCGCCCTTCACGCGTAGGATTGAGGGGGTGGAACTTCCTCGGCACTTCCATCAGCCTACATTCACTACTTATACTAGTTGAATGGACTCTGTAGAACATGTAAGTCAGTTCAACCAGAAAATGACTGTCTACTCTAAGGACGAAACTTTGATGTGCAAGGTTTTTCCCTCCAGTTTGGGACCCGTGGCCATGAGATGGTTCGATGGGTTGAGGGCTAACTTCATAAATTCCTTTAAGGAGCTCACCCAGGCTTTTGGCTCTTGTTTTATTACATGTAGCAGGGCACCTCAACAATTGGACTCACTATTGTCTTTGTCCATGCGAGAAGGGGAGTCCCTGAAAACGTATTCGGACCGATATTGGGAAATGTACAATGAGATAGATGGTGAATTTGAAGATGTAGCCATCAGCACTTTTAAAGGCGGTCTCCCTACCGAGCACGGTTTAAGGAAATCCCTCACTGGTAAACTTGTTACCAGCGTACGCCAACTTATGGATCGCATTAGTAAATACAAGAGGGTCGATGAAGACCAACAGCAAGGAAAAGGTAAAGCGAAAGTTATCCCTCAGGAGCAGAGGGATTTCAGGTCGGACCGATTTAATAACAGCCAACCTAGGAGAGATTTCGCTGGGCAGTCAGGATCAGCCACCCAAGCGGTTAATGCGGTATTCCGAGAGCTAGTGTATCAGGTCCTAGAAAAGATTAAGAATGAACCATTCTTTAAATGGCCAAACAAAATAGCTGGAAATCCATTGAGGCGTAACCAGAATCTTTACTGCCAATACCATCAGGATCAAGGGCATACTACTGAAGAGCGCCGGAATTTATGGGATCACTTGGACCAATTGGTTCGAGAGGGAAAATTGAAGCAGCTGCTGCACCATTCCAGCGGTCAGTTGGGGCAAACGGGTTCGAATCCTAGGAGCGATGCTTTCTCAGGACCTCCCTTGGGGACGATAAATGTCATCTTTGCTGTCCAAGGGAGAACCGGATCCTGTCCTTTCAGGGTGATGTCTGTGGCTCGACTGTTTGCCGAGGACAATAATCCAGAGCCAAAAAGATCCAAAAGGGAAATCCAACTAGTTCTGGGCTTCTCGGACGAGGATAAGATCAGAACCATCCAACCCCACGATGATGCCTTGGTGGTTACACTTAGAATAGGTGGATATGACGTGAAGAGGGTGTTGGTAGATCAAGGCAGTGTTGTCGAGGTCATGTACCCTGATCTGTATAAGGGTCTGAATTTGAAGCCTATACAGCTATTGTGGCCAGACCCTAACTCCATACTCTAGGGGCCGTCTCCTCTACTCTGCACCAAAGGGTGAAGTATCCTTCCGAGGGTCAGGTAGGGGAGATCCTCGGAAGCCAATCCATGGCTAGACAGTGCCTGGTGGCTGCCATATCTCATCGACCCGAGGTTGATTCGCAGACCCTTGCTGAGGTGAGCTTATAGCAGCTAAACCCTCTGGAGTCGTTTGTCAATGGACAATCCGAGGAGGTAAAATGTGAAGACTTAATAAGAGTTATTATAGAGGACGATCCAGAGAAATACTTTCAGGTCGGATCTCGGCTATCGCCTCAGGAGAGGGAGGAGTTGGCAGAGTTTCTTAGGAAAAATGTTGATGTGTTTGCCTGGAACGCTTACGAGGCCCTAGGGGTGGATCCAACTTTCATCTGTCATCATTTAAACGTTAATCCATCCGTTACTCCCAAAAAGTAACCGCATCGGCGCCCATCCAAGGAACATGCAGACGTCGTTAGAGATGAGGTGATGAAGCTCAAGCAAGCAGGGGCTATTAAAGAAATTTTTTACCCTGAATGGCTGGCCAATAATGTGGTGGTAAAGAAGAAGAACAGCAAGTGGCGAGTGTGTGTGGACTTCACAGATCTGAATAAAGCCTGCCCAATGCCTCGAATAGATCAGTTGGTGGATGCAACGGTGGGCCATCCTTGGATGAGCTTCTTAGACGCCTTTCAGGGATACCACCAAATACCGCTAGACTTGGAAGACCAGGAAAATACAGCTTTTGTCACCCCCATTGGAAACTACCATTACAAGGTGATGCCATTCGGTCTAAAGAACGCTGGGTCCACCTATCAAAGGATGATGACAAGAATGTTCGAACCCCAACTGGGCAAAAGTATTGAGGTTTATATAGACAACATGGTGGTAAAAAGCAAGGTTGTGTCCGAACGCATTAGAGACCTTGGAAGCATCTTTGAAATTCTGAGGAAACACAAATTGCACCTAAACGCTTCCAAGTGCTCGTTTGTTGTGGGGTTAGGAAAATTCCTAGGATATATACTAACTCACAGAGGAATCGAAGTCAATCCCGATCAAATTAAGGCGATTAACAATCTACAACCCCCTCGGAATCCTAAGGAAGTCCAGAAGCTCACTGGGATGGCTGCCGCCTTGAATCGGTTTATTTCTCGGTCAACAGATAGATGCCGACCTTTCTTCCTCTTGATGAATAAGTGGAAGGGATTCGACTGGAATGAGGAGTGCGCGCTGGCATTCCAGCAACTAAAGGAATATCTTTCTTGGCCTCCCATCATGTCCAGTCCTAAGGAGGACGAGGTCCTGTTTGCCTACATCTCTGTGGCCACTCACGCTGTAAGTTTAGTGTTGATCCGGGTTGACAATGGCGTACAACGGCCTGTTTACTATGTGAGCAAATCATTACATGAGGCCGAGGTGTGCTACTTACTACTGGAGAAAGCCATCCTAGCGGTGGTGCATGGTACATGAAAGCTTCCCCATTACTTCCAAGCACATACGGTCATTGTCTTGACTCAGCTTCCACTCAGGGCTATACTTCGGAGTGCCGATTACATAGGTAGGATTGCTAAATGGGGCACAGTTCTAGGGGCTTTTGACATCAAGTACATGCCTCGTCCCTCTGTTAAAGGCCAAATCCTTGCAGACCTAGTAGCCGAATTCGCCGAAACCCCATTAGAAAATGTGTCAGCAGCCCAGCACATGGATCAAAAATCGGTTGGCATCATCTCCCTATAGGAACCTCTATGCTGGAAAGTGCATGTCGATGGTGCAGCAAATCAAAGGGCTTACGATTGAAAAATCATTGAGATTGGGCTTCTCGGCCACGAATAACGAGGCTGAATATGAAGCCGTACTAGAGGGAATGTCCATGGTTTGGAGAATGGGGGGAAAGGCATTAAAAATGTTCTTAGACTCAAGATTGGTTATTGGCCAAGTTAAGGGCGAACTAGAAGGGAGGGATGGCAGAATGCAGGAGTACTTAAGTCAAGTGAAGTACTTGCAGTCAAAATTTGAATCATTCAGCCTACTGCACGTCCCTAGAAGCGAGAACACACATGTTGATTCCCTTGCCACGCTTGCAACATCCTCGGCACAGAGCTTGCCTCGGGTTATCCTCATACAAGATTTGTACAAACCCATAGAGGCAGGAGGAAAGATGGTCCATGTTCACCAAGTCAGAGTGAGGCCTAGTTGGATGGACCCCATCGTACTATTCTTGAAGGAAGACATCTTGCCAGAGGGTAAATTGGAAGCTGAAAAAGTATGGAGAAAGGCGCCTCGCTTCTGGCTGTCCGAAGATCAAAATTATATAAGCGTTCTTTTTCTGGGCCATATCTACTATGTATTCACCCTGAAGCGTTAGAACTAATCCTGGTGGAATTACACGAAGGAGTTTGTGAAAGCCACACCGGAGGCAGATCTTTATCTCATAGGGCCATCACACAAGGCTATTAGTGGCCTAATATGCAGAAAGAAGCACACGAGTACGTGAAGAAATGTGACCAATGCCAAAAATTTGCGCCAAACATACACCAGCCAGGAGGGATCCTCAATCCGTTGACTAGCCCTTGGCCATTTGCTTAGTGGGGCTTGGATATTGTCGGACCTTTTTCCAAGGCAGTAGGAAACAAGAGGTATCTACTAGTCGGTACTGACTATTTTACTAAATGAGTTGAAACTGAGCCTTTGGTGAATATCAGAGATGTGGACGTTAAGAAGTTTGTCTGGAAGAGTATTGTTACTCGGTTCGGGGTCCCTCACACTCTCATCTCGAACAATGGTCTACAATTCGATAGTAAGGCGTTTAGGAGATACTGCTGTGAATTGGGAATTACAAATAGATATTCCACCCCAGCTTATCCCCAAGGGAATGGGCAAGCCGAGGCTGTTAACAAAGTCATAGTGAACGGATTTAAGAAGAGACTAGATGATGCGAAGGGAAGGTAGGTAGAAGAGTTGCCACATGTCTTGTGGGCGTATCAGACCACACCTCGCAGATCAACAGGGGAGACCCCCTTTTCGATGACTTATGGAGCCGAGGCTGTTATTCCCTTAGAAACGGGCTTTCCAACGCTTAAGACCAGCTTATTCAGTCCAAGCAGCAACAATGAGCTACTAGAAAAGAATCTAGATCTTATAGACGAAAGAAGGGAAAGTGCAATGGTCCAATTGGCGTACTACCAACACAAGCTTAAGCAAGGTTATGATGCCAAAGTAAGGTTAAGGCCATTAGTGCCTGGTGACTTGGTGTTAAGGAAAGTTCTGGGCACTGCAAAAAACCCAGCATGGGATAAGTTAGGACCCAATTGGGAAGGACCATATCGCATCACCTCGTAGGCAGGTATAGGGGCATATTTTCTAGAAGATTTAGATGAACATATAATACCGCGCCCTTGGAATGTAAATAACCTGAAAATGTATTTTTATTAATAAGAATTTCCTTTATCAGTAAATTCTTGTATTGTGTGAAGATGTGGGGATTCCCGTTGCTCAATCTTTTATAAAGTGTTAAACAGAACCTTAGTCATGCCTGATGTCTTCGGACCAGATGCTTTGGGGAAATTAATACGTTGACATATTTTATAAAGTGTTAAACAGAACCTTAGTCATGCCTGATGTCCTTGGACCAGATGCTTTGGGGAAATTAATACATCGACATCTTTTATAAAGTGTTAAACAAAATCTTAGTCATGCCTGATGTCCTCGGACCAGATGCTTTGGGGAAATTAATACGTTGACATCTTTTATAAAGTGTTAAATAGAACCTTAGTCATGCATGATGTCCTCGGACCAGATGCTTTGGGGAAATTAATACGTCGACATCTTTTATAAAGTGTTAAACAGAACTTTAGTCATGCCTGATGTCCTCGGACTAGATGTTTTGGGAAAATTAATACATTGACATCTTTTATAAAGTGTTAAACAGAACCTTAAGTCATGCCTGATGTCCTCGGACCAGATGTTTTGGGAAAATTAATACATTGACATCTTTTATAAAGTGTATAGATCCTAAGTCATATCAAGTCTTTCGGACCACATACTTGGGTGAAATTAACGCTAAATGACATCTTTTATAAAGTGTTAAAACTCACACCCTTAGGGGAAGTTAATATACAATGATATTTTATCAAAATGTTTAAACGAATTCTAAGTCATCTCAGGGCTCTCAGATCATATACTTAATTCGAATTAACTCCCTAGTATCTTTTATAAAGTAATAAATAGATCTTAAGTTATAACAAGTCTTTGTTGTCAGCCTTCGGCACAGAAAGGTCAGTTCTTGAAGTAAGAGCATGATAAGCCCGTCCGTTACAAGTATTTTATCAAATGACTTAGCTTGCGGATAGTAAGTCATCATTAACTTCTAATAAAGGCAAATGGCAGCTATGCAAACAAAGTAGAGATACAAGAGGTATGAAGGAAAAGTCTATTCTTTAATTGAAAATAAGTACATCATACGTATTGGCAAAATCTACCTGAAAGAAAATTAAAGTAAAAAAAAAAACAACAAAAAACAAAATAGATCCTACAACTACTTCTTCAAGGGTTGAGAAACCTTCTCGGGACTGATGGCTTTATTCTTAGCATCCCCAACGTTAGATCTTGACTCAGCTGCTTTGGCTTGGGAAACGACGTCCTTTATGGTAAGGGAATCCTCGGCGGAGTTATCTTTGGCCGAGGGTAGGACGTCCATACCCTTCCCAACAACTCCTTTGGAAGCCTTAGTAGCTATGGTAGGGGCATGTGTGTCAGCTACCTGCTCAGGAGGAGGGAGGGGTAGAGCAGTGGCCGGAGGATGGTTAGCTGGGATTTCTCTAATGTGTTCAGGGAAGAACACGTTCTCAGGTTTCCTTAACTCGGAATCAGCAGGAGTCCCTGCACGATTAAGCGCTTCTACCCAAGACTTAGTGCAGTAATCTCTACACACTTCGACTACCTCCTCAGTCAGCCTTTCTTTCGTTTCTCCTACCCCACGCTCATAGGCCGCTTCCTCCGCGGCCTTAGCAGCTTCCATAGCCATTATGGCTGCTTCTTTAGCTTTTTGCAGTTCGGCTTTCAGACTTAGAATTGTTGCTTTCTCAGTATTCAGATTTAGCTGGGTCGTGTAAAGCAGTTTGCGTTGGTCCTCAGCTTGGGCCTCAACATTCTTCAGCCTTGCTTTGGCACTTGAACATTCGTGCTCTGAAACCTTCAGCTTCTCGGCCAGCTGTGTTTTTTCCTCTTTTAGGTTCCCGAGAGTTTTCTCAACTTCGCGCCGAGAGTGGGACTCAACTTCATATCTGTTATGAGCGTTTCGAATCCACTCTTCGGCCACACAAACTTGTTGAGTGACCTGCATAACAATAGCAAAGGGGTCGCGCATGTGAAAATAAGCGTAATAACATTGATAAAAGTAGGAGCTTCTTAACGTTTAATTTAGAAAAACAAAATTAGCTTACTAGGGCGAGATCCCTCTTCAATGACATGAAGAGCTCCGTCTGCCTGGTGCGTCTGAGAGCCTCCATATCCCGTGGGAGTAGAAGGGGCTGCTTTAAAGCTTGAGCAAGATGGGCCGCATGACTTCTCTGAGACTCCCTGATAATGGCATCCTAGGGAATTTGGGCTCCATCCAATTCTATCCATGGGGCCTAGGGGCGCTGTTGTTGGCACACTTCGGCATCTTCCCTGCTATCAATAGTTTTCTGTTGTTTAGGGCCCTTCGGAGGAATCACCTCACCTTCTTCTATCTCCTGTATTATTCTCTTCTTCTTCAAATTCGGGGCGGCATGTAGTTCGAGATCAGTAGGAAGAGGAGGAGGAGGTGGTAGATTGACAGGAGTCTGGGTCTAGGGTACGTCTTTCGAGGTTCCCTTTTTGTTCCTATTGGCTACTAAGCCTTTTAGAGACGGCCTTCCTTTCGAGCTCATTTCTCCTTTTTCTTTTGGACTTGTATCAACCTTGGTAACAACTAATTCATGCTGAATAGCTGCAGAAAGTCTGTCAGATTCGGTCTCAAAGTCTGAGAGCTGCACGGGCCTTTCTGGTATCCCTTCTTCTCCTTCGAAACGAAACTGGAATATCTCTTCTTCTAATGACAGTCGCGAGGAGGCGATTTCCTCTTCTGCTGCAGCTTCTGCTTCGAGAGGGACTTGTTGCAATGGTATTACGAGCTGATGAGGGACTTGATGAATTGGTAGTTTGACTAGGGGAAGGTTGTCTCGGGCCAGGAAATCCGGTTTTGACACGTCGATGCGATTAATCCAAGGGTCACCAGATTTGATGGCGTGGCCGATCTCCTGAAAGATTTTCGAAATAGGATTGAAATCTAGGATTAGATGGATAGCTCGCAATTGTCGGTCCTCGCTCACAAAAATTTCTGATCGGAGAAGGTAGTTGAGGGCCACCATGTTGGTATGACTGAGCCGAGAAGCAACTAGCCTCCTATCTGCAGAAATAATCAAGAAACCGTATACAATTAGATAAGTGAGATCCATTATTAAAGGAAAGTAAAATGGGGAATATGGGTAGGGTTTAAAAATCTAAATCCTAGGCTAAGGAACCTAATTCTAGGGTATCCCACCTGTCTCCCTTTCCCGAGTTGGGCAAGGGCGACCATCGTGCCATGTCCCTGAAGCGATGAGATAGTCGTCTTTCATCCCTTTGTTGGACTTGGGGAGGCATGAGATAAGCCTGACGATAGACGACCTGGACTTGAGGTAAAATCCTCCGTCAGATTGTGAGTGACACTCGTACAAATGAACCACGTTATGCCATGTGAGTCCTAAGTGAAGATGCTCGTCAAGAGCATCGACGCAGCCTAGGATCCTAAACATATTAGGTGCACACTGATGGGAACACAGCCTATGGCTAATAAGATACTCTCGGGTTATTCTGCCCATAGGAAGGGTCATTCCTCCTTCTATGAAAGCTATCATAGGAATAACCACTTTTCCCACCTCTTTGTGTGTAAGGATTTGTTCTGTGGAACAATATCGTAGGCCAACTTCCTGGGGTATACGGTATTTTTGTTTAAAAGCTTCTATTATTGCAGGGGAATCTACTAGACGCTCAAATCTACCCATTTTGACAACCTAAGATGAAATAGTGGGGTTTTCGTAAATAAGGAATTAAGAACTGGCAGGCCGAGGAGAATGGCCGAGAAGAAAAATGAAAATATAAATAGATAAAAACTTACGGGAACACGTATGCTAATCTCTGAATCTTTCTAGGAAAATCTTCGAAGACCTCTTACAAGAAATAGTAACAGAGATTCAGGAAGTTAGAATATTTTAGGAGAAGTGTTGGAATTCTCTAGAGCGATTAAAGATTTCTTTGTAGAAGAAGACGAATGGTTTCCCTCAAGGCTTTATATTGAGGGAGAAAGTGAGTGGGAATTATCCTGCTCAAAATCCTAGGGGAAATGTCAACCATTGGATCTACGTGCCACCGTTGGATGCGGGGGACAAGACGCCTCCTAGAGTAATTAATGACGCTTCGCGGACTACGAAGCATTAGAAGTAATTATGGGGCGCAATTAAACCGTACTCCTGAACGTGTGAGTCAATACGTCAGTGAGTTTTATCTTTTGAAGGTCAAAACCCCATTTTTTCTCCTCAGATGAAAGGGAAAAACTGGAGTTTTGAGGGGTTATTGTGGGGATGAAGGTCAAAAATCATATATCTTAGGCTTTGGGCTTGGTCCGAGGACGTCCAAAATCTGGGTAGTGATGCATTTATTAGGTGTTCTATTTTTAAAGTTTCATAAATAGGAATTGAAAAGAGAGTTAGTCCGAGGAGGATTTTATCCTCGGACGTGAAGAGTACAACACAAATAAATATCCCCACAGGTGGAGTGACCTTCCAAGAAGCTCCAATGATGGGTACACGTCTCGTGAACATACGGGAAGGAAAGAGATCTGGAAATATCTGAGGAAAAAGCTGCCACCATTGCATTAAATGCACTACAGCTACTTTCCTGGCTGCATTTATGTGGAGAGGACCTCTGAACAGTGCCACTGAAACTATCCCAACTCACAGAAGGGTGAAAGAAGGTGATTGATGGGACAAGTACTCAAGTAATGTCCTAGATGATCAACAAGTGTAAGGTCAAGATGACCAAATGGGAGCTATATAATGTAAAAGATCTTCCATGAGAGAGGGGAGAAAAACATTTTGTAATTGAAGAACTTTATTGATATTGAATTGAACCTCCTCGGATTGGGCCGAGAGCAAATTTATCCAAAGCTGTTTTCCTTTTCTTTCTTCCTTTCAACTCTTAACCTGGTTCTAAGGTCATATAAAACGTTATCCACTTCACTAGAACCCGATTCTTTAACCCACTCTCTACAAATTTATTGTATTGGGTTTATTGGGCCAAATTCCTCTATACGTTCGGCTTGGGCTATAAACTGTGACCCTACATTAACTAATAATGACTTACCACTTAAAATTTATTGTGAAAATATTGTGATAGCATTTCCTTCTTCTTTTTTTTCCTTTTTTTCCCTCTTTTTTTCTCCTCCACACACGAACCATATTTCCTTTCTTTCCTATCACTTCCTCCAAACTCCAGAACGTTCCTTCCTCTTTTTTTTTTTTTTTTTAGCACTTCGTCTGTAACACCCACGCACTACCTCCTTACACCTTTGCTCATCAATAAGTGCTTGCACAAACTCATCCGTCCTCTTGGAGAGACTCTTCAACTTCTTCTCCAAACCTCCATAATCCATCCACCGGACCACCACAAGATGGGTATATTCTGATTTTGCTATTTTCTGATTTTTTTTTTTTTTTTTTTTTTTTTTTGAGGAATCCTAATTTGCAAGGGATTGATTTTTTTTTTTTTTTCCCTTTGCTGATTTGGGAATTTGTTATAGATTTTTTTGTGTTTAGATTTGGAAATTTGTTATTGAATTGAACCTGGGCTAGACGCTATTTTTTTGGGGTCTTTGTAGCAATTAATTTATCAAAGCGTTCTGCCGTTCTGGGGCTGCAAACACATGAGCATGATTTATTGAAGGGTAATTTGGTAATTGCCCTGCTCACCCCAACAGATATATGAAAACACGCACGGGCTTTTGGCAAAATGGACCTGAAGAGCTCCATATTCACCTTGCGTGTTCTCTTCACAAGTATAAAACGCAACTTTTTCCAAAAATTTGCGTTTTATACTAGCCAAACGGACTTTTTGGGCTAGCTTTTTTCAAAACGTGACTTTTGGGTTGAAAAAGTTGAAACAAACGGGCACAAAAAGTTGCGTTTTATACTAGCCAAATGGACTTTTTGGGCTGACTTTTTTCAAAACGTGACTTTTGGGCTGAAAAAATTGAAACAAACGGGCACTCAGTCTCACCAGTCTCCGTTACACATTTCTCTCCATATACGATCAAATTGGGCCGCTCGGAAAAGGTAGGCCCAGATGGATGACATTCGCTTCATTTCTTTTCCACACGTAGCATCACATCTCCCCAAACAAAAAGCTAACAATTTTCAATTATCATTACTCTTTTAAAAGGCTAAAACTCAGTACAATATTTTGGTCATTGTACATAAGGTTTTTTTAATTACATTTAAATATAGAGTTGTATGAAGTTTAATTGTTCTTGGAAAAATAACATTATTTGTATTCAATTCATCTATAATCATGTTTGAATTTGATTGAAAGACCTAATGTATTATACCTAATAAATTGTTTTAAGTTTTGTCAATTTTAAAAATATATTTGGTTAATTCTGTTATCCAAAGTATTAAGAATTTTTGTAGTTTTATTATATTTATATTATTTTAACAATCTAATATAATTTTTAGTTTTGATGAAAACTTGGTCGATCTCACACAAACTTTAGAATCATGGTAAAATGATTAAAATTATTATTATTTTAATAGTTTAGGCTTTAGAGACAATTGGTAATTAATCAAGATATCAATGTATACGTAGTCTTGAGTTAACAAAGTATTTGCTCTACGTCTAATTTAGAAGTTAAACTTTTTTCACGTGTTGAGTCCCACTTGCTTGAATTCATAGGATGGAGTAGTGTTAGAATTAAATTATAGTTAAATAATTAAATTCATCATTTGGTAATAATTGAGGCTTTTTGTACACCGAATTCATCACACAATGTACTTTTATTCTATAACTTAAAGTATTTATTATTTATTCCTGATTATTAGTAAAATACTTGATTTAATTTATAGATTGATTATATATATATATAAATATATATATATATATATATAGTTATATATATATATATTATGGGAGTGCTAAAGAAGTGTTTTCAAGATATCTATGCGCTCGTTCTTCTTCTTTTTTCCGATGTTTCATTATCTAAATAGTTGCTCCTCTTTTTGCTTAGCCAAATATTTCAACGTGGAAGTCTGGAGGAAGGAACGATTGTTGTTCATGGGATGGTGTCCAGAGTGAAAAGAATTCTGGCTACTTGAACAATGCTATGCATGTTTGCTTAGAAAGTTCAAGAAAGCATTAGGAAAAAAAAATTTTAAATAAAACTTGGGATTTCCTTTTCGTTCATGTTGTTATCAATCAATTGAAACTCGAAGATATATTCGACCTTTCTCTGTCTGATAATGTTGTATAATTATCACTGGTGCAAGTTGATCCAACTTCTAAGATTATATTCATTTCTTACTAGACCTCCGTTTAGAATGGTTTTGCATGGGACCCAAGTTATGTGGTGTTTTCCAAGTCTTCCGCCAGTCTTCAAGGCTTAGCTTTACAAGAAGAGAATTTTTTGCTTTGGACAAAGAAAAATTGGCTTCGAATGAAGTTGGTTTTCATTTGGAGATATGAACACCACAAGTTTGAGATAAGATTGGGTTGCATATTTCCAACTATCACCTCAAATAAAAGCGACATTGTGGACTTACAAGATTGTGAAATCGAGTTAGGTAATATGTTACATCTTCCCAATTTTGGGGGGACTTAGAGATATGAATATCACTGGTGCAAGTTGTCTTTAGTAGGGTGTTTTTCTGATTTTATGTAATTACTTTCGCTGCATATAGTCTTTGTTTACCTGAGGACTTTTGTTGTCATTGTATATTGGTTTGCAATATGCACGTAAATGCAGGATTGCTCATTAAATATGAGCAGAAATATTTTAAATTTATGCATCAATTTTTCCTTATAATTAATTTGAATCATTTTGATTCCTTGAAATTAAATTTCTTGGAGTGGGGTGACTGACAAGGATATGGACTAGACCTTTTGAATCTTTGATGACTGAAATTTTAAATTTTCTTCTGTGCCTTGTTTTACCGGAATGAAGAGGTTCAGGTTGTATAAAACTGGGCATTTCCTTTTCGTTCATGTTGTTATCAATCAATTGAAACTCGAAGATATATTCGACCTTTCTCGATCTGTCTGATAATGTTGTATAATTATCACTGGTGCAAGTTGATCCAACTTCTAAGACTATATTCATTTCTTACTAGACCTCCGTTTAAAATGGTTTTGCATGGGACCCAAGTTATGTGGTGTTTTGCAAGTCTTCCGCCAGTCTTCAAGGCTTAGCTTTACAAGAAGATAATTTTTTGCTTTGGACAGAGAAAAACTGGCTTCGAATGAAGTTGGTTTTCATTTGGAGATATGAACACCACAAGTTTGAGATAAGATTGGGTTGCATATTTCCAACTATCACCTCAAACAAAAGCGACATTGTGGACTTACAAGATTGCAAAATCGAGTTAGGTAATATGTTACATCTTCCCAATTTTGAGGGGACTTACAAAAAAATTGACTTGTTCTATATGTGAGAAAGGGTTTTGGAATCCACCAAAGAAACAATAAAAAAAAGTTCAAATTTTTATTAATAGCAATAATACTAAAAAACGTTTACAGACTTGGAGGCTTATTTTAGGGCTCTATAAAACTTGACAAACAAGAAAATATATTCTAAAATAACTAATAATTAATATTTAACCATAACAGAAACCAAATTAGACCTAAAAAGCATTAAGAGCACCTAAAAACAAGGAAATAAATGCCCTAAACCTAAAATAACTTTTTTTTTTTACATAAAAATACCAAAATTAAATAATTAAGAAAATTAAATTGTATATTCTATCTTACATCAGACTCCTCCACTTAAAACAAACTCATCATCGAGTTCATCTTTGAAATCTCCACTCCAAATAAACAAATACTTCGAATGTTTGTGCCCCTTGATCTTCTTTCCATACTTGCAATTCATCCATGGAATAAACAAATCAACATGAATCTCTTTTTCCTTGGTCTTCATGTAATTATAGAGATTAACCGCATAAAAATTGACAATTGAATCAAATATATTAACCCTAATAAAATAAAAAAATTTCAGTGTATTACTTACCACCAAAATAAAAGGATATTGAGATTAACAATCATATGATTTGATTTCATTGAGATCCTTGAAACTTTTGTCTTTAATGCCCTCTTCAATTGTCTCTGCCATCTTGACTTCAGGATCTTTCTCTATAATAGGGTCTTTATTAATCTTCTCCACAATTTTTAATTTCAGATTCTTCTTCTATAACAATGTCTTCATTAATTTCCTCAAAAATCTCTATATTTTCTCCAAGAAAAATGTTTTTCAACATACAATCCTTCTCTTGATGGTGGAATATATGGTTCTTCAAAATAATTCAAGTGTGAACTTCTTGGCCAAAAATATTCTTGTTTTGTATACAACAAAAGTTCATCACAATCCAAAGGATAATATTTGATAGCAAGCATCTTTTTCATCCTTGGCCATGAACAAATTTTTTCTTTACCTTATTGGATTCTATCAGTTTGTATTTGTTCCCACCAACATAAAGCATACTTTCTAAGTTTATACAAAGCAAGTTTAACTTTTTTTCTCATCACAAATATTCTCATAGTCCAATAAATCTTCAAGATCAAGTAACCAATCAAGAAAATATACTTTATAAAAATAACCATTAAAACTTAAAATTCTTTATAAGGCCTATATGAAATTTGCTTACCAATAGATTGTTCGTAAGTTATGTCTCCATTGTAGTTATTCTTGTTGTTTCCATACTTCAACGATGCCATCTTAGCAAAGATATATGTGAGTGTTGGCTGTACGTCATGTAATACTTGCTAAGTTTTCTGTTATCGGAATTGCTATCGTCTCATACGTTATCCACCAAACTAGGATAAGCCAAGGCTCTAATACCAACTGACGCAAGATGCGGAAGTGTCAAGAAGCAAAACACGTCTACTTCTAGAAAATAAGAAAAAAAAAAAAAAACACATTTGCTTTTGAAAATAACCTCAAATCCACGAGGGTTCCTCGAATCCACAAGGAGAAAGGGTTCTGGAATCCACAAGGAGAAAAAATAGACAAAAATCTGAATTTTTATTAATATCAATAATACTGTAAAATGTTTACATACTTGGAGGCCTATTTAAGAATTCCATAAAACTTGACAAACAAAAAAATATATTCTAAAATAACTCATAATTAATACCTAATCATAACAGGAACTAAATTAGACCTAAAAAGCATTAAAAGCACCTAAAAACAAGGAAATAAATGCCTTAAACCTAAAATAAAGTTTTTTACATAAAAATACCAAAATTAAATAATTATAAAAATTAAATTGTAAATTCTGTCCTACATCAATTACTTATATGATATTACGAACGTCTAAATCTATGGTTTGTTTCCTTCTTAAAAAAAAAAAAAACAAACAAACAAACAATGGTTTGTTAGTGTTGGACTTGGATTATTTGTCTAAAACCATTCTCATATTAATATTTTTTTCTCAATTTTAGGTGAGAGCAATAAGAAGAGTAGGGTTTAGTACGAGGGAAACCTTAACATCCAAATTAAACGTCAACTTTCAATTATACATGTATTTTTTTTTTTGGCAGTCTAGAAAACTACCACAATAAATAGTAGGTCATGAGTTTGGTGTGGTGGCTTAGGGATGATCAAGAATATTGCAAAAAACTTCGATATAAATATATATATATATATATATTTATATATAATTTTAGAGTGAAATTGATTTTCATTTGGAGATATGAACAACACAAGTTTGAAATAAGATTGGGTCGCATATTTTCAACTATCACCTCAAATAAAAGCGACCCTTTGGAACCTTGTTGCATCTTCAAGTGCAGTAATACGTTACATCAAGTTGAATAATATGTTATATCTTCCCAATTTTTGAGGGACTTATAGAAATATTGACTTTTTCTTTATGTGAGGCCACCATCGTCAACACGGCAACTAGGTGGTCCATTGCACTAATGAATGCTTACATGTAAAAAAAATATCCAAGTATAATGATGTAATTGCACTAGCCCTGAATCTTGTCTATAAAAGAAATTCACTCCTAGTTTCAAAATTATCAGAGTGCTTAAGAAGTTTTTGAAGATACCAATATGGGGTCATACATGTGTCTCTTGATATCTATGCGCTTGCTCTTCTTCTTGTCAATTTTTCATTATCTAAATAGTTGTTCCTCTTTATCAACTCAGCCAGCGTGTACAGATTTTGAGAGTTCTGCCTTGTTGCAATTCAAGCAAAGCTTTAAAATTAATGTGAGTGCTTCTGATGATCCTTTTGCGTATCCAAAGATTTCATCGTGGAACTCCGGAGAAAGGAACGATTGTTGTTCATGGGATGGTGTCCTATGTGATAGAGGTACAGGTTACGTGATTGGCCTTGACCTCAGTAGCAGTCAACTGTATGGCTCCTTCAACTCTAGCAGCAGCCTTTTCCACCTTGTGTACCTTCAAAAGCTCAATCTCGCTGACAATGACTTCAATTATTCTCAAATTCCCCCAAGTATCAGGTACCTCTCAAACTTAACATATCTCAACCTCTCTATGTCTGCCTTCAGTGGTCAAATTCCACCAGAAATCTTTGAGCTCTCCAACTTGGTTTCCCTTGATCTCTCATTCAATCCATTGAAACTCCAAAAACCCGGCCTAAAAAGTCTTGTTGAGAACTTAACCAGCCTCAAACTTCTTTATTTGGGTAAGGTCAACATATCTTCCCCGGTACCTCACATCTTGGCCAACTTGTCTTCTTTAAAATCTCTTGGCCTAAGAGGTTGTGCACTGTACGGTGAATTTCCCATGGAGATTTTCAAGTTACGAAATCTTCAATTCCTCAGTGTGCGAGACAATGAAAATCTTACTGGATATCTACCAGAATTCCACAGTAGCAATCCCCTTCGAATATTGAGACTTGCAAACACGGGATTCTCTGGTAAGTTACCAGATTCAATTGGAAACCTAAAGTCCTTAATTGAATTGGATATCAATACTTGCCATTTCTCTGGTTTGGTACCGACTTCTCTTGGTAACCTTACCAATCTCATCGTTTTGTCTCTTTCGTTTAATAAATTTTCAGGACAAATCCCTTTCTCATTGGCCAACCTCACACAACTTAGTGTGCTAGGACTTTCCGTAAATAGTTTTAGTGCACAGATGTTGTCTTGGCTTGGTAAGCAAACAAAGCTCACTTATTTGGACTTATGGGAAACCAATTTATATGGTGACATTCCATCTTCTCTTAAGAACCTGACCCAACTTACCATATTATACCTTGCCGATAATCAACTAACTGGTCAAATTCCACCTTGGCTTGGAAACCTTACCCAGCTAACTGAATTGGACCTTGGGACCAATAAATTCCATGGTTCAATTCCACAATCAATTTGTAGGCTTGCGAATCTTGAATATCTGAGTCTAACTTCTAATAACCTTAGTGGCAGAGTGGACATGGACTTATTTCTGAAGCTCAAAAATCTAACTCAAATCCAGCTTTCAGGAGTCCATCTATCATTCCCCTTTAATTCAACATTCAACACCAGTACTTCAAAGCTTGAGCTATTAGGATTAAATGCATGTAACTTGACTGAATTCCCAACTTTTTTGCGTTCTCAGCGTGAATTGATGATTTTGTATCTTGCCAACAACAGAATTCAGGGTCAAATACCAAACTGGATATTCAACATAGGGAAACAAACTCTCTGAGTGTTGGATCTATCCTCCAACTACCTCACAACTTTTGAGTCTTTCAACCACACTCCGACAATTCTTCCATGGGATAGTTTACTTTCTTTGGATCTCTCTTCCAACATGCTGCAAGGATCACTTCCAATTCCTCCACCTTCCATCGCCCAATACAATGTCTCAAACAATAAATTGACTGGAGCAATCTCACCTTTATTTTGCAATCTTAGCCTAATTGTAACACTGGATCTCTCACGCAACAAGTTGGGGGGCATGCTTCCACAATGCTTGAGCAAATTGAGCAACTTGGAGGTATTGAATTTACAAAACAACAATTTCCGCGAATTACTTCCTGGAATATACATGGAAGAAAGTAGATTGAGAGCGATTGATGTAAGTTATAATCAATTAGAAGGACAAGTACCAAGATCATTGTCCAATTGCATAATGCTGGAGATTCTTCTTCTTGGTAACAATCGATTTTCTGACATTTTTCCCGTTTGGTTGGGGAAGCTTCCAAGGTTGAGGGTTCTAAGTTTGCAATCTAATGGGTTCCATAGTGCAATTGGGAAACCTGAAAGCAGTCTTGATTTCCCCAAGTTGCAAATCATTGATGTCTCTTTCAATAACTTTACAGGTAAGTTACCATATGAGCACTTCCAATGTTGGACCTCCATGAAAGTTGCCAACTTGACATTTGACAAGGATAATGCTTATATGAATGCAGACACAAGCACCCCATCACCTTATTTCGGTTTTGAAAATGATTTTAGTTACACCTTGGAATTGACAAACAAAGGCATCAAGACACTATATCAAAAGATCCAAGATCATCTAGTAGCTATTGATCTCTCAAGCAATAAATTTGATGGAGAAATTTCAGAAGTCATTGGAAATCTAAAGGGGCTTCATTTGCTCAACATATCCAACAACATTCTCACTGGTCCTATCCCATCTTCCTTAGGGAACTTAACAGAACTTGAATCTTTGGATCTTTCTCAAAATAGGCTATCAGGAGAGATTCCTCCGCAATTATTGCAACTCACATTCCTTGCATTCTTCAATGCCTCAAATAACCATCTTACGGGGCCTATTCCACAAGGTAAACAATTCTCTACCTTTGAAAATGATTCATATTTGGGAAACACAGATTTGTGTGGTGTGCCTTTGACTAAGAAATGCAAAATTTCTGAGACATTGACACAGCCACCACTGAATTCCAAACAAGGTGAAGGGTCAAATTTCCCAAGTAAATCTGATTGGGTAGTTATAATGATGGGATATGGGAGTGGGTTAATAATTGGGTTTGTTATTGGGAATAACCTGACCATAAGAAAGTTGGAGAGGTTTCTCAAGAATTTTGGAAGAAAGCAGTAAAAGTGAAAGAAGAAAGGTGGAAAATGAAGCAATGTAGCAGCTGGATTTGATTAACCAAGATTTTCTTCAGAGATTTCCGTCCATGAAGTTCTTTATTTCAGCAGATACATATCTATGAAAATCTACCATGTCTGTAATGTATTATGGTCTTATATATTTTGTCATTGCACTGTCTTTAATTTTTCTTTTGAACTTTCTTTCCTGTTATGATGGTATTGAAATATCGCATGTTTGATATCGTATATGTATGAAGGTTTGCAACTCTTATTAAAAAAATTATATAATAATAATAATAATAATAATAATAATAATAATAATAATAATAAAATAAAATAAAAAATAAAAAGAGTGAGAGAGCTAAATTGTATTTGTAACTTCAAATTTCATTCTCGGAGCTTGGCAAAACACGAGCCTAGAATAGGATAATATATTATTCATTGATTTTACTAATTTCTGGCATAAATCAAGAGTGAGAAATTTTTCTTGAAGAGCCAAGTTAAATAAAGGTTATTTAAATCAGGATCTTATGTAGGGGTTCAAGTGATAACTTAGTGGTAATTACATATTTTATTGTGCCTTATTTATTTATTTATTTTTTAACCTTACCTCCACTCTCTATTATTCACTTATCTAAAAAATAAAAATCAGGATTGTACACACAAAATTCGTAAAAAGATAAATCACACAGTCATGAAATAGTGTAACAAATTTTCAATTTATATTGATTTGTATATATGTAAGTACAATCCTCTGTATGACTCTTTATAATGAAAGAATACAATAAAACTCCTCTGATTCAATCTCCAAGAAACTTTACGATCTGAAGCGCTATGAAGTTTGATCTTGAATCGTGCCTTGATGCCTCCAAGTTGGATGTGTAATTGGATGTATTTGATTTGAAGTCAAGGGCCGTTGGCTTGATCTCGAACAAAATTGAAGGAAAATCCCTAGCGACTTTGATTTGAAGAAGTAGGAATGAGCTTGATTTTAAGGGAGCAAGGGTGCTCTTTTGGACTTAGAGATGATTCTCTATTTTGGCAGTGTCAATAGGGTTTTTCTCTCTCTGTTTCTATGTCTTTTTCTCATATAAGAAGCTTCTATTTATAAGCAACTTAATAGCATTTGATTTGGAATTTCATCTCAGCATTTATTGAGAGTTGATTATGAATTATGAATTTAATTTGGTTTTCAATTAATAAGAACCTTCCATATGAGTCTTTTTTTTTCCTGATGTTGCCACATGGGTTGATTTCGTTTGCTAGTTGTCCACATCATCAATTGGAAATTAATTTGATCAAAGATACTCAATCATGATCAATTGGACGGTTGTGAATACATCATAAAAATTTTGATGTCTACAAACGGTTACTCGGGTCGGACCGTACAGTTTGGTCTGGTCTAGATATGAAAATCATGGTTTTAACCATTTCTTATATTTTAGGAATAAGGATAAGTCTTTCAAAAAAAAGAGAGAATAAGGATAAGTTAATTAAATTAGAGGTATTTTGTAAGTCAAAAAGGCAATAACTGACTTTATTTTTATTGAGAATGGTGAATAGGTTTTCTTAACTTTATTTTTATTGAGAAAGATGAATAGTTTTTTTTTTTTTTTTAATAAATAAAACTGCATGGGGTGGGAATCATGGGATAAAGATAAGTATTAAGACAAAAAAGTAATTTGAGTTCAAATAGAACACATGCTTATTTCAATTTTGAACAAAAGCAAAAGTAACGTTCATTTATGTGAGGTGTAATTTGAGTTCAAATGGAACATAGGCTTCCACCAAAAAAAAGAAAAAAGAAAAAATTAGAACATAGGCTTATTTCAATTTTGAACAAAACAAAAGTAACATAAGGTGTTTTGTTCTGAAAGTTTTGCCTTATTAAAAAAAAAAAAACGTGTGGGAATTTTTTTTTTTTTATAAGAATATCGTAACTTTATTGAAGTGAAGATAAAACTGATACATCATGAGCCAAAGCAGACTTAACCATGCTCGGATTTTCCTCTATCAAAGTTACATCTGAATCAATATTCTTGGATTATTGCAGCCACATTCTTTACTACATTAGCAGCAGTATATCAAGAATATTGATTCATATGTAACTTCGATAGAGGAATCTAAGCATGGTTGAGTTTGCTTTGGCTTATGATCTTGATAAACATCAACATCAACTTGTACACCAATTTTGAACAATACATTTTTTGCATTACGAGTACTTTAAATTTTAAATATGTATTTTTCACAACATTTTTTAAACTACAATTTTTACATCATTTTGAACAAGAATACTTGAGCACCTCTGCACCACTATCAAACATGCCCTTAGTTAGCCGGTAAGTTTCTTGTTTTTAATTTTTGTCTATTTACAGTTTTAACGACATTACTTATATTTAAATTAAGGGCAATTTCGGAAGTAAAAAAAATGAATATAACATTTTTCTCCACGAATAACACCACCACCACCACCGGCCTTCTTCTTCTCCATGAACCACTCTACTAAACAAAACCCTCTTGTCTCTTCAACTCCTTCTTCTTCTTCTTTGAAGCACTCAACTCCAATCTTCACTTCTCGGGCCTCATGTGACACTCATGAGACCTCACCCAGGTAAGTTAAATAGTTAATAGTAGCTTGCAATTCTTGGGAAAATCTTTTTTTTTTTTTTTGAAAAATCGATTTTTGGGTTCGGATGTGGCGGAAAAATAGAGATGGGTAATATATTTTTTTTCTGCTTTGTAATATAATATTTTCATTTGGCTATTTAGAAGCTAGAATAAATTTAGTTAGAAAACGCTAGGCAAACGTTGGCATAGTAATATATATAATGCGTTTATGTACACACAAAGAGACACACTGCACGATTTTCTTATAATGAGTGTGCTTTTTTATTATTTTTAAGATATGGGTCTTATGAAACATGTTTTGATTTTTATAGTTTCTGATTTTTAAAATAATAATTCATGACCAATGCAAAATTAAGAATTTTGGCTTGCTGGGATGCTATTAGATTTAAGGTTTGTGAGGTCGGTTGGTGGAAGTTACCAAGGTTTTTGATTGCAATTCGAGATAGGATACTTCAATGGGTCTGTAAACACAAAATTTCCCAATTGCAGAAAATCAAACAATTGAAAAGAAATATGGTTTGCAAATATAAATTTGCATTGATGAATAATGAGTACAATCTCTATTTCAATTATTTTACAAAAGAATACTCTCTAATTCTATCTTCTTTGAACTTGACTCGAACAAGAGATCTTCTTGACTTTGGTTGAAAGATGGATTGAACGGTCTTCACAACAAATCTCTAGCTTTGAGCTTATTAGAGATTTATTATTCTTCAAGTTTTCGAATGTGAAGGCTCTTAGGTTGAAGTTCTTCGGGACTTTAGAGGCTTGATCTGTTGAGCTTCAAAGATTTGGGTTTGTTGAGGTTTATGGAGGCTTTTTAGCTTAATTCCAATAGAATTTCAAAGAACTCGAACAAGAGATTTTCTTGACTTTGGTTGGAAGATGGATTGAACGGTCTTCACAACAAATCTTTAGCTTTGAGCTTGTTAGAGATTTGTTGTTTTTCAAGCCCTTTGAATGTTTTTCAAGTTCTTCAAAGATGCTTCAAGTTCTTCAAAGACTCTTGAGACAGAATTCTCCAGAGCTTGGGCCTCTTGAAAACTTGGTCCTCAAAATGAGAGGGGATGTCCTCTATTTATAGTGATTTTAGAGGATAAGCTCCACTTTGAATTGATATACTTGAAAGTATGTAGTAGACTTTTTATTGGCCCAAATTCTTCTTAGAAATAATTATCTCTATTTATCTATTTTGATAAAGATAATAATCAACAAAGATAAATAATTATCTTTATTTAATTTATTTTAATAAAAAAATTATCTATCAATTTTGAATAGAAAATTTATCTTTATTTTATTTATTTATTTTAATAAAGATAATTATTCATATGTTTTGAATAGGAAATTTATCTTTATCTTATGGGCCAAATGACACGTGACAAATTTCAATATGTCAATGTAATATCAATTTGGATGACACATGTTATCATTTGATTTAATTAATTTAATGACATTAATTTAGAATTTGCTACTAAATTTTGATGTGGCATTTTATAATTGGCTTAAAATTTTTCCTCCTACAAATGCCCCCTCGAGACTTGGTCATGTCCACAATTTTGAGTGTGAAAAATGGGTAGAGTCTCGACTTGCATGGTGTTATATTTTGTATACACCATCCTCCTAGTTTCAGGATCCAAACTTCCCTACTGAATCTAGACCATTAATTTTTTTTTAAATGCCCAACTCGTAGCTTTGGCTCTTCTTGAAGTATCCATGCACCGATATACTAGACATGTTTTACAAAGCATAGGAAACTTGTTTTGATATACATAATGCTTTGACTTATGTACATAGGAAACTTCTAGTCATCAAGATCTTCTTCCCAATAGCTCTATGTGAACATTAATTCCCAATAGCTCTACATGAACATGGACATTGGATCATATCCTACCCGAGGTGGACTTCTTTTCATAGTCGAATTATGACTAGAGGACTTCTAATAGGATTAAGGAGACAACCTTAAAACGTCTGACATCACCAGCCAAAGTCCAATCTGAATAAGGATTTGAACTCTTATATTTCAAAGAGTCCTACTTAAACTTGAACACAGAACACCAATAGATAACAGTAAGCAAAACTTCTTCCTTATCACAACTCAAGACTTCTTCTCCAATTTAACTTCTTCCTTCATACACCTATATAAAGACATCCCTTTCCTTCCTTTTGCTCGTTGATGATCAGGTACGTGCCTTCTTTTTCATTCATTCATTCTTTTATTTTTTTTCTTTAGCCGCTTCCCTTTTAGATTTCTAGGTTCTCGTCATAATATCCTCTTTGCTTTGCTGTAGCTTGCCATTAAATCTTTCATTCTTTTATCTGAATGATCTTCAATCATGACACTGACTTCTTTTATTCTTTAGAAGCACAAAGAACAGGTGGCATCTTATTCTTGAGTTGGAGCAAGATTTCATAAATACTTTGAGATTTGCTTCTGAAAAAAAAAATCGCTTTCTCTTTTCTTGTGATATTTATATTCCCGTCATTCATGCATGCATGTCTTCTGTTTTTTCTTTTACGAGACCACGGATCCACTCACATGAATATTTCTAAGCGAATCATGTGTTATCTCATTTTTTGTCACAATATCCAGCAAGTAGAATTAATAAAACTTATTTTATGAAGCTGTTCTCTTTTTGAACATCAATTTGAAAATTTTATTTTATTCACTTTTATGTGTAGCATGACTTGATTTTCTTGATAATTATTCTTTTGCCTATCTTACGCAGCATTTGGTCTTTCAAAGCCCACTGTCCTTGAAGACTTTTTCAATAAGTTTCACAAGTTAGGCTTCAAAAGATTTCAACTTCACAATTCCATCAAGCTTCTTGAGATTTCAATTACCCAAATCTGTCGAGCTTCACAAGGAGGCTATTGTGCAACTCCGCGGAGGTAATTTCTTGTTTGTTTCCTCACTTGTGTATTTTTTTTTTTGCATGTCCATTTTTTTTTTTTGTATTGTTCCACCTCCATTTAGAATAGGTAATACGATGACTTAGTGGCATTACGAAGAACTTGCAAGAGTTTATTTTGTTTCTCAAGCCAAGTAGGTACCAAGACAACGATCTCGAAGACAATCTTGTAGACGAAGACAATTTTGAGGATAGAGACAATCTTGAAGATAAAGACTGCTTTGAGGATGAAGACTACCTTGAAGACAATCTTGAAGACGAAGTCTATTTTGGATACGAAGACTTCCTTGAAGACGAAGAATATCTTAAGGATGAAGACAATCTTGAAGACGAAGACAATCTTGAAGACGGAGTCTATCTTGGATATGAAGACTTCCTTGAAGATGAAGACTGTCTTAAGGACGAAGACAATCTTAAAGATGAAGTCTATCTTGGATACGAAGACTTCCTTGAAGATGAAGACTATCTTAAGGTTGAAGACAATCTTGAAGACAAAGTCTATCTTGGATACAAAAACTTCCTTGAAGATGAAGACAATCTTGAAGACGAAGTCTATCTTGGATACAAAGACTTCCTTGAAGACGAAGACTATCTTAAGGATGAAGAAAATCTTGAAGACGAAGTCTATCTTGGATACGAAGACTTCCTTGAAGATGAAGACTATCTTGAAGATGAAGACAATCTTGAAGATGAAGACATCCTTGAAGATGAAAACTATCTTGAAGACGAAGATAACCCATGCAAGGATGTGCATTGGCATCTTTGCAATGGAGCAACTGTCGATGCAACGATCTAAAGCTACAATGAAGCAACATTGGCATCGATTGAAGAAAATGAATCATCACTTCTCTCATTCCTTTTTTCTTTTCTTTTTTTCTTTTTTTTGCTTGCTTTAATATGTAACTTACACTCTCCCCTATTTTTGTCTTTTAAATGTTTGCTTCTTGCTATGATACTTTTTAGAGATATAAAATGATGAGTACCAGACTTTAGAGATGCGGGGTGACACCACCCAAAGTTTAAAGATGTGAGAAGATGATACCAAAACTTTGAGGATTTGAGGTGATCCAAGTCAAAAGAGAGGCAATTTAGTCCAAACTTTAGAGATGCAAGGAGATGCCACCAAGTCTTTGAAGATGCAAGAAGATACCACCAAGTCTTTGAAGATAAGAGGCAGCACTATGCTTTAGATATGTAAGGCAACCCAACTTAGAAGAAAGGCAATGAAATTCAAAAGAGAGGTGATGCAACGCTAACTTTGACAGTGCAAGGTGACATGACTTTGAAGGGATACAATCTAGACTTCAAAAATGCAAGGAGATACCACCAATTCTTTGAAGATGCAAGGAAATACATTCCACCAAGACTTTAAATGTGAAAGGTAGAACTACTTAGACTTTAAAGATAACAGAGAAAGCTCATTTTAGAGATGCCAAGTGACATTCTCACAATGATGTTTGCTTTCATGGTGACTTTGCATTCCTCTTAGCAGCAATGTCTTACGGTGATGTTTGCCTTCATACGGTAGCATTGTCTTTTTGTAGCGACTTTCTTATAGTGACGTTCACCCAAAACTGTGATTGTACTTAGTGTGACATACCAAGTTGCTTTTGTAGCACTTGAAAGAGATTAAGTCATCACGTGGTTCGAGAAAGGTTTTTTTTTTAGACATGTGACTGAACTTAGCATAAAATGTCAAGCTGCCTATGTACCCTTTGAGAGAGATCAAGTCATTACGTAGTTCAATGTTTTTTTTTTTTTTTTTTTTTGTGAACACTTTCAAGAGTAGTGGGAAAACATCATGTACTCTTTAAGTGTTGAGGTAGCCAGTTTAGGCATAATAACGTTTCAAGAATTTTCCATTGATAGGGCCAATTCTCAAACCATCTTCAGCAACCAACTTGTATACTTCATTTGTGTAGACTTCTTGAACAACATATGGTCCATCCCACTCTGAAACAAACTTATTCTTAGTGCGATGGGTGACAATGATGGGTCTTCGTATAGTAGGAACCAAATCTCCAACTTGGAAAGATCAAAGACGAACCTTCTTATTGAAAGTCTTAGAAATGCAAGCTTGATAACAATCAAGGTGTTGTTGTGCCTCAAGCCTTTTTTCATCCAAAGCTTCTAATTCTTCAAGTTGTAGACGAACATTGTCTTCATTAGAAAGACCTTCTTGAATGGCAATCCTTAATGAAGGAATTTGGCATTCAAGTGGTAGAACAACTTCTACCCCATAAACAAGAGAATAAGGTGTGGCTTGGGTAGGTGTTCGGTATGTTGTACGATACACCCACAAAGCTTCCTCAACTCTTTCATGCCAATCTCTTTTCGACTTCCCTACAACTTTCTTGAGCAAATTGCATAGATTTTTGTTAAAGGCTTCTACGAGACCATTGGTGGGAGCATTATACATGGAGGAATTATGTTGCTTAAAACCAAAGTCATTGCAAAGCTTTCCCATCGGTTTCTTGTAGAATTCTTTCCCATTATCAGTGATGATATAACGGGGTACACCATACCTAAAGATGATGTTTCTTATGATGAAGTTTATGACAATTTCTTTCTTCACTTTACAGAATACAACAACTTCAGCCCACTTGGAGAAATAACCTGTCACAATCAGGATATATGAATGTCCTTCAAAGGATTTTGGCATTAATGGCCCAACCACATCTAATCCCCTAGCATCAAATGGCCATGAAGCTACAGTAGGATGTAGGGGTTCTGGAGGTTGATGAATGAATTTTGCATGGAATTGACATGCTGAGCATCTTTTTGCATACTCCATACAATCCTTGACCATAGTGGGCCAATAATAACCCATCCACTTAATTTGAAAATGAAGTTTGGGACCAGATTGGTGAGCACCACTAATCCTTGAATGAGCTTCTTCAAGTGCCTTGGCAACTTCCTCATCATCCAAGCAACGAAGGAGAAGGCCATCAAGTCTTTGAAGATGCAAGAAGGTACCACCAGGTCTTTAAAGACATAAGGGGATACCACCAAGACTTTAAACATGAAAGGCAGCACTACTTAGACTTTAAAGATGAGAGAGAAAGAACATTTTAGAGACACCAAGTGACATTCTCACAATAATATTTTCTTTCTTGGTGACTTTTCATGGCTCAAGAATTTTTATTTTTGGACATGTGACTGAACTTAGCATAGAATACCAAGCTGCCTACGTACCCTTTGAAAAGGATCAAGTCATCACGTAGTTCAGAGGGTTTTTTTTTTTTTTTTTTGCTCTAACTTTTGCCTAGGCCGCCTTTTTAAAGGTTTTCAACCTAGCGAGTTTTTAATACCCTAACTTTTGCCTAAGTTGCCTTTTAAAAGGTTTTCAACTAGTAGGCTCTTTTTTTTTTTTTTTTTTTTTTTAATTTATGAACACTTTCAAAGTAATGGGAGAACATCATGTACTCTTTAAGTGTTGAAGTAGGTAGTTTTAGGCTCTTAACAATGAGCATTTCAAACTTCAATCATAGTAATGCTTCAAGAACTTGCCATTGATAAGGCCAATTCTCAAAACGTCTTTAGTTGTATCAGTGTTGATTTCTTTCAATTCATCAACTGTAGCTCGTATGCCTTCTTCGAATATGGGTGGAGCATCCTTAACATCATCTTCGACTTCCTGGTTTGTGGTCACCATTGTTCGCCTTTTTACAGTCAATGCTCTTCCAGTATTCACTTCCCAAATGGTTCTATGTTTCATACGAGATGGAATGGAGTTTCGAATCTCATTTGAATCTTGATCAAAAATAGGTGTGTCGTTAGCACCTCTAGGGAGGAAATTTGTCCTCTCATGCTCTCGCTTTGCCTTTAAATCTTTTGAAAGTCGAGAAGGGATTGAATGACTGAGCCTTGTGAGAACTGAACCTCGAGTGCCAACTTGAGAAGAAGTTGAGTGACTGAGTCTTATGAAAATAGAGCCTTGAGTGCCAACAACAAAGTTATCTTCTTGTGTCCCTAACCTATCAAAGACTGAGATATGGGAAGTGGGTCGACCAATGCGATAAAAAACAGATGATTTCTTTGATAGGTTCGAAGATTGTTCTTCTTCCTCATCATTTGTTGAAATTATTGAAACACTAGCTTTTCGGATGGGAATATGAATAGGAGTTGGTGGGGTGTATCCAATTCTAGCCTCAGAACTTGTTACACCGAAACCTTTGGCCTTCGACACCTTATGTTCTTCTTTTCTAGAGGCTTCAAGGATGAGCTTACCCAAACCACTTGGCTTCTCATGGTTATAACCAGCTTTAGCCATGAGTCTATACGTGTTGGGGTCAAAACCCTCTTTGGTTCTTTTGGTGGGCAAAGTCCCATGCTCAACAATTGGTCCTTGGGATGGTCTTGTAAACCCTTTCAACGGTTGACTTGAGGGTCTTGGTTTTGTGATTTTAGTAACTGGTAAGTTTAATCCTTGTAAATCCTTCAATATTGACTCCTCATCTCTTGAAAATAGGGATTGGCCTTCTTTTCTTTTGGCAACTAGAACATAGTGTAGCACAGGGGCTACTCTAGTTACTTCTAAAGTATGATGCTTCTTCTCTTCTATAGAAGTCTCGGTTTGCTTGGTTTCCTTCTCCTCAATTGGAGAATCAATCCTTGGAGCTTTGGAGTGGGGCTTTTCTTCTTTGCTAGATGGTGAAGCCACGACTTAGGTTTCTTCTATCATATTGTCTTCTAAGTAAAATTTTGCATCAGCAAAGTGTGACTCAACTATAGTAAAGGGCTTGTCATTAGCTACTATTTTCTTGACTTGTCCATCTTGGAAATATTTAAGGCATTGGTGATACGTAGATGGCACAACACCATACTCATGCAACCATGGTCTTCCAATAAGCAGTTTGTAAGTGGTCTTGGCATCAATGACATGAAAGAGTGCGCTTAATTCCATTTCACCAATGAGCATATGAAGTCTAATCTTCCCAATAGCTCTTTGTCCACCCTGATTAAAGCCTTGAATCATCAACTTACTAGGAAGTAGTTTATCCAAGGAGATTCCAAGTTCTTTCAATATTTTGAGTGGGAGGATATCGACTGTAGATCCACCATCAATAAGGATACGATTGACTCGTTGTTCTCGAATGTACCCAGTTACAAACAAGGGGCAATTGTGAATCTTGGAGCCTAACAAACGATCATCATCAGTAAAAATGATTGAAGACCAGTATGCCCTATACACAATAGCTCATTCTGTCTCTTCCTCACTATCTGAAGATTCTTCTTCACCACTTACTTGATAACATGTAAGAGATGAAAAGATATAATCCTCAGGAATTGACATTGTGGAGAAAGGTACTTTCACCTCAATAGGCTCAAATGAACCAAATTGAATGGTGAGAAAAGTAGAAGTGGTTGTTGAGGCCACCATGGCAAGATTAGAAGTCTCAACTTCATCATCAAATGTGATCTTTCCTTGGTGGGCTAGCTCCATAATTTTGTCTTTCAACACAAAGCATTGCTTTATAGGGTGGCTTATGAGGCGATGATACTTGCAATACTTAAGGTTATTTGTTTGGTCAGCTTCTTCAGGATGTTTCATCTCTGGTAACTCAATCAATTTCAATTCAAGTAAATGATCCAACATCTTGGAGATATCAGAATCAGGGAATGGATATTGCATCTCTTGTAATGTCGATCTTCTTCTTCCCTTATCTTGAGTGAAAGCAGGCGTTTGTTCTTTCATCTTGGGCTTAAACGGAACTTTGAGAGGAGTAGTAGTTACAATTAAAGACTGCTTGTTTTCTGGGTTAGGAGGGAATTTGCCCCCTTTGCGAGTATCTTGCCTTTATCTCCCCTTGCGGGGTTCTTGAACAGGGGGGCCTTGGTAACCATTGGAAGCAATGCTAAGCTCCATGTCATGAGCACGTGTTGCTAATTCTTCAAATATTTTAGGCTTTATTCCTTGAAGAATATAGCTTATAGCCCAATTCATTCCTTGAATGCACATCTCAATTGCAGACGCCTCAGATAATTGATCCTTGCAGTTGAGACTAAGATTTCTCCACCGTTGAATGTAATCAATGATAGGCTCTTCTTTCCACTACTTTGAATTGGTGAGTTCTATCATACTAACAGTACGTCGAGTACTATAGAAACGATTTAGGAATTCTCTTTCCATTTGATTCCAATTATCAATAGAGCCAGGTGCTAGATTGGTATACCAATCAAACGCATTTTGATGAGAATGCAAAATGTCATATTTTTCTCTATTAATGTTTAGTCTTTTATATTTATTTGGTGCCTAAATGTACTCATTATTCTTATATTTTGATTTAGGATGCAAATGGAGGCATTAAGTGCAAAACGTAGCTAATTGGGCGATTCTGGACAGCTTTGACATCGCTTCGTAATCTGGGCATAACTTTCTCATCCAAGCTCCGATTGAGATGATTCAAGATGATATGGAACGCCAAGACAAATCTCTACAACTTTCATGTTTTGAGTTTTGAGAGATACGGGCCGCATCAGGGTCGAAATCGGGCTTGAAGTTGCTGCACATGCACTGCTGACGTTCTGGAATGTTCCTTTGCTTAAAATTTTAATACGTGGATCTGATGCGGTTTATTTTCAGAAGCTTCCAGATCTGATGCACGAAAATTCCAGCTGGAAAACACCTCTTTCCTAGTTATATTAGGACTTTGTTTTATTTTTTAATATTTTTCCTTAATTAGTCAGATTTGAATATTATTATTTAGAATATTTTTAGGAGATTTTGTAAGCTTGGGAAAGGGGGAATTAACGTGTAAAAGGGGGAGGAGAAATCAGAATTGGACACACATACCTCTCTCTCCCTTCTTCTCTGATTTTCTCCTTTGAGTTTTCATCATGGCCTTGCGTGGCTAAAACTTTTATACTTGGTCAAAGGAAACTGAAGCCTCAGAATCAATAAAACTGTGAGATCTAATTTGTTTTTATTGTTCAATTTATGCTTTGAATATCGGATGTTCTTCTGTGCCTATTTTCATGATTGTCTCGTTTAATTACTAGGAGGCCTACTAGTTTATTATTCGTTGCAATCTACTGCTAGGTTAGATATCAAATCCGTAATTGTTTGATCTCTCTAACTTGTGAAGCAACCAAGATTTAATGTTTTGCTGCGTTAGAAATTATTAGATCTTAGGAAGAACACTCGACTAAATTAAATGCAACCGCTTGTGTTTGTGTTGTTTAGTTTCGTCGATCTCTCTAATTTTTAAGGCTGCTACTAGATTAAACCTTTAGCGCTTGTCTTGGGTTGTTTAGTAGTTAGGGTTAATTAGATCGCTTGTTTTCTAATTAACTACGACTAAGGAGAGATAGGAAAATAGTTCCAACGGTGAATATTCAAAGTGTGAATTGATATATACTTGCATCGATGATCAGTTGTAAAATTCCGATGGTGGATGTTGACTTAGACCAAGGTTTGTTCTCTTGATTGATTTTGATACTTTGATTTAAATTGTTCCTTAGTTGTTTTTCTTGAAATTCTTTGCCTTATACTCAAAACACCCCCCCCTCCTTGTTCACATAGTATAAAAAAAACTAGGCTAGATACTCTCCGTGGGAACGATCCTTACTCGCACTACTACATATATTTTTAGGAGTATAGGTTTTATTTTTGGTTGCCTGCGACAGCACACCACATTTCCCTTCAAAGAGCGAACAAATTGCTTGACCATGAGATCCCCATAAGTTCCAGCATTGTTACAAGTTTCCACGAAATGAGCTACATGCTGCCTTGGATTGCCTTTACCCTCAAATTGTTGAAACTTTGGTGGCTGATAGTTTTGCGGCATCCTTAAGAGGTCTATCCTTTGAGTGTATGGCTTGGCATAGGCAATGGATGATTGACTTCCACCCCCAACTTGGTCTTTGATAGCTTCCTTGATTAATTCCTTGAGCTAGTCAGAAGAAATAGACCCATCTGTAGAGAGTTTGAGATCCTTTGTTGGACTCTCGGGTTTGTCATTATGGGTTTGTTTTGGCTTAGAGCTTTCATCTTCACGATTCAGTCCAGATGTATTCCCCATCTTATCCATTAGGAGAGTTATTTGTGCATCTCTCAATGCTTCCCTTTCTTTCATAGACTTCATTAATTCTTCTAAAGTCTGAGCTATAGTCGAGACTTGTTTCTTTAGAGATGTTGTGTTAGTCATCATGACTGGCATGGTGAATGAGCTAACAGAGCGAGGAGAGTCCCTAAGCTTGGAAGTGGGAATATTTTCTGAAAATGAGAACTCAGAGCCATCAGGTGACTTGTTTTCTTCTTCAGTTATTGGAACTTCTTGGATTGGTTCTGAAGTTTAAGACAAAGCTGGCTGAGATAACATTTCTTTGACAAGACCAGCTACGTCTTTGTTTGCCCCTTGCGTAGATGAAGCTGTTTGCGACTTTTGAGCTTTAGAAGTGTTGAAAACAGGTGAGGGCTGGGGTATAGGTGTTGTTTGAGCATAAACCTCTGTAAGAGCTTTTGTTCTTCCCTTTGTCATAGGTCCAGCATAGGAAGTGTCAGAACTTGATGAAGAGTTTGAATCGAGTGGATCAACTTCACTTGTTCCAAAAAGAGGATAGTTGATTTGAGTGTTCTGGCAAAGCTGGGTTATTTATTTATTTATTTATTTTTATTTATTTTATTGAGAAGCGCATTTCACGTAGGAATGTGTCTATTAATGGGTCCCGTGCATTATTCACGGGACCCACAAACCTCTTTTTTCAACAAAACTTTCATTAAAAATGGGTCCCACAGTATTATTCATACATTTAAAAATTATTTTGCTACAGTGTTTTCAGTTTTCAGCAAAATAAGCGGTATTCAAATGGACCCTTAGTAAAAATAACCTTAGTGGCAAAGTGGACTTGGACTTGTTTCTGAAGCTCAAAAATCTAACTCAAATCTAGCTTTCAAGAGTCCATCTATCATTTCCCATTAATTCAACATTCAAAGCTAGTTAATTCAACATTCAAAGCTAGTACTCAAAAGCTTCAGGTTTTAGTATTGGATACATGTAACTTGACTGAATTCCCAACTTTTTTGCGTTCCTAGGGCGAAAATGGGAATTTAACCATAATTTTCCAATTATATAGTTAGTAGTTCCGGTTCCCAAACTATATTATTTACTAGCATCTCGAGTCTATAAGACTCGATTTTGGCTTATAAATTGAGTCTCAAAGACTCGATTTCCATGGTCTGATGTGGCATTTTTTTCTTACCTGGAAATCAAGTCTCTAAGGCTCGATTTACAAACCAAAAAAATTTATAAAAATTTTAAGTCCAAGTCTCTCGTACAAGCCAAAATACCCAATTTTTTTTTAAGTAATCCAGAAACGCAACAATCCCAATCCCAGTACAATCAGATTAGAGGGAGAAAGAATCCCCAATCCCAGTACAATTAGAAAAAAACAATCACATTCTAAAAATTAAATAAAATTTATCAAATTGTGAAAATTCCAAAAGAGACAAAGAAAGAATCATACAATTCGGTGACGACTCTGTAATCGCCTTGAGTGGAGCAAGTGACGCCGGCCCACGGCGACAGATCTCCATCTACACAAGGATCGTCTCCAACCCAGGCGTACACCACTCTCCACCCTAGCAACGCCTCGATTTCGTTCAAAGCTTTCACTACAGCCAAAAAACAACAGAGAGAAAGAGAGAGAGAGAGAGAGAGAGAGAGAGATTGAGATTCAGATCTGATCAGATCGGAGCCTGGGTCGCGCACTGCCTGGGCACGACCTGGGTCACGCGTTGCCTGGGCGCGGCCTAGGTCGCGCACGGTGTGCGGCCTGGGTCTCGCGCTGGGTCGCACACGGTGGTGGCTCACCCACTCCAATCTCGATCTTCTCTCTCTTTTTTTTTTTTTTTTTTTTTCTCTAGGTTCTTCTCTGATGTTCTGGGTTCTTCTTTGATGTTTATAAGGGTTATAAATCGAGTCTTAGAGACTCGTTTTCCATGTGGTCGCCATGTGGAAAAATATGCCACATTGGACGTGATTAGACTATGGAAATCGAGTCTTATAAACTCGAGATGCTAGTAAATAATATAGTTTGGGAAACAGGACTACTAACTATATAGTTGGAAAATTATGGTTAAATTTCCATTTTCGCCCGTTCCTAGCATGAATTGGAGATTTTGTCTCTCTCTGACAACAAAATTCAGGGTCAAATACCAAATTGGATATTCAACATAGGGAAACAAACTCTCTTATCGTTGGATCTATCCTTCAACTTCCTTACAACTTTTGAGTCTTTCAACCACACTCCGCCTATTCTTCCATGGGATAGTTTACTTCAATTGGATCTTGCTTCCAACAAGCTACAAGGGTCACTTCCAATGCCTCCACCTTCCATTGCCCAATACAATATAAAAAACAATAAATTGACTGGAGAAATCTCACCATTATTTTGCAATCTTAGCTCAATTGTAATACTGGATCTCTCACACAACAACTTGGGGGGCATGCTTCCCAAATGTTTGAGCAATTTGAGCGACTCGGTAGTATTGAATATACAAAACAACAATTTCCGTGGAATACTTCCTAGAATATACATGGAACAAAGTAGATTGAAAGCGATTGATGTAAGTTATAATCAATTAGAAGGGCAAGTACCACGATCATTGTCCAACTGCCCAATGTTGGAGATTCTTCTTCTTGATAACAATCGATTTTCTGACACTTTTCCCTCTTGGTTGGGGAAGCTTCCAAGGTTGAGGGTTCTAAGTTTGCAATCTAATGGGTTCCATAGTGCAATTGGGAAACCTGAAAGCAGTCTTAATTTCCCCAAGTTGCAAATCATCGATGTCTTTTTCAATAATTTTACAGGTAAGTTACCATATGAGCACTTCCAAAGTAGGACCTCCATGAAAGTTCCAAACTTGACATTTGACAGGGATAATGTTTATATGGTTGCAGTCATAAGCACCCCATCACCGTATTTCAATTATTTTGAAAATGATGTTAGTTACTCCTTGGAAATGACAAACAAAGGCATCAAGACACTATATGAAAAGATCCAAGATCATCTTATGGCTGTTGATCTCTCTAGCAATAAATTTGATGGAGAAGTTTCAGAAGTCATTGGAGATCTAAAGGGGCTTCATTTGCTCAACATATCCAACAACATTCTCACTAGTCCTATCCCATCTTCTTTAGGGAGCTTAATGGAGCTTGAATTTTTGGACCTTTCTCAAAATGGGCTCTTAGGAGAGATTCCTCAGCAATTATTGCAACTCACATTCCTTGCATTCTTCAATTCCTCAAATAACCATCTCATGGGGCCTATTCCATAAGGTAAACAATTCTCTACCTTTGAAAATGATTCATATTTGGGAAACAGAGGTTTGTGTGGTGTGCCTTCAAGAAATGCAAAATTTCTGAGACATTGACACAGCCACCACTGAATTCCGAACAAGGTGAAGGTTCAAATTTTCCCAGTAAATTTGATTGGGTAGTTATAATGATGAGATATGAGAGTAGGTTAATAAGTGGGGTTGTTATTGGGAATAAACTGACCATAAGAAAATTGGAGTGGTTTCTCAAGAATTTTGGAAGAAAGCAGTAAAAGTAAAAGTAGAAAGGGGGAAAATAAAGCAATGTAGCAGCTGGATTTGATTAACGAAGATTTTCTTCAGAGATTTCCGTCCATGAAGTTCTCCATTTCAGTTGATACATGTTTGAAAATCTATCATGTCTATAATGTATTAGGGTCTTATATATTTTGTCATTGCACTGTATTTAATTTTTCTTTTGAACTTTTTTTCATGTTACGAAGGTTTGAAACTTTTATGAAGAGGGAGAGAGAGAGAGAGAAGAAGAAGAAGAAGAAGTTATGTAGCTAAATTGTATTTGTGACTTCAAATTTCATGCCTGGAGCTTGACAAAACACGAGCCTATAATAGGATAATCTATTATTCATTGATTTTACTAATGTCTGGCATAAATCAAGAGTGAGAAATTTTTCTTGGAAAGCCAAGTTAAATAAAGGTTATTTAAATTTGGATCTTATGTAAGGGTTCAAATGATAACCTAGTGGTAATTACTAATTACATTCTTTATGGTGCCTCATATATATATATAGAACCTAACCTCTACTCTCTATCATCTACTTATCTAAAAAATAAAAAGTGGGGTTGTACCTGAGATTAGTAGAGTTTCTTTTTGGAGAAAACACTAAAAATAAACTTAAAACAATATTGGTAGTTTTTCTACATTGGAGAGAATAAAACAATATTGGTACTGATTATGATGAATTACCCATAAAAAAAGTTTAAATTTAATGTAACGTAGTTCTACACTCCATATAACTATTTTTTTCTTGATGAATACCATATAACTAAATTTGATCATACCAAACTAGCAATATCTAATTAAGGAAAAGAGTTTTCCAAGTTGCAAAGCCAAAATAAGTTAATAATTGATAGTTAACTGCATTGTTCGTGTTTCAAATATATATATATATATATAAGAAAAATAAGGCTAGAATTTAAATGGAAAAAAAAAAATCCAAACCATTCACAAAAAGTTTCTATGAAATAAAAAAGTGAACGAATTTATTTAAGAAGATTTAGAGTAACGTATCAGAATTCTTATCTTCCATGGTACTAATATCTTGGCAAACTTGTGAGTTGTGACCTATCTTGGCTTAAGAGGCCGTGGATTATACGCTGAATACCCCTTCGATTATTGAGACTTACAGACACGGGTTTCTTTGGTAAGCTATTAGATTCAATTGGAAACCTAATGTCCTTATATGAATTGTACATTGATAGTTTGCAATTTCACAGGTTTGATACCAACTTCACTTGGCAACCTCAACAATTTCATCAATTGAGTCTTCGATTTCATAATTTTTGAGTGCAAATCTCTTTTCATTAGCCAACCTCACGCAAATCACAACTTGCTCAGCTAGATCGTTTCTACAATACTTTCAATGCACATACCTTGTCTTGGCTAGGAAATCAAACAAAACACACAGATTTGCACTTATCAAATACCAGTTCATATGGTGACATTACATCTTCTCTTAAGAACCTAACCCAGCCTAACTAGTCAAATTTCACCTTGGCTTATAAACCTTATCCAACTAATTTTCTTGAGCCATGGCCCATGGGGGCAATAAATTGTATGATTATGCAAATCTTGAATCTCGAGTCTAGTTGGAAATAACCTTAGTAGCACAGTAGAATTGGACTTGCTTTTAAAGCTTAGAAATTTTAGTGACCTCAACCTTTCAAGAGTCCAAAACTAAAGCTTTTAATATTGGCTACATCATGTAAGTATGTAACTTAACCGAGTTCCCAATTTCACTAAGTTATCAGAATAAATTGGGGTTTTGAGTCTTTGCTACAACAAAAGTTCACGGTCAAATACCAAAATGGATATTCAACATGGAGAAATCGACTCTGTTGTCTTTGCATCTAAAGTTCAACAACCTTACAGGTTTTGAGTATTTCAAACATACACTCCTGCATCTAAGGATCACTCTCAATTCCACTACCTATAGTGTTTGAAGAAGTTAGTTAGAGGTTTTGAATTTAAGACCTCTAAGGTCTCATGAGACCTTAAGAATCACTAAATCAACCACGTGTGGTTTAGAGTTAATTATATTTCTGATGCATCTGCAAATAAGCAAATAACATTGGCTTGAGAATCTTCATATCATGTATGCACAAATGAGCTATTACCTCTAGTGATAAGAATTCCGAACACATAAAAGTGTAATATCCTTGACTAATAGTTTCTAATACCAAAATATAACGTAAATGCAACTTTATGACATCTGGTTGAGAGTTTTGAAGGTGGAAGTTCTCCAAGCTTGCAAAAACAGGATTTTGCCAACAGCACAATGTCTGGTGCATAGGGGTGTCAATGTTCGACCCAACCCGTGAACACGACACGAACCCGACACGTGTTTTTTCGGGTTAGGGTTGGGTTTTAATGGGTTTGGGTCATAAACGGGTCGACCCAAAAGCGACATGATAAGAATCGTGTCATAAGCGGGTCAACCCGCGTAACCCGCAATAGACACGTTTGACACACCAATTTATTTGTATCAACCCGAAATGACCCACTTAACACAACCCGTTTCACTCGTATAACAAATAAATATTTATTTTATTTTAGATTTGTCAAATACCTTTTATATCCAACATATATTTTAAATTTAAAAAGAAAGGTAAATAATTACAAAAATTTACAAGGAATATAATTGGAAATTGAAACTTTACAGACCCTAGAACTACTAATACTTTTTTTTTTTTTTTTTTGGCATAGAACTTGCAGAAATGAAATTGGATGAGCTTGTAGAAGATGTTATGAATTTGGACATCAACAAAGAATCTATGGTTGATAATCGTGGTCATAGTCAGGATTAGTCTACTGTTTGCTTAAATTATTTCGATATTGATACTTAACATTTGGCAAGTTCCAAGGATATTATATTTTTGTTGAATTATGTTATTTTATTTTTGTTAAACTTTGTTATTTTGAATTTGGGTTGAAGTGTATGCACTTCTTTTGGAGTGTGGAGTGTAAAGAACTTATTTCTAGATGAATGTTATATTTTTGTTAAAGTATATTATTTTGAATGTGAGTTGAAGACTTGAAGTGTATGCATTGCTTTTTGGGATGTAAAAAAAATTATTTCTAGATGGATGTTATATTTATATTATGCAGGTTGAAATGAGTTGTGTTACATTCGTGTCAACCCAACACGACTTGTTTATTAAGCATGTCAAATGGGTTGGGTTAGGTCAACTCGCCTTATTAATAGGTCGGGTTAGGGTTGAAAGATCATGACACGATTATTAAATGGGTCGGGTTAGGATTGAGCCATTTAGTCGAATACCCCTACCTCGACACTACACGAACCCGACACGCTAACCCGAATTGACACCCCTACTGGTGCATAAGAAAGTATATCATTATGAGTTAGCGTTATGATATCTTCTTTTTATTTTTATTATTTATTATTTTTTTTATTTTTAGGGGTTAAATTATGATACCTTCAATAAAACATAAGCATCTGTCCTCACCTTTTTCTTTTTAACATAAAAATTGGTAAAAGGGAACTTTAGCAAGAAAGTCTTGAAACTCTGGTCTTTGTTTCTTCAATGTTTCTAATGGAGGTATAAGTTCAGTTACATGACTCTTGACAATCTTAATCTAAAAGTAGGTACTCCAAAAATATCATAATATGAACTATGATCTATGAATATGATCACCAGACACATCTCAGTTTACTTTTAGTAAAGGTCCATTATTGAATTTTCAAGAAATCTAGAACACTACTCCAGATAAAACTAAATATAAAATCTATTAAGAAAATTTTTAAAGTGATTCATTATTTTTATTTTATTTTAATAATAATATGTTATAATGTATTGCTTTAATAAAAATTAGGTCTTAAACAATGTTATCTTTAATATTATATCTTAAAATAATTTACATTCTTCTATTGTTATTAATAAATTTATTATATAATTCTAATAAATTATTGAATTGATTTCTTAATTTACATATAGTTATAGATTTTTACATTTATTGCACTAGGTTATAACCAAATCTTAATTTAGCTTAATAAGCATGGTAATTTCATTTAGAGAAATGCTATACCCATTTTGGAACAGTTTTTTATTTTATTTTATTTTTTTGAAATTTTTTTACTGAAAATATGGAGTAAAAGTTAAATAAAATTAATAGGTGATTCATGTGAGACTTGCAAATAGTAAAAAATAAAAGCAAAAAGTAGCCTTAAAATCAAGAACCAAATATACTCGTTATGTCCACAACATTTTCATAACAAATCTTAAGCACATGCTATTTTCAGCAGTTCTTTGATCATGCAGTTGGTATTAATGTACCCCAATCTCAATATCTTCCAATGAATGTGACATCAGATTTACTTCTTCTTCTTCTCCAGATGACAAAAATGCATATCTAAACTATTATATTCTACTCTGACTCCCCTAATGATTTTAATTTCTGATGGTCAGAAATACCACGAAGCTAATTCAAGTCTTTCAGCCAAATGTGACGTTCAGTCTACTTGTAATGCCTTAGGAGATGGAGATGGGAGTGATTCATCACAATTTAACGCTGATTCCAGGGGAAGGGCAGTCTCTGGATATGCTGAAGCGGATCAGATGGAATTTGATGGAGGAGGCGAAGCTGATGCCTCCTGCTGACAAGTGCCCACACCTCATCATCAGTTTATAATAAATATCATAGTATGGAATTGTAGGGGCGCGTCGAAGCCTTCCTTTCAGAGTCATATTCGAGAGCTGGTCCGTAATCATAATCCGGCAATGCTAGTGGTCATGGAAACTAGGGTGGGTGGTGACAGGGCGAGGGAGATAACAGACAGATTGCCCTTTGATGGTGCCATTCATACAGACACTATTGGATACGCTGGCGGGTTGTGGCTGCTTTGGAACTCAGATAGAGTGGAGATTACTCCGCTCACGAGCACGGAGTAGGAGATTCATGTAACGGTCAAGGTAAGAAACTCTAACCTGGACTAGTTATTTACTGCAGTATATGCTAGTCCTAGGAGTGCTGAAAGGCACATTTTATGGAATAATCTTAATAAAGTTGTTGAACTTCATAATATGCCTTGGGTCCTAGTCGGAGATTTTAATGAGCCTCTTTAGGCAGAAGATAAATTTGGGGGAAGGGCTGTTAGTGTAAATAGATCCTTGTTGTTTAAGGAGTGTTTAGACAAGTGCAGCATGATTGACATTGGGTTTTCGGGACCTCGGTTTACATGGACTAATAGGAGGGAAGTGCAAGCTCTTATTCAGGAATGAATTGATAGAGTCTTCGTTAATCCTAGTTGGTGCCTTTTATATCCTGAAGCCAGAGTTGTGCATCTCACTAGGTGTCATTCAGATCATTGCCCGGTTATGCTTCAAGTTCTTCCTAGCATCCAAAGGCGAGGCAATAGGCCTTTTAAATTCCAAACTTATTGGTTGTCGGACCCCACTTTCCCTCATGTTGTTAACCAGGCTTGGAGGCATTCTAATGCACTTGAAGAGGCTATAAAGCACTTCAAAAGGGATGCCACTAATTGGAACAAGGTGCAGTTTGGTAATATTTTTGCTAGGAAGAAAAACATCATGGCAAGGCTAAATGGTATTCAGCGTACTTTGTGAATTAGGTCATCCAATTTTCTTTTGAATTTGGAGAATGCACTTCTGAAGGAGCTAGATATGGTGCTGAATCTGGAGGAAGAGCTTGGGGCTCTTAAGTCGAGAGTCAATTGGATGATACAAGGTGACAGGAAAACTGCCTTTTATCATGTATCAACCTTAGTTAGAAGAAAGAGAAACCAAATTGTGGCAATTAAAGATGCTATGGGGGAGTGGTTGTCGGAAGAGGATGAAGTTAGGGAGTTTGTTAGGAATGGATTTAATGAAGTCTTCACCACCTCTCTAATTAGTGCCAACAGGGCAGCACCCGAAAGGTCTCAATGGCAAGCCAGCTTAACTGAGGAAGAGAAAATCAGCATTAATGGAGCTGCTACAGAGGATGAGGTTAAAGCTGCTTTATGGTCTCTTAAAGCCTTTAAAGCACCGGGGTCGGATGGGCTGCATGCAGGCTTTTTTCAGAGATTTTGGTTGATTGTAGGCAAGTCTGTTACCGAGGAAGTAAAGAAGGTATTTTTTGAGAAGAGAGTTTCGGAATACTTAAACAGTACCTATATTGCTCTTATACCTGAGATTCAAGGCCCAGAAACCCTAGGAAATTACAGACCTATAAGCCTATGCAACACCGGATACAAGATTGTAACCAAGATCATTGTTGCTAGATTGAGACCTTATTTGGATAAGCTAATCTCTCCTCTTCAAGCAGCATTTGTTCCGGGTAGGAAGGGAGTTGATAATGCCATAATAGCGCAGGAAGTTATTCATACGCTAAGTAAGAAGGGAGGGAGAGTTGGGTATATGGCATTGAAGATTGATTTGGAGAAGGCGTATGACAAGCTAGAATGGAGCTTCATAAGGGAAACTCTTATTAGAGTTAACCTCCCTTCGGATCTCATTGACATCATTATGAGTTGTGTCTCAACGGTGTCAACATCAGTGCTATTTAATGGCGAAGCTCTTGACCCGATATACCCCTCGAGAGGGATAAGGCAAGGAGATCCCTTATCACCTTACCTTTTCATTTTGTGCATGGATTTCCTTGGCCAACTAATTGAAGAGAAATGCAGTCAAAACCTTTGGCAGCCTGTTAAGGCCTCTCGAAATGGCCTGGCTTTTTCTCATTTGCTGTTTGCGGATGATCTTGTTTTCTTTGTAAAAGCGGACTATATTAATTGTTCAGCCATTAGAGACGTCCTCGATGATTTTTGTGCCTTGTCGGGCCAAACATTGAGTGAGGCAAAATCTAGAGTCTATTTTTCACCTAATGTTGATAGAGATACTAGAGAATCGCTTTGTGATATTCTTGGATTTGCCTCCACTCCAAAGCTTGGTAAGTACCTTGGATTTCCTATCAAGCAGCCCGGAACGTCTCCTCAAGACTACAATTTCATCTTGGATAGGGTGAAGCAAAAACTAGCGGGTTGGAAAGCAAATATGCTTTCATTGGTTGGTCGATCAGTTCTTATACAAGCCTCTTCAGCCACAATACCTGCCTATGTTATGCAGTGTACACAACTTCCTAGGAAAGTACTTGAAGGCATTGACCGAGTTAATCGGAATTTCCTATGGGGCTCCTCAGATTCAGTCAGGAAGATGCACTGGATTGGGTGGAAAAAGGTGACCAAACCTAAAGAGGAAGGTGGTCTTGGACTGCAAACAGCGAAGGGGCGGAATATTGCACTATTGGCAAAGCTAAATTGGAGGCTGGCTACAGAAAGAAAAGCTTTATGGGCCAAAGTGTTAAGGCAGAAATACTGCAATCAGCAAAGGATGAATGCAGCCAATGCGGATAGGCTGCCATGCTCTCATATTTGGGCTGCGGTAAAAAAAGGGAAGGAGGTGTTTAACAAAGGAAGCATGTGGACAATTGGGAGGGAGAGTAATCTGAGCTTTTGGTCAGGGAATTGGACAAAAAAAGGGCCCCATTCGGGCAGCAAATTCAGGGGCCTTTAACTTAGGAAGCATCTCAGTGGGCAGTGAAAGATATTATGGTGGATTTGGGTTGGGATTAGGATCGAATTCCATTTGAGCGCTCCTATGGATATCAAGCTGATGATTCAAGCTACTCCTATAGCTATGACAGGTAAAGGTAAGGACAGGTTAGTATGGATGGAAAATCCAAGAGGTGTATTTGATCTCAAAAGTGCCTATAGTATTGTTGAAAACTCTAATCCTAGTCCTCTGTTTGCTGCGGGTTGGATATGGAAAGCTAAAACCCTCCCAAAAATAAAGACTTTCCTTTGGAGGTGTGCCCATGAGAGTATTGGAGTTAAGGCATGCCTGGTTAGAAAAGGATTGGGTGATGAAGAGAATTGTCCTATCTGCAGAGTGGAGGTGGAATCAGTTACGCATGCCCTTAGAGATTGTGACTGGGCTAAGGCCGTGTGGATGCAGTTGGGTGTTAATAGCACTAACCAAGCCTTTTGGATGACAGATTTGCAAGAGTGGCTTACGTGGAATGGGAAGATAAACCTTAGTTTACTTCCTGGTCAACCTCCATGGAAGATGAGCTATCCTTTTGCAATTTGGAATATATGGAAAAGCAGGAATAATGTCGTGTTTAATAGGAAGAATCCCAATCCAAGGCTGGCAGCAGACATCACTGCGCAAACTAGGGAGTTTATGTACTGTGTGTGCTCAAATAGAGGTCCAACCCGATACATTGTGAAGGAAGTTAGGTGGGAAAAGCCGCCAGAAGGGTGGAGCAAACTGAACACAGATGGTTCAGTCTTGGGCAGCACGGGTCTAGCTAGATGTAGGGGTATTGTGAGGAATAATCAAGGTGGTTAGGTTGCTGGGTTTTCTAGACTTATTGGGTTATCTAATAGCTTTGTGGTTGAGTTGTGAGGACTGCGAGATGGGATTATACTGTGCTGCAATTTAAAGATTACTTCCATTATTGTTAAGTTGGATGCTAAAGCTATTGTTGATATCTTTCAAAATTCAGACTATGAGAATAATGTAGTTTCCCCTATTTTGGATGACTGCAGACAGCTAATTTGCAGGTTTCAATGGATTCAATTTCAGCACTGCTTCCGCCAGGCTAACCAGTGTGTCGATAGGCTTGCTAGGATGGCTGTTGATAGGAATTTAGATTTTATTTCCTTCGAAAGTCCGCCTGTGGACTTAGTTAATGTGATGGAAGAAGACTTTCATGGCATGTATATGATGTAGCGTTTAGTTTCTTTTGCAATATATCATCTCTGTTACCAAAAAAGCTTACGTAACATATAAAGTTTTGGATTTGTTTTATGAGTGATTGAATTAATTTTCTAGACCATTCTCCTCTTACTTTTTTCTATTTTGTGTAACAATAAAAAGAGTAAGGTTTACTACCTGGGAAAATTATGACTGTTCTTTATTCGTGTTCTAATAAATAATCCATTTATGTAAGATTAACGAAGAAAGAAAAAAAAATTAGACAAAGAAATTTATGAAGAGATTCAGCAACTGTTTTTTATTAACTAAGATTAAAGGCGTGCCCATGAAGTTTTTTTTCATTTTAGTAGAGACACTCATACACTTCTATGAAAATCTAGTGTAAGTCGCATTCTCATCAGCTCTCTCATAAAAAATGCCATTTTGACACACCAAAAGCCTACTTTACTATTTTACCACATCATTTTACAATACACCATTTATCAGATGTTCTATTCTTTCATTCTAAACATTAAAATAATATATACAACACATTAAAATAATATATTTACTCAAAACCCAACAATATACAAACACACAGCCCCGGCAGTCACCACCAACCAAGAACCAAGAACCACCGGTACAACCACCGCCACAACAACCACTGCTACAACCACCGCCACAAACTACAACCACAATCACTGGTCCTCCAACAAATTCCAGATCCAAAATCCTCAACAAAAGAGAGAGAGAGAGAGAGAGTGAAAAAAAAAAAAAAAAAAAAAAAAAAAAAAAAAACACTCAAAACCTTCAACAAAACCCCACCATACACAGCACAACCCGCCACCACCATACCCAAGCACAGCCCACCACCACCACCCATAGGTAAAACCCGCCACCACCAACAAAAATCCACCAGCCGCCACCACCACCCAATACTACTTTTAAAAAAATCCCCAAAATCAACACAAAACTATCCCAAAATAAAGAGCTTGAAAAAGAACCAACTCACCCATAATCACAATCACATGGAATCCACAACCGAAGGGAAAAAAAGAAGAAAAAGAAGAAGAAGAGGGAGATCAGAATTAGAGATCTCCACGGCGACGGCCTCATCGGCGAGGCTGAACTCCACGGCGAGGCCGAACTCCACAGTGACAGCCAATCTAAATGGCAATGGCCTAGGCGGAGGAAAAAAAAAAAAGATAGAGAAGGAGAGTGACAGGGGAAAAAAAAAAAAAAAAGATAGAGAAGGCGCAGAGAAAGTGACAGAAAATAAAAAAGGGAAAAAAAAAGCAAGAAAAAGGGAGAGGTGGAGGTTCTGGAGAAAGAAAGAAGAAGAAAAAAAAAAGGAAGAGAGGTGAACTGAGAAGATGAAGTAAGTCGGAGAAAGAAAGAAGAAAAAGAAAGAGAGAGAAGAAAGAGTCATAAATGAAGAGAGAGAAATAGAATAAAAAAGTATTTTTTTATGGCACATCTGTCCGTATCGTTCCAAAGATGGAACGGTATTGTTCACGTGTGTCAAAATTTATGGAGCCAAACTGTACATATAAAAAACTTCTGAATCCGAAGGATATAATTATATGTAACAAGCTTACTTAACGTATAAAGTTTTGCATTGGTTTATATGAGTGTTGGATTAATTTTCTAGACTATTCTATTCTTACTTCTCTCTATTTTGTGTAAGAGCAATAAGAACGACAAGGTTTACCACAACTAATTACTAATTTTCAATTTGAGAAATCATTTTACTACTCTTTGCCCATATCTAAATTTGATTTGAATTTAATTATGCTATTTTAAAAGTAACAAATTAAATAATGAGATTGTCAAAATTAATAAATTAAATCTTCTAGTTTTAAAATTAATAATTAAAACTTGAGGTTTCAAAAAATAACAAAATCTCAGCCCACTTAAGGGTGTGTTTGTTTTGGTGGTAAACACTTTCAGGAAATCATTTTCCACTTGACCCGCGTGTTTGGCAGCTACGGAAAATAAAATTTTCCGAAAATTCATTTCATTTTGACCATTATTTACTCCTTTGACCCGGAAATGGTTTTACACTCTCATTTTCACTTCAAACCATTTTCGGGTCACGCGAGAGAGAGAGAGAGCAAGAGAAAGAAGGAAGCAAGAAGAGAGAGAGAGAGAGAGAGAGAGAGAGAGAGAGAGAGAGAGCAAGAGAGAGAGAGAGAGAGAGAGAGCAAGAAGAGAGAGCACAAACACCCAGCCCGAGCTCCAGTCCAATCCTCCAGTCCGATCCTCCAGCCCGAGCTCCAATTCGATCCTCCAGACCGATCGATCCTCCAGTCCGATCCTCCAGCTCGATCCTCCAAACCGATCGATCCTCCAGTCCGATCCTCTAGCCCGAGCTCCAGTCCGACGAGCACAAACTCCAATCCACCCTCAAAGTCCGATCCAGCCTCCATTTTACCCGACAACCTCACCTCCAGTCCGATCCTCCCTTCAATCCGATCCTCCCTCCATCCACCCTCACCTCCAGTCCGATCCACACTCCATACAACCTCACCTCCAGTCCGATCCACCCTCCACATCAAACCCATAAACAACCCACCCTCAGTCTGATCTGATCTATATATCTATATATATATATATATTTATATATATTTATATAATTATTTAGACCGGAAAATTAATTAATTATTTATATAATTATTTATTTACTTTTTTTAATTATCCATTATTTATTTAATTTTTGTGTGTTAATATTTTGTTTGGTTGCTGTGTGTGATGATAGAGCTCTCTGTGTAATAATTTTTTTTTTTGAAATGTTTGAATGAACCAAACACCGAAATTGATTTTCCGTAAAATGAATTACGTGGCAGCCAAATAGCCTGAATACATTTTCCTTTCCTGAAAATAGCATTTCCGGAAAATATTTTACATGAACCAAACACAGCCTAAGTGACATAACAGTATATTTGGAATTCAGTATATAAGGCAGCAGGTTTTAATTTATTATTTGTGAAATTATAGAGTTTAAATTGTTATTTTTAAAATTTTAAGAATTAGTTTACTACTTTTGAAACAAAACAGTTAAAACATTCACATCTGTGTAGTTATTTTAATATTTCAGTGAAACATTTGAAATAACTTTTGGAATAACCCAGGTATATTTGTATATGGGCAAACTATATAAAAATTTTACTCATTTATTTATGTACAACTATATAAAATTTTATTTTCTTCTAAATATTTTTTTAGCTAAAAGCTTTGCACCTTTAGATATTTGTCATGGAATAATCATAATTCAAATCCCCCGCTCAGCATTCAAAAATCACTCATTCCTTCCCTCCCTCCATTATATTTTTCAAATCTCCAGCTGCTAAGCACAACCAAGTGAACCCCACCACTTTGGGTCTCTCCAAAAAGAATTAACAGAACCCCTCTTAATTAACTTAATTGGGTTTTTCTTGATTTTCTGGTCTTCGATTCTTCTTCTTCTTAATTGAATTTAAACTAAACGATGTTCGACTATTTGCAGTTTATGCTTTAAGTTTTTGGTGGAAAAGTGGAAATTCAATTGCCTGCAAGGTGTTTGACAAAATGCTTGATCATAACATTTCTGTGACATAATATCTGGGATCCTTTGGCTATACAGTTTGTTATACTTGAGTTGTGAGCTTTGGATTGATGCTTTAGGGGACAGAGAAAACCTTTAAAACTTCAATTTTTTTAGAACTCCGTTTAATTTAAATTGTCAACTGCTTCTTTAGTCAAGTTATCATGTTGTTTTATAAAATAAATAAATAAATAAGTTAGTGTTATTAAGCATTTTTATGAGCAATTGGTTTATTGAGAATTACATGAAGCATATTGCCGACTCTAACACAAAACTTATGTGGGCACAAAATCCATTGTATTTTGTGGATGGATGACTTATTCGGAAATTTTCATTTGCTTAATCTTTATCCTGATGCTAATGCTCTAAGTTGTTTTTGGCTTTCTTGCATTAATTTTAACATAGCCATAATATTGATTGGGAAAATTGCAGAATCACTCTAAATCATCCCTTGTCAAACAATAAAATCCTCATGGAAGAAAGCAACAACAGATCCGTATTAGGATTAACACCATAGTTCATGTTGGTTGAACCCAAAACATGCATTAACATTGGACATGTCCAGGTCATACAAGTACAGCAGACTCTGCTGGTTTGAACTGACATTGTAAATGGGGTAAGCACATAACAGAGGCTGTGCCTAAAAGAGTTCCAAATTTCACAGATACAACGCCTATGACCCAATTACTACTTTATGTAATTGTAAATGCCTTCTTGCTTTTGTGAGTAGTTGACAATAACGAAATCTCCACAATTTAGTTACAGCTAATGCTAATTTGTTGTTTCTGTTGTATTTTGTTGGCAGGTTGATTGATGTGTGTGTGTGTTTGGGGGGGGGGGGGGGGGTGGGTGCAAATTTTGATTTTACATTTAAGTGTTTTAAGACTTAAATGAATTGTGTATATATTAATATTAGAACTTGGTAGGCAAGTAGTATGCAGATATTTGGAACTTGGCCCCTTTATGCTTGATGTTGACTCTTTGGTAGGAACATCATCATTGTTTTGAGGATGCAAAAATTTCAATGACACAATTGATAGAATTGTTTGATTGGTCTTAGGTGTGGGGTTTTACTAATAGTAACTTCATGGCTGAATTTTTAGAATCATTTTCATTTTTTACATAATCTTTGTAATTCTTGGACGTATACTACAATGATTGGACTTTGTAATGAAGGGTTTTTTTTTTTTTTTTTTTTTTTTTGAGAAATAATGAAGGGTTATTGGATGAAGCAAGTTAGTTACTTAAAAGAATGGATGAGACTCGCTGCTTTCCGAATGATTGCACTATACAATTATTAGAGTATTTCTAAGAAAGAGTGATACATCAAGGGCGATAGAACTTCTTCATTTGATGACTGAAAGGGGCATTTCAGCAGATTCAATAACGGCTCTAGGAATATTTTTCAAAGTAGTCATTATTGACTAAAATTTAATAAAAAGTTAACTTCATATATTGACCAAAAAACACACACACACACAAATACATAAACTCTTACAATTTTCTTTTACAAATTTTCTTATTTTGAAATTTTTGCATGATAGTCTCATTATTAATGTTACAAGCCTAGTTAGTTTTTACGCGTATATTACGCGAAACATTCGCGAGCGTACGTGACAAACAAAATGACTTCCGTTTCACGTTTTCATTCCAAAGTTACGGTAAATAACGCGTTTTATTGAAATGAGAAGTTAAGTTGCCGTGAAATACGGACTACGTAAGAAACGTAGCCTGAAACACTGACATAAAAAAGCCGGAGTAATTACAAACCTAAAGTAAAGGATAAAAGCTGTGAAAGTTAGTGATAAAGTGATAATTACTTCCCTGGACTCATGTCAATCCATTAACAGATTGAATAGAGTAATATATGAATATATCAGATAAACTGATAAGTGATAACTGATAACACTGATTGATAACAATAAAGCTGCCAAAACCTAAGGTTTACGTGTAGGTATAGGCTATAGCCTATTATACTCAATTGTGAAGGTTATACACAAAAAGCTATCCTCCATTCTACTATTCTAGGAGAATTTCAATTGAGCCTTAAGCTTTTGTCTGTGCATCCAGCCATCCAACGCCACTGTTACTGTAAGTGCAATCTATATTTTATGCTTAATTATTATTATTTTTAAATCTCTTTCATCCATTATACCATTGTATTTGAATCTTCCTTATTATAATATAGTTACGATTTAATTTTAGATTCTATTGAATCAATTATACATATATATATTTATTTATTTATTATACAATATAAATATTTGTAATCTGCTAGCAACTAGTAAGTTGTCAATGTCTCGGCAAAAAAAGTAAGCTATCAAATGATTGAATAGTATGTCTCAAAAAAAAAATGATTGAATAGTAAAAGTCTAAAAGACATCAAAATTTGATATATTTAATTCTAATCATATTATATTCATTATGTATTTATTATAGGAAAAAGAAATATGGTTAGAAAGAAAGATCACTTTTGGGAGTATGTTGAGGAGTTAGATGGTCGTTTCAAGTGTAATTTCTGTGAACGAGATTTTGCTGGAGGTGCTCCAAGAATTAAATCACACTTAGCAGGAGTTAAAGGTCGTGATATTGATATTTGTACAAAAGTTCCTGATGATGTGCAAGCTGAAGCTTATTTAGCAATTGGAGGGCATAGTAAAAAGCTTAAGATTACATCAAATTCAAGCAATGTGGAACAGAGCAAAAAAATGTCAACTTCAATGTCCAATGATTTGCATCAAACCACCATTTTAGAGATGTGCAAAAAGAAAGATAAGAGTGCAGTGGACAAATTGCTTACCCAACATATTATATTGAATAACATATCATTTAATGTTGTTCAAACACCAGCCTTCATTCGCTTTGTGCAAGGTGTTGCTGAATATGGTCATGGATACAAGTTACCCTCTTATTCAACTCTTCGAACGAAGTTAATTCCAAATTCAAGGATAGAAGTTGAAGAATATATATCAAATGTTAAAAAGTCTTGGGTTACAACTGGCTGTACTCTTATGTCAGACATATGGAGTGATATGAAACAAAGAGCTTTTATTAACATTATTGCATATTCTCCTGGGGGAGCAGTATTTATGCGTTCAATTGATGTTTCTCAAGAGAGAAAAACTGGATTTTTTCTCAAACAAATTATTTCTGCAGTAATTGAAGAAATTGGGCCTAATCATGTTGTTCAGTTTATCACTGATAACGCCACAAATTTTGAGTCAGCTGGAGACATGCTTATTGGTAAGTATCCTCATTTGTACAAAACACGATGTGCTGCTCATGGGATTCAATTGCTTTTGAAGGATATATATGAGGAAGTTAATTGGGTGCAAAAGGTAATTGATGATGCAAAATCAATTGTTGCATATATGTATAAGCACACTATCGTCCTCTCACTCATGAGAGCACACACAAACAATAAGGAGTTAAAACATCCTTGTACAACTAGGTTTGCTTCTAATTTCTTGATGCTCCAATCTATTTTGAATGTTGAAAGCGAATTGCGATTACTTGTTGCATCTTCTGATTGGAGAGGATTAGATTATAGCAAAAAGGATATTGCCAAAGAAGTTACTAATATAATTCAAAGTACAGAATTTTGGAGTCAAGGACATGAGGTGCTACTAGTTTTGGAGCCATTGGTTCGAGTTCTTCGATTAGTTGATGGTGATGGGTCAACTGCTGGGTACTTATATGAAGCAATGGAAAGGGCAAAAGAAGCAATTCAGCAACGTTGTGGCAACAATCAAGAAAAATATATACGGATGTGGGAATTATTTGAGGGAAGGCGTACTCAAAATATAATTCATCCAATTCATTCTGCTGCAGCCTTTTTAAATCCTGCTTACATGTATAGTGGGACATTTACTGAGAATCGTGAGATGAAAGAGGGAATAAGTTTTATACTAGAGAATTTGGTGGCTCTTGAAGAAAAGATAGAATTTATGGGACAAGTGCAACTTTATCGCATGAAATTATCAAGCTTGTTTACTGAAACTGCAATGACAATGTTGAAAACATCTCATCCTAGTAAGCTCAACAACTTTACTATAGTTTTGATATTTAAATAAATTATTTCTTTATTAATTTATGGGTACATATTAATTGTTACTTCTTGTAGGAATATGGTGGGATTATTGTGGAGATAGTCTTCCTGTTTTAAAAAAGTATGCCATTCGAATTTTGAGTCAACCTTGTAGTTCTTCCTCATGTGAACGTAATTGGAGTGCATTTGAAGCAGCACAAACAAAGAAGAGAAATAGGCTGACACCTAAGATGTTGGATGATTTGGTGTATGTAAGAATGAACACAATGATGATGGAGAAATTCAATACCTTAGAAGCTCGAGATGTAGAGCCGATTGATCTTGACAAGCTTAATGAGCTTCCTGAACATGAATATGTTTCTCAAGAACAAGATACGGAGAATGACACACTAAGTGAAGAGGTTGAAAATATTAATGATGATGTTATAGATGATACAGATCTTTCATGGTTAAATTGATAGGATTTTTTTTCCCCTCTTTCCTATTTGTTGATTTAGTTGTGATGGCTAATAAGTTAAGATCATTTATATTAGATCTTTGATTGTGTAGAACGTTATTTGATATATAATTAAATTATTAGTTTTTGGATGAATATTAGTGTTATTATTGAATTGTTAATGACTATTGAAATCATTTCTTTATTAATAAGTACTTAGTATAATGAACATCACTTTCAGCCATGCGAAACACAAACCTACACAGTAAGCAAGCCATAGGAATTTTGAGATCAGACCCATCTTGTTCAACCAAAATCTATTTTAGATAAATTTGTTCAACCCAATTCTTTAGAGTTTTTCATTGTATCTTTATATAAGATTAATTAGATCATAATGAGAAACACATATCCATGGATTGAATTGTTAGCTGGGAGTTCTTTCGTTAATTGGAGAGGGTGACTTCTTGTTACCAGCCTCAATATCTTTTTTTTTTTTTTCTTTTTCTTTTTGATTAATAGTAAAATTTTATTGAAAAGACAACAAACAAAAAGCTAAGCCTACTTAGTACTTACAGTAGATTACTTCATATTAAATCCTTTATAATCTTCTATTAAACATAATAGCACAACTATTGTATTCATCTATAAAATAAAATACTTGACAAATATTTCCGTATTTTTTGTAGCGTTTTTTTAAAATATAAACGTATTATACACGTACTATACATGTACCGTTATTTATCCGTTCTCGTATTTTTCTGCCGAATTTTTGAAACGTATTTTTCTTAAAATGACCGAATTATACACGTCCGTATATTTTCTGTATCATACACGTACCGTATTTTACTAACTATGGTTACAAGTTACATCTCTTTCAAAATTTTAGTTAGATAACAAATTTATTGGGATTTTTCTTTTTGTTTGTAATGACTTAAAATATTGTTAAGGGGGCAAAATTTAAAGACAAAATTTGGCTACAAACTTAGTTGTAGCCGAAAACTACAACTCTCCCTAAACAAATTAACATAGCTACATATTTTGAAAATCTAATTGTTGAATTGCATATTCTTTATGTTCTTAAAATACATGTCAAATTTCATGTTAATCGGATGTTATTTACTATTTGATTCATAAACTTAAATTTTTATATAATTTTAGATTACAAAAACTCAAAATTTAAAGATTTAATTGATGGCATATCTATTGATCTTTGATATTTTTTAAATTTTGCAAATATGGAAGATATAAGAAGAAAATGTAATCCAATAATGAATTTGTCATAATTCACATTTAATAAAAAAATATTGAATGGAATTGTAGTCTTAGATCTACAATCAAATTTGTTGCCAAATTTTGTTCAAAACTTAATTATATTGAGCCTTAAAAATTTTAAGGTGGTCACAAATATTTTTTAAGGATAATAAAATCATAAAATTTTTAAAATTTATATATAAAAATTTATTTTTTTGCTAGGTCAGGGTGGTCACCATCCTGAACTCCATGTGGAGCCACCAGTGAGCAGATTATTACACTAAAAGCTTGTTATTAGATTTGCTGTCTTCTGATGGGCGACACGGCCTTCTTCTCGTGAAAAGCTTCAGAATTATGTTTGAAGGTTATTCCAGGTATTCAACATAAGAAGTGAAGATTCCACAGTGAAAACTGACAAAGTCAGCAATCTTTATGGAGTAAGACTAATTTATAATTAAGTTGTATGCTACATTGATATTATCACTTATGTTTCTTCAGTGAATTAAATGGTACATGCGAAAACGTGTTTCTTATGTGAAACAGTAGGGGTTTGCTTTTTACTCCCTAGAATTATAGATTGTAATATATGTATATGATTGCCTTTAGTTTAAGATGTCCTAAGTTTTTTTTTTTTTTTTTTTGAAATTTAAGATGTCCTAAGTTAATAACATTTAATTGATCAAAGTTGTTGCTATGCTAATACATAGTGTTCATGTAATAATGCCTCCCTTCTAATCATTATGAATTTAGGTTGAATATAGTTTTTTCACTGTTATCAAGTGAAGCATATTATTCTTTGTAAAAATTGGTTAATCCCATTTTAGCCTTATTATTTTCCCACTCTCTTTATTTTTATTAAACCTTCCCAAGAAGTCAAAAAATCTCACTTTACTGCTTTGTTATGCCAGTTTTCTCAATTAGCTTCTATGTTAATAATGGCAATTCTAAATGTAGATGAAAGAACTTGTTGGATGTCATCCAAACTGTAGTGGCAGAAAATTTAATATTTCATTGAAGGGCAAAGTTTTCCCACAACCAATTTAAAGAAAAGAGCCTCCAACCTATTATATGACAACTCAAAAGTATTCGAATGTACTTTTAGTTGTATAACCTACTTAATAGTCATATAATTTATTTAAATAATTCAATGAATCATGTGATTTAAAATAATTGGATGGTTTTCTAAATCACCACGTTTGGAGGAAAATTTTGTAGTTTAAATATAGTTGCTTTGAAATTCAGCTTTCTTAGTTGAATGTTGATCTATTTCAGATGATTTACTGATTTTGTGGAGTTTTATGTGTTCATATCAAATTTCTCTTTTATTTATGTTTTATTTGTACTTATCGGTTTTTAGTATCTAATGCTGTCAAAAATTAAAAATAAATTACTTTAAAAAAAATTAAGATTAATGCCCTAAATTTACTTTCTTTGGGTTTACTTGTTCATGAGAATCATGACAGTGTACTTGTGTTTCCAAAGGATGATAAGAAAAGTATGATGTAACAACGTTTAATTGATAAAATCAGTCCATAAAGTATTATAAATATCGAATTCAATGTAAACAGAACAAGTGTACGTAAGCAGGGACGAAACCAGGATTCGAACCTGAGGGGGGCCAAAACTTAAAACAAATTTTTTTTTTATGAAAATAAAAACTATCATCTATTTCATATTCAACAAAATACTACATATAAAATAAATGTTTCTTAAAAATTTGATATTATAAAAATGTTAACAAAGTATAACATATAAAATAAGTGTTTCTTAAACATTTCAACACATTTATCAAAATGGAACTCGACGTTATTTCAGAGGAGATCCAAAAATATATATATTTAAGGGCAAATCTTAATTTTTCAAATTACATATGTATACGAGTTTTTATTTATTTATTTATTTAATTGGGGAGGGGGGCTATTAGAACCAAAATTTAAAATTTCAACACACACACATATATATATATATACTAGTTTTTTTTTTTTTTTTGGGGGGGGGGCCAATGGCCCCCCCTGCCCCACTGTAGGTCCGTCCCTGTACGTAAGCTTTAATGATGAAAATAGAAATGATGATGTTCAATTAATATTCAAAACTTAAAAAACGATTTGGGTTTAACAAAAAAACAAAATTGAAAAATCATTATTCATTACATTTCATTCCTTCATCATCGGCATGATTCATGCTGAAATATGTTTACATCTAATTAATAAAATAAAATATATTTTTTGGATAGTGGGGGAGGGAGTTAGTTGAATATAATGTGAATATGAGATAAAATTCTAAAATTTGGTTTCTAGAAAGAAGGTATAATTCTAAGTTCTAACTTTATGCAAGTCTTGGACTCTTTTTTCTTGACTTTTTTTTTTTTTTTTTTTTTGAGTAAACAATAATACTTATTAGAACACACACGAAAATAATAATAGTATTTTAAACTGAGTTTATAATACATTACATAACCATAGTACAACTACAAAAGGGCCTAACATTTGTAGTTGTAGACTGAGGTTATAAACAGCAGACACTAGACACATACAAGCAATGTGTGATAAACATCTCTATTCTTGTACGCATAACTTGTCAGTCTTTACGCGTAACTTGTCAGTCTAGATCTTCTACGTGTAACTTTACAAGAATTTTTTTTTTTTTTTTACTAAACCTGTCAGTCTTTAATTATTTGTAAATATTTTTATCATTTCTCTCAAAAAAAAAAAATTTGTAAATAAGGGAACATTAGCTTCTTGTCGTCTTTTACGCTTAGCTTTAAAAACTAATTAATAGAGCCAATTTTTGTTTAATTCAATAAAGTAAAGAATACAATAAAAATTCACAAAAAATTTCACAATATTTCTTAGGAGAGTAGGTACTAGGTAGTGTGTATTGTGTAGTACAATTTTTCCCGCATTCTTTAAAAGTTATTATGATTTTTGGATGAAGTTTGTGATTTGTCTTTTGTTAGAACTTCATTCCCCTTTCTTGTGCATATGTGTGCTTGTTTTTTAAAAAGAATAAAAAGTAAGTCTACCACCTTTCTCATTAGCCTTTTACAATCTGGCAATCTGCAATTAATTAATTTTTTTTAATAAACAGTGTGGGAGATAATAAGATAATTTAAGAATATTGTGAACTGATGTAAATTTTTGTTATGTCCTAGCTAGCATGACTAATTGATAATAAGCTAATTTAAGAATATTGTGAATTGATGTAAATTTGTGTTATGCCCTAACTAGCTTGACTCATTTCCATTTGGAGAGATCCAATACCCAACTCCCAACTCCATCCCATACTTAACGTCACGATATATATAAATATATATATATATATATAAATATAATACAAAACTTTTGAAAGAGAAAATTTAGCAATTCAAAATTTCACAATTTGCAAGAAATGGTTTAATTTCCCTTCTTTAAATATAACGTTGAATAGTTGGATACTTATTTTATTTTATTTTATTGATAAATTGGATAGTTTCCACTGAGAGAGGTGATTTGAATCTGGACATGTCTCTTAGAAATATCAAAATATACTATTTGAGTTATAAGACTCTTAGTATATAACGTTGGTTACTAAAGTTTAGGGTATGTTTGGTAACATTGTTTGAACAAAAGTTTTCGTTGTTTAAACAACAAAACACGTATTTCTACAACACTTTTTCACCCACATATATTTCCATAAAACTTAAGCAACGTTAGTAAAACAACATTACCAACAGTTTTTGGTTTTATTTTTTCATTAGTAATTTCTTTTTTACTTCTTAATTGTGTTTCTTTTAAAATATACTAGTCTTATCACACGCACTTCACACGTGCAATGAGGCTGTTTTTTTATGTTTAGTGTCATAATTTTCCATTTATCTTAATTTGAAACGTTTCTCTCTTCTATCCAATTAAACCACATGCATAGTAATTTTTGTTTTGAACATAGAAAAGACATTCATTAAAATGAAGAAAAAAAAAGTAGTACAAATAGATGTTGTATGGACACATTTTGGACCCTAAACCTAAAGTATGATTGGATCCAAGCCCAATAAGCCCAATACAATGAATTTGTAGAGAGTGGGTTGGACAACTAGGCTGTAATGAATGGGATAACAGTTAGAATGGATTTAAAAAGATAATCAAATAGAAATGGACTGGAATTATCTAAGTATATTTGTCCTCAGCACAATCCGAGGAGGTTTGTTCTAGTATATATTGATTGAAAATGGTTACAGATGTGGTTCAAGCTACTACAGTGCTTTCTCTTACAAGTTTCAGATCCCATTTACCATTGCTCCCTCCTTCTTTTATACTCTCTTCCTTTTTCATCATTACCCTCCACGTGCAGGCCAGATGGTTGGTGCTTGATACTTGTCCCATCAGCACCTTCTTGAAATCTTTAGGTAGTAGCTATAAGACTGAAAACCACTGTTCAGGTATCACCTCCGCATTAATGCAGCCTGAGAGTTAGCTGCAGAGCATTAAATGCGGTGGTAGCAGCTTTCTCCTTAGATATTTTAGAACTCCCCTCTGTCCTTTGTTTCTGCGATGCTTATCCATGCCAACTGAACTTCCTAGATCATTCCCCCGGATGGCAGACTACCTCTACAGACCTCGGCTTTGGTTAGCCGAGGAGGCACTCATCCTCGGCCCAACCTCCTAGGTCATTATGATCAAATCCAACTTCTTTCTCTAAGACGAACTCTTCTGACCACGTCTAGTCCTCCTCGGACAATGTTACATCCTCGGATTAGGCCCTAGGCCTAGTGTATACATAGATAATGAATTCCTGGGCCCACTATCCCTACAATAGCCCCTCGAGATTTTTCTTTCTGGCTCCTCGGGAAGAAAGGAGGATCTCGATGTCAACCCAATTAGTCCGTGCTCATTGTACATCACCTTTGCCTATGTAGATGCCCTTTTAATGGCCCAAGACACGCTCTTGACACTTCGGCATGCGTGACACGCCTTCATTAAATTTTTACGGCTCCTTGTCCCCCACGTTCTACGACACAATACGAATCCAACGGTTGAGGGTCTCGTTGAAAACAGAGCGGGAATTTTCCCGCTTTTGGCTATCCCTTTGATATAAATACTACCCAAATCAATCAGTTTTCTCACATTAGCATTCACTTCATTCTAGAGCTCATACATTGAACTTGCAACCTTTCTAACTCACTTGTGCCCTTACAAATACCAAGAGCTTGTCCGAGGAGGATTTTTCTTTTTTTGTAAGTCTTTACGAATCTTTACACTTTGTCTTTCCATATATTTTTCTTTTCTACGTACTTTTCTTCTCCTCGGCTCCATTTTCCCTTCTCAATCTTTTTAGTTTTCCCAAACCTTTCTTGAGATGGGTAGATTTAAGAGTTTGGTAGACTTTGAGGAGGGAATAGAGAATTTTAGGGCTTAGTATAGGATCCCTCTAGGAGTATGCATTAGGTATTGTAAAGAGGGTCAATGGCACAAAGACAAGCAAGAAGAAGAGGTAGTAATCTCGATGATTGCCTTTATAGAAGGGGGGATGACAATCCCTATGGGTACTGTTACCAGGGACTACCTTAAGGCCCATAGGTTAGCTCCCACCCAGTGTGCACTCAACATGTTTAGGATCTTAGGTTGTATAGATGCCCTTAACATGAGGATGGGCTTAAACCTCACACACCACGATGTCAATTGGGTTTACAACCTCCACTACTTAACAGGGCAGGAGTACTACCTCAAGTCTAGGTACCTCGAGGTGAGGCTTATCCAATGCCTCCCTGATTCCAATAAAGGTCTAAACAAAGACTTCCTGATTGTATCAGGGGAGTGGCACGATGGCCTCCCCTGCCCGTCGAGAGAAGGGAAACCAGGTGAGGTCTTAGGTCTAGGCTTGAATAATTGTATATGAATTTACCTTCGATTAATTTTATTTTTTACTAACAATGCCTTTCTGTTTTTCTCCGTGGCTTTGCAGATAAGAACATCGCTGTGCCCAACTTCAGTATCATGAACCAGCCCAATTTGGATAAAATATTAAAGGCTGAAGTGTTTGTTCACACTGACAGTCAGCTCAGGGCAGCCCATTTGATCCTGGACTACATCCCTATCTCCAAGAGCTTCTTAGCGTCAAAGTGTGTCATTAAAGCCAGAGATCCTCGGTTGCACCGGATCAGTGTAGCAATTCCAGGCTTTTTGCTCCCCAGCCCTGTTCTAGAAGGCACATTTACCACTGAGCCCATACTTGAGGGCATACCAAAGGTAGTTTCGCCACTACCTCAAACAACAGGAGTAGCCACTTCTTCCCACCCTACTAGCACAGAAGAGGAAGAAGTAGTTGAAGTACTTGACTCCGAGGACGAATTTGAAGTCTTCAATCGAGCTTGGTCCCCAGAAACTTCAACTTTTGATCTCGGCCTTCCATTCAGTCCAATAACAGACGAGATGGGGATCCAGCGCAGGCAAAGGTCCAGTCTCCAAGAATTGCTGGAGTACCAACCGGGGAGGGACGTGTCGGGGAAGGCCGCGCAAACTAAGCCTCCTATTCCCCCACCCGCCTTACCCCTCCAACTTGAACCTGTCGGCCTAAAGAGGAAGAGGGAGCCTAAAGGCAAGGAGGCGATGGAAGTTGGAAAAACTCACCCCTTTCAAGAGGATAAGGCCCAAAGAGCGGCCAAACAAGCTAAAATGGGGCAAAAAGGGGCTGAAAAGAGGAGTGAACCTCAGGCTGCGCCCCCAACCTAGCTCCCTGCCCCAATGCTGGATGGGGCACCTCTGTTAGCCAGTGCCTCCATTAGGGACTTCCAAGGAGGGACGGCTGGCTACGTGGCCAACCCAGTGGAGCAGGCTCTACTGCTCCCCCGAAGACATGGCCGAGCTCCGTTCCATGAGGAAGCACGAGGTTTTCCTTAGCTTAAAGAGGTATCTAACCATGGTATGTTCTTTACTTGAACCTTTTTATTTTTTATTTTTTATTTTTACTTCTTCTTTTTCTAATCCATGTTTTCTTCCTCAGCAGGCTGTTCAAGCCTCATTCCAGGTGGAGGAGATAACCAACTACTGCCACAGGCAAATGAAGGAGAAGGAGGGAAGGCGTAATGTCGCCATGGAGGCCTTTAACGTGGCCGAAAGGAGTATTCAAGAGCTGAAGAAAAAGCTGCTAAAAGAGGAGAGGGAAAGAAAGAGTGCTGCAGCTGCTCTTGACAGTGCTGAGAAGCAAGTTGAGGGCCAAAGGATTCTCTTTTGCAACGCCAAAAATAAGCTGGCCGCCTCCAAAACTTAGATCACTACCCTTAAAAAGAAATTGGAGGAGGTTGAGAAGGCAATGGAATTGGCTGAGAAGGCTTGGGATCAGGCCGAGCAAGATAGGTATGACCTGGGAGTGGCAAAGACTGAAGAAGCCCTAAAGTTTGAGGTCTCGGGAGTGTGCAAGACCTACTGCTCCCAAGTATGGAATGAAGCTCTCAACCAAGCTAGGGTTGAGGCTTCATCTGTACTTAGGAGGGTAGAGAGCGTGTACTACCCCCCTGCCATCCGAGAGTCTATTCCCTCTGGCTCGAGGACTTATACCACCTCCGAGGTGACAAAAGTGGGCAAGGACAGTTCAGTCAGTGTTCCAACTTCTTCTGACAAACCTGCCGAAGAGGTCGAGCACCCCGGGGTCACAGAAAAAAAAAAGAATGCTAACCAGGGAGTCGCCCCTGATGCTACGAAGCCTTCAGCTGTCACCCAGGATTCTCCTACTGAGAAAGAAGCTCCTAAAAAGATGGAGGTCGTCCTAGCCACTCTTCCCTTGCCTGTCAAGGCTGATCCAGCAAGTAAGGGCCTCGAGGCCTCAGAAGCAGCCTTTACTCAGCTTATCCACAGTCTTCCCAAAGACAAGATTGTGATAAAGAAGAAATGATTTCTAGTGTTTAGATGCTGTTTTTTTTTTTTTTTTTTTTTTTTTTTAAGTTTGTAATTATCTTTGTATCTATTCTTCCTCTTTCTAAGGTTTTAGTTAATGAAAGTTACGAACAGTTTTCTTATTTCCATGATTCTTACACAAGTGTTGATATAGTTCCTATTTTTTTTTAACACTTAGATGATATGGAAATTAGATATAACTCCATACAAATGGTAAAACACCTATTCATGCCAGACTTCATATAAATTTCTTTCCATTACTAAGGTAAAAGACCTGAATACAATAATCAGACCTAAAACAGATCATGGATATACTTTCAAATGCTTTAAGTGATGCTTACAAGCATGCAATTGATTATGTCACTTTAATGAAGTTCTGCATCATTAATTAGGACTGACCCCATCAGACACTTAAATAACCAATAGGAAGTGTTAACATACTCAATAGGATCCAGATATAATGGAGGTTCTGTTTGACACCTTTGTGAATGGCTTGAAACGTTAATTTACCCAAAGTACGTGGTCCGAGGAGCCAGGCATAGCTAAGGTTTTGTTTGATACTTAGATAGATGTTAGGGAGTATTAATTTACTCAAAGCATGTGGTCCGAGGAGTCAGGCATAGCTAAGGTTTTGTTTAATACTTAGATAGATGCCAGTAAGTATTAATTTACTCAAAGCATGTGGTCCGAGGAGCCAGGCATAGCTAAGGTTCTGTTCAATATTTAGATTGATGTTAGTAAGTATTAATTTACCCAAAACATGTGGTTCGAGGAGCTAGGCATAATACTTAGATAGATGTCAGTAAGTATTAATTTACCTAAAGCATATGGTCCGAAGAGCCAAACATAGCTAAAGTTCTGTTTAATACTTAGATAGATGTCAGGGAGTATTAATTTACCCAAAGCATGTGGTCCGAGGAGCCGGACATAGCTAAGGTTCTATTTAATACTTAGATAGATGTTAATAAGTATTAATATACCCAAAACATGTGGTCTAAGAAGCCAGACATAGCTAAGGTTCTGTTTAATATTTAGATAGATGTTAGGGAGTATTAATTTACCCAAAACATGTGGTCTGAGGAGTCAGGCATAGCTAAGGTTCTGTTTAATACTTAGATAGATGTCAGTAAGTATTAATTTACCCAAAGCATGTGGTCCGAAGAGCTAGATATAGCTAAGGTTCTATCTAATACTTAGATAGATGTCAGTAAGTATTAATTTACCCAAAGCATGTGGTCCGAGGAGCCAGGCATAACTAAGGTTTTGTTTAATACTTAACAAATAGTAGAACGCATGACAAACAATATGATAAACCGAAAATATGGCAAAGACTGCTTTCATTAATAATAATACATTTTCAAGTTATTTACATTCTAGGGATGGAGTACAGTATTTTCATCTAAATCTTCCAGATAATATGTGCCTATTCCTGCCACTGAAGTGATGCAATATGGTCCTTGCCAGTTAGGCCCCAGCTTTCCCCAGGCTGGGTTCTTAGCAGTACCCCAAAACTTTTCATAACACCAAATCTTCTGGTGCTAGTGGTCTCAGCATCATATTGGCATCCTACCCTTGCTTGAGCTTGTGTTGATAATAGGTCAATTGGACCATTGCATTTTCTCTTCGTTCCTCAATTAGGTCTAGGCTCTTCCCTAATAGTTCATCGTTGCTACTTAGAGTGAAAGAACTCGTCCTCAGTGTTGGGAATCCGGTCTTTAAAGGAATAACGGCCTCAACCCCATACGTCATTGAAAATGGCGTCTCCCCTATTGACCTGCAAGGTGTAGTCTGATATGTCCAAAGGACGTGTGACAACTCTTCCACCCATTTTCCCTTCGCATCATCCAACATCTTCTTATGTCCATTCACTATGACTTTATTGACAGCCTCGGCCTGTCCATTCCCTTGGGGGTAAGCTGGAGTAGAATATCTATTCGTAATCCCCAAGTCACAACAGTATCTCCGGAAGGCTTTACTATCAAACTGCAAGCCGTTGTCCGAGATAAGGGTATGAGGGACCCCAAACCGAGTTACAATATTCTTCCAAACAAATCTCTTGGCATTCACGTCCCTGATGTTAGCCAATGGTTCAGTTTCAACCCACTTGGTGAAGTAATCTGTGCCAACCAGCAAGTACCTCTTATTCCTTGCGGCCTTAGGAAAAGGACCTATAATATCCAAGCCCCATTGAGCGAATGAACAAAGGGTGGACAAAGGATTAAGGACTTCTCCCGGTTGGTGGATGTTTGGTGCAAATCTTTGGCATTGGTCACACTTCTTCACATATTCTTGTGCTTCCTTTTGCATGCCCGACCACCAGTATCCCTGAGTGAGGGTTCGGTGAGATAAAGATCCGCCTCCTGTATGGCTCCCACAAATCCCTTCATGTAGCTCCTCAAGGAGTAACTTTGATGCTTCAGGATGTATACATAGCAAGTATGGCCCAAAGAAGGAGCGCTTATACAATTTTTGGTTCTCGGATAGCCAAAACCGATGAGTCTTTTTTTGCACCTTTTCAGCTTCTGACCTTTTCTCGGGTAGGATATCCTCTTTGAGGAAGAGTACTATAGGATCCATCCAGCTAGGCCCTACTCTGACTTGATGGATTTGGACTATGTTCCTCTTTACTCCAGTAGGCTTGCACAGGTCTTCAATAAGTATGACCCGAGATAAATCGTGTGCCGAGGAGGTTGCAAGAGTGGCTAGGGAGTCTGCATGTGTGTTTCCACTCCTAGGGATATGTAATAAGTTAAAAGATTCAAATTCTGATTGCAAGTGCCTAACTTGACTCAAATATTCCTGCATTCTCACATCTCTGGCTTCTAACTCCCCCTTCACCTAGCCTACGACCAATCTTGAATCCGAGAATATCTCTATTGCCTTTCCGCTCATTTTTTGCACCATGACCATTCCCACCAACAGAGCCTCATATTCAACCTCATTGTTTGTGGCCGAGAAGTCCAGTCTCAATGATTTCTTAATGGTAATCTTCTTGGGGGAATACTAGAACTAGCCTCACTCTGAATCCCTTTTGATTTGCTACACCATCAACGTATACTCTTCAGGATAAAGGATCTTGTAGGGAGATCGTGCCAACTGATTTTTCATCCATGCCTTACTTCTCTGCTTCTACTTCTAATGGGGATTCAGTAAACTCGGCTACCAGATCTGCGAGGACTTGACTCTTGACAGAGGTACGAGGCATGTATTTGATATCAAAAGCTCCCAAGATTGTACCCCATTTAGCAATCCTCCTCGTGTAATCAGCACTTTGAAGTAGAGATCTGAGCAGAAGCTGAGTTAGGACAACAACTGTGTGTGCTTGGAAGTAGTGGGGGAGTTTACGTGTAGTATGTACCACCGCCAAAATGGCCTTCTCTAGTGGTAGATAATGAATCTCGGCCTCATGTAGTGACTTGCTCACATAATAAACTAGCATTTGTATGCCGCTATTAACTTGTACCAACACCAAGCTTACAACATGAGGGGCCACGACAATATAAGCAAACAAGACCTCATCCATCTCAGGACTAGACATGATAGGTGGCCGAAAGAGATATTCCTTAAGTTGCTGGAAGGCCAAAGCACACTTCTCAGTCCACTCAAATCCCTTCCACTTATTCATCAACAAGAAGAAGGGTTTGCATCTATCCGCTGACCGAAAGATAAACCGGTTTAAGGCAGCAGTCATTCCGGTTAGCTTCTGGACTTCCTTGGGATTCCGAGGTGGTTGTAAACTGTTAATTGCCTTAATCTGATCGGGGTTAACCTAAATTTCCCAGTGAGTTACCATGTAGCCCAAAAACTTGCCTGATCCCACACTAAAAGAGCATTTGGAAGCATTAACACATAACTTGTGTTTCCTCAGAATTTCAAAAATGTTCCAGAGATCTTCCACATGCTCGGACACCACCTTACTCTTCACCACCATATCGTCTATATAGACTTCAATACTCTTGCCCAACTGTGATTTAAACATCCTAGTCATCATCCTTTGATAGGTAGACCCTGCATTTTTCAAACCAAAGGGCATCACTTTGTAGTGGTAGTTTCTAGTGGGAGTGACAAAAGCTATCTTTTTCTGATCACCCAAGGCTAGTGGTATCTGGTGGTATCCTTGAAAGGCATCTAAGAAGCTCATCCGAGGATGGCCTACTGTTGCATCCACCAGCTGGTCTATCCTAGGCATAGGGAAGGGATCTTTTGGGCAAGCCTTATTTAGATCTGCAAAGTCCACATATACATTCGTTACTTCCCACTCTTCTTCTTCACTACCACAGTATTGGCCAGTCACTCAGGGTAGAATACCTCCTTAATAGCCCCTGCCTGCTTAAGCTTCATCACTCTATCTCTGACAACATCATAATAATCCTTGGATGAGCGCCAATGTAGTTGTTTTTTGGGGGTGACAGATGGATTAACATTTAAATGATGGCAAATGAAGCTCGGATCCACCCTTGGGGCTTCATAAGTGTTTCATGCGAACACATCAACATTTCTCCTAAGAAACTCTATTAGCTCTTCCTTCTCTTGAGGAGGCAACTGAGCTCCAACCTAAAAGAACTTCTCCGGATCGACACCAACAACAACCGTTTCTAAATCTTCACATTTCGCCTCCTTGGTTGATCCATTGACAAGTAACACCAGAGCTTTTGATTGCTATAAGCCCCTTTTGGTAGAGGCTAAGGATTCAGCTTGGAGCTGATGTAAGATGGCAGCCACCAGGCACAATGGCCGTGTAGGGGGAATAAGCGTCCACCACGATGAAGTTCACCTCCACCACTTCTGAACCAGCCTGCACGGGTAGTCTAATCTAACCACTCAGAATGACAACCTTCCCATCAAAACTCACTAATTGAGAATCGTAGGCTATTAAGTTCTCGGGTCTCAAGTTTAGCCCCTTGTACAAGTTAGGGTACATAATCTCAGCACCACTGCCCTGGTCCACCATCACCCTCTTCACGTCATACCCCCTCAATCCTGAGCGTGACCACCAAAGCATCGTCGTGTGGCTGAATGGTTCCAATTTTATCCTCGTTCGAAAAACTTAGTGCCAGTTGGATATCCACTCTAGCTCTCTTCGGCTCCGAACTAGAGTCCTCGGCAGATAGCCGAGTCACAGACGTCACTCTCGAGGGACAAGAATCAGCCCTCCCTAGAGTAGCAAAGATGACATTTATCGTGCCCAAGGGAGGTTTTGAAGAGACATCTCTCCAGGGTTCTGAATTTGCTTGACCCTGCAGACCATTAGAATGATGCAAAAATTGCTTCAATTTTCCTTCTCGAACCAGTTGGTCCAGATGATCCCACAAATTTCTACAGTCCTCCGTAGTGTGTCCTTGGTCCTGGTGGTTACTAGCAATAAAGGCTCTGATTGCGCCTCATAGGGTTTCCTGCCATCTTATTTGGTCATTTGAAGAATAGCTCATTCTTGATCTTCTTCAGAACCTGGTGCATCGGTTCTCGGAACACCGCATTAACCACCTGAGTATTGGTAGGCCCTGGCTGCCCTGCAAAGTCTCTTCGAGGTCGGTTGTTATTGTACCGGTTCGACCTAAAATCCCTCATCTCTTGAGGGATAACCTTAGCCTTACCTTTCCCCTGCTGCTGGTCTTCCTCAACCCTTTTATATTTACCAATCCGGTCCTTGAGTTAGCGCACACTGGTGATAGGCTTTTCCGTTAAAGACTTCCTTAAACCGTGCTTGGCTGGGAGGCCGACCTTGAAAGTACTGATGGCCACGTCATCAAAGTCACCATCTATCTCATTGAAAATCTTCCAGTATCTGTTCGTGTATGTTTTTAGGGTTTCCCCATCTCGCATGGATAAGGACAGTAGGGAATTTAAGAGTTGAGGAACCCTGCTACAGGTAATAAAATGAGAGCCAAATGCTTGGGTGAGCCCCTTAAAGGAATTTATGGAACTTGCCCCCAGGCCATCAAATCATCTCATCGCCACGGGTCCCAGACTGGATAGGAACACCTTACACATCAAGGTCCCGTTCTTGGAATGGACGGCCATTCTCTGGTTGAAATGGCTCACATGCTCCATAGGATCTGTTTGACCATTGTAAATGGTGAACATTGGCAGATTGAATCGCCGAGGAAGTCTTGCCCTTTCAATCTTGTGCGTGAAGGGTGACTTGGAAATCTGGTTCAACGCCTTGCTCATAGCGTCATTTCCCAGACTTTTGCGAGGCGGGCTCTTATACCTACGTTTGTGATGGTGCTTCTCATCGTAGGAGAAAGATTCGCTAGGTGGGGTTCTTGACCTTCGTTTATAACTAGCATCCACTCAATCATCAGAGGAAACGTCAGAGTTGGAGGGGGTTCGCTTTCGCCATGCATGGCGCAACTCCTTCTTTAAATGATCAATCTCTAGTTGCATGGCTCTGTTATTCTGCTCTTGAGAGACGTGACTTCCAACTCGAGAGTGGCTTCTACTTGTATGTGTAGTGTGCACGCTCCCCTCTCGATTTATCCTGTGTTCAAGATTAAGGAAACCATCTTGTCGTTGGGACCTCGTGGACTCTTGCTGATGTGGACCTGATCCTACTATAGTTGATCGTTGCACTCACTATCACCAAGTAGTCCCCACAGACGGCGCCAATTGTATGGACACGTTTTGGACTCTAATCCCAAAGTATGATTGGATCCAAGCCCAATAAGCCCAATACAATGAATTTGTAGAGAGTGAATTGGAAAATTAGGCTCTAATGAATGGGATAACAGTTAGAATGAATTTTAAAAGATAATCAAACAGAAATGGATTGGAATTATCTAAGTATATTTGTCCTCGGCAAAATCCAAGGAGGTTTGTTCTAGTATATATTGATTGAAAATGGTTACAGATGTGGTTCAAGCTGCTACAATGCTTTCTCTTACAAATTTCCGATCCCATTTACCATTGCTTCCTCCTTCTTTTATACTCTCTTTCTCTTTCATCCTTACCCTCCACTTGCAGGTCAGATGGTTGGTGCTTGATACTTGTCCCATCAGCACCTTCCTGAAGTCTTTAGGTAGTAGCTGTAAGGCTGAAAACCACTATTCAGGTATCACTTCCACATTAATGTGGCCAGAGAGTTAGGTACAGAGCATTAAATGCGGTGGTAGCAGCTTTCTCCTTAGATATTTTAGGACTCCTCTCTGTCTTTTGTTTCTGCGATGCTTATCCATGCCAACTGAACTTCCTGGATCATTCCCCCGGACGGCAAACTACCCATACGGACCTCGGCTTTGGTTAGCCGTGGAGGCACTCATCCTTGGCCCAACCTCCTGGGCCATTATGATCAAATCCAACTTCTTTCTCTAACACGGACTCTTCTGACCACGTCTACTCCTCCTCGGGCAATGTTACATCCTCGGATTGGGCCCTAGGCCCAGTGTATACATAGATAGTGAATTCCTGGGCCCACTATCCCTACAAATATAAAGAGAAAATTCAAATACCAACATAAATAAATAAATAAACCATTAAAAAGAAAAATAAAAAAAAGGGAGTACATTAAAAATCACATTTTTTTAATAATTCAAAAAAGAAGAAGAAGAGATTTGAAAAAAAAATGAAAAAGAAAAAGAGTGATTAGAATTTAGAAGAAAGGAAACCGGAAAGGAAAAAAGAGAGAGAGAGAGAGAGGGAGAGAGAGAGAGAGAAACGTTTAAGTCTTGATAAAGAAGAAAAAAAGGAGAAGGGAAAAAAAAAAAAAAAAACATTGGGCTTAGTGGTCCTATAAAAACTTGAATCTAAAAAATTGATTGATGACAGGGCGATTAATCTTTGATCACCTTGAAATTTTGCAAGTATGAAGAATATACAAAGATAATGTAATCTAACAGTAGATTTGTCAAAATTTGCATCCAATTCAAACATTTCGAATGGTGTAACATTGCTTAGAGTTACGCTAAGTGTAACTTAAAAATTCAACTCTATATAAATATAAACCTCTCGTGTCAAAGGATAATAAGAAAATTGTGATATAACAACGTTTAATGATAAAATCATTCCATAAAGTATTATAAATATCCAATTCAATGTAAACAGAACAAGTGTACGTAAGCTTTAAGGATGAAAATAGAAATGATGACGTTCAAATAATATTAAAAAAAAAAAAAAAAAACTGGGTTTTAACAAAAAAAAATGAAAAATAATTATTCATTACTTTCATTCCTTCATCATCAGCATGATTCATGCTGAAATATGTTTACATCTAATTAATAAAATATAATATATATTTTTTAGATAGTGGGGGAGGGAGTTAGTTGAATATAATGTGAATATGAGATATAATTATAAAATTTGGTTTTCTAAAAAGAAGGTACAATTGTAACTTTATCCAAGACTTGGACTCCTTTTTCTTGACTAGAGTCTAAATCTCCTACGGATCTTTAACGCGTAACTTTACAAGAACAGTTATTTTATATAATAGTAATAATAATATATACTAAAAAAGAAAGACAATTTTTTTTTTAAATAATAATCCGGAAAGAAAGACCTGCTTTTTTTTTTTTGACTAAACCTGTCTGTCTTTATTATTTGTAAATAAGTCAGCCCAAAAAAAAATTATTTGTAAATAAGGGGCCATTAGCTTCTTGTCGTCTTTTACACGTAGAGTATGTTTGGTTGGAGCTGAAATAGGACAGATGAAAAATAATAAAAGAGAAAATAAGAGTAGATGTCGTTTGGTAAGGAAAGAAGGAGATGAACATTTTGGGTGGAGCTCAGGCATTTTCCACCCACAAAAAAATTTGGAGAGAAAATGCTGGAGAAAAGTGACTGTGCAGCAAATGACCAATTCTACCCTTCTTCTCTCAGCCACTTGCATTTAACTCAAAAAAATTTGCCCAGTTTCCTTTCTTCTCTCAACAATAACTTCATCTCACTATTATTCAACATAGAAAATAATTATAAAAAAAAATTTGATTGAAGTATCATCGGTTGAAAATGAAAATGCATTTTCATAAATTTAATATAAAAAAAAAAAGAGAGAGAGAAGAAAACGGAAATACCTGTGACTGCGGTGAGCACCTGAGATCATTTTTTTTTTTTTTTGGGAAATGCATCTAAGATTAATTGATATGAAAGTAAGAAATGTGAAAGTGAAAGTATGAGAAGAAAGTCACAAAGAACAAAAGGGAAGGGAGAGGAATCTGAGAGATGATTTCATGAGAGAGAAGGGTAAGGAATAATAGTGAAAATAATATAGGTGAGGTTGTGAGACCCACCAGCCTTTTATTTTATTTTTAGTTTTATTGTATACTATTTTTTATTGAGCTCCAACAAGTTTTTATTTTTATTTTTATTTTTCATTTTTGTTTTAATTAAGAACCAGAGCAGTTGTAGAATGAAAAAAATTATGTTCCTAATGCAAATAAATGGTTAAATTTAAGAAAATGAGATTGAGATTTTAAGGTGTTTCTTATTTTAAATAAATTGTAATTTTCTTATTTAATGATTACAAAGAAGTGGGTGTTGTTTGGTAACATTTAAAAATAATATAAATTTGTATGTATAATATGTTAATTTTTATATTATTTAATGAGTACAAATAAATTTTTTTTACATATTATGTAATAAGGGCATAAAAGTTAATTTATATAAACTACATTTTCTCTCCTCCCACTTTTCTCTTCAACTAAACAAAAGACTTTTCCACTCTTCTACTTTTTCACTCCTCAAACCAAACACACATGAGGGAAAACTAAATATTTTCTATCCTTCCACTTTTTCATCCTCCCACCAATTTTCTATCTTCCCAGTTTTCCATTCCTCCAACCAAACAGACCCTTAACTTTAAGAACTGATTAACTAGGCCAATTTTCGTTTAATTCAATAAAGTTAAGAATACAATAAAAATTCACAAATATTTCACACCATTTCTTATGAGAGTACGTAATGTGTCTTGTGTAGCATAATTTATCCCACATTTCTTTAAAAGTTATTATGATTTTTGGATGGAGTTTGTGATTTGTCTTTTGCTAGAACTTCATTCCCCTTTTTTGTGCATGTGCGTGTGTGTGTTTTTTTTAAAGAAAAAAAAAGTAAGTCTACCAGCTTTCACATGAGCCTTTTACAATCTACAATTTAATTTTTTTTAATGACCCATATGTGAGATAATAGGCTAATTTAAGAATATTGTGAATATTGTGAATTGATGTAGATTTTTGTTATGCCCAAACATGCGTGACTCATTTCCATCTGGAAAGATCCAACTCCGAACTACCAAGTCCATCCCATACTTAACATAACATTTTTTTTTTTTAATAATACAAAAATTTGAAAGTGAAAATATACCAATTCAAAATTTCACAATTTTCAAGAAATGGTTTCATTTTCCTTCTTAAATATAATGTTCCATAGTTGGATACCTCTTTTTTTGTTTTTTTTTTTTTTGTTTATAAATTTGATAATTACCACTAAGAGAGGCGATTTAAATTGTGAGTAAAAAATGTAGTTAGTCTAATTCTAACTTATCCAAAGCTAGGCACCTTTCTTGACTAGGCTTTCAACAGTTCAACCTAATCTTGTTTGCTTAACTATACAAGGAGAGTAATTGATAATTATTGCTTTGGAAAGATAGGAAAAGAGTGACTTGAATGAAGCCAAAACACCAGTCTATTCTGCCCATCTTTTATGCTTTGCTTTTACAAAAAGAGAAATTAATGCTTTGGAAAGAGAGGGTGATGACTTGAGCTAGATCAATTCCATCATGAGAGATGATTATGAACAACACAAGTGCGAGATAAGAATGGGTCGCATCCCATGCCTAACACTGTGTTTGGTTGTAGCTTAGAGTAATAAAAGAATAAGGGAAAGGAAAGGATAAAAGAAAGGGAAACACAAATGTGTTATTCACATATATTTAAAAATAGGAAATAAGGAGAAGGAAATAATGGGAAAAGAAAATGTTTCCTTTACATATGTTTGGAAATATGGAAAGAAAGAGAAAAGAAAAAAAGAAGGTGATTTTATCTTTATTTGGTTTGCAAAAACGGGCTGCTGGTCTCCCTTACACATTTCTCTCCATTTACACCCATATTGGGTAGCTTCGAGAAGATAGGCCCAGATGGATCACTTTTGCTACGTTTTTTTCCTACCAACCAAATAGTGGAAACCCAAACAAAGGTATTTTGGTTGTTATGCACTTTTGCTACGTTTTAATCAATGCATGTGTGTGTTACACATGCATAATAGAACCACCGATGAATTTTGTCTATATAAGCAGTTTGTTCCTAGTTTCAAAATTATTCGAGTGCCAAGGAAGTTTTTGAAGATACTAATATGGGGTCATCCACGTGTCTCTTGATATCAATGCGCTTGCTCTTCTTCTTGTCGATTTTTCATTATCTAAATAGTTGTTCCTCTTTATCAACTCAGCCAGCGTGTAAAGATTTTGAGAGTTCTGCCTTGTTGCAATTCAAGCAAAGCTTTAAAATTAATGTGAGTGCTTCTTCTGATCCTTTTGCTTATCCAAAGATTTCATCGTGGAACTCTGGAGAAAGGAATGATTGCTGTTCATGGGATGGTGTCCTATGTGATAGAGGTACAGGTTACGTGATTGGCCTTGACCTCAGTAGCAGTCAACTGTATGGCTCCTTCAACTCTAGCAGCAGCCTTTTCCACCTTGTGTACCTTCAAAATCTCAATCTCGCAGATAATAACTTCAATTATTCTCAAATTCCCCCAAGCATCAGGTACCTCTCAAACTTAACATATCTCAACCTCTCTATGTCAAATTTCAGTAGTCAAATTCCGCCAGAAATCTTTGAGCTCTCCAACTTGGTTTCCCTTGATCTCTCTTTCAATCCATTGAAACTCCAAAATCCCAGCCTAGAAAGTGTTGTTGAGAACTTAACCAACCTCAAACATCTTTTTTTGGGTATGGTGAACATATCTTCCCCGGTACCTCACATCTTGGCTAACTTGTCTTCTTTAAAATCTCTTGGCCTAAGAGGTTGTGAACTGTACGGTGAATTTCCCATGGAGATTTTCAAGTTACCAAATCTTCAATTCCTCAGTGTGCGAGACAATGAAAATCTCACCGGATATCTACCAGAATTCCACAGTAGCAATCCCCTTCGAATACTGAGACTTGCAAACACGGGATTCTCTGGTAAGTTACCAGATTCAATTGGAAACCTAAAGTCCTTAATTGAATTGGATATCAATACTTGCTATTTCTCTGGTTTGGTACCGACTTCACTTGGTAACCTTACCAATCTCATCGTTTTGTCTCTCTCAGTTAATAAATTTTCGGGGCAAATCCCTTTCTCATTGGCCAACCTCACACAACTCAGTCAACTCGAACTTTCCATGAATAGTTTCAGTGCACAAACGTTGTCTTGGCTTGGTAAGCAAACAGAGCTCACTTTTTTGAACTTAGGGGAAACCAATTTATATGGTGACATTCCATCCTCTCTTAAGAACCTGACCCAGCTTACCCTATTATCCCTTGCCAAAAATCAACTGACTGGTCAAATTCCACCTTGGCTTAGAAACATTACCCAACTAACTATATTGGACCTTGGGATTAATAAATTCCATGGTTCAATTCCACAATCAATTTGTATGCTTGCGAATCTTGAATATCTGAGTCTTAGTGATAATAACCTTAGTGGCAGAGTGGACATGGACTTGTTTCTAAAGCTCAAAAATCTAACTGCACTCCAGCTTTCAGGAATCCATCTATCATTCCCCATTAATTCAACATTCAACGCCAGTACTTCGAAGCTTGAGCTATTAGGATTAAATGCATGTAACTTGACTGAATTCCCAACTTTTTTGCATTCTCAGCATGAATTGGAGATTTTGTCTCTCGCCTACAACAAAATTCATGGTCAAATACCAAATTGGATATTCAACATAGGGAAACAAACTTTCTTAGCGTTGGATCTATCCTTCAATTTCCTTACAACTTTTGAGTCTTTCAACCACACTCCGCCTATTCTTCCATGGGACAGTTTACTTTATTTGGATCTCTCTTCCAACAAGCTGCAAGGATCACTTCCAATTCCTTCCCCTTCTGTCACCCAATACAATGTCTCAAACAATAAATTGACTGGAGAAATCTCACCATTGTTTTGCAATCTTAGCTCAATTGTAGTGCTGGATCTCTCACACAACCACTTGGGGGGCATGCTTCCCAAATGCTTGAGCGAATTGAGCGACTTGGTAGTATTGAATTTACAAAACAACAATTACCGTGGAATACTTCCTGGAATATATTTGGAAGAAAGTAGATTGAGAGCGATTGATGTAAGTTATAATCAATTAGAAGGGCAAGTACCAAGATCATTGTCCAACTGCACAATGTTGGAGATTCTTCTTCTTGGTAACAATCAATTTTATGACATTTTCCCCTCTTGGTTGGGGAAGCTTCCAAGGTTGAGGGTTCTAAGTTTGCAATCTAATGGGTTCCATAGCACAATTGGTAAACCTGAAAGCAATCTTGATTTCCCCAAGTTGCAAATCATTGATGTCTCTTTCAATAACTTTACAGGTAAGTTACCATATGAGCACTTCCAAAGTTGGACCTCCATGAAAGTTGCCAACTTGACATTTGACAAGGATAATGCTTATATGGCTGCAATCACGAGCACCCAATCTCCTAGTTTCACTTTTGAAAATGATTTTAGTTACACCTTGGAAATGACAAACAAAGGCATCAAGACACTATATGAAAAGATCCAAGATCATCTTATAGCTGTTGATCTGTCAAGCAATAAATTTGATGGAGAAATTTCAGAAGTCATTGGAAATCTAAAGGGGCTTCATTTGCTCAACATATCCAACAACATTCTCACTGGTCCTATCCCATCTTCCTTAGGAAACTTAATGGAGCTTGAATCTTTGGATCTTTCTCAAAATAGGCTATCAGAAGAGATTCCTCAGCAATTATTGCAGCTCACATTCCTTGCATTCTTCAATGCCTCAAATAACTATCTCACAGGGTCTATTCCGCAAGGTCAACAATTCTCTACGTTTCAAAATGATTCATATTTGGGAAACACAGGTTTGTGTGGTGTGCCTTTGACTAAGAAATGTAAAATTTCTGAGACATTGACACAGCCACCACTGAATTCCGAACAAGGTGAAGGTTCAAATTTTCCCAGTAAATCTGATTGGGTAGTTATAATGATGGGATATGGGAGTGGATTAATAAATGGGGTCATTATTGGTAATAAACTGACCATAAGAAAATTGGAGTGGTTTCTCAAGAGTTTTGGAAGAAAGCAGTAAAAGTGAAAGTAGAAAGGGGGAAAATAAAGCAATGCAGCTGCTGGATTTGATTAACGAAGATTTTCTTCAGAGATTTCCGTCCATGAAGTTCTCCATTTCAGCTGATACATATCTATGAAAATCTACCATGTCTGTAATGTATTATGGTCTTATATATTTTGTCATTGCACTATCTTTAATTTTTCTTTTGAACTTTCTTTCCTGTTATGATAGTATTGAAATATCACATGTTTGATATCGTATATGTATGAAGGTTTGCAACTCTTATTAAAAAAAATTATATATATATATATATATATAAAATAAAAACATAAAAAGAGTGAAAGAGCTAAATTGTATTTGTAACTTCAAATTTCATTCTCGGAGCTTGGCAAAACACAAGCCTAGAATAGGATAATATATTAATCATTGATTTTATTAATGTCTGGCATAAATCAAGAGAGAGAAATTTTTCTTGAAGAGCCAAGTTAAATAAAGGTTATTTAAATCGGGATCTTATACAGGGGTTCAAGTGATAACTTAGTGGTAATTACATCTTTTCTTGTGCCTTATTTATTTATTTATTTATTTTTAACCTTACCTCCACTCTCGATTATTCACTTATCTAAAAAATAAAAATCGGGATTGTACACACAAAATTCGTAAAAAGATAAATCACACGGTTACAAAATAGTGTAACAAATTTTCAATTTATATTGATTTGTATATATGTGAGTACAATCCTCTATATGATTCTTTACAATAAAATAATACAATAAAACTCCTCTGATTCGATCTCCAGGAAACTTTACAATCCAAAGGGATATGAAGTTTGATCTTGAATCGTGCCTTGATGTCTCCAAGTTGGATGTGTGATTAGATGTATTTGATTTGAAGTCGAGAGCCGTTGGCTTGATCTCGAACAAAATTGAAGGAAAATCCCTAGCTACTTTGATTTGAAGAAGTAGGAATGAGCTTGATTTTGAGGGAGCAAGGGTGCTCTTTTGGACTTAGAGATGACTCTCTATTTTGACAAAGTGTCAGTAGGGTTTTTCACTCTCTGTTTCTGTGTCATTTTCTCATATAAGAAACCTCTATTTATAGGCAACTCAATAGCATTTGATTTGTAATTTTCTCTTAGAATTTATTGAGAGTTAATTATGAATTATGAATTTAATTTGGTTTTCTATTAATAAGAACCTTCCATATGAGGGTTTTTTTTTTTTTTTTTTTTTTTCTTGACATTGACACATGGCTTTCTTCATTTGATATTACCACAAGGCTTGATTTCATTTGCTAGTTGTCTGCATCATCAATTGAAAATTAATTTGATTAAAGATACTCAATCATGATCAATTGGACAGTTGTAGATACATCATAAAAATTTTGATGTTTACAAACGGTTACTTGGGTCAGATTGTACGGTCCGGTCCGGTCTGGGTCTGAAAATCATGGTTTTAACCATTTTTTATATTTTAGGAATAAAGGATAAGCCTCCGTTTGGATTGCGCTGAAATTCAGTTTCAGTGCGTTTGCGTCCAATACAGTGGGTCCCGTGCACTGTTCATGTGACCCACAAGTTGTATAATTCAACAAATTTTTCTTCAAAACTAGATCTCACAGTACTATTCACATATTTAAAAATTATTTTGCTATAGTGTTTTCAGTTTTCAGCAATAAGCGGTATCCAAACAGACCCTAAGTCTTTCAAAAAAGAAGAAGAGAGAATAAAGATAAGTTAATTAAATTAGAGGTATTTTTGTAAGTCAAAAAGGCAATAACTGACTTTATTTTTATTGAGAACAGTGAATAGGTTTTCTTAAATTTATTTTTATTGAGAACGATGAATAGGTTTTTTTTTTTTTTTTTTTTTTTTTTTTTTTTTTTTTTTTTGAAATAAAACTGCATGGGATGAGAATCATGGGATAAAGATAAGTATTAAGACAAAAAAATAATTTGAGTTCAATTACAACCTGACCCAGGTGGGGGCTCGGGCCCTAAGCCCAAATTTTTTTTAATAGTTTAATTTTCAATTAAAAAAAAAAAAATTGGACTTGGGCTCCTATTTTGTAGCTTGGGCCTCCTCCAAAATCATGAATCATCAACCCAGCCCATGTAAATCTTAAAAAAAAAAAAATGTAAAAAAACAATAGCGTCATGTGTATTAAGAAATAATAGTGTTTTGTATCTTTTGATTTTGTTGATAAATGATTGCATCTTAATATATTAAGAAATAATAATTTTTGTATATTTATCTTAGTTGAAAGTTTATTAATACCATATGAATGTGTATCTGATTTTTTTTAATTTTTTTTTTGGCTTATCTCCTACCACTTAGCTTGAAATCTTAGGTCCGTACTTAAATAACACATGCTTATTTCAACGGCTGAAATAAAAATGCTACAACAAAGCGTAACCATCAACGCCACAACTATAAATACAGATACTCTCTTCAGCTTTCATCCCTGTTTGCCTCCACGAATAACACCACCACCACCGGCCACTCAGCTTCTTCTTCTCCATGAACCACTCTACCAAACAAAACCCTCTTCTCTCTTCATCTCGTTCTTCTTCTTTTTCTTCTTTGAAGCACTCAAGTCCAGTCTTCGCTTCTCGGGCCTCATGCGACACTCACGAGACCTCACCCAGGTAAGTTAAATAGTTAATAGTAGCTTGCAATTCTTGGGAAAATCTTTTTTTTTTTTTTTTTCTTTTTTTGAAAAATCGATTTCTGGGTTCGGATGTGGCGGAAAAATAGAGATGGATAAAATTTTTTTTTTTCTGCTTTGTAATATAATATTTTTATTTGGCTACTTAGAAGCTAAAGTAAATTTAGTTAGAAAACGCTAGGCAAACGTTGACATAGTAATATATCTAATGCGTTTATGTACACACAAAGAGACACACTGCACGATTTTCTTATAATGAGTGTGCTTTTTTATTAGTTTTAAGATATGGGTCTTATGAAACATGTTTTGATTTTTATAGTATCTGATTTTTAAAATAATAATTCATGACCAATGCAAAATTAAGAATTTTGGCTTGCTGGGATGCTATTGGATTTAAGGTTTGTGAGGTCGGTTGGTGGAAGCTACTAAGGTTTTGGATTGCTATTTATTCCTAGACATGCTTTCGTCTTGTGTGGCTAACCATTAGAATTGGCTGGCAATTCGAGATAGGATACTGCAATGGGCCATAAAATGGGATTCAGCTTGTGTCTTATGCATAAGTGGTGGGGAAAGAGTATGAAAGCTGTGATTTGTAAATTAGCTTTTGGGGCCTCTGTTTATCATATTTGGCACCGAAAGGAATTCTCTAATTCATTGTGGTACTCTGTTAGAACAGAGGAGACCATAGTGTAGGATATGTGGGGAGTTCAAGCTAGGGTGGAAGCCAAATGGTGCTACTGCAACTCAATCCTTCGCAAGGCTATATGTTGTATAGGGGCGTTTCTTCACTGTAATTATTAAGCCTTCTGATCAGTAGGATGTGACAGTGATTTTGGTTGTTGTTTCAGATAGTTTATTGCGGGTTGATTTGTGTTGGTTTGGTTTGGTTAGATGTGTGCTTGTTGTACTGTGTTCCTTTGTTAATAAAAAATTTGTCCATCCAAAAAAAAGTATCATTTCTTTTTTATATGATTGCTTGGCCGCTGCTTGGACTTATATGAAAGAACTTGTTAATATTACTAATTGGATTGCAGATATCTTCACCAAGTCACATCCTAAAGGATGCCTTCGTACTTTGGTTGACAACCTCAAGTTGGTCTCACATCCACCTTAAGTTTGAGGGGGGCTGTTAACGTGTATAGTGTTGTGGGCTTTAGGCCCAACTAGATTACTTGTATAGCACACATTCTTGTATTACGCTCTTACTTGTACTGCACTCATATGCCTCCTATATAAAGGCACTCATGTATATTCTTTCATTAGAGAAATACAATACTATTGCATTCAGTATTTCTAACATAATTTGGAGTTAAAAATTCATCTAACACGGAACCTTCCACCATAATACTTGTTCTTGTGGCAAAGATGATGTACCTGTACACGGACTATCTGAGGTGATTGTTGGTGTTTTGGGAGGAGGGCAACTGGGTCATATGCGATGTCAAGCAGCTTCACAAATGGCTATTAAAGTAATGGTTTTGGATCTATGAAGCACGGGTGCGTTTCTGGATTCAGGTGCGGGTGCGAGACTCGGCAATTTTTGAAAAAGTAGGGTGTGGGTGCAGCGGGGTGCGGCGATTAAAAAATTATTAAAAATATTTTTATTTTTATTTTCTATATATTTTTACTATTAAAATATTCTTAAAAAACACATTAGTATGGCTTTGGTTCACAAAACAAAGAAAGATGAAGGCAAGAAACACAAAAGAAGCAACAAATATTCAGAATAAAATTGAGGAAAGACAAATTTAGAATGTTTGGGCCTCATTCAAAGCCGATTTCGGCTGTTCCGGCATGATTCAAGGCCGATTTCGGCCGTTTCGGCAGCCGGCCGATACGATCCGATAGTGTCGGTGGCCGCACCCCTCGTCGGACTCCGGTGCGGCACCCTCCCAGCCGTGTGGGTGCTTCCTAGTTTTGGATCAGCTTGAGAACTGCCCTGCAAGTGCACTTTCATATCATCACATGGACGGAAGCTTTGATGACAGTGCTACGGTTTGTGAATTTGCAAAAAGGTTCTATTTTTATGAGATTGATCACATTTTTTTTGTTTTATATAGTCAATAATTTTTGTAAGTATATTCTTTTGTTATAATTTGGTAATAATCTGTCTATGTTCTTGGTAGATAGATGTGATGTATTGACTGCAGAAATTGAGCATGTTAATGTTGCAACCATGGAGATGCTTGAGCAACAAGGAGTGGACTGCCAACCTAAAGCCTCAACTATTCGAATAATTCAGGTATGCTTTTCTTTAACTTTGCCATTTGGTTATTGACCGCTGTATTGCAAAATATGAGAAAATAAGAAGTTGAATGAAATCATTTCCTTATGCATAAAGCTTTTTTCCTTTTGAGGAAATGCATTCTGTTTTATAAAATCACAAAAGTGGATCCTTGTGGATTTTGGTGCTACTTTAGATGCCCACCTTCCCTTAATCTTAGGTTTTCGGTCAAGTACTTTTCTGTTATAGGAAGTGTAGAAATGTCAGGGGTTACTTACTTTATTCCCCTATTGTCATTCGTAACACAAGGACACAATGGAACTGGCATTTTAGAGCTAATTTTGACTGTTTCTTTGTAGTTAGACTAAGCTTGTAAGTAATCCCTTTTCAACCTATTTCTAAGATTAGTTAGCTATCTGCTAGAATTTCTTTCCTCTCTCTTGTTATACTTAAATGAATAAGTTCATTCGTAATAATAGAGTGACTAAATTTTAGACAAGCTGTCAACCTACCACAACTCTCCCTCCTTTTCCCGCAGGCTTGAGAGTGACTGTGAGCAATACATGACACTAAGCATAGACAAAGGTGGAGTTATTAAGATGAATAAGTAATTGTACATATTAATTCATTTATTTTTTTCAATAAAATATGACTTTTAGTTCCATGATTCATGTTTTGGTTCTTACAGGACAAATATCTTCAAAAGGTTCATTTTTCTCGACATGCCATTCCAGTTCCTGAGTTTATGCAGGTTTACCATTTTCATTACCATCTAACCGAAGGATTTAGCTAGTGGTTTTTACCTTTTATTTTCACATATCCAATATGAGAGAAATTTTAATTTGTTGATCATGAAACATGGGTACCACAGATAGATGATCTTGAAGGTGCCAAGAGAGCAGGTGAACTATTTGGCTATCCTCTTATGATTAAGAGCAAAAGGTTAGCTTATGATGGGCGTGGAAATGCTGTTGCTCACAGTGAGGAGGAGCTCTCTTCCGCTGTAGCTGGTAACATGTTTAGTTATTAAAGATTTAAGTGCTATTATTGTTGGGATTTCTTATGTTTGGTATTTGAATTGTGTTATTAACCATGTAATGCTCCAATTATCTTCTTTTTTTTTTTTTTTTGGATTGGTATGTTACACATGCACCTAATGGGTCTTAACCCGTGGACTCAACCCTCCACTTGGAACTAGTAATGGGAGGAGGTGTTACTGGAACTAGTGCTCATTGGTGTCGCTGGAGTGAAGGGTCTAATATTAAATTTCTTTTATAGAACTCGTTCTCTATTTTTTTTTTTTGATAGGTAGGTAAGACTTTATTAATATAGAAAATAGACACCCCCAGCACATAGGATATGAACTGGTGGTGTAATACAAATATCAAAAAGTAAAGAAATCAATAAAATCCATCAAACTAGTTAAAGAATGACTGCTTAGAGAAGCCATCCAGGCATACAAAAGGCGTAGAAAACTAGATTTCACAGTCAGCCTTGAAATTTCGAAGCCTTTGAATGTTTGACTATTCCCTTCCTTCCAAATAACCCACATAAGACATAGAGGAATAGCCTTCTAAATCTCTCCATTATCTCTTCTACCACCAAGCCATGGCCAACAAGCTAGTAGCTCCACAACCTTCTTTGTCATCACCCATTGCACCCAAAAAGACAGAACAGAGGACCATAGATCCCATGCTGTAGGACTGTGTAGCAACAAGTGATCCACTGAAAGCTCATATTTTGAGTCTTTGACATGATTATTTTATTTGAAAGCTGTGTGTTCTATAACTTATTATTATTATTACTATAGTTTTTTAAGTCTCTGCGTTCTCTAACTTTGATAGACAATTTTGGTTGAACCTATTTCTGTTAGCTTGCATATGGTGCGTCAACCTCCTTCCTCTATATCTGTATTTCTCACTAGCTCACTTCTTATTTTTAGATCAACTCTTTGTTACCTCCTTCCTCTATATCTGTATTTCTCACTAGCTCACTTCTTATTTTTAGATCAACTCTTTGTTTGGTTGTAGCTGGGGGAAGGTAAGAGAAAGGAAGAGAGCAAGGGAAAGGAAAAGGTAAAGGAAAGAGAAAAGAAAATTATTTTCCTTAGGTCTATTTGGATATAAGAAGGAAAGGAAACAAGAAAATAAAATAATCTATCTTAATGATCAAAAAAAAAAAAAAAAATCTATCTTTTCTTTGTTTGGTTTGCAAATAGCAGGGAAAGGGAAAATATTTGTTTTTACCTCTACGCCCTCATGTATATTTTATAAATGTGATATATTTCAAATTTGTGTTGAAAAGTTAAGAGTATATTTGTAAATTAATAACACATTAATTTCAATTTTGTCAACTCAGCAGTTTTCCTTTCCAACTTTCCCTTTTTTTCCATCCATTTTGGGCAGATAGAGATTTTTGGACCCTGGCAGAAATCTCTTACCTTTAAATCCTTAGCCTTTTCTTTACATTTTGGAACCAAACAGTGAAATCAGTCTTCCACCCCTCAGTTTTTTCCCTATGTTTTCCTTTCCCCTCTCTTTCCACTGTTCCAAACAAAATGTAAGAGTTATTCTTTGGAAATCTTCTCCACTGGCAGTTAACATTACAATATTTTGCTGCTGTATTTGTCTTAAGTCTCTCATTTTTAAAATTGTCTTTCTCAGTCTGTCCAATTATCCACTAATTTATTCATCCTAGCTACATTTTATACCTATGCACTGCTTCATTAAGCTCAGCTTATCTATATTGCTCATTTCCAATTTTCTCTCCTTCTGATTTGCGTAACCTCTGTCCAACATCCTGTTTTTATGAACCTGTCTCTGTTCTTTTAATTAATATAAGTGGACACTTACATTTCCTTTTAACTTTTAATTTCGAAATTTTGCAGCTCTTGGAGGATTTGATCGTGGTTTATATATATGTTGAAAAGTGGGCACCCTTTGTAAAGGTTAATGACGATATACTATTTAGTTTACTTTTTAGTTTTTGAATTTGCATTTATTCATGACTCTATGTTTTTCTTTATCCTGCTATATGACATACATATTTTAATCTTGGACATATGATTAAATTTGCAACATATATTAGTAAGAATTCTTTGAAGTGCCTCTAACTAGAATGAAACTTGTCTGGTTCACTTGCATGATATGCCAGCTTGTATCCATAATTAGGTATGATCATCCTATGTATGCTCCAAAATTTTCACCATTATGATTTGACAACTGTTTCTTTGATATTCATATGATCATTTGTATTATTTAAAATAAGTATAAAGTTTCTATACAACCTAAATTGGAGGAACTCCCTCCAAACTACTATGTGTCAACACCAGAGAGAGACAAGTGTCCTGGTCCAGCTGAAGCTCAACTTCAAAAATAATGCCATTAACCTAGGTCTGACTGGTCTGTAGAAAGAGAGAAAAAAGTGGTCATAAATTTGGGGTTAAGAGGGTTATTTATTGAATCTCAGCTTTAGTTGAACCAGGACACTTGTCACTCTCTGGTGTTGACACAGTAGTTTGGATGGAGTTCATCCAATTTAGGTTGTAGAGAAACTTTGTCCTTAAAGTAATGAACTTCATTTTTTCCTTTTGGGTAGTGTAAGGTGTGTTCTCACATCAACCAACTAGTTGCTAGAACTTTAGAAACGAAACATAGATACTTGTGAAATTGAAAGAAGTTCGTTAGCTGGTTCTGTATTGCAAATTGCAAAAAAACCACAATTTGTTAATCTTGTTCTTCTAAAAACTGGGTATAATACTGATATTATGGCAGCCAAAACTGTTATCTGAAGAACTGTATTAAAGTAATACTCTTTTATTTTAATGCATAAATTTTAATTAGTTTGTTTAGCTTACAACTCCTCTCCACTTTGACTTCTAAGCATGCATACATTGATGCATTTTGAAAATATGTAGGTCTAGAAAAATGTCTAAATTATTTACATTCCAATCATATTTTCTTGCTGCAGCTTTTGTCATTAGGGTTTTAGGATCATTTGTTAACTTTGTGGTTGCGTTTAACATGATGAAAATAACTTTTAAATCCAGAAATTAGCAATATGGTATTTCTTAATAGTGTGAAAGATAGAATCTTATGGCTTATAGATATTATTTACTTCTTTTTTGGGAATAACTTCAGGAGCTGGCTGTCATTGTGGCAAGAGGAAGAGACAATTCTATTTTGTGCTATTCTGTTGTTGAAACCATTCACAAGAAAGATGTAGATTCAGTGTTTACAATGTCTATTTTCTCTTCATGGTCTAATCTTAAATGATGCAGAATTACGTGTGAAGCATTCACCATTAGTATTTAGATGTTAACTTTACATCCCTTTACTTCTCATTAAGGATCTTTGATCTCTTGTAGGGAAAACATTTGTCACATAGTCAAGGCACCAGCTAATGTGTCATGGGATATTAGGAAACATGCTACTGATAGAAGGCGCTGGTGTGTTTGCAGTTGAATAATTTTTGACTGGGGATGGTCAGGTTGTGTTTTTGCTTCTTTCTTTGAGGCTGTTAAATGCATATATATATATACATATATTTTAATACCTCTTGATGCTACAATTGCTTCCTTTTTTGTTATCCTCTATATTTTTTCCTAATTTTGTTTCAGCATTATCTGCTTTTGAATAATGTATTCATGTTCTAAACTCTTAACAGATTCTTCTAAATGAAGTGGCTCATATGCCCCATAATAGTGGTCATCACACAATTGAGTCTTGCTACACCTCACAATTTGAACAACATTTGCGGGCTGTTGTTGGTCTTCCACTTGGTGAGCCATCAATGAAAACTCCTGCTGCTGTCATGTAATATACTGGGTGAAGATGAGGTGAAGAATTTCTTTTTATTTTTTTTATTTATCTAATATATAAAATGAATATGTTACCTGTATTTTTCTGTTTAAGCCATGTGGCTTGTTTTGTTTGAGAGAGAGAGAGAGATGATGGCATGAAGCTGAAGTCATTTTTCTTTCAGAACATATTTCTGTAACATACTTTCACTGAAAATAATCTGCTTGAAGTTTGTTGAAGTTGCAACTAGAATTAGGTATAAGTCTGTGCTTGAGCTTATGACTTTGTATACCATTGTGAATAACGAAATTTTAAGAAATTACAATTAATACAAATCAAACATTCCATCTGTCCCGGTTCTCATTAACTGGTTTTCAGTTCTGAAATTATTTTATCTTGGAAAACTTGTTAATGTTAGTAAAAGAAGTAAATTGGAACATCGATGTACACAATATGTTTGAAATGTATTTATTCAGCGTAACTATCTTTCACTACCCCCTCCCCCCACATGTCAAATGTCTCTCTCTTGTATTTATTTATTTATTAAATTTCAGGGTGAGCCTAGTTTTATTTTAGGGCATTGAATATTCCTGGGGCTACTGTTCGTTGGTATGACAAGCCAGGTATGTGAATTTCGTTTTCCTCTCTCTCTCTCTCTCTCTCTCACACGCGCGCGCACACACACACTACTTGACCTTTACCTCATACTTGACAATTTCCTGCATTGCCTTAATGACTTGGCAGAAATGTGAAAGCAGAGAAAGATGGGCCATGTCACAATTGTTGGGCCTTCCATGGGTGATGTGGAAGAACGATTAAAATCAATTCTGAAGGAAGAAGGTTCTGATTGTCAGTCTGCAGGTAATTGCACTAGGGTCTTCTCATATTTATTTACTGAATGTCATGATGCTGGTTAACCAAAAAGCAAGTTTTCTTTAGGAGGCACAAATGTTTTGGAAGGTACAGTGAGATGTTTGCATCTATGCTATCAATTAAATTTGACTCTGGTGCATCTTTTTGGAGCATACTTTCCTTAAGTCAGTGATTGCCTCAATTGAATTTATTTATTCAATGTTTTACATTTTCTTACATAAAAATATTCCTACACGTCACACCCACACTACGTGGGGTAGTTTCCAGAATAATCAGCACAATGCTACTTTAAATTTTCAGGCTATGAGCTTCGGGTTATTATATTTTGCATAAAAAAAAGTCTTTACTTTGGCTTAGGATGGAAAAGTGACAGTATAGGGAGGGAAATTACCATAAGATTTTATTTTTAAGAGGCATGGATTCTAAACGTTTGGAGATTACAATTTATCATTTCCATTTAAAAAATTGATTTAATTCTCCTTTTACCAAGATATTGCAGCTGTCAGTCTCTCTTCATTTATGATTTTTACTCTCTTGTGGGGTGGGGGATCCCCAATCTTTCACGTAGCTATACCCTTATTATGTTGATAGTTGCAAGTGTTTTCCTTTTGTTTGAAGTTTACACGCCTTAAGTTTTGATTAAGAAAGTTCGTTACACTCAAATTGTGTTTATGTTGCTCCCATTCTGAATGCAGTAACACCATATGTTGGGACCATTATGGGTTCTGATTCAGATCTTCTTGTTATGAAGGATGCTGCAAGGATTTTGAATATCTTTGGTGTGCCTTATGAGGTTGACTTCTAATGAACTACAGGGTCTATTTTGGAATTCAGGAGTTATTGATCATTAAATTTTATTTTCTTGTATATTTCAATTCTACCTTAACAAATTATAATATGCAGGTGAAAATAGTTTCAGCTCACCAGACCCCTGAAATGATGTTTTCTTATGCGTCATCTGCCCTGGAGAGAGGCATGCATTCAGATTATCATTGCTGGTGCTGGAGGTGCAGCACACTTGCCAGGCAAGTTTATCTGAACTATGCTCCATATATTGTTTCGCAGTTGCTTTTAATGTCTCACTGGAATTAATTGAGCTTTGTTGTGACTTGCAGGTATGGTAGCCGCACTCACTCCCTTGCCTGTTATTGGTGTCCCCGTGCGTGCTTCTGCATTGGATGGACTTGATTCACTCCTGTCCATTGTGCAGGTATATTATTTTCTTACTTCTAAATTATTACATTTATGGGATGGGTAAGTGCTGTAAAGATCCAGTATCCTGTGAATACAATATTAGTTCTAAAAAACTAGGGCATTTAAATTGGATGTCTGAAATCCTGAAGTCTTAGGGATGCCCTTTTTCTGGTTTTTATAGTTGCTTGTCCTTGATTAATTAATGTGTTTGCTTTATTTGATGAGAGAAATTATATTTTAATTCTTTGGGATGTGTTTTCTTGCACAGAGAATTACTATTATTCTTTTATTGTTATTTACAATTACCACATATATTTCCTTGGCACAAATACTACTGAAAATAAGGCAAGTTGATGGAGGCAATATTTTGAAGCCATGTTTATGAGGTGAAGAAAATCTCTTTTTTTTTTTTTTTTTTTGAAGTAAGTTAATTAATAGGTGCCTGGAACCAAAAAAAAAAAAAAAAAATCATGGGTGCTGAATATCTATGGCACTAAAAAAAAAAAAAAAATCATAGGTGCTGAATTTTTTATGGAGCCAATAAAAAAAAAAAAAAATCATTGGTGCTGAATATCTATGGCACTAAATAATATCTGAATGGCACCCATCAAAAAACAAAAAAAGATCTGAATGGAGGAAGTATGTGGACGCTTGCTTAATCATGTTGAGATTTGCACAATGAGTTTCATTGCCTTAAAATATTGTCCAATTTTAGATCCTCAGAAAAGATAGTGCTTCATTCGTTATCTCAAGTTCATATTTGATTCCTAATTGCACTTTGTTTTTTGGTGTTTGATCGGTAATTAAGAAGCTTTATTGAAAAAGGAGAAATAAGAAATACGGCAAAGGAAACAGTTTCCTTGGTACACAGATAGTGTACAAGGAAAATTTGATCACCACAAAGTCCTAATTTTTATTTATTCCTTTGATGATTATGCAGATGCCAAGGGGTGTTCCAGTTGCAACAGTTGTAATAAACAATGCTACCAATGCAGGTTTGCTCGCAGTAAGGATGATGGGGATTCGCGATGCTGACCTATTAGCAAGGTGGGTTTTTTCTCTCTTCCCTCTTTGGAAGTAAAACAAAATTGTGTTGGGTATGAAAACCAAGAAGAAAAGAACGTTAGACTGATAAGTAGTGATAAGTCTTGCATGAGCTGATTCTGGAATAATATCCTTTGCAGAATGAGCCAGTATCAAGAAGACACAAGAAATGATGTCTTGAGAAAAGCAGAGAAGCTGGAAAAGGATGGTTGGGAGTCTTATTTGAATCCATTCAGTACTTAACTGCTTTGCCAGCCATATGCATGATTTTTGTGAGTTTAACACACTATGGATGTTGAAGTTTGGAGAACACATTACCACAGCTAAACTTGGAATTAACTAAAGGATATGTCCAATTAAGGCATCAAGCGGATCAATATATGTAGGATGAATGCAAAAATGTGTTAAAAGAAAAAGTTAAAGTGAAGATGGTACAAGGGGGAATAGGAAGAAGCCTTGTATCCATTGTAGTTGCTATAAGGGGGACACTGTAGCAGTTAAGTTGAACGAGTCAAAATAACTTTTTATCCCTGTACTTTCCTAAGGACGTTCTTTTGACCTTAATATTTAGATGGTAATCAATGATTTATTACAGCATTGAGTTCTTGTACGTTTACGATGAACAATTTTTCTAATTGGTCCCAAGCAATTGTTCTGCCATTGAAGGTCAGCGAGCTGCTCAATTCAAATCTGTGATATCTATTGGTAGGCTTAAGCTTGTCTTTGGATGGAAGCACAGCCACATTTTAATTGGATTGAAATATAGAATTGAATATATCATAGTCTATTCTTGTTATTCTTCTGGATAAAAGCCCGGAGAATCTAACACTGCAAATTTCTTGGAGAGTTACCTCTAATCCTGGAAGTTCATATTGTTTTCTTGTACCCTGCAATGTTATAACTTCTTTAAAGTTATATCTGGGGAGCAATCTAAAAAATATTAGCAGGCCAGTCCAATTTTAATTGAAACTGGCAAGCCCATGTTGTTTTCACTTGTCAATGAATAAAGGCGGACCATCAAGGCAGATTGGTATAGTAAATATAGGAGATTGAATCTTGATCATCATAAATTGGCTGGGTAAATTAAAGGGAGATGAAGGATTATTCTGTGTGTAACCCACCTGCTGCACCTATAAAAGAAAGGTCAGAAAAAAAGGTGCTGAAAATTGATTGCTAGGAAGAGATAGTAGTACACAGTACACAAGCTTCCCAACATATTTTATTTTTATAAGCCAATTTTTTAAAACATATAAATAACCAATCTTGACATTCATGATTAAAGAATAAAGATTATTATTTATCAAATATTAAGTTATAATTAGGTAATTAATATAAGGACAAACTTTGGCAACAACTTCATTTAAAAAACAAAATTAATATTACTACATATTTTGAAAATCTAACTATTAGATTGCACGTTCTTTAGACTTTTAATGGGTTTAGTTTACCTCTAATATTTTTTCAACTGGACATCTCCTTTTGTTTAAAATATACAATAGTAAGTGGTAGTGAGTTTTAATCTCCATATTTTATTTAGTTAGTGGCTGATGTAGCAGTTTCTCATTAAAACAAAATGAGATTCTAATTAAAAAAGTACTAGAGGTAAGCTAAACCCACTTTTAGCACACATCAAATTTTGTGCTAATCAGATGTTATTTATTATATAATCTATAAGTTTATTTATATAAATAATTTGATTACCAAAACTTGCAATGTAAACAATTGATTAATGACATAACTATTGATTTTTGATATTCTGAAAATTTTGCAAGCATGAAAGATATAAGAAGAAAATGTAATTTTTTTTTTTTTTTTGGAGGAAGAGAAGAAAATATAATTTAATGGTGGATTTGTCAAAATTCATATTAAATAAAAAGATATTAAGTGAAGTTATAACTTTGTTATAATTGTTTGAGCCAAACTTTGCCCTTAATATATAGCTTAACTTTATGTTGAACGTGTCTATTGACAAATCTATCAATGGTAATATTATCTATATATATATATATATATATATATTTATATATATATATTTATATAAAACTAAACATCTAAACTCGCCAATTTTCCACGTCACATAAGATTGAATAATATTTTATTTAAATAAAATTATTTTGCTTAGTCCAAACTTAACAAGGAGTGAAACCTCTATCTCTAATAAGTCCAACTTAAACTCAAAACTCAAACATTGATAATTTATCTCTTAAATTTTATGTAGGCAACCTAATATTTTTTAAAAACTGAAAGAAGAGTAATGAGCTCTTCATGCTATTTTCTTTCCTTACTTTGTTAAATATATATATATTTATATTTATATATATATTTATATGTTATGGTTTTTCATGTATTTTAAAATGTAATTTTCGTGATATGAATCCACTAAACTCTTCTTTAAATTGCTTTTTACAAGATAAAAAGCTTATAATAATTGAAATTATTCTTTCGAATGTAACCCATCTTTCTTTATATTTCTATTGTTTACCATATATATTTTGTTTTGTTTCAATAATTTCTACAAATAATCATTTAATTTTTAATATTTTATTTTCGTAAGTTTTAATATCTCACTTTTGAGTTATTTTTGCAAAGAATTTAAACTGCCCGATTAAATTTTTCGCAGTTCATTTCATGCTCAAGCAGGATTTGTCAAAATTCATATTAAATAAAAAGATATTAAGTGAAGTTATAACCTTAAGTTACAATTAAGTTTGTAGCCAAACTTTGTCTTTAATATATAGCTTAACTTTATGTTGAACGTGACTAATCTATCAATGGTAATATTATTTCATTATAACCTTCATGATAGAAAAAATTTTAAGAATATTAAAATAATTATAAATTCATAATTATTTCATTTATAAAATGTTTACATTTCAAGTTTTATATATATATATATATTTATTTTAATTATACATAAAATGGCAAATAATACTAGTATACATTTAACACAGAATTTCAAATAGTAAATAATATACAACTATTATTGTCACGTAGCCAGAGTTGTTACAACTGTGCCCTCCCTAGCTTCTTAACATATTTCTACGTAAAATCTTTTTAATTATTTTAGCTAATGACAGCAGCCAATGAAGAAATTGTGAAATAAGTTTCTAGCGACAATGAGCGTTTTGTCACTTCTGAATTTGGCCATATCTTCCTCTTTCAAGTTTATCTACGCTTCCATCCCATCCCCATTTTTTGTGTCTATAAACACAACTACACTCTTTATATTGTAATTGATCCTTGTTGGTTTTTCTTATTGCATCTCTCAACTTGCCCACAATGCCATACCACTCTTCCCCAAGTGCCAAGTTCATTGGGCACCATAAAATTCACTGCATAAAGCTTCACAGTGGTAACCACCTTCATCAACAGAAGGATTGTCTTTGATGTCCCGGGCCAAAGGGTAATAACATGTTAAGGCGTTGGACAATGATTGCTTCAGCAGACTTGATTTGGAAATATTGGTGGTGAACTTTTGGGTAGAAGAAGATGAAAGAAGCTTGTATGGGAGGCTGTATTTGGTTTAGAAAATAATACAGATAATGGATAGGGGTTTGTGAAGATGGTTTTACAATCTCCTTGGAGATTACTTCAACCTAGACCTTCATTTCCTCTTTGTAAAGTTCAGAAAATTTGAATAAGTGGTTCTGTTGAGGGTTCTTATTCAAATGGTGGTGAGTATATATATATAGAGCTACAAATTTAACTACAAGACAAGCTTGGGAAGTTGACGTTTTTGTGTTCAAGAAACTTGTAGTTTAGTAATATTTTCCATTCCCCTTCTTTGTTATTGTAACTATTGAATTATTGAAAAAAGAAGTTATTGTTTCATTTCAAACTAGTAAAATTATAATATAAAATTCTTAGAGATATGATGACTCAATAGACTCAAACTTATTGTAGGGCATATACTTGTATAACAAGCATACTAACACTAGGGTTAACTTAGAGTAATATAGTATATAAAGCTTACATTGATTTCATCATAAACAAAATTTAAAATAGTAAATATTGGGTTATAGATTGACCCCAGTTAAATTAACCAACTACCCAAGTTGATTAATTAGTACAAATTACATGCAAATCCAAATTAAGGTACAACCAAATCACCAAACTTAGTTAAGTGCCACGAAAAATAAATTTGACATAGTGATTTGATCACGATGGGAAAAACCATTGAAGGCAAAATCCCACCGAGTGAATTTTAAGTCACCACTCTATAAAATCCACTAACAAGATTAGAGGTTACAGTAAAACCTACTAATCTATAAGAAAGCTCAATTCCAATCCCTAGTTGGACTACTTCTTGTAGAAGATTTATTTTTTGCACGGATCTCTTATTTGTGACTAACACCACAACAACCAGTTGATTTTTGTAACATTTGCAATGTTCTTCAAATTATGTTTTGATGAATTGGTAGTAGCTTGGTACAAAACCTTAGCCGCATAGAACTTCGTAGCAACTCTCTAGGTATACGTGTGTCTCTTTATGTATTTGATGATGGCCATAAATATCTATTTTTTATGTTCTAGAACCCTATGCAAGGATTTTAAGAGGAGCCAAGTCATTGTTGGTTGAAACATAAATTATTGTTTAGTTTTCCCATAGCTTGATAGATCAACATGTATCAATAGGTATTGAAGTTCTATTTTGACAGGCTTTCTTGATCAATCTTATGTCTTCAATTCATACCACTTGAATGTGTTTTTGAACATACTTAAAATTAAGACTCATATACATGTAAAATTTGTTTTGACTTGGATATGTCAATACATAAAAATTTGACTTGTACAGTGTTTACAAATCCTAAAATAGTCTTGGAAAAATAAATAATTCATTTAATATTCTTATTAGAAATAAAAGAAACATAAGAATTACTTATTTCAAAAATCTTATTAGATTCCTAATAAAACTAAATGTTAAAATTGTTGGTATTGGTGACTAGTAGAAGTACTATAGTCACAATAAAATCATAAGTATTGGTGACTTTTCCTTTAGTTGAGAAGATGTTAATTGATAAACATTTTTACAAATATTAAAATTAGGAGAATGATACTTAGTGTGCGTTTGGGTAGAGATTAAAAATTAAAATTTTTTCACTATTTAGCTTATTTTTACTACTATTCATAGGTCTCACTGCACTTTTTGGCACTATTTATGGACTCCACTGTACTATTTTAACTAACTTTTACTTTTATCTACAGTACTTTTAACAATAATTTTTCAGTTTTAGCAAAATAAGTGGTATCCAAACACACCCTTACACACATACACAAAATCACACTGCAAACTTATTTTTATATAGTCATACAAATACCAACCCAAAGACCCAAAGAAGAAACTAAAACTCTAGTAGTTTCACCAATATATTACAAATAACATTACAAGATGATATAATTGGAATACTTTTAACACATGGAAGCTTTTGACTTCCTTTATTTTAGTTCAAGATGGAAACTAACGAAGAAACTGCTAAACAATTTTGCAGTGTCAGCCATTCAGTCTACGCATCCAGCATGCTTATACACTAACATGTTAAGCATTTAAGGTTGTGGTGGAAGCATATGCAAGGAGCTCTGTGTCACTTTCAAATTTAGCCATGTCTTCCTCTTTCAAGTTAACCCATGCCTCTATTCCATCCCCACTTTTGGTGTCTATAAATATAACTACGTTCTTGAAAGGCAAGCTAACCAGACCAATCCACATGGGATTTCCCCAACCAAAATCCACTTCATACATAGGGAACTTGCACCAACTACTGAAATTGAATGGAACTATATCTTCTTTCAGGAGATTTCCACTAGCCTTTTTGAGAAAATTCAAGTGTTGAGCGTGGTCCTGTAATTCTTTCACATACCATTGTCAATTTTTCTTATCGCGGCTCACTTGCCCACAAGCGTCATTCCTTTCTTCTTACTAGACAGAAAGACTGTTGCAAAGCCAGAAGATATTTCCAAAGAATTTCTAGGAAATGGTGGATCCATCCTTGTTCGTAATTCATCGTAAAGCATCATGTTGTTTTTAGGCCCAAAGCTCTGTTGGGTAGTAGCTACATATCGGCTCCATAAAAGACTGATACAAGGCCTCAACACGACTGGTGTAATGGGCATTCTAACCTGAGCTTCTCTAAGTATTTTTCTTAAGAGCCACTTGCTGAGGCAGAATCCAACACAAACCTCTTTTAATACAAGCTTTCTTTATCATACTATTTTCTGGGTTGAAACCTAGATAAAGTACTGGTAGGAGGAAAGGGAGAGTTGATGCTGAAATTGGGGGATATATATCACTATCACCTCGAGTCAGCGCTCAAGCCATAAACATGATAAAGGATGCCATCAGCAATCTTGTGGAAATACATGCACTAATGGCAATACCACCACAAGTGAAGTAGTTGGCTTGAACAGCGGAGGCAAAATGGTGCGTGCCATCAATATCGCATGGAAGAAATTTCTTCAACTCTGCAGAATTTTGATGTGTAACAATATCTGAAAGCTTGCACTTGACTTGGGCTTCGCGATACAACACACCTTCATCATTGCAGTCTACAGCCAGATTGTCTTTAACGCGGCCAGCTAAAGGGTAGTAACGCGTTAAGACGTCAGACAATGATTGCTTGAGCACAGTAGAGAACGATTTGGTAGGATCAGTGCTGATTTTAGAGTAAGCACCATTCTCTGTGTAGAAGAAGAGAAATGGAACATACATTGGGGGATGTTTGGTCGAGAAAGGAAAGCTGATAATGGCGAAGATGGTGGAGTTGAGGAAGATGGCGATATTCCCATTGAGATTACTCCAGTTCAACCTTCATTTTCTTGCCACAAAGTAAGTTCTAACTACGTACTTGAAAAAGTGCTTCAATGAATGGTTCTTATGCAAATGGTGGCATCTATATATCTACGTATATATAAAGTTTGCAAATGTGCTTGACCAAGTTATTTGATAAGACGCATGGGCGTTATTGACCTTCATTTTAAATGTAATGAAATTATCTTAAAACTTTAACGTGCGAATGTACTAGGTTTGGTTCTATAATTTATGATAACATTAGGAGTTCAATGTCTTTTTTACCTTTTTATCTTTATTTATATATGGTAAAGTCCTATATTGAAGGTCATCCTCATAGCAAAGAGATTGAAAATGAAACTATGGGTTGTATTAAAACATTTAAACTCTTTCAATTTGGAAAAAATGTACAAAGAACTTATAGGTCACTAAGGTCAGTGGCTCAGGGTCTTCCTTTGCCAACTTTTGTCTTTTTCTTTTTTTAACAAACATAAAGAAAAAGATTATCAATTTCATGGAAGTTTTGTTCGTTTATTTATTATGTTCCTATTTATAGCAAAATAAAACAAAATTGAAGTCATAAACAAACTTCTTTACTCAAAATGGATACATCCCCTCTCTTTCTTTTATAATCTTCTCCGTTTGCCTCAATATAAGGACTTGCTAAAATTAGATATTTCTGTTTATACTAAAATTTCACTCTAGATTCTGACACATGCATAAAAGACAATTATCAAGAAAGAAATATCTTGTGCTTAGTAACTACATCTCTAAAAAAAAATGTTGTAACACAAAGGATTGGATCTTTTTTTTTTTTTTTTTGCCCAGCTTAGGTTTGCTTAATTTTTAACAGGACATCTCTCTTTGCTTTTAATAAACTTAACAAATGGCTGAGATTAAAAAGAAGTACGTCATTTTAAAAAGAAAAGGCAGACCTCTGAAGCAACAAGGCAATGGTTCCTTCAGAGTTCAATGTTGACTACCAAGATGATGAAGGGCCTCTTCAAGTCCGCTCTAATCACTCCCCTGAAATCGTTTGCCAAATCCTGAGATCTTTTCCTCTGCGAAGAGAAGGCTTCTTCACTATGCTTTTCCTACGTGGACACAGAAGTCATAATGCTTGCCTTAGTGACTAGGCTACATGATGTGAAGAATTCATTCTTTGCCGAAATCAAGGGAATTTATTTGAATAGTAATCGAAAGAGAGAGATGTTGTCAATGTTTCTACTTCACAGGTACTAAAAGAAAAAATATATTCAGATGTAATCACATACAGAGTTTTTAACAAGTATTCCATTTTTAGCTTCAAGTCTCTATTTATGTCTTGATTTTTGGAGGTCAGTCAGCATTGATTTTTTAATTCAATCTAAGGGAATAGCGTGGACTGATAATTTAGAAACCAAGCGCCTTCCTCTCTCTCTTTCTCTTTTCTTTGAGACTGAGATTTGGCCTTTGAATTGCGTTTAACATACCATTTGATTAAAAAAAAAAAAGAATAGAACGAAGAAAGGATGTACAACTCGTAAAGAATAGACTGTAAAATATCATTGCAACTTGCCTATTGTTTATTGCTCTAACCTTCTTCTCCCCCAAACCAAAACATTCAAACAAACGACGGAGTTGTACAACTCGTAAAGAATAGAAGTCTTAATATTAGTGATGATTTACAAGCTAGTTATGCAACTTTTAAACCACGGTCCAGAATCTAGGGGGTCTCAACTCACAAATATTTACCCCATGGTCAGTATTTATCCGTTTGGACGAAAGCAAGGAACAAATTTCAATATAAAAGACTTTAATCCATGAGGTGAATAGATATTGAGTAAATTAAAGGAATTTGTTTAAAAGATAAAATAACATCAATGAACTAACAATACAAATAGCTCCTTCAAAGTTTAACTAATTTTTGATCTTCAAAATATCATTTGTCCTATGGTAGAAGAACTTCGTGGCATGAACACGTTATGAAATCAGACGTGGAGTTAACTTCAATAACAGGGAATGTCTGCAAGTTATGAACATTCCTGTTGTATTAAAGACACAGCCCATTTTCCTCAAAAATCCCTACAACCAGCACAGCGTACACAAAGTCAAGGACTCAGGCAAAAACTTATACTCCTGCTCTGGGCTCACAATGGTGTGGCCTCATGGGGAGGTCCACATATGGGCCCACTTTGTGAGAGCCCGGCACACATGTAAAAGTTTTTCCCCAAGGACTCAAGGTTCAAAGTTTATATTATATATAAAAAAAAAACAAAAACAGAAACAAAAAAAAGTCAAGATTCAAAGAATAAAAATTCAGGAGTTCAAACCTACAGCAAAGGTTAAAAAGCAAGAAGGAAGGTAGATTAATCGTACTAAAATTGGGGGAGATTTGAATGGGTGCACAACTAATAAATAGAGAAAAACTTTCCAAAATCTCTCTCTCTCTCTCTCTCTCTCAAACACATTCATCAATACTTTCTATTTTCATGGTATTAGAAAACCGGCTTCTGTCGATGCATTTTCATATTTGTGATAAGAACTTACTTTTTCTCCTCTTTTAGCTAACTACTTTTCACCACATTTATACCTAAACACAATTTCATTTAAATATATTTTGGGAATTAAATTACACCCTCTTAAAATTTTTGAGCGACAGATTTATAATCAGTTTTCGTAATTTGATTTTACCTCTGTACTGGCAGCTTTTGATTTTACAATTATTTACGTTTTAGAACTTAGATTTTACCCCCTAAAGCTTTAGATTATTTGGACTTACACCTAAAATTCTAAAACTTTGTTAGAAATCCAAACACTCAAAATTTTATGAAAGAAATCCAAACACTTTTAAAATATATGTTAAAATCCAAATTTTGAACGCTGCGATAAAATCCAAACATTACTAAACTTCGCGAAAGAAATCCAAATTTAAAATCCTAAGCGCCAGAATCCAATCACTCGGTGAAGATGCACTAAGTAATTTCCTTATCACACTCTTATCATTCTCCCACTTAAAACACCACTCTTCTTTATCATAGTTACCAAGTCTCAAAAATAATAAACAGATGTTTAAAAATGTTCAACGCCCTTAAGATAGAGATAAACTATAATTAAATTATATATTGGGAAGGAACCATGTAAGCTAATCATTAGTTTTTTGATTTTGGTTCTGGTTACCCATATTCACCCATTATCCTATTTTTATAATCAGACTTGCTACCAATTTCATCTCAAATCTTTGTCTTCACTCTGTGTTCTCCATCATGTGACGAACAAGCAAAGGAACAAGACTGTTACGCTGATCGGAAAGCTTCAGTTTATGAGTTGAGGAGAATCCAAGAAATGTTCCAGGCGAGCACAACATTCTCTCTCTCATAACCAATTAGTAACTGTAGTTAAACCATTTGGTCAGTTTTAGCAATTGTACTGTCCATAAAGATAAATTGAATCGATTTTAGTTAGTTCATGTTGAACTACAATTCAATCATCAATTTTTAAAACCATTCTGAAAATTTTGTGATCACTGGATTGTGGCATACATGAATCCTACATATATTTCTCAATTTTTGTTATGTAGATTATATGCCAAGTTTGAACCTACATGGCACTTAGTTATGATAACTGCTAGCCAAAGTTAGACAATTGTGTTTATGAATGAAACCAAATGTAGCGCTGGGCAAATGAAACTTTAGTAACATTAGGGGCTAGAAATGAAAACTACCCCAAATAAGTTAGAGGCTAAAAGTGAACTTTAGTGTTTTTTATAACAAGTATAAGCTATGACGAGGAGCCTTATGCAATCTGATTATATTTATATTTTATTTTATATTATTTTGATTTAAATGTCAACTGCTGATTTATTTATAAATGTTATACATTGTCAGAATTGTTACCATAGTGAATTTCATGAATAAAATAAAATATAAATAAAATCTTTTGGTAACAAGCATGTTTTGAGTTGTAATTAAGAAGAATAGAATTTAACAAATCACTACAAACAACCCTAACTCTGCTAGTGAGCCACTGCGCTTTTGTTTTCTTGAAGAACAAGTCGTTCTCAAGACAAATTTATACCACTATTAAACAAGTTAAGTCTGAAATAAAATAATTTGTTTGTGAAATAAAATTAGTAACTAGAAGCTTGATTTAACTAGGCACAATATTATATTTTATATGATTTGTTCTAAACTATACTTAAATAAACTTGAGAATGATTGTGTAAGTTTCTAACTAGGATCACATAATTAATATCAAATTTGTATTTATATAATATTATAATATAAATACTTATTTATAGTAAAATTCATAGATTTTTGAAAGGTAAGAGTGGAATTTGGGAATGCTGCTTTACTATGTATTTGGTATGTTAATGCTTAATCGTTAGCTTAACAAATAACTGATTGACAATGAAACCAATTTGAAAATTTAATCTGTTTTTGATAATGAGCTCCACTCAATTAAATGGAAATAGAATTAAATGAAAATTTTAATATAATCGTAATATAATCCTATTATATTATATATTATATATTATAAGTAATTTGTGGTGACCAGTATTTACGCAGAATATTATAAAGATTTTTATTTTTATTACTGCCACGTTAAAATATGTGTTATATAATGTTTTACGAAACTCTTCTTTAAAACAAAAATCCAATAGTCAAATTTTGCTATATGTCTGCTATTTGTCTGTTCTAATTTTCTAACTGTTTTTGCACCACTCTTGTCTCTCTCTTTCCTTTCTTTATTATTTTTATTATTTTTATTATTTTTATATTTGACTTAGATATTGCAGCACTGTTGAATTTGTTGAATGCCTCAAAGTGAATTGCTTTTATTAACTATTTTTGTAACATTTTATGGAAACGATGAAAGAATTAATTTTTGTTAATGTTTTTATATTTTCTACGAAAAATCGTGGTCAAAACTTCCTACGTATTTACTAACAATTTTCTAAAAACGCCTATTAACGCTACCACTTGATTCTACAGCCGAGCAGAGTCAGAATACTGTGACACCCTACTAAACACATCGACATAATTCCAAATAGTTGAAGATGCTATCAAATCAGAATATACAGGGACATTCTTAAAATTCTGTTTTCAAAATCAAATACGCCTCAAGATCCATTTGTACATATTAAATTCTTAAAAGAAAACTTATTAATTGACACTTGCATGTTTATTTAAATTATTTTACAAAGTAGTTATTTATTACACTGAAACAAGAGATCAAATTACCATGTATGTATGTAATATGCACATCTTATCCAAATGGGATGAATTCATTTTGCAGAAGTTTCTATATTTGTAGCAAGGTAGATACCACTCATTTGCATAAGAAACTGCTTTATAGAAGCCTCTTGTTCAGTGTAGTTTGTACACCCACGACTTGCCAAAGATGTCAATTAATGAAATAAACCTACATAAAATCAGTAATAGTCTAAAAATTTGTACTACTGTACTTAGATGTATATAAGGCTACCAACTGTGGTCGTGCTATTGACCGCTTCATTTCTTTCGCTGTATTTTATATATGTGCGTCCCAACCATTTTTGATTGTTGTTAGATACATGAGTCTACGATATCATTTTATTGCCACCACCTCAATTTTTTCAGCCACTGTCATACGTTTTCACCACACCATTATTCGCGCTTGGCACACCATGGTGGGGAGTCTCACATTCATATTGCCAGAGAGAGTTGGATAGCTATATACACCAAAATAAGATATCCTTTTTCAGAGTACATCTGCAAGATTTTGCCCCAGATTACTTTACACTGATGCTTAATTTTTTAACCATAAGTACATAATTGTTTCGCCAGCAATATGCGTAATTTTCATGAATGAGTCAAAATAACTCAATGTATCCAATTACGTACAAGTGTTTTTTCTTTTTATTTATTTATTTTTACCTTAAGATTTAGAGTGGTTTTTCTCAAAAAATAGGAAGAAGAAATAAGATTGAGGGTACATCACTTGGCAATGCAGCCCGTGGTGGCTTAAGCCAGATCATATTGTTTTAACTTTTCATTGAATAGAGAAATCAGACCATCAAGGCAAATTGTATGGTCTCTGGCGTTGTAATAAAGATATGGAGATTGAATTTTGTGGGGTTTAAGGGAGGTGGCATTTGGTTCTTGTGTTGTGGTCTTCACTTCTGTTGCACCTAAAAATAAAAATAAAAAATAAAAGTATGAGTTACGAACCTGGAAGGTTCGGAAGTGGTTTTATTTTATGAGACCTTTTTTTTTTTTTCGGTATTTGTCAATCACACCGTCTTAACACAATGATACTTACCAACATCAAGACACTAATCAGCTTTTTAGCTGCAAAGGAGACAACTCCGACTCTTACAAATCGAGACTTTACCAATCGGAATTTAACTAACTCACTTAATAGAACGAATAAATAATTATATAAACAGCCAATCTTGGTATTAATGATTACTAAGAAAGATTATTATTTCATACCAGTTATATATGTAGGGAAAAATACACGTTTTGTAAAATACATACAAAACATACGCAAATTTAAAATTAACGGATCTACTTTATTCGTAATCGATAATATTTACTATGTAAGTTTTAGAATTTAAGAACAAGAAAGCATTTTTGGTGTGAAACTAAATAAAAATTAGAAGCTTCTTGGAATACTTTAATCTTTACTCCACTCTCTACTTGGATGCCCAAGAAGGCATTTCAATCAAATTAACCTTATAAAACCTTACTAAATCCTCGTATGTTTCTCTCCCATATATATAACTCCATTATCTAATCGCTGGGCCTTTTGAGCCATTCAATTGGGCTCTAGTATGTGGCTTGGAGTAGGACCAAATGCAACAAATAAGACTCACCATTGGTTTTGCCGCCACCGATGTTTCAAAAGTACCATTAATTATATTCACATCACTATGAATATACTGCACTCTAAGCTTTGTATTAATAAATTATATCCTAAGACTTTATTATATACAACTCCTTCATTAAAATATTCGTAATATGTTGAATTACATAACTGCCACTCCTTGAACATTACTACATCTTAATTATTTGAGTATCCTGCTGACCTTTAATCTCTATTCAGTCATATATTTAATAAATCCAATTTATAAATATATACTTTATAATCTGATTAAAACGCAAATAACACTAATAACTAAATACATTAATTATCTCAGAATATTTATATTTCAATAGACATAATTTCATCTTCGAGAATATATATGCCCATCAATACCTTAAATATACGCCTAACATACCGAGGTTTTTGATCGCGATTTATAGATCTCTACTCCCCGGAGTATATCAAAGCAACTTCACACTCTCACATCAGCGCCCATTCTCTCGTGAAGGAGTTGATGTAAATGTCGCTAGATTTATTATTCATTCGCTGGGCCGTTAGAAATAATAAATCTCACAAATGCATTCAATATTACGTCTTAACTCTAACATATCAACATATCAACTAAGCCCCAACCTCCAAGGATACAACCGATCGTAATATATAAATATGATTCGTGATGGTACCAAATTTCATCCTCGATCACGAACTAAATCATGAGCTTATTAAAACTATGATTACATCTATCAGAATTCTCACAAATCACCATGATCTCATACTCAAGAGCACTGCCACATTACCATTTATAGATAATCTCTATAATTAAACAATTTAATTATTTATGACATGCCAATAAATTAGATTTTAGCATAAATCCCAACAATATATGATTACTAAGAGTGATCATTAAAAATTTAAATTAAACAAAATTTAATAAAATAGGTACATTATATACATAACATATGCAGTTCAATGGTAGGAATCTTCTGAAAAGAGAACCAAAAAAATTATGAAAAAGTCAAACAAGGCATAACTCGCCTTTTTTTTTTTTTTTGAGAAATCCAATCTCTTCATCTTTAATTTTCACACACAAGTATGTCTATATACATGGGGAAAAAGGGGAAATGTTAGATTTGGTCCCACAATACCACTTCACTCCTTTGCATTGTGTAGGTACATCATTTTCTGTGCTCGTTAGCTAGAAAATGTCTTTTGCCTCTTAGGACCTGGGCCTGGTTTTGTCTTTAATAATTTCACTTATATAAATATATATATATATATATATATATACCTCGCCTTTCCTAAATTATTATATTTATGGGATAGGTAAGTGATGTAAAGATCCAGTATCCTATAATACAATATTAGTTCTAAAAAAAATTCAGGTTTATTTCTAGAAAAACTAGTGCATTTAAATTGGTTGTCTGAAATCCTGGAGTAATTAGGCTATCTTTTTTTGTATTGTTTTTTTCTTCAGATTTTGCAGTTATTGTCCTTGATTAATTAATTTGTTTGCTTTTATCGGAAGAAATAAATTCTATTTTTAATTCTTCTTGGGATGTGTTTTCTGTCACAAAGAATTACTATTATTCTTTTTTATTGTTATTATACTACTATATATATAGCATTCTTGGTATAAATTACTACTAGGAATATGTTGATGGAGTGCAGTATTTTTGTCGGTGCCTGGTTGCACAAAAAAATAAATAAAATAAATAAATAACACATAGGTACAGAATAACTATGGTACTGTACTACATCAGAGTCACTATCCAAAATAAAAATAAAAATCGGAATTGTATATGTGGATGCTTTCTTAATCATGTTCAGATTTATAGTTGAATTCCATTGCCTTAAAATATTGTCCAATTTTAGAGCCTCGCATAAAGATATTCTTTCATTTCTATTCACATTTCAAAGTTTTAAATTCTGATCACCATAGCACAATTTTATTTATTCCTTTTGACGATTATGCAGATGCTAAGGGTGTCCTCTATAAAACTATAAAGTAAGACGTAAGAGTAAAGGAAGAGAACAAAACGAATCCGAACAAGCGATCTAACACATCAAGCCTATCACAACTAATCACGAGTAAGCCAACTAAAAAGAGCTTTGCCTTTTAGAATTGCGATGGAGAGAGCGAGTGTCTTTTTTATTATTTGTTATTTGTATATTGAGCTAAGGCATTTCAGCCTTTTGCTTGTAAGAAACGGCCTTAAAAATTTTAATTTAATTTACTCTTAGATGCTGAAGCGCTATTATATAATATATTATTACTATTGGGGCCTTCACAAGTGGGAGGCTTCATGGCCTATGTAACAGAACAGCTACACTGCAATACAGGCTCTTCTCTTCCTCTGCACGCAAAAACTTTGTGTTGTATGAAACCAAGAAAAAAACTTTAGGCCACAGTCTTGCATGAGCTGATTCTGGAATAAACATCTGCAGAATGAGCCAGTATCAAGAAGACACAAGGAATGATGGTTGGGAGTCTTATTTGAACCTTATATACATGAATTTTTCTAGTTAATATATACATTTTTGTGAGTTGACACACTATGGAAGCAAAATTTGGAATTAATTCAAAGGATATGTCCAAAGCGGATCAATATATGTAGGGTGAATGGAAAATGTTATTATATGCTAAAGTGAGGATGGAACAGGCAATTATGCTCAGTTTTGAGAGATCAAGAAGGAAAGAAGTACAGAAACTTAGGGCGTTTGTGGGACTAGGAAGAAGCCTCTTGTATCCATTGTAGTTGTTTCCAAGGGGTCCTCTGTAGCCTTGACCTTGAATGAGTCAAAAGAACTTTTATACCTTTATAAGGGTGTTCTTTTTGACCCATATTTAGATGGTAATCAATGATTTATTACGTTACTGAGTCTGGTGTATGATTACATGAACGATTTTTCTAACTGGTCTCAAGCAAGAGTTACTTTTCCATTGAAGGTCATGAGCTGCTCAATTCAAATCTATGAGACATCTATTGGTAGGCTTGCTTGTCTTTGATGGAGGAACAGCCATGTTAATTGATTGAAATATAGATTTGAATATATCATAGGCTATTCTTGTTCTTCTTCTGATAAAAGCCTTATGAATCTTACACACTGCAAATTTCTTGGAGAGGCTATCTCTATCCTGGTAGTTCATATTATTTTCTTGTACTGCGATATTGTAACTTGTTCAAAGTTACATCTGGTGAGTAATCTAAAAGATATTATTAGGCCAGTCCACCTTTAATTGAAACTAGCATGCCCATGTTGTTTTCTTTACTTGTCAATGAACAGAGACGGACCATCAAGGCAAATTGTTTAGTCTCATGGCGTTATAGTAAATATAAGAGATTGAACTCTTGATCAGCATAAACTGGCTGGGTAAATTCTCCTTAAGGGAGATGAAGGATTATTGTGTGTATAGCTCCACCTGTTGCATCTATAAACAAAGGACAGAAAAAGGTGCCGAACTTTAAGGCTAGGAAGTGATATTAGTACACTGTACAGTACAGAAGCTTCCTAATATATTTTTATTTTTATGAGCCCACCTTTTTAAAACATATAAATAGCCAATCTTGCTTTCATTCATGGGACAAAGAATAATGATTATTATTTCTATCAAATACTTCAGGGTCATAATTAAGTAATTAATATAAAGCCTTATGTTGAACGTGTATTGGACTAATTCACCCTTCATGATTGGAAAATATATTAAAATAATTAGAATTCATAATTATTACATTACAAAATAAGCCAACTCAAGTTTATTTATTTATTTATTTGATAAATTTCCATAAACCACTTTGAGGTTTGCTAATACCAACTAGGTCCAACATTCCAAAATTGACCAATTTAGTCCATAAAGACTATTTTGTCCTAAACACCACTAAATAACATTAACTCTCCATTAGTTTCTCTCTTTCCTCGTTACTCTTCCCTTCCTTCCTCCTCCTCCCTCACTCTTCTCATCAACCATAACTACTCCTCAAATTAGCCACAACCACCTGGACAGACCATAACAAGAGCTACAACACAATTTTACCGCCCATACCAAACGAATAACTGCTCCAATATCCAAATCCCTCCAACACATAGAAAGCTCACCACCACATCAAAACCCAAATCCACCCCATTGCAAATTCATTCCATATTGGAACCCACCACCACCATCACCGCCACTAAACCCATCAACCACCACACAAAACTCAAAGTGACCACTACCACATCAAAACCTAACCAAACTTCAGCATCAATAAAACCCAACCAAAAATTCATCACCACTAAATCCACAACCACCTCACCGCAAACCACCCTAGATCAAAACCCATAACCACTTCCATTTCAAATCCACCCTAAATCAAACCCACCACCACCACCACCTTAACAACCACCGACCACAAACCCAAACAAAAACTCAAACCTACAACAAACCCACCACCAGATCGAATCCACCACCACCAAAATACTCACAACAAACCAACTCCATCACCTGCAACCAACAACCACCACAAACAAATCACCATAATCACACCACAACCAACCTGCACTACCAAACGATGTACCACCATTGCGTAGAGAAGAGATGTTAAAGGTGAGAGTCAAGAGAGAGACTGGGTCGGTTAAAAGAGAGGCCTCGAGGAAAAGAAAAGCAGAGTGTGGGCAGAGGTTAGATTAGCAAAAAAAAAAAAAAACGCAGAGGTCAGGAAGAAGAACGAAAGAGGGCAGAGAGAGAGCGCATCGTTACGCTTCGAGAAAGGAGGGAAAAAGAAAAAAAAAGAAAGAAGTAAAATGACTAATGTATCGTTTAACTGGTTGGGAGAGTAAATGTCTGGGGACAAAATAGTCTTTACGACCAAATCTGGCCAATTTCGAATGCTTTCACCTAATGACATCCCAACCTCGTAAGGGTTTGTGGAATTTGACTTATTTATTAATTACACATAAATGATAAAGGTACATGATTTAACAATAAAATTTCAAATAGTAAAGATATAACTATTATTGTCGCAGCTAGGGTTGTTGGGCAATACAAATTACACCAGCAGTCCCTAGGTTCTTAAAGATTTTTATATAAAATCTTTTTTTTATTTTAGCTAATGACAGCAGCCAATGAAGAAATTTACATGAAATATTTTTCTTAGTTACAATGAGCTTTTGTCACTTCCGAATTTTGACTATATCTTTCTTTGCTTATCCATGCCTCCACCTCTATCCCCCATTTTTGGTGTCTGCAAACACAATTACAATCTTAGAGTGCTGTATCCTGACCAACCCATGCTGCTATCCCACCCGGAAATCATCATATAGGAAACCTACACAACCCTCGTGAAATTTAAGAAACCATTCAGGTGTCATGGCTTTTCCACTTATTTCTTGTGAAAATCAAAGGTTTACTACCTCGTATTTTCACATAATTGATCCTTGTTGGATTTTTCTTATTGCATCTCTCAACTTGGCCTCAATGCCATACTCACCTTCCAGACAATGTTAGGACATATTTCATGTAATTACTAATCGCTTGACAAAATGCACTTTTTACTTGTAATCAGATCTAAGGATTGGCTTCCAGACTTCAAGAAACATGTTGTTCAAGCCAAGTGTTAAAGCTATGAAGATCTGATCAAGAAACAAGTGAAGAAAGGCTGTTTATTAAAGCCTCGATGACACCCCCGATAAAACAAGATCTATTGTGATTTAAGAATGAAGCTCGATGTGGTCGAATCACAAAATTTATGAAATCACTTCCAAATCTAATTTTTGGCCCTAGTCGACATGTATGTGCAGGGCTTCTTTTCCTCACAACCCTATATATATAAATGGCTTTGTGCCGTTATGCTACTGGTAATACACGCAGTAAATCGACCTAGTGCCTTATTCTCTCTCCGCAAGAAGTTATCGTACTTTGTGGCTTTAGGTTTTGTAACCAAGTACTTTTGATCTTTCATCTCTATTAAAATTTATGAAATCAGAATTTCCAAATCTCGATTTTTTGGCCCTAGTCGATGTATGTGTAGGGTTTCTTTTCTCACAACCCTAGACATATATGCCCATTTTAAAGGTCATATACACTGGAGTAACACACGCAAATTGACGCAAGGCTCTCTCTCTCGCAAGAAGTTATCGTGTTCTCAGGCCTAGGTTTTGTAACCATACTTTGATCTTCATTATTGATAAAATGAAGAACTTTGCAGCCAACAAATATCTCTCGTTGTTGTTAGTCACATCGATCCGTAAAAATATCACATTGAAGAGTTCGTGAGGTTCCTAAGTGGCAGGTCTGTAAGTTCATCTACTGTGGATTGTAGAGTTTAGACAAAGGTTTTGTACTAGATCTAAAATTCTCTTTATTATAACGTAATTTCTTTTCGGGAAGGTTTGTTTTTTATCGCAAACTAGTTTGTTTCATCAGTTTTCATTACTCATATCTGTCTTTATTACTATTCACAGATATTTATATTGATGTTTGTTTGTTTTAATAATGTTATTTGATAATAAATCTAATTAACAACTTGGGTTTAAAACTGTTAATTCTATCAACCGTGGTCTAAATTCTCCCAACAAGGTATAAGAGCGTGTACACTCCGATTGGATTAATTTCCCGAAAGGTGATCCTCGCACTCCCATTGTCATGGATCGTGTGGGACAATTTCTTTGATTCCTCCTTTATTTGATGGCAGCTTAATTATGCGTATTGGAAAGTTCATGAAAGTTTTTTATAATCCTAGGTCAAAAATATGGCAAAGTTGTCAGTTGGCTAGATTGCCAAAAGAGTTATTCCGACTGGATGAAGCAACAATCGCGCGTAAATTCAACGTAAGGCCTTGAATGCTTTGTTTAGTGGGGTGACTAATGATGAATTCAAGAAAATATCATCCTTGGAAGTTTCCAAGGAAGCATAGACTATTTCGACCAATTTCCATGGCGTACCAAAGTAAAGAAGACTTTAAGGTTCAAAGACTCACTAGTAGTTTCAAGAAATAAGGATGGAGGAGGATGAAACATTTAATGAGTTCTGCGCAAAACTCAAGGATATTGTGAATTCGCTTCAACTTTGGAGAATCTATAGCATCCAAAATTGTTAAAAATCCTTAGTTCCTTACCTCGAAAGATTTGATGCCAAGATCATCACATTAAAGAAGTGAAGGACATTGGATCAAATTCCTTTGATCGAGCTTTGTAGGAACCTTCAAACCTATGAGATGGGATTAGGTTTAATGGGAAATGTGGAAAGAGTAGAAATCACTCTTATGGGTATAGAGGAAGAGATCGATGACTCGAAAATGAAGATGAAGATGAAGATGATGACGAGGACGAGGATGAGATCTAACCTTCATAACTAATGAGATTATCAAGCTTCTCCAATATAGGAAAAAGGATAAGAATAAAGCTCCTAGAAACTGGACCTCTAGGGAGTGACAAAATGAGAAACCCCCATCTAGTGCCATGAGTGCAAAGGTTTTGGTCATAATGAGGATGCAGTGCCCAACTATCTTACGAAGGAAAGCACCAAGAATTCAAAAGGTAAAGTGCTGGTTGCCACCTCGAAAGGATTCTCCCCCGAGGAGTGATCTTTTTGATGAATATGAGGATGAATGTGGTCATTATATGATATATTTTTGTTGCCACAACCGATAAGGTGACTCGTGGAGAAAGTGCTAGTGACATGAGGGTTCTTTCTCGATGATGAAGTACCTAAGAAGTTAACCTTCAGAAGCTTATGACAAGCTATGCACTGGATTTATAAAATTCAAAACTTCTCATTTTGTAGAAAAAGTTCAATGAGGTAAAATGAAAAAGCTAAATCGTTAGTCAAACTAGATGAGACTACAAGGTTAGCCGAGACTCTTGTTACGGAGAACATCTCATTAGAAAAGAAGGCCGCATCTCTTCGAGGCCGAGCTTAGTCAAGCTAAAACTCAACAGAGAGGATGTCTGAAGTGTGGAACTTCTGATGAGGTATTGTGCTCAAAAGCCTAGTTCCTGATAAGACCGGCTTAGGATATGCTGTTTCCACCGCTCCTCCCTCTTCCACGGCTTCCCGATCAAAGACGTTTTGCGGCCCAATCGAGAAATGATAAAGGTATGAAATCCATAATCGATTTGTTCAATTCTAATCCTTTAATAGGCCTCACTCTAGGAAGTCTTGTAGTCCTAAACTGCCATGTTTGTCACCATTGTGGTGTTTCTCTGGACACATCTATCCTAATTGCTTTATGTTGTATCCTCATAAGTGTCCAAACGGTTCCAGTTCCTTCTCAAGGTTCAACACTTTTGTTCGGGAGTAGCTTATTAAAAAGTTTTGAGCTTTTAACTCAATTTTTAGAGAATTCTAATTCTTCATGTCATTTAGTAGACATTCTAAGCCACATGCCTTTCATCTATGTACCAAAGACTGTGTTTGCAGGGGGTGAGAAAGAGCCTAAGACTTAATTGTCTTTTCTATCTATCCTCTACTTTAATTCTTTCTATCTAAAGAGGGACATTCTTGCTTGATTTCTTATCTATTTTTTGGAATCAGCGCTTCTATGCATTTACATCTAGCTTTATACATGTCATCCTGGCTCTATTTTGTTTATTGTTTATATTTATTTTGTTTTGTTTTCAAAATAAAAAGGGAAAAATTTAAAAATACAAACCAGCAAGTGAGCTCAGGTATATTGGTACTTGTGTACCTTGATTACACCAAACAAAGTTTCAAACTTTGTATTCTTTATAGCTTAGACGAAACATCTCAATGCACAAATTCAAGCAAGTGAGATTTAGTGGCTCGTGTTTTGATAGTAAGATTAGTTATCTTTTATATTCATACTCATATCACTCTTTTTATCGAATGACTGGAAAATCATAAGAGAAAGCATACAAATAACCATCTCACCACTAAAGTCCGTTAATCATGTATAACATCTGCAGTTCGGTTAGCAAAATTGTGATGTATTGGTTATAATTGGGTATTTCTTTTCTCTTATGCCCATGCATGCTATGTTTAAAAGAAAAATATGCAAAGAAAATAAAAGCAAAAAGAATCAAAATGCTTTTAATATGGTTGTGCTGTTTCTAGGGAGATGTGAGAGTTATATGATGTACCTCAAAGGGATAGTTCCACCAAGCGCTTATGATTGTGTGAGTGTATTTGATTTCTTTCTCATATCTCAAATCTTCATATGAGACACTGTGGCACTTTTTAAAGTGTTTCACACACAACACGCAAATTTTTTGGTCATTTTTGATACATGTGCAGTACAATGTGATTTGGCCATCACAAGGATTACATGTATAATATATGCTCACTAAACTGTCTCCCAACTTGTTTTCAAATATAAAATCTAAGTAAACTTGTTTAGTTGTAAAAGTGTGTGTGTGTTTTGGATCTATATGTTGCATTTTGTTTCAGATGAGTTTCTGAGAGCTTAATATGTTGGTTTGATGTCAGAGGAGAGCTTGATTTATGCATTCATTCCCATGTGTTTTTCCCTTCTTGAAAATCTTCTTTCTTCAAGCTCGACACCTCGTTACATCTTCGAGTAGATATCTTCTATCGAGCCTTCTTCATGGATTTCAATAGATCCTCGACAAATTTCGATCCACCAAGAAAATTCTATGAACTTTGTTCACCCGACAGATTTTCACGTATCCGATCCATCAAGATTTCTGGTTTTCTCGGAGAAGCACTGAATCGCTCGATTTGTCGAGACTTTCCTTGCATACATTGTTTTTCACATGTTTTGCATCTTCATTATTTTGTCATCCATAGCATCTTGTCTTTTACATTTATGCATTTATATGGATTTCAGGCCCCCTTGATCATCTTCGACGACCGTAGATGTTTCTGTGGAAGTTTTATTACCTTCTTGCATCCTTGTCAATCATGACAAAAAGGGGAAGAAATGTGGTTTTTTTTTTTAAGATTTTACATGTTGGTGGGAGAAATATATGCCTTGAAGGGAGTCAGGTTTCATCTTGTTGGGGGTGCTTACTCTTGTTGTTTTAAGAGCTTTTAGCTTCTGTACACCGATCTTGTGACCATTTTTACATTGTACTTTATTTTCATATACGATGGCTGATGTATGTTTTTCTTCACTCACCTCATACTTGTTGTTCTTTTCTATCTTTATACACATGTTTGTTTATGTACACAATCCTTATTTCCCCTGCTTCTACATGATGCCTTGACAGTTTTGTTTAAGTGTTTAAAGACAGCTGCGGAAAGTTTATCATGCCGTGAATTCTTTTCGCTAAGTTTTTCAAGAGTTTGTAGTGTGGATAGACTACTGTAGTACAACAAGTGGTTACGAAGTTTAGTGATTTAAGACTTCATAATTATTTGCTTTGTTGTGGTTTTGTCATGATCGCTAAATAGAGATTGTTGGGGATATTGTAATTGGCTAATCCTTTGACAAAATTCACTTTACTTGTAATTAGGCAGATCTTGATGGGTTTAAGACTTCAAGAAAATGTTGTCAAGCTCAAGCCACTGTGCCCATAAAGATTCGACCAAGAAATGTTGAAGAAGAGCTATTCATTAAAGCTCGATAGATATTTCGGACAGCAAACAGATCTATCGAGATTTAAGAACAAAGCTCAACAAAGCTCATGATGGTAAGCTGACCACAAGATCTACGAAATCTAATTTCTAGATCTAATTTTTGGCCCTAACTGCCATGTATTGCCAGGGGTTTCACAACTCCCCAGACATTACTATAAGGCCTGCTAAAGGCTGCATATGGAGAACACATGCAGAAGTGACCTAGTGTTTTATTCTCAAAGAAGAAGTTACCGCCTTCTTTTGCGCTTTAGGGTTTTGGTGTGTGTGCAACCAAGTACTTCTTGATCTTCATTGTTGATGAAGTAAAGAATCTTTTTATGTACCAACAACATCTTCATGTTGTTGGAGTTAGGTCACTGCATCGTGATCCGTAAGTAAAAGGGTGGCATTCATATATTGAAGAGTTCAGAGGTTTTTAAAGTGAGAGGCTGCCTCTACTGTATGCTTCATCTATCTGGGATTGTAGTAGTCTAGTGACAAAGGTTTTCAGACAAATCTAAAACTTTCTTTACTTATAGTGAATTTTCTTTCGGGAAGGTTTCCTGTTTTTTATCATGGAAACTAGTTTGTTCATTGGTTTTCCTATAATCACATCTTGTCTTATTTACTATTCCTGCATGATATTGACATGATATTGATGCTTGTTTGTTTTAATAAGCTTGACCCATAATAAATCTTAATTAAGAACTTGGATTTAAAACTTGTTAATCCTATCAACCGAGGTCTACCTCCCCAACACACAAGTTCATCGGGCACCACAAAATTCACCGTACGGTGCTATATGAAGCCTTTGTCTCCGTGCTTCGCCAGTTGTATTTACCTTCATCAATGTATGATTGTCTTTGATGCCTTCTGCCAAAGGATAATAACATGTTAAGGCTGCTTTGAAATGATTGTCGTGCGTACTTGATTTGAAATATTGGTGGTGAACTGGTAGAAGAAGATGAAAGAAGTATGTAGCTGGAAGTTTCAGACACTTGGTTTTGAAAGGAAAGCGAGCAATGTAGAAGATGAATAGGGTTTGTGAAGATGGTTTTATCATCTCTTGGAGATTACTTCACCTAGGCCTTCATTTCCTCTTGTAAAGTTCTCAGAAAGTTGTAATTTACAACTATATTTTATGTTGATTCTCCTTAATTCTATGTCAAATTTGATCAGATTTCTATTCAATCATTTCCCATATTTTTGCTTGTATTTAATGCGGTTGTGGAGTGAGAGTTTGGAAGCGGCGAATCAGAAGATATTGATTCCGTGATCGCTCGCGATCGACCTGCTGCAAAACAAGTCACGTGAGAAGTAGATGTCGAATTGGAAGAGTCCTTGACAGCTAGATTTGCAGTCATTGGCTTACTGTGCTAAGTCGCGAAAGGACCGCGGAACTCACCGCCCGATTATTTTTAGTGTGCTTTTCCCATTCTTTACCAACACCATAAACCCTCATTACCCACGAAATATAAGAAGAAGAAGGAGATTTACAAACTTTTGAGAGAGAAAACCCTAGCAAAACACTCGAGAGTTGTATTTACCTACAATCTCTTACATCATTTCTCAAAAAGTTTCCCATTTACTCTCACCTTTCTATCTACACATCCTTAAAGGTTTTAGCCTCATCACTTACCTAACGAAGGCTATGTTGAGAGAAGTTTTGATGCCTATGGAAACTACAATAGTCATTGTTATCGATGCACCTGGCTAATTGCCGACGGATAACATTACAGGTCCATTGCAGCAAGAGCTGGTGGGCTCAAGCACATTGGGTAGATTAGTGTTTGAGGGTCTTTTTGATATTCAGGTACTCCAACTTATTCACTAGTGGATCAATTTCAACTTGAGTATCGACAGAGGTTTTCCACTCGAGTACTTTGGTTTCTAGGAAAAGAATCACTCTTGCTTTGTTTTTGTAGGATGTCAGCCAAACCTAATGAATGGGTGGAGTTTTATATTGCTTCAAAATGGAGGTTCGATTATTTATATTTAATTCCCTTTAGATTCATGTTTACAATGGAACTGCCACTATTTAATAATTGAGATAAATAAGAAAACAAAATTGAAAAATTCTATTTTATTAATTTGAAATTGGAATTTACATTGATTATAGAAAATTATATTGACTTTGGTCCTAGGATAATTCCATAAAGTACCATAACTCTTTGTTTTCTAGTTAAATGTAGAAATTGAAACATAAGGATAAACATTAGTCTATCAACCCTGATCTAAACTCCTGATGCTATGTTATATGTAGTGAAGGTGTTAAAATTGTTCTTTTCTGTCTCTATGAAACTGATCTTCCTGACTTTGGTGACTAACATTCATATCACATCATCTATCACGCATTCATCAATTGGCATGTTGAATTCATTGTGTGCATGTGATAAAACCTAATTCCATTTATTAAGCATTTCCATTTGATTGAAAATAAATTTTTATAATGTGTGATGTGATATCCTAAATTCAAGAATTTGAAAGAATTATTAAACAAATATGTTTTTCATATTTTTATGTGGGATTTAAGATTAAAATTAGTGTTGTGTGCGAATATGTGATAAACAAATAAGAACATGTGAAGAAATATATAAGAACAATTAGCAATATTCAAACATATATTCATAATGGAATTTAAATGATTACTGCTACTAACTTTAAACTCTCACACAGAAAAAAAAAAAAAAAAAAATACCAGGAAAATGGATTATACCTCATGTAAGATCCATATGGTGGATGAGGAGACTCTGAGGGAGGTCCTAAGGGTGGAGGAAAAGAAGAGTTGAGGAGAGAACAGAGCCTGTAGGTCTCACTCAATACCTCGAGTCTCAAGAAGATCAAGATACGACAAAACTACTCAACTTCCCTGTAGAACTCAAGAGAGAAGAGAGGGGTTTTTTGTGTGTTTCAAGGAAAGGGAGGGCTTATATAGTAGTGGTGAAGGAAATATGAATGAAATGTCATTTATCATGGTTGAAAATAATCATGAACCTAGACCTCATTTTAGCCTTGAGGGAAATCTAGTGCATTAAAATGTAGAGATTGGTGAGTGAAGAGTGCTAAAATTCGGTTTTCCTGCAGATATCAGAATGTTGTAGAGTCAACATAAAAAATCATATCTTGCTCAATTTGATTGGAATTGTCCTTGTTCTTACTCAAATTGAAGCCCTGGATACTAGTTTCTGGGAATATTAACTCTCATTCATAGATTCAAATATTCTGAGAGATATCAATGAAATGGGTGAGATAGGTCATTTGTTAGAAAACAATTTTAGCACACTAACATTAATAGGTCCTAAATTGTTCTATTTCGACTTCTTAATTAGTTCCAAATTTACCCCATTAAAAGATAATTGGGCACAAATTACTCATTGAATAATTAATGCTTAACTATCTAATTCATTAATTAGGTATGAACTCATGGCAATAAAATGTAGTCCTAACCAATCAAATTATGAGCACATCATTAATCCTAAATTGATTATACTAAAACCACTGGAATCAATTGTTCATAATCAAAGATGTCCGACTAAATTTGTGATAGTGTATCTCAAACACAAAACTTTCTGATTTGATGATAACTTTCAACTGGATGAACTGATTAGTATTGCGACCAAACAATTTGTGATCGTTACAACATCAAGATCATTTTGGTAAATGAGATTAAGGATCTAGTGACTAGAACTACATGACATTTTCAAGGTGAAATTAACTTTTACCCTCCATAAGAGTGAATGCAGTTGCAAAATGTGGGTGTCAATGTTTCCCTTCAATAACACGCCTCTGTTATCTTGTATTTGCATCTCTTTTCTACTTCTTTGCTTTTTACATTTATTGTTTATTGTACTTGTTTATATTTAGAGTAGTGTTCCAAATATTGTGCTTCATTTACCTTGTTCCAAGATTTAGATAAGTGGAGTGAAACAATTAAGCCGTAATTTAAAACTGGGGTCTAAACACATTAGTATTTCACACTAATTGAGTTTTTTCATGTTCAAAACAATTTGAACAAGTGATTCTATGCCTGTATTGGTTCTGGTCTCAAATGGTGGTATATATATATATATAGCCACAAATTTAACAGCGACAAGCTATGGTTAATATTTGTGTTAAAAACTTTGTTTAGTAATATTCTTCTCGCTTCCTTCGTTATTGCAACTATTGTACATGAAAAGAAAAAGAAAAGAAGTTTGTTGTTTCCATTTCAAACTAGTAAAATTATCATATAAATCTAAGAGATATAATGAATCAAAAGACCCAAACTTATTGTATGGCATATACTTGTATAACAACAACCAACACTAAGGTTAACATAGAGTTCTATACTCTATAGTATATAAAGCTTACATTGAAAGCCTATCATAACCAAAATTGTAGTCAGTAAATTTTTTTTTGGGGTCAGTAGCTTGACCCCAATTAAATTAACCAATTACACAAGTTACTTAATTAGTCCAAATTATATGCAAATCCAAATTAAGGTATAGCCAAACTACCAAACTAAGTTATGTGTGTAGTGAAAAATAAGTTTGATGTACCGTGATTTTGACTGCGACGGGAAAAATCAATGTAAGAAAACCCCACTAGGGGAATTTTAGGTCACCATTCTGCTAGAGAATCCACTAACAAGATAAGAGGTTACAAGAACAAGAACTTTTACTCCTATCTCGAAGTACATACCTCTACAAAGAACTTACCAATCTATTTTATGGAAGTCACCTAATTCCTACTGGATTACTTCTTGTGTATATTTTATCCTTTGCACAAATTCTTATTTGTGACTAATACCACTGCAAATCACTGATTATTGTAATCAAAGCTCTAAATGCAAAACAGCAGCTGCTTAGAATCCCTAATTCAAAGTTACGCTAGTTGATTTTATACTAACTTAATACTATGTGGGAATAGTGTAAACACAAGCATATGCAAAAGAGCTACCTTTAATCCATATTTAAAGTAACACAAAGAAATGAAATGAAACAGAGTATAAGAGATAAAACACGTATAACACGCCAATGTGTTATCAAGAGTAAAACTAAAGAATTCCGACGAAAACCTCTCCCGCCGCTCTCCCAAGCGGTAACGATCCACTGACACCCCACTGGGATATACGGGTTAGCAAGAGCACTTCCAAGCCTCCACTCCACCCACTCCGCACCTAAGCCTCCAAGCTCCTAATGCATCATCGCTTCTTGGAACCGTGATCTTGTCTTAACTCTCCTGATCCCGCAACAAGCTCTATGTTGTATCCTGGCCATCCTGGCTTCTTCCACGCTACCCATCAAGACCAAATTATCACTTGACACTCCTGCATGTGTAAGTGCTCACACAACTCCCACGATACAACTGGAGATATATATTTGTGACCTACAAACAAATGTGCAGAGAATTGCTGGTATAAATACTTCTAACTCTCAAGTGTTTTTGCCAGGGTTTTCCTAAGTTCTCTTATCATTCAGGGCAATGTGAGTATATATAGTAATGGGCTGTGTATCGATAATACAGCCTGGTAACGTATTTAAGTCTTATGGTGTCTCAAGGGGAAGGCCTTACCCGAATACTCACTTCAGAATGCTTCCATCTATACCGACTTCAGACTCCTCATGTGCAGGCACATGCATCCTTTCGCGGGATGCTTAGTCGCCAGATACTCGAAAACCCTCCTTGCTTCCAATTGCTGAGTCTTCACACTCTCCTCACTATCACACAACCCCATAACAAATTTCACAACAAATATTGGTGGTATATAAGATTGAAATAAAATTACACCAAATTTGGCATGGAATAGAATAAATAAAAATACATATTTAAAATCACAACTTTTATAAAAGAATCCTTTACAATATTCTTCAAATTATGCTTTGATGAACGGGACAATAGCTTGATATAAACCCAGGCGCACAAAACTTCATATAGCAAATCCTAGGTATGCATGTGTCTCTTTATGCATGTATCTGGAGCAATGGCCATAAAATATCCATTTTTATATGTTTTGGAACCCTAGTGCATGAATTCCAAGAAGAGTCGAGCCAGCTGTTGGTCAAACAAAAATTACTATTTAAATTTCCCAGAGTTTGATAGATCAAGAGGTGTTAAGCCAAGAATCGAGATTCATTTATCTTCATAGATCAACAGTATCAACCGGTATTAAAGTCCCGTTTTTTGATGGGCTTTCTGAGCAAGCCCTATGTTACTACACTGACTTGAATGTGCCTTTGAACACACTTAAAGTAAGACTTCAAATACATGTAACTTTGTTTTGACTTGGAAATGTTAATTCATAAAAATATGACCTACATTGTATACAAATCTAAAAATAGTCTTGGAAAATAAATAATTCTTTAATATTTTAAAATAAAAGAAACATAAGAATTACATATTTTCAAAAATCTTATTAGATTCCTAATCAAACTAGCTCCTTGCGAGGAGGTGTGGAAAGAATAAATTTGAATTCTCAACAATGGATACTTTTATCTAGTATATATTAAAATTGTTGGTGTTGGTGACTAGTAGAAGTAATATGGCCACAATAAAACTATCGGTATTGATGACTTTTCCTTTAGTTGAGAAGTAGTTAAATGATAAACATTTTTACAAATATTAAAATTAGAGAATGACACTTACACACATACACAAAAAAATAGCTTATAAAAAAACACATACACAAAATGAGAGGGAGAGAGAGAGTTTGTCCCAAAATCACACTGCAAACTTATTCAGCAAAAAAAAATGACACTGCAAACTAATTCTCATACAGTCATACGGATACTAACCTAAAGAATAAACTAAACCTTAGTAGTTTACCAATTTATTAAATAATATTATGATGATATAATTGAATATCAACAACATGGAGCTTGACTTCCTTTATTTTAGTTCACGATGGAAACCAACGTAAATTATAAAACAATTTGGTATGCAGTGTCGTCATTCAGTTTACGCATGCAGCATGCTTATACATTAACGTGTTAAGTATTTAAGGTTGTAGGAAGCATAAGCAAGGAGCTCTGTGTCACTTTTCAAATTCTAGCCATGTCTTCTCTTTCAAGTTAACCCATGCCTCTATTCCATCCCCCACTTTTGGTGTCTAAAAATACAACAACGTTCTCTATACAACCCTGACCAATCCATGGGATTTCCTCAACCAAAGTCCATTTCGTATATAGGGAACTCGTACAAGCTAGGAAATTAAATGGAACTACATCTTGTTTCAGGACTTTTCTGTACTTCTATGTCTTTTGGAGAAAGTCCAAGTGTTGAGGTGGCCCTGTAATTTTTTTCTACATACTCATTGGCTTCATTTTCTATTGCGGCTCTCAGTTTACCTCACAAGGTTACATTCTCTCTTCACTTGACAGAATGACTGTTGCAACTGGAAGATATTTCCAAAATAATTTCCAGACAATGATCAATCCTCGTCCGTAAATTCACTGCAAAGTACTAAGGAGCTTTTATGCCCACAGTTTTCGTGTAGCACCATATCGATCTATTAAAAACACAAGGCCTCAACCTGGCTGGGTGTAATGGGCATTCTAAGTCTGAGCTTTCTGCATATTTTTCCTCTTAAGAGCCCTCTTATTGTAGCAGAGCTAAACACAAATCTCTTTAATACGAGCTTCTTGTATCATACCAGTTTCGTTGAAACTCAGATAAGGTACTTCTGTAGGTGGGAAGAGAGTTGATGTCTGAAATTGTGATAAATATCAGTCTCTGCCTCGCGCTGTGGCTGCCTGTTTTCATAAACATGATAGCGATGCCATCAGCAATCTTGTGGAAATGGCACCAATGGCAATACCACCACAAGTAAGCGGAAGCGACTTGAATATAAAGGTTAAATTGTATGTGCCATCAATATCGCATGGAAGAAATTTCTTTGAACTCATGATTGATTTGTAAATAATATCTGAAAGCTCACAGACTTGGGTCTATGAAACAATAACACCCTTCAACATTGCAGTCCACGTTAATATTGTCTTTAATACGGCCAGCCAAAGGATAGTAACGCGTTGGTGACGTCTGACAATGATTGCTTTCTTGAGGACACTATAATGATTTGCAAAATCAGTGCTGATTTTGGAGTAAGTATCATTTTGTGTAGAAGAAGATAAATGAAGCATATACCGAGGGAATATTTGGTCGAGAAAGGAAAGCTGATAATAGCTGAAGATTGTGGTTATGGTTGGTTTGATATTCTCATTGAGATTACCAATTTCACTCCTTCATTTTTCTGTTAAAGTAAGCTCTAAACTACTTTTGAACAAGCCTATGAATGGTGCTTATGCAAATGGCAGGTATCTATCTACGTGTTATATAAAACTTCTGCAAATGTGCTCGACCGTTGGTTTGATAGACGTGCCTGGGCGTTATTGACCTCTTCATTTTAAATGTATGAAATTATCTTGAAAATCTTTAATGGCGAATGTACTAGGTTTGGTTCATAATCTATGTTGACAGTTCAATGTCTTTTTACCCTTTTTATCTTTATTTATATATGGTAAAGTCTGCAAGTGGAAGGTTATCCTCCTAGCAAAGATTTGAAAATGAACTATGGGTTGCCGTATTAAACATATAAACTCTTCAATTTGCAAAAATGTACAAAGAACTTATAGGTCACTAAGGTCAGTGGCTCAGGGTCTTCGTTGAACTTTTGTCTTTCTTTAGCAAAACATAAAGAAAAAGATTATCACTTCATGGAAGTTTTGTTCGTTTATTTATTATGTCTTCTACTTATAGCAAAATCAAACAAAATTCAAGTCATAAACAAACTCTCTTTCACTCAAAATGATACATCCCCACTTTCTTTACAATCTTCCCATTTCAAGTTTCAAATATAAGGACTTGTCACCAAATAAGATATTAGAGATTAGATCTTCTGCTTATACTAAAAATTCAATCAGATCTCGATTCAATACAAAGCATAATTATCAAGAAAGAACATTCATGCTTAAATTATCTCTAAAAACAAACACAAAGGATTGAATTTTTTTTTTTTTTTGGGTTCAGCCATCCTGCTTAATTTTAATGTGACATCTCCTTGCTTTTAATAAACCAACAAACTACCAAATCGTTTGCCAAACTTGAGATCTTTCTCTATGAAGAGAATGTTTTCTACCTGCTTTTTCCTGACTTGACATGACAGTAATGCCTGCCTTAGTGACTAGGCTACATGATGTGAAGATTTCATTCTTTGCCGAAATCAAGGGAATTTATTTACTTGAAGAACTCAAAAAAAAAAAAAAAAAAAAAAAAAAAAGGAGATGTTTTCGTCAATGTCTCTACTTTCTTCACAGGAACTCAAAAGAAAAAAATATATTCATAGATGTAATCACATACAGAGTTTAACAAGTATTCCATTTTAGCATCAAGTCTCTATTTATGTCTTTGATTTTGGAGGTCAGTCAGCATTGATTTTTAACTAACTAAGGAATAGCGACTGGATAATTTAGAAACCAAGGCCTTCTCTTTCTTTTCTTTGAGACTGAGATTTGGCCTTTGGAATTATGCTTACCATACCATTTGATTTTAAAAAAAAAAGAATAGAACGAAGAAAGGATGTGGATCCTTTTTGGACTTCTTTTTGAGTTTATCTGAAGAAGAAAAATAAAGATATTGACGAAGATAGATCTCAAGCTTACTGCAATTTGTGTTATCCTTATGTCAGTGTGATTTTTTCACAAAAGAAAAATAACATAGCTTTATTTTTGAATGTTCAAATAGGGTGTAAAACACCTATGAACGTTTAGATCCCCCAATATAAAATTACCAACACAAGCTTATAATCAAACAATGTATGTGCGGAATATGAATATAAGCTAAAACAGAAATGGTAAAACACTCTAAACCGAAATTAATCACAACCACAGCAGTAATTAAAAGGCAAAGAGTAAGGGAAAAGAGATACAAACACAAAGATAACACGGTGATGTGTTATCGAAGAAGAAACCGAAGTACTCGGCGTAAAACCTCTCCACGGCCCTCCAAGCGATCAATAATCCACTAGAGAATAAAGTTGAGATACATGAATAGCAAAAGGCCCTTCAAGCCTAATCTACATAGTGCACCTAAGCCCTCCAAGCTTCTTGCTCCAATAGGGTTACGCCAAACATTGTCTTCTCTAGCTTACCGGATCCCGCAATAATCTCATATTGCATCCACCATCCTTGGCATCTTCCAATGCTTCCTAAAGCTCCAAAAACACTCAACACTCTAAATGGGTGTGGGTAGTATTTGGGTACAAATCTCCTCTCAATGAGTATAACAATGGAAGAGGGAATGAGAAGAGACTACAAACATTTTTCTCTAAGAATGAGTAGCTCTCTCTCTCTAATGCGGTGGGTGTGTTGTAGAAACCTCTCTTAGGGTTTTTCTCTCTGAACAGCCACACTTACATTTCGTGGGAATGAGGGTATTTATAGTAGGGTATGAGATGGAATGTGAAAAGTCAGTTTTCATCTAAACAGGGCATTCTGGCGACTTGGCCTCGCGACTGGAACAAGTCGCGAGATAACTTCCAAGCCAGACTATACTTTTTGTCCTGTAGTGCTATAGCTGTCGTGACCCTTCAGCTCCTTGTATGCTTCACATGTGTGGCAACTTGCCAATTGTGAGTTAGTCGTGAGATCTAGTCGCGAGACTCCTCTTGAATGCACACAACTTGAGTTTTTTCACACTCTCTCACATACAACTCTTACATTATTCCCACCTAAATACAGGGTTTCTACATGTTGAATTACAAGCAAATTTGGCACGGAATAAAGCCAACACATGATTGAATAAATTCATCCTTACAATCTCCCCATTTGGCTATTCCGTGACAAAACACCCTAAAAACAGACTCCAGACTTAAACGTGAGTTTGGGAACAATGGCAAAACTCACTCACACCTAAATCTAGAAACTGTGATGCACTTGGAACATATATACCTGTAACTTGAAACACTTGCACAAAACACATTAGACCTTCAAGGTAAAACAAGTAATAAAAGGACAAGTATAATGTAATAAGTAAATTGCAATCAAGTAAACATGATGTAAAACATATAAGCAACTTGACCATACACCAAAACAGTCATAAAGAAATGACTACAATGATCACATAGCAAAGCAAATGATCATCCGAACATGCATTCAATGAAACACAATAGCATAAGGATGTATGCATGTCCAACACAAACATGATGCAATGAGAACAACAAAGCATAGATACTAAATATAACTTAAAGCACCATAAAGCAAACAAGAAAACAAACATAAATAAAAACAAACAAAACAGAGTTTTCTTATTAACACAATGTCTTCTCCCCCTTGGTATATGCATCTCTCCTATGGAATATCTCTCCCCCTATAAATGTGCACGAGAAATAGAATTTCTCCCCCTAAGAATGTGCATAAGAGTCATATAGAAATGACAAAACTCTCCGGTATACTACCCTAGAGTATACTCTCCCCCTTTTTGTCACGAATAGACAAAGAGTCAAGGAGAAACGAGGGCCAGAGATGAAGGTACGAACAATGATAATGATGCATGAGGGATGCTAGATGAATGAGAAAATGAAACTCAAATCTAAAACAAAACAAAATGCTACAAAGAATAAGATAAACATGACATGCTAGGATGAAGAAATAAGGTATAAACCAATGCATGACAAGGGTAGCAAAGGTGTGTGCAAGAGGTGGCTGTGTGCAATGCATGACCAATGCATGTAAAATGCACATGTGGGGCAAGGTGAGTTAAACACACAACCAATGATCCAAACATGTTCCTAATAAGGAAACATGAGAAACCCCAAAGTTTGATACTCATTGGAGTCCAAACAAATCAGAAAATGCTTAAAAGACATTTTATCAAACACCTAGCGTGCACACTATGAACAACAATGTAAAACAATGTATGAACATTATGAAATCTACTTTTAATACATGTTCTTATTGCCACAAGGGGCCAACATCTAAAGCAAATCATCAAAAAAAATCAATCCCATACAAAAATTTGACACAAAAATAAGTTTTCCCAACCCCTATGATGAAAATGTCAACCAAGAGCACAAAACTCTCCAAAGCATAATCTAAGGATCCAAAACAATGAAAAGAGTTTAAAATTAGAGATATTAATGGAATGAAAAACCATTCAAATTGATTGGGTTTTGATGTAAAAATATTGAAAGAGGGGTTTTAGAGAGAATGAGAAAGGTTTAAAACATGTTTCCCACGGAAAAACACTTTAAAAAGCTGTTTCTGGGCGTTTCGCAACTGGGCGAGTCGCGAGATGAGTCGCGAAAACAATTTTCATGAAATTTACGAAGTATTTTTTGCGACTTAAGTACTCACTCGTGAGTGAGTCGCGAACCTCTCTGCCAAAGAACCAAAAAATGCGAGGAAAATGCATTTTTCCAGTTTCGCGACTTGTGAGTGAGTCGCGAAAAACTCTGACACCTGTTTTTCAACACAAAACATGTTTAAATAATGAAAAGCAAAGTAAGCACTAAACATGAACACAAAGAGTGATAAAAATCACTTCTAAATACATATAAAATGATCAAAAAAAATTTTTGGATTGATCTATATATAGTTGAGTACACACACATCACATTTAAACAAATAAAATCGAACAAATGAATAATGCATTCATTGAACATTAGTCATGTGTGTTGTGTGTGTGTATCAAATGTGGAATAATCCTTAATCTAGAGTAAAGTTTCAATGATCAATTCAATCAAGTCATACACAACTAGTACTAAGTCAAGTGGTCTATTTCAATTATAGAAATGAACATATATGACCTCTCACAAGAAAATGATTACATATCTTTGAAACTTTTCATTTGGCTTCTTTACAATTTATAACATTTGATCATTTTTTACCTTTACATCTCTTTTTGGGATCGATGCCTGAAATTTTTTATATTTCAATTTGATGAACAAGCCTTTGCCTTTTGGGCACCATACATTTTCATAAAAGTCGCTTTTCATTTTTCCTAGTCAAATACTAGTATGTGCGACGGCTTTTGCAGTTTATTATCTCTTTTCATTTTGAGATTTACATTGGTTGAGCTCTTTAAGCAAAAAATAAAAGAGTGGGAAAAGATATAGGCACAAGTCTACGCATGTATCAAAACCAACATGACTATTGACTAATCATTCATGACAAGTTTGAAAATCGATTTACAACAATTACACATAGATGTCAAGATTTTTCCCACAAAAATAGATATGCATACATAACAAGCTAAGCCTATAAATGCACTAAGCCATTTGTACGAAGGTACTAGGCCAAACATACATGAGATATGTGCTCAAACATATACGATTAAACTTTTTGAATTTTCCACTTTTTATGTGTTTTTGGATTTTTTACACACACAAAAACAAAAGTATAAAAGTAAAATCAAATGCAAAAACAACAAAAACAATGCATATAAAAAGATGCATGATGCACAAATGCATGACAATGAAGCATTTAATACATGAAGGGTCCTACAAAGATTAAAATAATTAGATCAAGGACCAAAAGAGCAAAAGCTCAACCATAGGAACCCTTCCTCATCCAAACAGAACAATTTTTGGAATGACTGTCTCATGAGAAGTGAGACGAGGGTTGGAAGAATGATAACCGAAGATGCATATAGACAAGGAGGTAAGAACATCAAAAACTTCTTTCAACAACTTACCATTTTCCCCCAAAACCGGTTTTGCTTTCATAGCACAACTTCCAAAAAGCTCAAGTTTCTATTTTCTTTTGTTTCTCTTTTCTTTTAATTCTTTTAAGAGCTTGAAACTTAGAGCAATGAGGTCTAAGATGACCAAAGGCACCACAATGGTGACAAACAATGTATTTAGGTCCACTAGGCTTTTTAGGAAGGGATCTAACAACATGATTTTGTTCTCTCTTCAACTTGGAACATTGAGGTCTTATGTGACATCACACCGCAATGGTGGCAAATTGGAACAAACTTAGATATATTCAAAACCTTAGATTGAGACCTAAATGGAGGCTTTGACTTAATAGCCTTTCTCTCCACCTTTTGATTTCTTTTGTGTGGAGGAATGTACACCGATTTGTCCTTTGAGGTAGAACACACAATAGGCACAAAATCGAGTACCACAACATGATTGCAATAAATATTTTCATCATTTTTAGCAATAGGTTCAGCAATCAAACACTTGACATGCATCTTAAGAGATTCATTTTCACATTTTAGCTCATCAACAAGTTTGTTAGACAAAACAAGTTTAGTATCCAAGTCCATATTCAAACATTCAAACTCTTTCAGCTTTTCAAGAGAATTTTCAGCAAATTTCTTATATTTTTCAACCAATTTGTTGGATTTATTGAGCTTAGCAATCAAATCATCTTTTTTCACAAAATAACTTGCTCAAATCCTTATGAAACTTTTTAGCATATTTCTTGAAGAGTTTAATGTTAGGAATATCAATAACACCCAAGGATTCATGTAACATAGCATCACAATCATGAGAATTATCACTCATAGAGGCATTTTCACAAACACGTGGCATGTTACATTCATCAACATCCAAAACATGCATAGAAGCATACAAAGCACTATCCATGGCAAATAACACAAGGGGTCAAGGATCACACATAGGTATTTAAACCACAACAAGTGTATCCGCTCTGATACCAATTGAATGTTCAAATAAGGTGTAAAACACCTATGAACGTTTAGACCCCTAAATATAAAATTACCAACACAAGCTTATAATCAAATAATGTATGTACGGAATATGAATATAAGCTAAAACAGAATTGCTAAAACATTCTAAACCGAAATTAATCATAACCATAGCAGTAATTAAAAGGCAAAGAGTAAGGGAAGAAAGATGGAAATACAAAGATAACACGGCGATGTGTTATAGAAGAGGAAACCGAAGTACTCAGTGTAAAACCTCTCCGCCGCCATCTAAGCAATCAATAATCTACTAAAGAATAAAGTTAGGATACATGAATAGCAGAAGACCCTCCAAGCCTAATCTACCCAGTGCACCTAAGCCCTCTAAGCTTCTTGCTCCAACAGGGTTACGCCGAACCTTGTCTTCTCTAGCTTACCGGATCCCGCAATAATCCCATATTGCATCTGTCATCCTTGGCATCTTCCAATGCTTCCCAAAGCTCCAAAAACACTCAACACTCTAAATGGGTGTGGGTAGTATTTGGGTACAAATCTCCTCTCAATGGGTATACAAATCTTCTCTAAGAATGAGTAGCTCTCTCTCTAATGAGGTGGGTGTGTTGTAGAAACCTCTCTTAGGGTTTTTCTCTCTGAATAGCCACACTTACATTTCATGGGAATGAGGGTATTTATAGTAGGGTATGAGATGGAATGTGAAAAGTCAGTTTTCATCCAAACAGGGCATTCTGGCGACTTGGCCTCGCAACTGGAACGAGTCGCGAAGTTGAGTCGCGGGATAACTTCCAGGCCAGACTGTACTTTTTGTCATGTAGTGCTCCAGCTGTTGTGACCTTTCAGCTCCCTGCATGCTTCACACGTGTGGTGACTTGCCAGTCGCAAGTCAGTTTCGAGATCCAGTCACGAGACTCCTCTTGAATGCACACAACTTGAGTTTCTTCACACTCTCTCACACACAATCCTTACATTATTCCTACTTAAATACAGAGTTTCTACATGCTGAATTACAAGCAAATTTGGCATGGAATAAAGCCAACACATAATTAAATAAATTTAACTTTACAACTTTTAATCTCAATCGTTTGTTAAAAACTAAAGAAGATGTGTTATTAAAAATTTAACTAGAAGTAAGCTGAACCATTTTTTTTAAACCTTTCTTTTTTGTGTGTGATTAAGGGCTGCTTATCGTTGGATTTTGATACCAATTTGGCTGAATTTGTCATCCATATTTGGCTTCAATTCAATTGCTTCACATTTTAGTTACACATGAAAGAGACAAAGAGTGCTTCACATTTTACAGAAAAGGCTTTACACGTAATTAATTCTTATTGCTTCATTTTTATTTATTTTGCTGAATGCTTTGAATAGGGATATTATTATTTTAAAAAAAAACCTCTTGATCTGCTAACCGGTCCACTCCACTCCAACCTAACAATGGCAATTTGGTTAAAATTTTAAATCTCAATCCGCCCAATCTTATCCAGGCACAATCCCTTCTACTACACATCATGGCAAATTGGCAGTGGATTTTTTTCTTCAATGGGACAGTTTTAAATTGGAAATGAAAATAACAATTTTTGAGGTAATAACTTTGCTATCATGTTGAACAAGAATATTTTGTTGCGCATCATCTACTAATTCCAGTACGAAAATATGTCTTTTCCTTGCAATTCACTGTAAAATATTATTGCAACTTGCCAATTGTATATTGCTCTAACCTTCTCCTCCCCCAAATCAAAACATTCAAACAAATGACGGAGTTGTACAACTCGCAAAGAATAGGAAGCCTTAATATTAGTGATGATTTGCAAGCTAGCATGCAACTTTAAACCACGGTCCAGAATCTAGGGGGTCTCAACTCACAAATATTTACCCAGGGTCAGTGATTATCTGTTTGGACGAAAAGCCATGAACAACTTCAATATGTACACTTTAACCATGAGGTGTGATTAGATATTGAGTAAATTAAAGGAATTTGTTTAAAAGATAAAATAATTAGTGCGTTGACATGTTATCACTGACGGAGTATGTGGCATTTGCAAAACTCAGAATGAGGACGTGATTCATGCTCTCTATCTCTATCCATGTTGTATATATAGGTATATACAAGGATACGTTCTAATAATGATATTTGAGTTTGGAAAATATTGTTTTATAAAAGTGTCAAAGTGAAAATTCAAGTTCTGGAATTTTTTAAGTGAAAATTCGAAGTTAAGCATTGGTAAGAAAATAATCCTGGAGTTTCTGGATGTTTCGATCGCTGCTCAATTCCTGTTCGACCAATTGAAAAGAGCACTCGATTGATCGAAAGGAATTTTCGACCAAGTGAAAGTAAAAAATCAGGATTTTTCTGCAGAATTTTTTGGTGACTGTTTAGAGAGTTTGGAGAGGTTTCAAGCATTGTGAACGAGCTTATGAAACATTTAAACTCTTCATACGTGTATTTTGATGAAATATAACCCTATAGGTATAAATAGAGACTTATGTTCGCTTGTAAGTTAGAGAGAAACACAAGAAATCCTGTAGTCATTCTCCAGAATTGCTATCTGTAGAACCCAACATCTTGGTTATATCTTGTTAAATATATTAGCAATGTGATATATTATACTATATTGTAAATGCTAGAGTAGATGCAGAAAGGAAGTATAGAATAGGAACACTAATAACACGAGAGTTACGTGGTTCAGCCTTGTCGGCTTACATCCACGGAGGAATCTCTTAAGGGCTACATCTTTATTATGTTAGAGTGTAGTACAATAACATGTGTTACAATGAACCCTAACATTAATATATATATACGACTAAGCGCTAGACTACTAGTACAAGCAGGAGTGGGTTTGAGCCTATTATATTGGGCTAATATGTCTAATATATCTCTAATATGTTCTAGGGACAAATTTGTGATAACCCTTTAGCAACAATAGTGTGGGGGGCAAATATTGTTTAAGGAAAATGATATTGTGCATCCAAGTTATCTATTTTTTGTTTGTCTTTTGTGTTAACCTTGTTATTCCATTATTACTTTGTATAATATCTCAACAATCCAGACCTGTCAAACCTGTGGAAGCAAGTCCCACTTTGGAACCACACAAGCCTACGACAATGCTCCAACTTCACAGACTTATTCGGCTGCATTAATGCTGTGAACAGAGACCCTACACTCTTTGCTATGGTAATTTGGGACTGATGGATCAGGCGCAACAATCTCAGATTGGGAAAACCAATAGGTACACTTAGCCAAATATTGCAGCAAGATAAAGGGAGATTGATAGAATTCACTTCTCACCACCTGACAGTACACTCACCTTCTACCCGAGCCTCAACAACATGGAAGCCTCCTCCCAATACATGGTACAAAATCAACTTTGATGGAGCACTTTTTGAAAAGGAACAACAGGCAGGAATCGGGGTGATCATTAGAAATGAAGCCGGCCTCCCTATGGCTTCCCTCACACAGCAGATTCCTCTCCCTCTCACAGTTATTGAAGTTGAAGCACTAGCTGCAAGACAAGTACTGGAATTTGTAGCGGAGATTGGGATAGATCAAGTCATCTTGGAAGGGGATTCAGAGACTCTCATCAAAGACTTGCAGCAAGGCTCAAATAGCTTAGCACAGTATGGCCACATTACAAAGGATGTGCTCTACATTGCCTCTTCTTTTTTCACTGCTTTACAATTTTTCACATGTACTTAAGCTGTTAGGCATTGTAATTCTGTAGCAGCAAGACGAGCACTTTGCTCCCCTCTATTATTAGTTTGGATGGAAGATGTATCACTAGACGTCGTGCCTGTACTTCAGGCTAATTTTAATGGCCCCCTTAATGAATAAGATTGGACTTCCTTCTCAATAAAAAAAAAAAGAAAAAAAGAAAAAAAAAAGGTTTGGACCAGACTAATAAGTGAGATCTTCTATATCTTTTCATTCGATGTAAAATTTGAAAATCTAACTGTTGAATTATATATTTTTTATGTTCTTAACAAACATGTTAATTTTTTTTTTCAAATTAGATGTTATTTACTATTCGACCAATAAAATTATTTTTATGCATAATTTTAAACTACAAAAAATTGAAATCCAAATAATTAGTCGATGACATTGCTATTGATTTTTTATTTTTTTGAAATTTTGCAAGCATGAAAAATAATAAAAAATGAAACCTAACGGTTAGATTTTTAAAATTCACATTTAATAAAAATATCTAAAAAGCAGTTTAGAGGGTCCTTTTCCACTAGGACTATAGAAGAAGGGAAGAAGATGTGAGAAGAGGTGTTTAGTGAGGATGGGCCATTGAGGAAACTGAAAAAGATGGAGTGGAGTTCTGGGACAATGATAAGAGGTATTACATAAAGGTAAAAAATTGGCAAAAATACAATTTACACCTATTAATTTTGTCCAAATATCATTTTGATCCATTAAGTTTGAAGTTGGTCATTTTAGTATTATAATTTTGCACCAAAATCATTTTAGCTCTTTAAGTTCAGGGTCGTCATTTTAGTCTAGTAACTGCATTCAAAAATCATTTTAGTCCTTTAAAAACTCACTTAGTCAAGTAACTTTGCACAAAAATAACCCAAAACTACAAACTTAAAGGTAAAAAAATTGTTGCACACAATAATACACATTAATCCATACACATATACACACATGAAAAAATAATTAAAATTGTGACTTTAAGTCATAAATTCCAATTCGGTCATTTAATTGTTTTTTCGCCACATGTAGAAGCGTGTACGTAATAAATATTACTCTTACAAAAATGCTCTGGGGAATCGCAGTTTGTGGTTGTGAGGAGTCGAGAGGAGAAAGAAGACATAGTTAGTGAGAACTCAAAAGGGAGGGTTTGAGTTGAGAGAAACGAGAGGGACAGGAACGGTTAATGCCCTCTGGGGAAACATATCTTATCCATTTATCTGTACATGAATATGATTAAATTTACTAAAAATAATAATACACGTGAAGAATAGACAAAAACGTACTCAAAATAGAAAATTAATAGACAAACAAACTTGACTAGAGAACGAAGAACAGTACAAAAGTAATAACAAGACAGTCAGCAAAGACTACGCAGAAAAAAACAATATACGAGAAGATTAGACAAAAATAGATTCGAAATAAAAATTGAGAGACGAACAAACTGGCTATACCTATATATCTCTATATTGAACGAATAATAACAGAGGAAAAGTAATAGCAAGACTTTAAACAAAGACTAGACATTTACTCAAAGACTCCATAAGTATGGCAGAAGAAAAGACACCCCCAGAACTTAAATATTTCTAAGCTCTAAACAATATCAAAAAAATAATACAAAAGCACAGAAGAAGACAAATGCATTAGAGGGAAAGAACAGTGTATTCATTGTTAGAATCGTGTAAAAAAATGGGAAAAACAGGAAGGAAGTTTATCATTTAGGGAAGCTTATAGAATTTTCTTCATGAGATTTTTCCTAAATTTTTTGTTGAGAATATATCTATTTGAAATATAAAAAGTTTTTCTTTTTTTCATTTTTAAAGATGCAATAAACTGACTATATTTATTTTGGAAATTGATTGTACTTTTTTTTTTTTTGAGAAACAAACACACACACACAAAGGAGAGGGAACTGGGTTATAACACAAAGGCACACCACAACTCTACTCAAAAGCCATGTAACTTTTAAGAGAGGGTGAGACAAATTATACTACACACAACACACTCTCTTAAGCAATGTAGGACAATTACTTTTTTTTTTTTTAGAAACAAACACACACACACAAAGGAGAGGGAAAGGGGTTATAACATAAAGGCACACTACAACTCCACTCAAAAGTCATGGTAACTTATAAGAGAGGGTGGGGTAAGTTATACTACACACAACACACTCTCTTAAGCAATTGAAATTGATTGTACTTGAATATTGTGTCATTGAATAGAGCATTCTCACTTAGACAAACATAGCAAAAAAATAAATAAAAATAAAAAATAAAAAAATAGAAAATTGGACACGAAATTTTAACAACCTTTTTTTTTAACAGTTCGTTATTGAATATTGTGTCATTGAATAGAGCATTCTCACTACAACAAACATAGCAAAAAAAAAAAAATATATATATATATATATATATAGAAAATTCACAAAATTTTAACAACCTTTTTTTTTAACAGTTCGTTATGATATAGTGAGTGACAATTTGCTATGATAGTAAGTTAAAATAGAAAATCAGTCTACCACAAATTTTCCTTTATCATTTACAAATCAAAACAAACTATTATAAGAAAATTTTATTTCTTTGGGCCTTTGGTTTTATTTTAATTGCTTTTTTATAGATATTACGCATGTATGAAAATGGGCTGCTGTCAAACATGTACCTTTTTTTTTTCTTTCTTTTTAATAGATAGATGTTTATGATTTTTTAAAAATATAAATATGCAAGTATTATTGATAAATGTGTTATGAAGTAATATTATTGGTGACACAATATTTTTTATAATTGTTAATACGGTTTATATTGTGATTAAATCAACATCATTTTTATCCATGCATATTATTAATATCATTTTTATTGTCTTAAAAAATTATAATTTTTATTATGCATAGATCACAACAAACCATGAACCAATTATGGGAAAAAAAATTAGTGAAAAAATATTATGTTTGTAGATATTACGTGCATGCCCGGTAATTGTCAAGCATGTCACATGTTAAGTGTATACAGAATTATTTTCCTTAAATTAAAGGAAGCTCAAATTGGTCTTTCTCTTTGTGTCCCACAGCATCAATCCAATGTGAATGAAATATATTGGCAGACATAGACCAACAATCCCCGAGTCCTTCATTAAAAAAAAAAAAAAAAAAAAAGCGCGCTTTGGAGCTGCTTTTACAAAAAACGCAGCTTCAAAGTGATGATTGAGCTGCGTTTTACATAAACGTAGCTCCACAACTGGACCAGCTCTAAAGCCGCGTTTTGTGATGTTGAGGCTGCGTTTAGCTGGGTAGGGCTTAAGCCGCGTTTTTAAAAACGCGGCTATAGACCCATCCGGGGGGAATGTGCAAAATAGGCAAGTAAAAGGGATGTATATGGTTAGTTAGGCAATATTTGAAACAATAATGGAAAGTAGCATCTCGAGTTTTAGAAACTCGAGATCCATATTACTGAAAATACTACATAAATCTCGAGTCTTTAAGACTCGAGTTCCATACAAAAAAAATTTCCTCTATAGTGGCGTTTTTAAGCCTTACAGTGACGTTTTAAAGCCCTATAGCAGCGTTTTTCTGCAAAAAAAATTTTATAAGTGATCACCCCATACCGGGTTTAAGGAGCCTTATAGTGGCGTTTTTAAGCCCTATAGTGGCGTTTTTAAGCCCTATAGTGACGTTTTAAAGCCCTATAGCGGCGTTTTTCTGCAATTTATGGAACTCGAGTCTTTAAAACTCGATTTTCATGTGGATTTTTTTCCAAATCAACCCATTCTCTTACAAATTGAGACTTAAAAACTCGATTTTTATTTTGGAACTCGAATTTTAGACACTCGAGATGCTAGTTTTTAATATTGTTTTGATCCGTGACAACTAACTAAATTTTTTTATATTTGTTGTTATTTGGAAAGGGAGTTCCCCGTCCGGGGATACCCTAAGTTGAAAAGACTCTCAGCTCACTTTCACCACCAAACTCAGATCGATCACTCTCAACACCAAACTCTCAAACAAACCCTCGCTCTCTATCACTCTCAACACCACGCCGCCACTGCCGCCGCCTTGAACCTCTCTGTCAGCCATCATAGGTCAAAACCTCCTTTTTCTCTCTCTCTCTCTCACACTCTCTTTTCCTCTTGTGATCTCTCTCTCGATTGTGTCGCGTGTGTGCGTTTGGCCGTGGGTTTGGGTATTGCTATTCTTGTGGGTATGTGGCCATGTATGTATGCAGATTTGAATGAGTGTAATGTGTGCTCTGTTTGTATGTTTTTTATTTGGGATTTTGGGTTTACTGTTTCGTATTGCGGAGGCTGTGAAAATGGGTTTGCAAGAAGTAAGGCCTGCCTTAATCTTGTTTGGCATCATAGAACCGCTCTTGGCTTGACCCTAAGAAGCTTCGAGCTCTTCGCAAGGGTAAAAGTAATCTCCTTCACTTCTTCTCTCTCTTTTTTGGCTTCCCTTTAATTATTTTGGGTTAATTTGATTTGGTGAGTATTTGAATTTTTGTTTGTATTTCAGAAAATTTGTGAAATTGGATATTGCCTTTTTGGGTTTTGAGAATTACTGTGTAATTTTAATTTTAAGTATTTTTTTTTTCTTAAACCCTGAACCCTGGTGTCAATTTGTGAAATATAGACTCTTTGCCTTTGTGGGTTTTGAGAATTGCTGTGTAATTTGCATTTATTTTTGGGTCTTTTTTTTTTTGGTTTAAGTTGCCATGATAAAAAATGCATGCTTGCAAAACCAATATTATTGGGACAAGTTCGTTTGTGAAACATTAGGAAAAGTTCGAAAATATTTGGACTCAGTGACATGCCTAATGCCTAAAGTTGCTTTATACTCTTTGAACTTGTAATGGGTATTATCTTTAAATAGTATTTTTTTTTTTTTCAATTTATAGTTTTTGACCTTTTGTTTTGATTTTGGCCTCTTCAATATCTTGTTAGTTTGATTTTAGATCCACAAATACGTGGTTGATTCAATTTGGCATTAAAAAATGGGTGTCAGGTTTTATTAGTCACACCGGAGGAATAAAATTGATATTTTTTTTTATTAAAAAACTTTAAACTAAATTTTAAAGAAACTCAAGTATTTTGGTAAAACTATTTTGATTCTATTTATTTTCTGCAATTCATTTTGTGGAATTTTCTGATATTTATTTATGTTTTGCAATTATAACAGGCCATTAATAAAAGTTTATCATCCCTAAGTGATGTTATATTTGCATTGGCAAAGAAGGAGGACCACATACCCTTTAGAAACTCGAAGCTTACCCTATTGTGGATCCATTACATTGGTAAGATTAGTGTGTTTAGTTAGGTTACTCTACATAGTGAGTTGTTTCTTATTGATTTAGAAGTATTGTTTGTTGTTTGACTTAGTCTTTTACCTGTACTTATAGTATTATTTTGTTTTACATTGGATATTGGAATGCCCATGATATTGTAGATGGGAAAACATAGCCTTATCACAAAGCATTATATTAATCTGATAAGTCATCAAAATTGGTTGAAGGGTATGTGACTCTCTTTTGGGATGTGGAATTTTATCATTTTGCTGCAACTGCTTCTTAAGCTCCCTATTTTATGGGATCAAATCACATTTTCTTTTTGCCTTTTTAAGTAGTGTTAATAGTTCATTGGTAAATTTTGTGGCTGTGGCAATTTATCAATTCTTGAATAAATGTTTTTATTGTTTTTCCATGTGGATTCAGGTATAGAGAAGGAAATTGGAGCATTGCAATTAGAAGTATGTGAAGAGCTTCCAAATTATCCTCATCTCCTCTTTCTAAGTTTGTGTTGTTATCTCTCACATAATTTTAAATCATGTTAGGAAAAGAAGCTTGTTGCTGACTGAAATAATGTTAGATGCCATAGATGATGCCTTGGATGATGACGAGGCTGAATATGAGACCGAAGAGCTCACAAATCAGGCAGGCTTCTTTAATTGAATTTATTAATTGTACTTTGTAAAATAATTGCACTTGTTTATACTTTTTTTCTTAAGTGAATTACCATTGGACTTATGAAATTTAGGAGTAGTTTAATCCTTTTACTTATCTAGGGATGTCCCTAATATTTTTTAAATGGCTTGTTTGTCTGAGTTTGATTGTCATTTTGTAATTGCATGCAATGGATTTGAACCAACTTGATAATTTTGAGCCACTAGTTACAGACTTCTGGGTTTTTGGTGGTAAAGCTAGAAAGATTGAGAAGAAATGATGTCAGATATCCTAAGTTCTTACAAGTTTAGATGGACACCATATTAGGTTTATTTGCTTTATAAATCATCAATTATAGGATTTTGGAATGAGTAATGGCAAAATTTTCTTTTTATTTTCTCTTGCAGGTGCTAGATGAAATTGGTGTTGATGTTGCCTCACAGGTTGGTATCAGAAGCTATTCATTTCTGGACTTTGTTACCATTTGGTATTTTTATTATTATTATTTTGTAACTAAGCTGATTTGGGTTATACTTGAACTCTTGGCAGTTGTCAGCAGCTCCCAAAGGAAGGATTTCCTTGAAAAGAGCTGATGCTGTCAGCAGGTATATAACACTGCTTGCCTTGTAACCTTCCTTGTATCCCCGACCCCCACAAAAAAGAAAAAAAAAATTTGAAATAAGGGGTACATTTTAGTTTCTTTACAATTGTATGCCCTGTGACACAAGATTTTTGAGGTTGATGAATTTGTATTTAACTATAAGAAAGATTTTTATGAAACTGAAAGTAAGACATGTTGATGGGTTTACGGCTGGGAAAAATGTAATCAGTTATTAAAATATTGAATTTAAACCTCTTTTTTGCTTGAACTGTGATAGGAAGCACTGCAATACTGTCTATGAAGGTCTTATTGTAGTGGTAAAATGTTTAACTAAGTAAAATCCAGGGTCTCAAATGCTTAGGTGTTGGTTTTGTATTTGTCATGAACAAAAAAATGTGAAATGCATTGATTTTGCTTAAGTAGCTAATGCTGTTTGAGAATTGATATTGCACCAGTATAGGCAGGTTTGCTTCATCTAATTATCTATTCTTTTGTATCATTTTGTTGTACATTTACTGTAGTTTACTGCAATTTAAAGTATTGATAAAAGGAAACTTTTTTTCCCCTGTACCCTTTGGATATGGTGGTATAAAATTGGCCTATATATGGATTAGATATTTAGATGTACTACGTTTCAAAATATAGTTGTTTGAAAGGCTTTCTTAATGCTTAATATTAACTGTCATGTGCCTGTATATAAGGAGTGTAACAGCTTTGTTTGTGTTGATTAAAATATGCTAATTAACTTCATCGTTTGTGGACTAGGTAAAGTTGAAATTCCTATATTTTTTGTGGTCATAGTGGACACATAAGGACACATAATTTATTAGGTGTTTTCATGTAAAGTCTATTTTCAAATTCTAAAAATACTGAAATATGCAAGGTAAAAGTTAAATCTACAGGCATGAATTATAGACTGCCATCTTTATTCTCTGCCACTCCTCAAGTAACCCATTTAGATTCTCCTTTTTCTCTTTCATTTAAGACAAATGTCACCTAAGTGGCACTCAATCTTTGTCACTCTTTTTTACTTCAAGGTTGCAATTTTCTGTTTAATATATACCTATCAAAAAAAATTTCTATTTAATATACAAATTAGTTAAATCATATTTATTTATTGTGCTGTGTTTAGGTTTATTACTAAATTAATCGATGTTAATGTGTTGTTCTAAAGCACTTGTTTGTTCTTTTTCTTATAGACTATATATTTTTGATTGTTGTGCGAGGTGCATTGCATACCTACCAAAATAATTGTCTATTAGTTTTATGCAATAAATCGTATCTTCATTTTACCAAACCCCCCACGCCTCGGGTGGGCGGGCGGGGAATTTCATTTGCAAATCTAGAACTGTGTTCATTTTCTCTACTCTTTCCTTGCTATTCAAAAAATAAAATGAAATTCTCTACACTTTCCTGTTTTTGATCAACCATGGAATTTTGGCCCATGCAATTCAGGAGTTGATGAGCTTGAGAAGCAGTTGGTAGCTCTTAGAAATCCATGAGCTGAAGATTGGATATATGTGAGTTAGGGAATTTCTACAAGGTAGTTTACTGTAGATATTCTATCTCCATAGGATGCTACTCATTTCAGCATGTATCTTGAGAGGCTATTTCATTGTTTTGTTCAGCGTATTTTGTGGAATGCCATGGACAGTGATTCTCCATCACATTTGCAAAAAATGTAATTGTTGAACTTGTTTTGTTTTGTTTGCTGGCAATTGGTTGGGAACTTGTTGGGTTTTGGCAATTGTTGAGTGCTTACAGAATTGTAAATTATTTGGGCAGGAACTTGTTTGTTGGGAACGTAGTGCAAATTATTTGGGCAGGAATTGTATTTAGCAGCAAAAAAAGAAAAAGAAAAAAAAGGACCTATAGCCGTGTTTCTAAACGCAGCCCAAGGCGGGTATATAGCCGCGTTTTTTACAAAAACGCAGCTATAGGTCTCAGCTTATGGGTTGTGGAAAAATGTAGCTATAAGGGATATAAAACGCAGCTATAGGGTGATCTGTAGCCGCATTTATAAAAACGTGGCTATAGGTCCCCACTGGGGGCTATTGTCGCGCAAGATAGGCCGTGTTTGAAAACACAGCTATAAAAACGCAGCTCAATCCATATGGCTGCATTTTTAAGATCTATAAAACAGAACAAAAGGAAAATATGATAAAAATCCCTGTTGAAGTGGGAGAAACTTTCAATGCATATTTAAATTTGATTTTAGATAATGCCAACAATAGCATAGCATAGCACTGACACAGCACCAAGTTAGAACCTTATCTGCCCATCCTTGGAAAAACAAAGGACTAGTGTGCTTTTTGCCAAAATTAATTATTTAATTCATGTGTTTTGGTTGATAATTAATAAAAGTTAATGTAGAGAGAGAAAATTTTCGATCTATCACAAGCTGACACATCATACTACGAAGTCCACAAAATATAACCAATTACAAAGCTCCACGTATTGTTGCTAGGTTTTGCTATCACTACTCAGAAACCAACAAAAATTTTCATAGTGTCATGCAAAAACCAATCACACATCAGCACGTGTAAGCAATGACATAAGCAGTTCACACATGTAAGCGATGACATATGCAATCCAATACATGTAAGCGATGACATAAGCGGACCAATCAGGATGTGACATGTGTCACCAACTAGACTCTGCCACTCTGCCACGTGTTGCTCACCCACCCCCAAACTCTTATAAATAGAAGCATTCCTAAGGTATTTAAGAAGGGACCAAGACACCGGGAAGAGATCTTGAGTTCAAAAGTCCAGAAGCTTTGCTGGAACCAAGCTCTAAAGCCTCCAGGAACTTCAAGAATTTCAACTTCGAATACGAAGAACATTCAAAGAGAAATCATCCAAATCATCTTCCTAGATCTTAAAGGTCATTGGAATCAAGCTCAAAAGTCTCCAGAAACCTCAACAAACCACAAATCAGCGAAACTCTACGGATTCAAGCCTTCAAAGTCTCGAAGAACTTCCACCAAAAACCTTTGAATACGAAGAACATTCGAAGAGGAATCATCCAAATCATATTCCTAGATCTCAAAGTTCACTGGAATCAAGCTTAAAAGCCTCCAGAAACCTCAACAAACCACAAATCAACGAAACTCTATGAATTCAAACCTCTGAAGCATCGAAGAACTTCCACCACAAACCCTCAAAAAGGAAGAATGCACAAAGAACACAAAGAACACGAAGAACACACAAAGAATATAAAGAACAAAGAATTTCTAAACAAGCTCATAGCCAGAGATTTATTGTAATTCTGTTTCAAAGATCTTCAATCCATTCTTTAGCCAAATTGAACTATATTTGGTGTTCGAATCAAAATCACATTACCACAATTACAATCAACAAATCTTTCAAGGAGATCGAATCAGAGAATCACTCTTTTGTAATCACAGAGAATTGTACCACACATTCATCAATACAAATTCGTATTTGCAACACTATTTCACTTGTTTGACTTATTTCGAACTGAGAAATTTAGTCGTCCACAAATTCTGGCACGCCCAATGGGACATCTCTGCCTCTCATCTCATTCTCTTTCAAAGAAAGAAATCTTCATCATCTTGCTACTAACTCAAATGGCCTCTAGCAAGAACATTCAAGCTTCAACAATAGCTACTTCAATTAGACTTGGTACGGTTACCACCAACAATACCTCAAGTATGGGGGCAAATCCCCTTCTTCCTTCACAAGAAGTTGGTAGCATGATTTCTCTCCCATCAAAAGGAACCCCAAAAGATGAGATTTCACGTGCTCACTTCAAATCAATTTCTTCATCATCTTGGTAAGTTGTGTCAGTCATGATGACTAACACCTCTACCATGGAAGAAAAGATGGCTTAAATGGAACAAAGGGTTGTCCTTCTCACAAAAGCACTTGAAGATAAGGACCTCCAAATTGCAACTTTAATGAACAAACTCGAAGTACAAGATCTTGGTAAATCAATCCATGGTCATAAATTCACATCAGTGAAGGATGACGAAGGGAGAGAAATTGAAAATACTCCCCGACGAGAACAATCTACTTTGGTTGCTTCGTTGTCAGTCCAACAATTATAAGACATGATAACAAATACCATCCAAGCACAATATGGAGGTTCTTTTACAAGTTCTCTCACATATTCAAAACCCTACACAAAGCGCATCGACAACATGAGAATTCCAAATGGGTATCAACCCCCCAAGTTCTTGTAGTTTAATGGCAAAGGAAACCCTGAACAACACATTGCTCACTTCGTAAAAACTTGTGAGAACGTGGGGACTCAAGGAGATCTCCTCGTGAAGCAGTTTGTCTATTCACTCAAAGGGAATGTCTTTGATTGGTATACAGACTTGGAACCTAAGTTAATCGACAGTTAGGAACAACTCGAAAGAGAATTTCTTGACCGATTCTATAGCACGCGTCGCACGGTAAGCATGATAGAGCTTACTAATACTAAGCAATGGGAAAATGAGCCGGTGGTCGATTATATCAATCGATGGCGTTCTTTAAGCTCGGATTGCAAGGATAGACTTCATAAAATTTCTACTGTAGAGATGTACATCCAAGGCATGCATTAGGGACTTCTTTACATCCTTCAAGGGATAAAGCCTCGAACATTTGAAGAGTTAGCAACTCGTGCGCACGACATGGAGTTGAGCATTGCTAGCTATGGAAGTACAAACCCTCCTATACTTAAGGAAAGCATAAGGGAAGTAAGGAAGAATGATAGGAATGCAAAAGTCAGCCTCAAAAACCCAATGGCTGTTAACATTGCCGAAGTCAAGGTTCCAAGAAGAGGAGCAAATGCAAATGAAAAACGGCTTGAAGGATGGCAAAAGAACGAGGTGCGTCGTCTGACTTTTAAGGAACGTGAGCAAAAAATATATCCGTTCCTCGATGAAGATGTGCCAAACATCTTAGAACAACTATTGCAATTGAAACTGATTGAACTGCCAGAATGCAAGTGACCAGAAGACATGGGGAAAATTGATGACCTTAACTACTGCAAATTCATCGCATCATTGGCCACCCAATCCAAAAATGCTTCATCCTCAAAGAACAAATCATGAAGCTTAACAAAGAAAACAAGATTGATCTAGACTTTGATGAAGTTGTTGGGTCAAACCATGTGACCCTTGCTTGTGATGTACTCCCAACTCTCAGGCAGGGGGCAAACACCATTGGAGTTTACAAATTGATTAACAATGATGGCGTAAGGATCGGCCCCATCAATTGGAAGTTTCTTAAACACTTCTACACTTGAAAATCAAGGATTGCTCCTCGGTAAGAGCTTAAACTACCCACTGCAACACTACAAGGGAACATGATGTCTTCCCATTACCTTTAAAAGCGAACGAAGAAAAAAAACAAAACAAAACAAAACAAAAAAAAAATCATCCAAAAAAAAAAAAAAAATCTTTTGAACTACGTAATGACTTTATCCCTCTCCAAGGTTCGTAGGCAGCTTAGTACTTTTCACTAAGTTCAGTCATATGAAAAGAAGAAGGATTGCCAGTTTAGCTTAAAGAGTTTTTCCAAAGGTCATCAATATGCTTTTGAGATCCTTTTGATTAGTAGGCGTTGCTTAAGATCAATCAATTGCTCACTACATGATGCTCAAAGATCATTATGGTAGAAAATGACAGCTGCGAAGAATTGGGAATGAAGTCTTCATGGCATTGCCCCTCTTCTGTGGACATCCTCCCATGTCTCTAAAGTTGTGCTACTTCATAGCTCTGAAATTTGGACCACATCATCTCCCTATTGAGTGGTGTCGTTTCACATCATGTCTCTGAAATCTGGACAATGTCACCTTCCTCCAACATCTGAAGTTGGTGTTGTATCATCTCTCCTCTAAGGGCATGTTCGTGCAATGTCAAAGTCTTGGCAACATTCTTCTCACATTTTCAAGGTTTTGTCAGCATCTCTTTACATCCTTAAAGTCTTGATGGGAGCTTCATGAAACTTCAAGGTTTTGTTGGCATCTCCTTGCATTTTCAAAGTCATAATGAGAGCTCCTTGCATCTTCAAATTCTTGTTGACATCTCTAAAATCTTGATGTTTGGCGATTAGTGTTATGTACCCTCGATGTCTGAGCTATGTTGTCTCTGAAAATTGGTGCTAATGCAACCTTGTTATAAAGGCCAATGTTGGTGTGACTTCAGTGCAGATGAAGTGTTGACACGATGTCATGGCAAAGACGAATATTGGCATGGCTTCAGTGCAAATAAAGTGTTGATGTGGCTCCATGGCAAAGATAAATGTTGGCGCAACTTAAGTGTAAATGAAGTGTTGACGTGGCTTCATGTTGAAAAAACTTCATTAAAAAAGACAAGTGCAAATATTGCTTCAGTAGACAAGTAATGGTGATGCTTCAATGCAAATGCAAGAGTTGGCCCAGCTTCATGACAAAGACAAGTGTGGATCACCTTCATACAAAAACAAGTACTAGTATTGCTTCATTACCGACACCAGAGCCAGTACAACTTCAAAGACAAGCACTGGCGATAGCATTGTTGCCTAGCTAAATATCCTTATAGAAACGTCATTGCAAAGACGAATATCACTAAAAGATTGTTGTTGCATTAAAAGAATGTAACAACATGAAGGCATACGTCATTGCAAGAACGTTGCTATCAATGAAATGCAAAGCCACCAAATGAAGGCAAACACTTCTATTCTATGAGAACGTCAGTGTAAAGTTTGATGTCAAAACCTGAAGATCAAGGAAACTATTCTGCATAACAAAAACAAACAACAACAAAGAACTTGTCAGAAGAAAATCTCATTACATGGCTAAACAAAGAAAAAAAATCAACAAAAAGAGAGAGCTTCAATTTTGATCTCTAGCCTGTCAAAAAAAAAAAAAAATCTTTAAAACTGGAGAAGAAGACTGAAGGCTAAGAATGCCTAAAAGAACGAAGCCAATCCCACATCTTATATAGAGAACTTCTACTAAACTAGCAGACAAGAAAAATGAAGAAAGTGGGCAAGCCATTAAATGCTGCCACCAAACAAATAATGTATAAAGTCAGGCTTTGCAACTCAAATGCACTCAAAATCCAAGAAGTCTGCACCAAATTTTGAAATAAAAAAATAGAAGACATTCAACGAATAAAAGAGATAGAAAACGGTGGCTCATCACCCACCTCAAGACCTACAAGTCTAAACCTTGGCACCATCCTGTCAGAGCGGCCACCACTAAAGTAGTCCAACGAATGCCTGCGGACTTCTCCTTCAGACTTGTGAAAATCCTGACCTCATTTCACAAAACTAAATCCACAAAGATCTTAAACCAACAAATATCAACAAATCCCAAGAAAGCTCACTCTCACCAGAGGAAACACGCGCCTCCACGTGCCACCAAAAGCTTCGGAGGATCGCGGACTACTCCTTTACAAGCATGCAAATCCGGATTTCATTTCACAAAAATAACATTACCACTAGATCCAGAGGCCCTAGATCGGCAAAACCATAAAATTTCGGGACCAAAAAAGCTGCCACGTGCCACCACGCGCCGCCAGAAGATCTAGAATTCTCAGCTTCAGTTCCACGCGCTGCAACGCGCCACCAGCAGATTTCACGCGCTCACACGCGCCGACAAGGATAAGCCACACGCTCGACGCGCCAACAATAGGGTATGACGTCATGATGATGTCATCCTCCACTAACAGGTTTGACCCGGTTCAACCCGAAACTATGACCCGGTCCAAACCACCTGCACAAAAAAAAAAAAAAAAAAAAAAACAACAACAACAACAACAACAAAAAAAAAAGCTTTGACCAAGTTTGAACTTTGACTGGGACCAAAAAGTCAAAATTTTCAAAATGGGCATGTCCCGCTCAGTTTTTCGAGTACATTCCAATTTTGGGATCTGTTTCTTCATCCGAGACTCGGAAATTCTACAAACAGCTTAATTTCTAAAAAGTTGACTTTTGCATGAATCTTGACCAAAAGTCAAAATTTTCAAAACGGACATGTCCCACTTAGTTTTTCAAGTACATTCCAATTTTGGGATCCGTTTCTTCATTTGAAACTCGGAAATTGCGCAAACGTCCAATTTTCAAAAAGTTGACTTTTGCATAAATCTTGACCAAAAGTCAAAATTTTTAAGAAGGACCTATGTTCCTCAATTTTTTGTGTACATTCCAATGTTGGAGTCTGTTCCGTCATTTGAGACTCGAAAATTGTACAAATGACTCAATTCCAAGATAGTTGACTTTTGTGTTGAAGCCGACCCAAAGTTAAGATTTTCAAGCCAGACTTGTCTTGCTCAGTTTTTCACGACTTAGAAATCACCAATCTAACCCACATCTCCAAAGTGCTGACAGTGTCCAAAACTTAAGCACCCAAGATCAAAATTTGAGATTCATCCATTTAGTTTTTTTCCTCTTAGGGTTATCCTTCAAACTTCATCAAGGCTTCCCTTTTAAAGAATAGATGAACTCTCACAAGTGTGTCTTAATATTGAAATTACATTGGGTCACTACTTCAGCCTACCATTCCCGTTCGATGCCTACCGGTCTCCCACCTACCATTCTCGTTCCCTACCAGTCTCCCACCTACCGTTCTCGTTCGGTGCCTACCATTCTCACCAAAAATTCACATCTGCCATTCTTAACTACCCATCTACTGTTCTTTATCTCTCCGCTATAAACAGAAGGGTCGGATTTATTGAAAACTCATCAAGAAAGAACACACTGAATCATGAAATGAAGATTTACTTCTTTCAAATTTTCAAGTCCTCCTTCTCACAGCCATTTCTCGTTGTAGCTTCATCATTCTCAATACCTAGCAACTAGTATTGCTTTGTAATCAGTTTGAAATCAACCTTCTCATGGTTCAGTAAAAACTCTTCTCACAACATCATTGTTGTTTTAGGATCCAAACAAATCTTGTTTCCCCATTTAACGACCCCATTTGTCCATAAAATTACTCTTAACAAGGCTGGTATCGTTGCTCCATACATCCTCAAACTTGGTTGGCCAGGAAATTTAAGTCCAGCAGAGACACCTATTTCTAAACTCAGGGACCCCATAGTCTCTCTCCAATTGCTTGGTCTTCCAATAGAAGTAGCGGTTCAGAACAAACAGCAACTTGGCTAGTTTTTGAAACTAGGATCACAAGTTAGCTCCATCTTTCATTTTCTGTGCTTTTCTAACAAGTCCTTTTTATGCCTTCTAAGTCTCTATTCCTCTGTTTAATTACTTGTTTGCCTTTAACATGCTAGATTAGGGTTTCTTTTTATTTTTTACTTTAATGCCATGAACATGCATTCACATGGCCATCCATTGATGCATAGGTGCTGAGATGTAGTAAGGTAAGTAAGGTAAGTCATGTATTTACATTAATATGCATTGGGTATGTGTTTGGATGATTTGTTCTTAATGCAATCACATGTTTATTTGGATCTTGCCATGTTTGTGTTTCTGCCATGTATACTTGCTGCCATGATTTGTTTGCTCCCTTGGATGTAATGAGATAGGAATATGCTAGGGTTTATGATGATATGATGCCATGATAGATGTATGTTAGGGTTTTAGGATGATTAATATAGATGTATGCTAGTGTGTATGTGAGTATAGAATGCAATGTTGAATGTGTCTTTAATAGGTTTAAAACGTAAGACACAATGATTGGAAGCCGACCCACAAGTTGGGTGGTTTTTGGTGCCTAACACCTTCCAAAAACTGTACCTAAACTTTGAACTCATACTCTGGTAGTAAAACTTAGTCCTTCCACGTAAGGGCATAATTAAATGGTTCACAGACCTAATCTAGGTGGCGACTCTAATCTTTTCTCCGCCCCGATCCACTCTGCCTAAGTGTACTCCTCTTCTTCCTTCAAGGAGGAACGCTTGCGTTGCGCTCACACCCAAAGGATGTATGTGTTGGGGTTTATGTCCTAAAATCCAATTTATTGGCATGTCATAAATAATTAAATTGTTTAATTATATGAGACTATCTATAAATGAACTAATGGGACATTATCTTAGTCCATGAGATGCATAGTATGTGATTTATGTGATTTAGTCACAGAAGATATAAATCACAAGTTCTTTGTAAATTCAGAATTTTAGTTCGTAGTCGGTGATGAAATTGGGCGTTTCATCTGCGAAGACTATAACATATCAACTACGATGATTTGTCTTAATCATGGAAGTGGAAACTTCTAGTTGGTATGTTGATATGTTTTAAGAGTTAAGACATATTGAACTGGACCGCTGTGAGATTTATTATTCTCCTAACGACTGTCAAATGAATGATAAATCTCACGACTTCTATTTACATCAACTCTAAATCCTAAGAGAATAATGGACTTGATCATGAAGTGTAGGTTGCTTTGATATATCAGGAGTGAGATCTATAAGTCACGGTCAAAACCTCAGTATGTTGGGCAGCCGCATTTAGTGTTGATGGAACATATATTCTCAAGATGAAATTCATAATCTCTTAACAAAGACATAAAATATTCCTTTGAGATAAGTTTAATGGATTTGGTTATTCAAGAAAGTTGGGCCCAACCACTTTAGTAAGTTGTTACTAAAGTATATATTTATGAAATTGGATTTCATAAATATATGATGAATAACGTAAAGGATTAAACCGGGTACTCAATGATTAAAATGTAGTAATCTTCAAAGTGGCAATCTACATTCATGACTTTGTATTACTACGAATATTTTAATGAAGGGGTTGCATGTACAATAAAGTCTTGGGATATAATTTATAGATAAGGCCTAGAGTGCAACTATATTTATATAATGGTATTAAATATAGTTAATAGTAACTTTGGACTTGTCAAGAGTTGACAGAAAAGCCCAAGGCCCATTGGAGCTAGTGTCTTATTGGTCCCTTTTGGTCCCACTCCAAGCCACATACTAGAGCCCAATTGGAATGGGCCAAAAGGCTAGCCCAATTAGATAATCAGTTGTCTATGAGGAGAGAAACATACAGAATTTCATTAAAGGGTTTTTCATAAGAGTCTTTCATAAGAATTCTCATACGCAATGAAATGGTTTATATGTGAGTGTTGGACACTCATTATTCTCTCCTTGGAAACTGATTGAGAGACCACACATCTTGGGTATTAAGTGGAATTGGAGTGAAGATTAAAAGTCTTCCCAAGAACTTCTGATCTTCGTTTTTGAATTTCACCACACCAAGGTACGCATTCTTTTTCTCAAATTTTGAAACTTACATAGTACATGTTATCAATTGCAAATGAAGTAAATCCATTAATTTTTCCGTTGCGTATGCTTTGTATGCGATACAAACATGTATTTTTTCCAACAAATGGTATCAAAGCGGTCTTCAATTTTGAATTGTATAACATGTTTTATGAGTTTTGGAATTAGAGATTATAGTTTCATATTGTTTGAAGATTATGCATTTAATTTTCTGCATGGTTATTGAAACTATGATTTGATAAAAACTGATATTGATGTTATGATATTGTTTAAATTTGAATTTAAGTATGTTAAATTGATCTTTAAGGCTATAGCATCAATGAATTTCAGTTTTGATATCATTCTCTGACTATCATGTTCGTATGTTAGTTGTTTGTTCAAGAAAAACCGTAGAAAACTGCCTTGGAAAATTTCTGGAAATTCAGTTTTCACGAGTTTCGATCGATCGAAAATTACTTTCGATCGATCGAGTGAAACAGTGATCAAACTTTCTTAAATAAATTGATTTTCGATTGCTAGTCGATCGATCGAATTTGTTTTTCGATCGATCGAGAGGCAATTTCGATCAATCGAAGAAGTCAGATGGTCAAGTTCGAATTTTTTTAATTTTTTTGATCGATCGAGGGGTACATTCGATCAATCGAAAGAAGGAAAATCAGAATTTTTCTAAGTGTTTTCACATAAAGAAAGTTTCTGTCTGAATTTTGTGTTTTCACTATTTTTCATTACACCTTTTTCGCGGGAAGAGCTTAGTCGCGAGATTCTCACGAAAATGCATTTGAAGGGAATTTTGAATATTTTCTAAATGTTTTCAAATGTATAAGGTGTAAGGCAATGTGTGATGTGATTACACATGGTTCTAACTAAAAGACCTAATGAGTTCAAAGATGGTAGTTAAATAGAACTCTTAGTCATAGATTGTTTTATGATTAAAAGTCCTTAATTTATTTTAATTAGAAGTTTTTAATGAGATTAAAATTCTAATTAAAGTTATATAGTTTCTAATGAGATTATAATCTTTTATTTAGTAAATTAAGGATAGAGTTCTTTTTAACTAGTTTTTGATCCATTAGTGTTTAAGGAATCCTAAATAGTTTAGGACTTCCATTTTAGTTAGTGATTCTAATAAGATTAGAGTCTACAACAAGTGCAAGGTTGTTAATTGTGATGGGATCAAAATTATTTAAAGAAAAACCCAAATAATGAGTGGGAGTTTTGAAATAGCCCTTTTGTTAAGTTTATTGTAATGTGAATAGATACCTTGTCTTGACTTCGAGTCTTGCATTCCATGCGGAGGGTATTTACTTCACGGATTACAAGGTCAAACTTCTTTGTGATTGCGCGAATGTTCGTTACGCTATAGTGACGTGACTTAGTTACATCACATTAAATTTAAACAATTAAACACATTTAATGTGTAGGGTTAAAATTGTGATTAGATCACAATGATTTCATGACAATCCACTTGTTTTAAAATTTCTAGTGGGAGAAAGATACAAGGGTTGGATCTCACGGCCTCCATTATCGGTTCATAGTAGTGTGGGTAAGCACCTCGTCTTGGCGTATATGTCTCGCAATCCCAAAGGAGGGTGTTTACTTCATAGTGCTACAAGATTGAACTTACCCGTTTAAAGTAGTGTGAACAAGCACCTCGTCTTGGCGTATATGCCTCGCGATCCCAAAGGAGGGTGTTTTGTTTCATGGTACTACAAGTTTAAACACTATAAAGGGAGATGAAATGTGGCTACACATGATTCTAGATAATGGTATACACTAGACTAAGTGTAATGTTAACCTCCCAAAGGAGCTATGTCATTATTACTTAGAGGCTAAAGGTAATTTGGCATATTATTAGTGTATGATGAGAGTTATCATGATAGCACTAATAATGAGAATAATTCTCAATCAATTAATGTGTTTATGATAAACTTACTACCAAGGAATTATAGACATGGATTGGGTTGTCGTTGCACCTAGTATAGTATGTTTTTCGGGTTCCATACTATATGGTTATGGATGCAAAATATAATGTCCCTGTATTTAAGTTCATAGTCTCAAAATAAAGTTGTCATAAATTTTGTTCTCTAGCTATTATTTTAATTGAATCACATTAACTAAGAAATAATTTTGGACATGGTGCTTAAAGGAGTTGAAGTACATATTTATGTTTTGATTCAGCATTGTCATAATTTCCTATACATGATGCATTTATGGAAGATAGCTTATGATGTGATCATAGTCTCCATTGAAATGCTTAAATGTTACTTTGGCTTTTATCTCAATTGTGCTACAGCATGAGATGCAAGAGTTAGTACTAGACTTAGACTTTATATTAAGTCTAAATGAGATGTTTTGGTATGAAATATCGTGCTACTAGACAATATTCAATATAAGTCATTTTGAGTGCCAAGAAAAGCTTAAGGAGTTCCATTTCCACATCATTTTATGAAAATATTTTTATTTTAAAATGAATTGGAATTCTTGGATGTAGAGATTAATTGTTAATCTCATATGGATATAATCCATAAGTCCTTGTTAGAATCATTTGATCAATTCAGATTGTTTTGAAAATAAATTATTTTTTTTATATTATCTGAATTGATGAGTGAGTTCTACGCAACGGAAGACATCCTAAAAGCTAAGGCTAGGATCAATATGATTTAATTCGAATTCTTAGCCTGAACCAAAAGGTAAGGGTGGTAAGAAGAAAAATTATATAATACCAAACAGTTAGGCAAGCAAGTTGCCCTAGTAGTTGCCAAAAGGAAATTAAACTCAAAAGTATGACCAAAGGAAAGTGTTTCTGTTTTGGTTAAATTAAGCTTTGTCCATGATTGTTTTCTAGATGAGAATTTACATGTTTTACTTTTTAAAGAGAAAGTTTCCATCATTTGGTATTGTATGTTTTGACACTTATGTCTAGATCTTATTAATCTAAATGGTATTCAAGATTAGTGAAAGATGGGCTTTTAGAACCATTATTTTTGTTATATTCCCAATCTATGAATTCTATTTAGAGGATAATATGATCTAGGACTCCTTTATTGTAAAGGAATATAGTATTAATGACTTCTTTAAGTCAATGCATACATGAAGGAAGAATAAGACTCTTTTAGAAATAGTAAAGTACATGATAAGTATTTTCATTTGCTTATTTCTTTTGGAGATATACTCTTATAATTATTATACATTTTCTAAAATTGATTTCAAAAGTTTGTTCCTATGACATTTGTAAAATTGTGGATTGGGTTAAAACCTAGTATATAATACTTACACTTTTGGAAATGTCTAGCACTTATGTTAGAAAGGAAGTTTGACAAATTGAAATCAAAAGGTAGAAAAATGTATGTTTATGTTGGGTATCCAAAAGAAATTGCAGAAGATTGTTTTGGTAGTTGTAAAGAAGACAAGATGTTTGTAAAGTACAAATACAAAGTTCTTGATGATGAATATGTGAATAATCTTAAAGAATTGTTCTAGAAGAAAAATGTCAGAATTTGTTGTGAGACAACTATAAAATACATTTAGAAATGAGATGGTTGTATTAGATACACCACAACGTATTATTCTATATATATATATATATATATAGCTATTACACCGGTACAATATCGTAGTGGGAGGATTGTAATATCATACTTTTGGGATAAACTTTTAAAGTCATTCCACAAGGATATGAATTTGATCTTCGGTCCTACGTAGAGGCAATAGATGATATGAATATGAATTATTGGATCAAGGTTATGTGAATAGAATTAGATTCTATTTAAAGTCTAGAACTTGTAGAGGCGCCTATTGGCATTGAGCCTATTGTTCTCAAATAGTTCTACAAGAAAATGAGATTGATAGATTTGAAGGTGCAAACCTTCAAAGTCAAGACTAGTGGCAAAAAGATTTATTCAGAAAGAAATGGTTCGATTATGAAAAGATTTTTTTCACTAATAGTCAAGTTTGACTCTATCTAGATTCTCTTATCCATTATATTTCATTTGGATGAAATATGGCAATGGATATCAAGAAAACTTCTTTTAGTAGCAATCTTGAAAAAGACATCTATATGATGTACCTAGACTTGTACATAGCAAAGAACCAATAGTGATTAGTATGTAAGTTGCTTAAATTCTATTTATGGAGTAAAGCAAGCATATGAATCATAAAATATCATCTTTGATCAAGCAATCAAATTGTTTGATTTTGATCAAGTATTAAAAGACCTTATGTGTGTAAAAGCTATATAGAATAATAAATCTCATAATGTATGTTGATGACATTCTAATCATTTAGAATGTTATAGAGTTATTGTCATCAATAGAGTTTTTGTTGTCTAGTCTAGTTTGATATAAAGTACTTAGGAAAGACTAGTCACATCCTAAGAATTAAACTTTGTTAAAATTCAAAAATTAGGATGTTGGGTCTATCTCAAACTGTTTAAATAGATTAGATTCTAGCCAAGTATAGCATGTAATACTTCAAGAAATGATTCTTTCCTTTTAAGTTTGAAGTTCCTTTATATAGGATTATAATCCTAAGACATATAAAAGAAAGAGCATATTAAGACGGTTCCTTATATCAAATCGATAAGAAGTCTTTATTCTATGCTAAATACTAGGCTAAATATCTATTTTGCGGTGGGCATAGTAAACAAATATCAATTGAATCAAAGATCACTTAATTTAGTGGGAGTAAAGCATATACTCATATATCTTAGGACAATGAGGGATTATATGCTTATCCACCAAAGTGAGGTTTTGATAGTCACTGGATGTACAAATACTGACCTATAGTTTGATTGTGATTCATGAAGTTGGACTTCAAGATATGTGTTCATCCTAGATGGTGAAGATACACGTGTGATTCATGAAGTTGAACTTCAAGATATGTGTTCATCCTAGGTGGTGATGATACACATTAAGCGTAAGTATTATCTCATTAGAGAGATATGAGTACTTAAGAAGTAGTAGTAGAAAATATAATTTATGCAATAAATCTGGCTGTAACTTGTTTCCAAGCCTTGCCTTAGAGTAACTATGAAATACTCTAAAGGGAGATAAGTGTTGGACATATGATAAATTGTCTTTGAGTGCAAGTAGGAGATTGTTGGGGTTTATGCCCTAAAATCCAATTTATTGGTATGTCATAAATAATTAAATTGTTTAATTATATGAGACTATTTATAAATGAACTAATGGGACATTATCTTAGTTCATGAGATGCATAGTATGTGATTTATGTGATTTAGTCAAAGAAGATATAAATCGCAAGTTCTTTATAAACTCAGAATTTTAGTTCGTAGTTGGTGATGAAATTGGGCGTTTCATCTGCGAAAACTATAACATATCAACTATGATGATTTGTCTTAATCATGGAAGTGGAGACTTCTAGTTGGTATGTTGATATGTTTTAAGAGTTAAGACATATTGAACTGGACCACTGTGAGATTTATTATTCTCCTAACGACTGTCAAATGAATGATAAATCTCACGACTTCTATTTACATCAACTCTAAATCCTAAGAGAATAATGGACCTGATCATGAAGTGTAGATTGCTTTGATATATCAGAAGTGAGATCTATAAGTCACGGTCAAAACCTCAATATGTTGGGCAACCGCATTTAGTGTTGATGGAACATATATTCTCAAGATGGAATTCATAATCTCTTAACAGAGACATAAAATATTCCCTTGAGATAAGTTTATGGGTTTGGTTATTCAAGAGAGTTGGGCCCAACCACTTTAGTAAGTTGTTACTAAAGTATATATTTATGAAATTGGATTTCATAAATATATGATGAATAACGTAAAGGATTAAACCGGGTACTCAAGGATTAAGATGTAGTAATCTTCAAAGTGGCAGTCTACATTCATGACTTTGTATTACTACGAATATTTTAATGAAGGGGTTGCATGTACAATAAAGTCTTGGGATATAATTTATAGATAAGTCCTAGAGTGCAACTATATTTATATAGTGGTATTAAATATAGTTAATGGTAACTTTGGACTTGTCAAGAGTTAACAGAAAAGCCCAGGCCCATTGGAGTTAGTGTCTTATTGGTCCCTTTTGGTCCCACTGCAAGCCACATATTAGAGCCCAATTGGAATGGGCCAAAAGGCTAGCCCAATTAGATAATCAGTTGTATATAAGGAGAGAAACATACAGAATTTCATTAAGGGGTTTTTCATAAAAGTCTTTCATAAGAATTCTCATAAGGAATGAAATGGTTTGTATGTGAGTGTTGGACACTCATTATTCTCTCCTTGGAAACTGATTGAGAGACCACACATCTTGGGTATTAAGTGGAATTGGAGTGAAGATTAAAAGTCTTCCCAAGAACTTCTGATCTTCAGTTTTGAATTTCACCACACCAAGGTACGCATTCTTTTTCTCAAATTTTGAAACTTACATAGTACATGTTATCAATTGCGAATGAAGTAGATCCGTTAATTTTTCCACTACGTATGCTTTGTATGCGATACAAACATGTATTTTTTCCAACAGTATGTTGTTAGATGGTGCATACTAATCATGACATCGATGTAAAAATGTGTTATGGACAAATTTTTTTTTCCTTTCTATGCATAGTACACTATGATGTAAGACTTGTTGTCAAAATGATATGGATATATAAAAGGGTAAAATATCATTTTCGTCCATAAACTATCACAAAAGTTCATTTTTCGACCCTAAAGTTTCAAAAGTTTTGTTTTCATCCCTAAACTTTTCCAAATGTACTGATTTTCGTCCCTCCATCTGTTTCCATTAACTTATGTCTTATGTGGCCTGACGGAGTGCTGATGTGGTATCTGACTTTAATTATAATTATTTTGTTTAAAAAAATATGAACACGTGGCAAATAATTATAGGTACATATGGGAAACATTTTTTAAAAGCCCAAAATTACCCCTCACTCCCTCAAATGGTCATGCCCATGTCAGGAAAGGCTCCCTTCTAGGTCAAATTTCTCCCATTTCCTCTGTTTTTATCCAGATGCAAGACACGTGTCAAAAAAAATATCCAACGGCACAAAACAAGCCACCTAAAAAAAACACAATTTATTATTCTCTCAGCAACCAACCTCTCTTGTCAAACTCACCGGACTGCTGGCCACTTCCCATAGCAGAGCCGCCACTGCCATGGCCATACACCAACACCATCACAGCGCTGCCAAGACTGCAAACATTTCGTAAATAAACTGGGTTTCAATAATTTTACGGTGGACAAACCCTTAAAACACACCCAGCATACAAACCCATTATTTTGTGTCTCTTGTCATTATTGTTTTCATTCATTAGTTTTTTCTTTTTTTCCAATTTCCATAAATTTCATAATTACAACCTAATTTAATCCCATACTCTTTCTAGGTGGCTTGTTTTGTGCTGTTGGATATTTTTTCTGACACGTGTCTTGCATCTGGATAAAAAAGAGGAAATGGGAGAAATTTGAACGGGAGGGGAGCCTGTCCCCACACACATAGGCATGACCATTTGAGGAGGTGAGGGGTAATTTTGGGCTTTTAAAAAATGGTTCTCACATGTACCTATAATTATTTGCCACGTGTTCATATTTTTTTAAACAAAATAATTTTAATCCAAGTCAGATACCACATTAGCACTCTGTAAGGCCACATAAGACATAAACTAACGGAAACAGACGAAGGGACGAAAATTAGTACGTTTGGAAAGTTTAGGGACGAAAATAGAACTTTTGAAACTTTAGAGACAAAATACGAACTTTTGTGATAGTTTAGGGACGAAAATGATATTTTACCCTATATAAAACTATTTAATTGTCCTGGTTGTGTAGTATGTGTTGTCTTCACTTTATGTCTTTGTGTTTGGTGTGTTGTTTTGAACGTAGTCATAAGCTTTATTTATTTTCTCTACCATAGAGTAGTCTAATATAAGAAAAATATGTTTTTTTACACGCCATGCCATTTAATATTTTACTCAAATGAGTATGGAAATATGCACAATACACTAACTTCAATAGTAGTTCGTGAATAGTAATAGAGCATATGATACTGATAATTTATGAATAATAATTCATGAATATATAGTTGACTACAAATAAACTACAACAAAATAATACTCATGTAACTGTTAAAAAAACGAACATAGTTCACAAAATACAAGTACTTAAAAAGTTTACAAAATACATGACTATAGTTATCCACAAATACTTGCTTCCTATGTTCAACCATGTTGGGTTCTATAATCTACCCACATTGCTTCAGTGATCTCATCATGATACAAAGTCACGGCTCGTTGTGCTTGTTGATTAAAGGCTTCTTCATTCCTGCCACTTCCAACTCTTGCATCACTTGAGTTATTTGTATCACATACTTCAACATCTTGTTCTTCCCATGCATGAAACAGATTATCTGACCGGTTATGCATGTGTATGAAGTTATGCAATGCACAACACGCTGTGACAACGAGCTGTTGTTTGGCTGGTGAATAAGAGTGCATGTCATTTAGAATAGGAAACCTTGCCTTTAGAACACCAAAACATCATTCAATAACCATTTGCAATGAGGAATGCCTATAATTAAATAATTCTTGGGGATTTGTAATTTGTCTGTTAGCACCTTGGTATCCTTGAGCATGGTATCTTTCTGACTTCTGTGGTGGGAGGAATGCAATACCTATTGCGTACCCCGAATCAACAAGATAATAGGATCCTGCAATAAATCGAAAATAAGTCTTAACATGAGTAAAGTAAGACAAGTTTAAAAACATTAAGTTAATATCTACGGCCATGAGGTAAGAAATTATAATTATTTTTGTAACCTCTAGCAGGACAAGGGAATTGGTACTTAGCATCTCCAAGAGCCTCTTGCATCACCCTAGAATTGTTTGCATTACCCTCCCATCTAGTATGAATGTATGTAAACCTTATATTGAAGTTGTATGCACGCATAACATTCTGTGTTATCTTACTTTTCCTGTCTCTAAATGCGATACTCTTACGGGATGGAGTTGATGTACTGATATGGGTACCATCAATAGCTCCTATAAATTTTTATGGCGAAACTACACTGTCGGTCCCTTAGGTTTATCCTGTGAGCACAATTAGTCCCTTAAGTTTCAAGTAAGTGCTATTAGTCCCTCAAGTTTCAAAGATAAGCACTGTTAGTCTTTTTATTAACTGTCGTTAGTGTAAGTGTCCATGTGGCTAACGGTATAGTGATGTGGCATCTTTTTAAGTGATGTGGTAATTTTTTTATTAAAATATTATAAAACACACTTAACACGTTAGAAGCTCATGAACCTGACCCATTTCCTAACTGGTATTACCCAAATCAAGGGCCATCCTCCCACTGCATAGCCATTGATACCCCACCGCTCATTCTTCCCACTCCGGCCAACTCTCTCAGTTATTGCTCTTTTCCTCCCCACTCATTGTCCCCTCTCCGGCCAACCCTCTCATCCTCCCCTCTTCGACCACTGATACCCCCACTCAACCTCCCTCTCAATTGTTGAATCTGCATAAATTTGCTCTCGCTCTCTTTGATTTCTCATTCTCTTTTAATTTATATGAGAAATATTGTCCAAAGGGCCAAGGGAAAGCTTCAAATAGTGCAAGTGCCAAACCCAGTAAGCAACAAGTCGATTTCAATATAAATGTGAGATTGTTGGGTTATCTAAATTGTTGGGTTATCTGAAAGCCCACCATGGTTTTTTAGATACGTTTATATCTTTTCATTTCTATCATAATCAGTGAGAATTTTTGTTTAATCACCTAGTCAAGTAGACGGTGTAAAATGCATTTGGACACAATTTGAGAATGTAATCTTGATTGTGGTTGTTTTCCTAATAATGGCGTCGATTGTGTGTTTGGTAAAGGGGAATACAGATAACAATATAAAACAATCTTTCACTTGCAACGCGAAGAGAGGAAAAGAGCAATAGCTGAGAGGATTGGCCGGAAAGGGGAGGATGAGCAGTGGGGTATCAGTGGCTGTGTGGAGGTAGGACGACCCTTGATTTGGCGTAATACCAATTAGGAAACAGGTCAAGTAACTGAGTTCATGTGTTTTTGACGTGCTAAGTGTGTTTTATAATATTTTAATAAAAAAATTACCACGTCACTTAAAAAGATGCCACATCACTATTTCGTTAGCCACATGGACAATTACACTAACAACAGTTAATAAAATGACTAATAGTGCTTATTTTTGAAAGTTGAAGGACTAATAGCATTCACTTGAAACTTGAGGGACTAATTATGCTCTTAGGGTAAACTTGAAGGACCAATAATGTAATTTCGCCAATTTTTATTAACAAACCATGAATTTTAACACAAGTTAACGTGACCTCAATATATAATAAGAAATTTTTTTATTTTTAATAAGTAATTTAAGTTTCATTGAAAATTTACCAAAAACAAACTCATGCAAGTATAACCTGAGTATACACTAGCATATTATGAAATATTTATTATTTATCTTTGATAAGTATGAAATATTTATTATAAATAGGAAAAAGTATCATACCTTAAACCATGGATAATACTTCCCATTTTCACAAAAATGACTAGGGTGCTCATTTGCATCATTATTTGGCCTAATTATCATGAATCTCAATGAATGAATTGCCCTTAATGCACGATAAAATCTCTGTTGAATGGTTTCAAGTGAATGTTGGAAGCGGTTTGCGGCCAACCTCATGTTTTTATTATGCCCAACAATATATAAAAGCATCCCAACCGCCTCCTCAACTGAGACAATTTCAATATCTTCCTCTAACAAGTATAGCATTTTCAAATCATTGCATAAATGCTGAAAGATGTGAACGTCCATGCGAAACATTTCATAAAATACTTAGGGATTTTCTTCAATTATTACATCCATGAAAGACCTCCCAGTCAAAATACTGTTGCATCTAGGACTTTTGAGATAATATTTTTGCACATACTGGATACACTCAAACACATAACTTGTTGCTATTTCAAGCTCTACATCACTTTCATCATAGTCTGAACCATAATTGGCCATGATTGAATCCCTACAAATTTCCCCCCATCCAACACTTATGATGACCTCCAAGGTGCTAGCTCATCAGAAATCAACCTTTGGTGTCGATAAATGGTCACCAAAGCCTCATTCCATGTTCCCACCAACATGGGACCCAAAGGTCATCATTGCTGGTACCTTAAAACACACTTTTCTAGAATTACTCCAACTTAAATTCTACTTGAAGTATTTCAAAAAGTACTCTTCTGAAATTACTTCAACTTAACGTCCGTCGGTATGGTTCCATCACACCGGCACATTCTACGACTTGTCGCCAGACTCCACCCAGCATGCAATCAGTCCCATGTTCCAAAACATACTCCCTAGAAACATCTACACCAGAAATTCCTCAACATACAGGGCCAGCTTCGTGGTGTCATATGTTTCACACAGTCACCATCTCCTTTTCATCTTCATCGTCTTCTTTTCACAATATCCCCCAACCCAGAACCATATGCTTCTGAAATTACCTCAACCACTTTCCCACATGTCCTCTCCGTAATCCAAAGTATATTCTTTGGAAATTACTTCGCCTGGACTTCTTAAAAACGCAAGGCCAACACCATGACTCTGCATGTTGTACCCAACCAACATCCTCGTCTCTTCCCTATCTTCTACATCCTGTGATCGCCGCCAATAATCTAGAACACTCTTTTGAAATTACTTCAACTTAACCTTTGTTGAGAAGGCCCGGTCACCCAAGTATATTCAAATACTCGCAGACCCCTTTTCGGTCTCAACAAAGCCTTTCATATGGGTGGGTCTACTCTTTTGAAATTACCTCATCTTGCTAAAAGCTTCACCACCTTCAACCATTGCACTTGAAGAGTTAAGTGTAAAAATCCGTTTTCGAAACTCATTCCCACACCACACTCCGAAACTGTGTGCGTGAACGAGTCTCGAGGGGGCATTTGTAGAAAGGGAAAATTTCCGACCTATCACAAACTGACACGTCATACTACCAAGTCCACAAAATACAACCAATTACAAAGCTCCACATATTGTTGATAGATTTTGCTATCACTACTTAGAAACCAACAGAAATTTTCCAAGTGTCATGCAAAAACCAATCATACATCAACACGTGTAAGCGATGACATAAACGGACCAATCAGGCTATGACATGTGTCACCAATCAGACTCAGCCACGTGTCGCTCACCCACCCCCAAACTCCTATAAATAGAAACCTTTCTAAGGCATTTAAGAATGGACCAAGACACCGGGAAGAGATCTTAAGTTCAAAAGTCCAGAAGCTCTGCTGGAACCAAGCTCTAAAGTCTCTAGGAACTTCAAGAACTTCAACTTCAAATATGAAGAACATTCGAAGAGAAATCATCCAAATCATCTTCCTAGATCTTAAAGGTCACTGGAATCAAGCTCAAAAGCCTCCAGAAACCTCAACAAACCACAATTCAGAGGAGCACTACGGATTCAAGCCTCCAAAGCCCTAAAGAACTTCCACCACAAACCTTCGAATACGAAGAACATTCAAAGAGGAATCATCCAAATCATATTTCTAGATCTCAAAGTTCACTGGAATCAAGCTCAAAAGCCTCCAGAAACCTCAACAAACCACAAATCAGCGAAGCTCTATGGATTCAAGCCTCTAAAGCACCAAAGAACTTCCACCACAATCCCTCAAAAAGGAAGAACGCACGAAGAACACAAAGAACACGAAGAACACACAAAGAATGTGAAGAACAAAGAATTTCTAAACGAGCTCATAGCCAGAAATTCATTGTAATTCTGTTTTAAAGATCTTCGATCCATTCTTCAGCCAAATTGAAGTATATTTGGTGTTCGAATCAAAATTACATTACCACAATTTTAATCAACAAATCTTTCAAGGAGATCGAATCAGAGGATCACTCTTTTGTAAACACAGAGAATTGTACCACACATTCATCAATATAAATTCACATTTGTAACACTATTTCACTTGTTTGACTTATTTCGAATTGAGAAATTTAGTGTCTACTGTTAAGAATGCAGAATTCACGTATTTAACTTTATTCCTTTTCTTTTTGGAGCAATAATGCACAAACTTTCATCGCGAAGCGCAAAAAAGTATGAAATCTGTAAAAACTTATCAATTCGGTAAAGGGAAGAAGAACCTCTTAAGTATAAGAAAAATAATAAAAAATAAAAAAGTAAAGTAAAGTAAAGAAGAGAGTAAAAACGCGCGCGAAAGATGACTTTCACAGTTGCACTTGACTATATTTTGTTTACCTTCCGTTCTCCCAGCACCCAGTATATAGGAAGGTACATATCTCTCTTCAAAGTTCAAACTCCACCAGCCTTGTTAATACATTCATTGTTACAATGCAAAAAATGGAGTATAGACCTCTCTTGACAACGGTCTTAATATTATTAGTTCTTGTTAATTGTCCCAAGTTTTCTTCTTTACAACCCCAGATGCGACCTTGTGAAAAGGGACCATGCTCGAAAACTCAATGTTGCCAGGGTAGTGGGAAGTGCTGCACCATTACATTTCCATGCTGTGATGGGACCGTCACTAACTACTTGCAGAGCGACCAGTTTGAGAACATGTTCTCAAACCGGAACTCCCTTGAGGCCCATGCAAAGGGCTTTTGGGACTACCACTCTTTTATGACTGCCTCTGCAGAGTACGAGCCCTATGGCTTTGGCACTACTTCATCAGAGAGATTTTGTCTTAGGAAATTTTAATTTGGTTTGTGTGTGCATGTGTGTGCGTATGTGAGAGAGAGAGAGAGAGAGAGAGAGAGAGAGAGAGAGAGGGAGGACTTCTTTCTTGTCTGGTTTTAATTTCATATGTGAGGGTTCAAATTTTGTAGGGGTTTGATCAAAGTGTGTACTGTGTTTAAACTTTGAAGACATTTTTTATTGTAGGCCTAGCCGCCTAGGGGACTGTTTAGTTTGGATCTTTTCCAACTTGGATAAATCTTAAGATATTATTAATATCTGTTCTTCTTAATCTCTTTTTACTAATTATTTTAAGAATGTTTTTGACCTCCATAAAATATTTGTATACCCAAAGATAGATATTATTGATTATTTGATATATCAAAAACAATCATGACTTTTAATTTGTTTGAAATATCCAAAACAAGAAAGTTTAATTTTAATTTTTTTTTAGAAACAAACACACACAAGTTATTTAATCTATTAAGAATTGATGTCACATAGTATAATTTGGGCTTTGTTACCCGTTTATTTAATTAAATTAATTTAAACTGAAAAAGAATGTTACCCATTATGAAAAGGTTAACAATTTATATTGTTTATTAGGGTCATGTTGGAATGAGGCTTAATTATGATTAGAATCTTAATTTAATTTTTGAATCCAACAATTTTTTGAGCAAAGGAATGAAGATATAGGTTGTAAGTGAATCTAATGAGTGTGGATTAAGTAGATTCGTTTTTCCTTTAAAACATATTGGGTTTAAAGTTGAAATAAAATGAATTCGGAGCTTTACGTGTTGAAGAATTGGTTGTGTAATTAAATTTATCTATAAGCTATATATGGTCAATGGCCTTTTGCTCCCGCACTCACTCTCTATACAAAGTAAAAGTGAATAATATTTTTTCAGGTGGATATAAAGTGGTTACCAAGGAACCATTATCATGGGGTTTATGTTATAATAAGGAAATGAATTCCAATTCATACAATTATTGTGATAAGCACTACAAAAATACTTATCCATGTGCTCATGGAGTTGCATACTATGGTCGAGGTGCTCTGCCTATCTATTGGTATCTATCTTTGTAGGGAATTAACCCGAAATTCCCAACCTGTGAGAGACAAAAAATAGAGAAAACACACGCCAAAGAAAAACAATCACACGCACAAGACAATATTTACGTAGTTCGGTAATTTGCCTACATCCACGAAGTTGCAAGGATTTTACTATTATCAGAGAAAAATACAAAGTGCGGCAGTATAGTATTTCAGTCTCTCAAGAACAACGACAATACAAAACCCTAATCACCAAAAAACGGTTTTACATCCTACGCACAGGATTCACAATGGGCTACAAAACGGGCCAAAACGGTTTTACATCCTGCACTCCGGCTTGGGCCTGTCAGCCCAAGCCTCCGTTCCATGGACTAAACCTCAGAAAATCTCCCATTAAAAAACCAAGCAACATTATTCGGGTCGGATCAGGTTGTCAACCAGATCAAACATAACTAGGCTCCACAAAGCCCAACAAATCTCTCACTTGGAGACTAGTTCAATCACTAACATCAACCGCAATCCTCCAAAAAACAATCCCTCATCCCTGCAATTCATCCTCCTGTCCTCAAGCTAGAAGACCAACTAAAGCTGCACACAACTTTAGCTTCTCAATAGTGACACCCTTAGTCAATATGTCTGCCGGGTTCTTAGATCCACAAATCTTCTCAAGTATTACCAACTTATCTTCATCAAGGTAATAGATAAAGTGGTATTTTGTCTGTATATGCTTCGACTTTGAATAAAAAACTGAATTTTTAGCAAGAAAGATTGCACTCTGACTGTCACTGTGTAGAATGCCCATCTCTTTCTTCTTACCCAATTCATCTAAGAAGCCATGTAGCCAAATCATCTCCTTTCCAGCTTCATTTGCTGCAACATACTCAGTTTCTGTAGTAGACAAAGTAACAATCTTTTGTAGATTTGAGGCCCATGATATAGCTGTACCATCCAAAGTAAATACAAACTCAGTAGTACTCTTTCTACTATCAATATCACCAGTAAAATTAGCATCTACATAACCCTACAATTTCAAACTTGCACCTGTGAAGCAAAGACATGTATCTGATGAACCCTTCAGATATCTCAGAATCCACTTGACTGCCTCACAATGCTGCTTTCCTGACCTACTCATGAATCTGCTCACAACTCCCACTGCATGTGCAAAGTCTGGCCTTGTACACACCATAGCATACATCAAGCTGCCAATAGCTGAGGCATAGGGCACCTTACTCATATGGTCCCTTTCTTCTTCTGTCTTTAGTGACTGTTCTTCGCTTAGTTTGAAATGACTACCCAAGGGTGTGCTCACCGGTTTAGCTTCATTCATGTTGAACCTGTTGAGAACTTTCTTCACATACTATGACTGTGAAAGTTTCAATGTACCATTAGCATTATCTCTAATGGTTCTCATACCAAGGATTTGCTTTGCAGCTCCCAAATCCTTCATTGCAAACTGTTTTGACAATTGCTTCTTTAGATTATTAATCTCCTCAATGCTAGACCCTGCAATGACATATCATCCACATACAACAGTAAAATGATATAAGAATTGTCAAAGAACTTAACATAGCAACAGTGATCAGCTTCACATCTCTTGAATCCAATTCTATGCATAAGACTGTCAAATTTCTTGTACTACTATCTTAGAGCTTGTTTTAGGCCATACAAGCTCTTTCTCAGTTTGCAAACTAGATTCTCTTGTCCTTGAACAATGAACCCTTTTGGCTGAATCATGTAAAGGTCTTCCTCCAAGTCACCATGAAGGAATGTCATCTTCACATCTAACTGCTCAAGATGTAAGTTTTCTGCAGCCACCATTCCCAGTACCAATCTAATGGTTGACATCTTCACAACTGGAGAAAATATCTCTAAGTAGTCAATGCCCTTCTTCTGCTTAAACCCTTTGACAACTAATCTGGCCTTGTAACGCTTGTTGCCATCATGCTCATTCTTTAGTCTGTATACCCACTTGTTGTGCAAAGCCTTCTTTCCTACTGACAATTCAGTCAATTCCCATGTCTGATTCCTTAACAAGGAATCCATCTCATCCTTCATGACTAACTCCCACTTGCTTGAATTTTCCTCTTGCAAGGCTTCTTCATAACACTCTGCCTCACTACTATCAGTCAACAGGAGATAATTTAGAGTGGGTGAATAACACTGTGGAGGTCTAATGGCCCTGGAAGATTTACGGACTTCAGCTACAGGTGTACTTTGATCTACCTGTGAATCTACATTCTCCTTATCTTCTTCACCCCTTTTCTGGACAGTACTTTTAATCAATTCATCTAAGTTGACAAACTCAGATTTCTTTTGATCTATCTCTATAACATCTAACACTACAGTTGACCTGTCCTTGTACATAACCTGTTCATTAAATATCACATTTCTACTTCTGATGATTTTCTTATTTTGTTCATCCCAAAACCTATAGCCAAATTTCTCATCACCATAGCCAATGAAAAAACATATTTTAGACTTTGCATCAAATTTACTACGAGCATTAAAATCAATATGAATATAAGAAACACAACCAAAAACTTTTAAATATGAAAACTTTACCTTTTTACCGCTTCAAACCTCCTCAAGAAGTCTGAACTCCATGGGAACTGATGGTCCTTGGTTTATTAGGTAAGCTGCAGTGCTAACAGCATCAGCACATAAAGTTTTTGGTAGTCCAGCATGCAACCTCATACTCCTAGCATGCTCATTGAGAGTTATGTTCATTCACTCAGCCACACCATTCTGCTGTGGTGTCCCAGGAATGGTCTTCTCCATCCTAATTCCATGTGCAGCACAATACTCACTGAACCCTCTATCTATGTACTCTCCTCCATTATCTGACCTCAAACATTTTACTTTCAAACCTGTTTCTGTCTCAACCATGGCCTTCCACTTCTTAAAAGTTTCAAATACATCAGATTTATTTTTCAAAAAATAAACCCATACTTTTCTGCTTGAGTCATCAATGAAAGTGATGTAATACCTTGAACCTCCAAGGGATGCAACTGGAGAAGGCCCCCACAAATCAATGTGTACTAACTCTAATTTTTCAGCCTTCAGTGTCCTGCCAATTTTCAAGAAGCTCACCCTTTTCTGCTTTCCTAAGATGCAGCTTTCACACATGTAAAAATCAACGGACTTCAATTTTGGTAGTTTCCCTTTTGACAGCAGCATCTTCATCCCTTTCTCACTCATGTGACCAAGTCTGCGGTGCTATAGGCTTGTATCAGTACTTGCTTCAGCAACTGCAATTGTTTCTCTTGGACTTAAGGTCATATATAGAATACCGGTCTTCTTTCCACGAGCCAATACTCTGGCTCCCTTTGTAACCTTCCAAGTACCACCAACAAATAGTATTGCATGCCCTTCATCATCAAGTTCTCCAACAGAAATTAGATTCCTCCTTAGGTCAGGAATATGTTGAACCTTCTCTAGTAACCAAACAGATCCATTAGGCAACAATATCCGGACATCTCCCATACCTATAACATCCAAGGTTGAACCATCAGCCAAATACACCTTACCAAAATCACCTGCAACATAATTCTGTATGATTTCTCGGTGTGGAGTGGTATGAAACGAAGCTCCTGAGTCCAAAACCCAATCATCAAGTGGACTGTCTACTGTAAGAAGTAATGCATCTTGTATCTCTTCTGTTACAGCATTAGCAGAATCATCTTCATTCTTCTTCTTAGGACTTTTGCATTGCCTCCTAAAGTGACCTGTTTTCCCACAGTTCTAGCATTGTACTTGCTGGCCTGATCTAGATTTACTTCTGTTTCGGTTAGAATTTCAATATTTTGATCTGCCCCGATTTGAATTTCTGTCATTGCCTCTGCCTCTTGTCTCAAGGTTTAGGGCAGAACTAGATCCTAAGGTTTCACCTGCATCTCTTCTGCGAATCTCCTCAGTCAGAATTAAATCTTGTATGTCATTGTACTTCAGCTTTTCCTTTCCTATAGAATTGCTTACTGCTATCCTCATTGCCTCCCAACTGTTTGGCAAAGAAGCCAAAACGATCAGTGCACGAATCTCATCATCAAAATCAATTTCTACAGACGATAATTGATTTGTGATAATGTTAAATTCGTTCAGATGTTGTGCTACTGATGCTTTCTCTGCCATCTTCAGATTGAACAGTTTCTTCATCAAGTGCACCTTGTTGTTTGCTTATGGCTTTTCATACATACCAGACAAAGCCTTCATCAGATCTGTTGTAGTCTTCTCCTTTACAAAATTGTGTGCAACAGACCTAGATAGAATTAACCTGATAACTCCTAGTACCTGTTTGTCAAGAAGAGCTCATTCCTCAGCCTTCATAGTCTTAGGTTTTGACCTTAGAAGCGGCAGATGCAACTTCTTCCCATAAAGATAATCCTCAATTTGCATCCTCCAAAATCCAAAATCTGTGCCATTGAACTTTTCTATTCCAAACACCTTTCCTACTTCCTCTACCATTGCTCCCACTCAAACCTAACTCGAGGCTCTGATACCAGTTGTAGGGAATTAACCCGAAATTCTCAACCTATGAGAGACAAAAAATAGAGAAAACACACGCCAAAGAAAAACAATCACACGCACAAGACAATATTTACGTGATTCGGCAATTTGTCTACATCCACGGAGTTGCAGGAATTTCACTATTATCAGGGAAAAATACAAAGTGCGGTAGTACAGTATTTCAGTCTCTCAAGAACAACGACAATACAAAACCCTAATCACCAAAAAACAGTTTTACATCCTGCACACAGGATTCACAATGGGCTACAAAACGGGCCAAAACGGTTTTACATCCTGCACTCCATATTAGGCCTGTCGGCTAAAGCCTCCGCTCCATGGACTAAGCCTTAGAAAATCTCCCATTAAAAAACCACGCAACATTATTCGGGTCGGGTCAGGTCGTCAACTGAATCAAACATAACTAAGCTCCACAAAGCCCAACAATCTTTTCTATAAAACTAACAATAACTTACGTGTTTGAATTATTTACGTGTTTGAATTATTTTCTCATCTTATGATGGGATAACAAAAATTACAATCTCTGGTTCGTCCATAGGGTTCGTCCATGGGCACCAATTAGCCAAATGTTCGTATAGACCGTCTGAGCAAAAGAATCATCCATGGGGAAAGCACATGGACGATCACGTAACACCATCTATGGACAAAAGAGTCGTCCATGGACGACCACATAACACTTGAAATCCTCAAGTATAGACTCACTCATGTGTGTGGAGGATTCGAGCCACGAAATCTTGGAGCGGTTACCTAACCCATATTCATCGCCACAAATTCCTCTTAAGTATGTAACTTCCACTAGCGGTTGTAACTTCTATAGCCGTTGAGAAAGTTATGTCCGAATTCACTGATTTCCACAAATCTTGGGGAAGTTACTAGGCCAATAACTGCTCCAAGGTTCTCTATATAAGGACCGGTCTGAATCAAACCAAAGTAAGTGCATTCTGAGATTTTGCTTCTAAAAAAAAGTTGAAACTCTTTTACTAGAAGAAACTAACTTAGCCATCGGAGGGTGTTTGGCCGGTCCACTCCGGTCCCTTTGATAGTGTGTTAATTTTTGCAGACCTTCCACAGCCACTAGTAGCCCACCGAAGTCGGAGCATTCAGCCTACTGATCTTGTGCAGTATTAGTTGGCGCCGTCTGTGGGAATGAGAAACTTCGAGTTTTTCAGTTTTATCTTTCTACGACAAAAGGTTGTTTGGTTCGGACAAGATCAAGGGCCACTAGCCCAGGCCATCAAGAGAGTAAGGATGCTTCTAGCAATCCTCATCGAGATCGCCAATCAGCGCCTGTTGCGTAGCCGCCTTCCATCCAACATATACAATCCATGGCAGCCGCCATGGCGGAGTTAACTCGTCAAAACCAAGAGTTGACTAGGGAGATCAATCTGAGGCAGCATCGTGAAGGATATGATGAAGGACAAGCCCAGAGTCAAGAAGATAGAGGGGGAAATGCTGAGCCCGAAAGTCAATCAAGAGGCACCACTTCGTGAAGGATGCCATACTTGGAGAAGGAGATGGATCAGATGAGAAAGGTTATGAACGAGATGAGGGAGAACATGAGAAGGGAAAATCCTGTAGAAGATTTGGTTCATCGAATAGATTCCCCTTTCACGGCTTCCATTAATGGTCATCCCTTGCCCCCAAAGTTCAAAATGCCTTCCTTGGATTCATATGATGGAGCACGTGATCCTTTCGATCATATTGCTACTTTCAAGACTACGATGCATCTCCAAGGGGTTTTAGACGAGATTATGTGCAGAGCCTTCCCTACTACCCTTAAGGGACCAGCGCGAGTGTGGTTCAGCAAGATACCTCCAAGCACAGTCAGTTCTTTTGAAGAGTTGAGTAAGTTGTTTGTCAATAACTTCATTGGAGGGCAAAGGCACAAACGTTCTTCGTCCATCCTGTTAGCCATAAAACAAGGAGAGAATGAAAGCCTGCGGTCATTCATCACTCGTTTCAATAGGGAAGCCCTCACGGTGGACGAGGTGGACGACAAGTTATTATTGGCAGTCTTCCACAATAGGGTTAATTCGAACTTATTCATCCACAAGCTTTATGAGAAAGAACCTCAGTCCATGGATGAACTCGTCCATCCAGCCCAAAACTTTATGAATGCAGAAGATGCAATCATAGCTAAGAAGAGGAAGAGAGCTGAAAGAATGGAAGGAAACCCCACGCGCCACTCCGAACAAGGTCCTCGTCCAAAGAAGGGACGAACGGAAGATAAGAAGGACCGAGATAACAAGAAGCCAGGCCCCCCAGCAAGGAATCAGAATTATACACCCTTAAATGCCCCACTCAATCAAGTGCTCATGCAGATCAAGGATGATCCTTCCTTGAAGTGGCCAGAGAAGATGAAAGGAGATCCTAACAAGCACAATAAGAATAAATATTGTCGCTTCCATAGAGATCATGGGCATGACACGGACGAGTGTTATGACTTGAAGTAACAGATCGAGAATCTCATTAGACAAGGAAAGTTGAGGCACTTCGTTGGAAGGGATTATAAAGACAAAAAGTTGAAGAGAAAGATGGAAGAATCATCACGGCCCCCACTTGGAGAAATAAGGATTATCATAGGAGGGACTTTAACAGGGCAGTCTTCAAAGTCAAAGAAAACGTATCTCAAAGTGGTGCAAAACGTCCAACTCTCTAGACGATCCCCAAGGACAAGAGGGATTGATGAGCCAATTATTTCGTTCACCGACGAGGAAGCTGAAAGAATCCATCATCCACATGAAGATGCAATTGTCATTACCTTACTTATCGCAGATTACACAACTAGGAGGGTATTGGTGGATAATGAAAGCTCAGCGAATATATTGTACTATCCTGCCTTCTAGCAAATGAGACTTGGACGAGATCAACTTCGTCCAGTATGTTCGCCATTGATAGGATTTGGAGGAATGAAAGTGCAGTCTGTGGGCACCATTACATTGCCTGTAGTGGTGGGATCATACCCACATCAGATAACCAAGAAAGTCAATTTCCTCATGGTGGATTGTTCGTCCTCATACAATGTTATTATTGGAAGACCAACTCTGAATAGTTGGAAGGTAGTAACATCTACCTACCATCTATCAGTCAAATTCCCTAATGAGTACGGGATAGGACAAGCACAAGGAGATCAATTGGCAGCTAGAGAATGTTATTTAGCCATGATGGCTTTGGACGAGCAGGTGCAGACAATGAGTATTGAGGAAAGAAGGGTTGTTGTAGAGCCCACTGAAGTACTAGAAGATGTTCTTTTGAAAGAAGATAATCCTGAAAATTTCACAAGAATTGGAACAAGTATGAAGGAGAAGACGAAAAAAGAGCTCGTCCAGTTCCTGAGGAAGAGTATCGATGTTTTTGCGTAGAGTCATGATGACATGCCAGGAATCGATCCAAGTGTAATTGCTCATCGATTGAATGTGTACCCCTCTTCTAAGCCTGTTCGTTAGAAGAAGAGGGTGTTTGCTCCTAAACGAGATAAGACTATCAAGGAAGAGGTTGAGAAACTGACCACAGTACAGTTCATCAGGGAAGTCTATTACCCGGATTGGTTAGCCAATGTGGTGATGGTGAAGAAGGCAAATGGCAAGTGGAGGATGTGCGTAGACTTCACTGACTTGAACAAGGCTTGCCCTAAGGATAGTTATCATTTGCCACGCATTAATCAATTGGTGGATTCTACAACTGGTCATCAGTTGTTGAGCTTCATGGACGCCTTCTCAGGATATAATCAAATAAAGATGGACGAGGTTGACCAAGAAAAGACCTCCTTTATTACCAATCAAGGTTTGTTTTGTTATAAGGTGATGCCCTTCAGTCTAAAGAATGCAGGGGCAACTTATCAACGGCTGGTGAATCACATGTTCTGTCCACAGATAAGACGAAATGTGGAGGTGTACGTTGACGACATGCTTGTGAAGAGCTTAGTCAAGGAAAGCCATTTGGACGATCTACAAGAAACCTTTGAAACACTTAGGCGATATAAGATGAAACTGAACCCAAGTAAATGTGCATTCGGAGTATCGTCAGGAAAGTTTATAGGATTCATGGTTTCACAAAGAGGAATTGAAGCAAATCCAGACAAGATCCAAGCCATATTGAACATGGAACCACCGAAGAACATCAAGAAAGTCCAATCCCTCACTGGGCGAGTCGCTGCTTTGAACAGGTTTATTTCAAAAGCCATAGATAAGTGTTTACCCTTCTTCAAAGTCCTCAGGAAGGCATTCGAATGGACGGACGAGTGTCAAAAGGCCTTCCAAGATCTAAAGAACTATCTTACCACGACTCCATTGTTAAATTCGTCCGTGCAAGGAGAAAAACTATATCTGTACTTAGCAGTGTCCCCACATGCCGTGAGTTTAGCGTTGATCAGAGAGGAAGGAAAGGTGCAAAAGCCTGTGTATTACACTAGCCGAGCACTCAGAGCAGAAAGAAGGTACCCACTGATAGAGAAGTTAGCTTTTGCACTAATAACAGCTTCTAGGAAGTTAAGACATTACTTCCAAGTTCATGTCATCAATGTCATGATGGACCATCCGCTCAAGAAGGCAATGAACAAGCTGGAAGCTGCAGGACGACTAATTCAGTAGGCAGTCGAGCTTAGTGAATTTGACATTCGATACCAACTGAGAAATGCAATAAAAGCTCAAGCCCTGGCAGATTTCATTGCAAAGTTCACTTCAAGTTATGAGGACTTAAGCGGAAGAGAAGACAATAAAAAATGAGTTGTCCATGTAGATGGATCGTCTACACTACATGCAGGAGGTATAGGAGTTGTTTTACAGTCACTAGAGGGAGAAAAATTAAGGCACAAGGTTCGCTTACAGTACCAGACAACTAACAATGAAGTGGAGTATGAAGCCCTTCTTAAAGGGTTGGAGTTGGCTAAATCTATAGAAGCAGACTCAATACTCATCTTGGAAGACTCTCAGTTGGTCTTAGGCCAAGTAAATGGGATATGTGAAGCCAAGGAAGACAGAATGAATAGATATTTAAAGAAAGTGGTACGCCTTGTGAAGAAATTCAAAAAAACTGATTTCGTTCAAATCCCAAGGGAAGAGAACGTAGAAGCAGATACTTTGGCAAAGGAAGCCTTCGCGAATGAACCAATGGACGAGTTTGATGAAATACAATACATGCCGAGCATAGACTTCCTAGAAATGTTGCAGATAGAAGGTGAGGAAAATTGGATAACACCGATAGTATCATACCTGAAGGACAGAAGGCTTCCAGATGGGAAGGATGAAGCCAGAAAGCTCAGGATTAAATCAGCCAGGTACATCCTTATGGACGAAGTGTTATACAAAAGAGGTTTTTCCCGGCCTTTACTAAGGTATTTAGCTCCGGACGAGGCGAATTACGTATTGAGGGAGGTTCATGAAGGAGCATGTGGTAACCATTCAGGAGCCAGATCACTCGTCCACAAGGTCATCCGTGCAGGATACTACTAGCCAACCATCCAAGCTGATACTAAGGCATATGTTAAGGTATGTGATCAATGTCAACGTTTCAGTAATATTCCTAGACGGCCATCAAAGTATCTTACCCCAATGATGGCCCCTTGGCCTTTTGCACAATGGGGATTGGATATTTTGGGCCCCTTTCCAACTGGAACTAGGCAAATGAAGTTTTTAATGGTGGGAATAGATTATTTCACTAAGTGGGTGGAAGCTGAACCCTTAGCAAAAATTACACAACAGAATGTCAAGAACTTTGTCTAGAAAAACATCGTATGCAGGTTTGGGGTACCTAGAGTACTAGTGTCTGACAATGGACGACAGTTCGACAACACACTTTTCAGGGATTTTTGTGAGCAATTGGGAATCAAGAATCATTACTCCTCACCCTCCCACCCACAAGCCAACAGGCAGGTAGAAGTAGCAAACCGATTCTTGTTGAAAATCATCAAGACTCGACTTAAAGGGGCAAAAAGAGTATGGCCAAATGAATTATCAAGTGTTTTGTGGGCTTATAGAACAACAGTGAGGACCCCCACTAGGGAAACTCCTTTTAAACTAGCCTATGGAAGTGAGGCAGTTATACCTGCAGAAGTGCACATGGCCAACCACAGGATGATGAAGTATCAAGATGAAGAAAACAAAGAACAACTTTGTCTAAACCTCGATCTTATAGACGAGGTGAGGATGGACGCGGAGCAGAGAACAGCAAGGTACAAAAATCTTATGGCAAAGCAGCATGATACCATGGTGAAACCTAGGCGCTTCAACATTGGGGATCTTGTCCTTAAAAAGGTTTCTTTGGCCACTAAAAACCCGGCCCACGAGAAGCTAGGACCAAATTGGGAAGGACCTTACAGGGTCATCAACTGCAAGAGGCAAGGATCCTACTACTTGGAAGCCTTGGATGGACGGAAGCTAGAGCACCCTTGGAATGTTGAACACCTAAGAAGATACTATCAATAAAGGGTAACCATGGATGAACATTGCCACGGACGAGATCCTTGGACGTCTGAAGTAATGTGTTGTTTAGTGTTATTTTCTCTTATTTGCTTATTACTACTACTATGTGTTTTGTATGTATTAATATTTTGTGCTGCTCATGGAAGAATTTGTGTTGTATAAGTATTTTTAATTCCCTAAAAGCACTAGCTCTCAAGCATGTGCCATGCCTGTGGACGAATGTTTGCATAGTTTGGATTTTCAAATATATATATGATGTATTTTCAAGTATATACATAATTGTATGGGAATTCTTCATTTTTTGTAATTTCATTCAGAGTGATCCACGAAAGGCAAACATCAAGGATGAATAAAATCCTTGGACGCAAGGATGTACCGTCCACAAGCTTTCCTTAAAGAAAGAATAAAGCAACAAGAATAAACCTAAGGTATGTCCGTCTAAAACTTAAGATGAGATGAAGCCTAAGGAATGATTGTCTAAACCATGGACGAATAAAGATTGTGTAAAAACACAAACCCATAGACGAATCTAACCAACTTAACAATCCAATGCAAGGACGAGCATTTCCTGGGAACGATTTAGCTAAGGACAAGTAAATGATTATCCCAAATTTGGATAACGAATAAAGCCAGTGAAGAGGTACGTCATTTATGAATGATCTGTACTTAAATGGCAAACATGAAGGATTCATTTTACTCTATTTTGGTGATGCATGAAGAAATTCACCCATATACTCAAGACGAGGTAAAATGATTTCCTAAGTGGACGAACCACACAACCATGGAAATGATATGGACGATGTAAATAAAGTTCATACATAAAACTTTAAAAGTATTCAAACATAATGAAAGGTGAAAATGGAAAACATTCATTCATTCATTCATTCATAGAATTTAAAGAAGGATGGACGACCAACGTCCAAAAATCCTTAAAAGTTATGTAAAGACAATATAACTGATTGTATATAAGGTTCATCCATAAACTTAGACGAGATAATTGTACTTAGATAAACTTTAATATAAAAATAAAAAATAAAAAAATAAAAAAAGCAAAAACAAAGCCCAAAACAACGGGCACCTCCAATAAAGATAAAATAAATTTTCTAAGGAAAATATAAAATTACTTGGATAAACCACTGGGGGCATTGGCCCCAGACTTGGGATCGTCTTGGGTCACTTCGTTATTAGCATTGTCCATTATGTTGACGTCCTCAGAACTCGTCTGCAACAAGGAGCTTTCAGTAGCAAGGGGAAGCTTGAAAGAATCAAAGTCCAGGTCAGGAAATGTTTCCTTGGCATCAACACGAAAGTCCTCATAGCCAGCTACATAGTGACTGTCTAGACGATTCTTGTACTCGTCAGACTTCTTGAAGGCTGCTATGGCTTCCTCACGTGCTTTCTCCAAGGACGAGGCAAACCCAGAGACTTGTCCTTCCAAGTGAGCAATACGAGTGTCTTTTTCAAGAGCATCTGTTTTAAGCTCCTCCACCTCACTCTTCAGCTTCGTCTCACTTGCTTGCAGACGATTAAAATCTTCAGTCAACCTAAGCACCTCCCCCTTTTTCAGCAGAATTTCATTATTCAACTCCTTAGCCTTATCCTTAACAGTCTTAGCCTCTGAAGCAAGCTCCTTCGCCTGGCAGGTCGCTGTATAAAATTTTGACATAGCCTGTGTATAGACGAAGGGAAGTTAGACATTTTTATTTGAAAATTTGAATGAAAATACACAAGGACGAATGAAACAAACCTTAAAGAGGTCATGGATACCGGAACGTTCAAATTCTTTCATTGACATGTTATAACATGAATTAACTTCATTTTCAGTAATTAGTTCTTTGAACATCCTCCATGCATAACTCTCGTCCAGCACCAGGTTGGAAGGACGCTCAGATGACTCTAACAGATGAGGCTTGCGAGGAGTCTTGGCTGGAGGAGAAGGATCAGTTTGGACGGGAGGAATTGTTTAGACGGGCTCCACATCTACTAGAGGGTCGTCCAGGTCTACCGCTGGAGGTGCAAACTTGGGGACCTTGGGAAGAGAAGTCTTAGCAGGTTTTTGCTTCTTAGGACCTCGACGACTTGGAAGGTCGTCCAGATCCACAGCACTAGATATAGACTTAGACTTTCTCTTCCCTGTCTGGAAGGAAGATTTCTGGACGACTGGAGGTGCAGTGGCATCCTCGTCCCCACTAGTGATGGTTTTTTCTCTGTTCTCCCTCATCGTAGCCATCCCTGCAGCGAGGAAACTCAAAGTTAAAAATAAAAAATAAAAAAAGAAGAAGAAGAAGAACGGACGATGCTGACTTCGACGAGTGGTTTCCTCGTGACCAAGATTTTCAGCAGTAGGTATTGGGCCAAGTCCCCACGTAGCTAGACGACTGAGAGTCACTAGATCATGAAAAGTTCTCCCAGGGAAGGTACCTACTTGGTCAATTCGATCCAAGTAAAGTTTGTCCAAGCGTGGACGAACAACAGCTGCATCAATAAAGAAAAAGGGTTAGACGACTGAAAGTTGGAAAATATGTAAAGAGAAACAAAATAAAATGGAAAGGAAACATACCCTCAGGACGAAGGCGACCTAGAGGGCTGGTAAAAGGTGGGAAGGGGGCATTACCCACATCAACTAGGTCCCCAGCCCAATTTTCAGAAATAATAAAAAATTCTTTTTTCCAAAGCCTGTCAGACGAGCTACGACCCTTTATTAAACTATAGTAAGAGCCCCTGGACGAGAACTGGTAAAAACCAGCAATTTCTTTATCTCTCAGAGCTTATAACAATAAAGGAACTCGTCCACTGTAATTGGACGGTTCCCTTCCAATGCCACACGCCATAGTACTTGCATGGCAACTATCGTCCTCCAACCATTGAGGTTGAGCTGGTTAGGTCCAATACCCAACCTATGGAGGAGGTCTCTGCAAAAGGAATTTAGAGGAAACCTAACGCCAGCTAAAAGATAGGAAGTATATACCCCTAAACCAGAGGTAGGAGAACAACACTATTCTCCGACCTCAGGTAGACGAGGGTTAAGCTCCCTAGGAATCTGGTATCTATCTACAAGAGTTTTTAACTTGGCAGCATCTAAGGTGGACGCTACCTCTAGGGCACCACTATAAATAACGTTTTCTTCATCCTCTTCCTCGTCTTGAGGAGGGCTAGGTGGCTGTCTGGACGAGCTAGCCCCAGATCCAGAAGTCATCCTACGTTGTAGTTCCTGAAATTTCTCGAAGGGAATAGTAGGAACTCCAGAAGAATAATGCTCGTCTGAAGAATCACTACTGGCTATACTACTTTCACTACTCTCATAACTACCCTCACTCCCAGAAGAAACGTCCTGGTACTCGTCTATCTCCTTCTCTAAACTACTACTAGACGAAGGCATGACTGAAATGAAGAAAGATTAAGACGAAAACCTAAGAAGGAAGAGGAAATACCTGACAGAACTAGGAGGAAGGCTAAACGAGGCTCTTAGACGAGATGGCAGAAAGAAAATTGTGAGAAATGTGAGGGGCAAGAAAGAGAATGTGCCTATTTATAGGGCCCAGAAGTAGGGTCAACAAAGCGACACCATCCATTAAGAAGATGACACGTGGCAGTCCCTTCGAAAAACGCAATCGACGCAACAAGTCAACCAATTAAATCATGCTAAGTGGATCCATAAAAAATAAAAATAAATAAAAAATAAAAAAAAGGAGTTAGGTCAAAACCATAAAGGCGTGAATTAAATCCCCACAATATCCTTGGACAACCCCTAGACAAGGGGGCAACTGATGGGATAACAAAAATTACAATCTCTGGTTCGTCCATGGGCACTAGTTAGCCAAATGTTCGTATAGACCGTCTGAGCAAAAGAATCATCCATGGGGAAAGCACATGGACGATCACGTAACACCATCTATGGACAAAAGAGTCGTCCATAGATGAAGCACATGGACGACCACATAACACTTGAAATCCTTAAGTATAGACTCACTCATGTGTGTGGAGGATTCGAGCCACGAAATCTTGGAGCGGTTACCCAACCTATATTCATCGCCACAAATTCCTCTTAAGTATGTAACTTCCACCAGCGGTTGTAACTTCTACAGCCGTTGAGGAAGTTATGTTCGAATTCACTAATTTCCACAAATCTTGGGAAAGTTACTAGGCCAATAACTGCTCCAAGGTTCTCTATATAAGGACCGGTCTGAATCAAACCAAAGTAAGTGCATTCTGAGATTTTACTTTTAAAAAAAAGTTGAAACTCTTTTATTGGAAGAAACTAACTTAGCCATCAAAGGGTGTTTGGCCGGTCCACTCCGATCCCTTTGATAGTGTGTTAATTTTTGCAAACCTTCCACAGCCACTAGTAGCCCACCGAAGCCAGAGCATTCAGCCTACTGATCTTGTGCAGCATCATCTTATATTGCTCAATTTTATCCTATGTTGAGAAGTTTTATGTTTAGATGTTAACAAAACATCAAAATGAGTTCCTTTTCTAGCATAATTCAAATATGAGTATGTAAGCTATGCATTCTCCAAATGAAATCTAAGTAATTGATTCTTAAATATATATAAAAAAAATTATAAAAAATTAAATAAATAAAAAGTGCAACCCACTTTTTCTACTACCCTAAGACTTGTTTGTGTCTTTTGTTTCCTATTTGAGAAGATTTTTTTGTTGATCAATTCATTGTTGCATACCACAATCCAATCAACTTTCTTTACGGCTGCTTTCAATAGGAACTACAATTATGGAGAAGTCGGTAAAGATCTAAACCTCTCCCTCTTGAACTATCTACATATCAAAAAGTTTAACATATCATAAAAAAAAAAAAATAATAATAATAATAATAATAATAAAAGCATTATTATTAGCAAAATAGAAGGTGTCCTAAATTCTTAATAAAACGGTTATATGTGTATATATTCTTGGAATCTTCAAAAATGATGGGGACAAACATAGGCATATAGCATTGAGGGAAGCTTTTGGAATTTTATTCCTGAGAATTTTCTAAATTTACTGTTGAGACAAGTTTTTGAAATATGAATAGTTTTGAGAATTTTTTAAGATCCAAGAAACTGACAAAATTAAACATAAAGTGGTTTCATATAATTATTGGACATTTAAAAAATATCATCCTCCCACTCTCTTTATTTCTTAAAAAAAAAAGGTCAAAATGCAAAACTCACCCTCTAAGTTTCACCACTTTTCATTTCAGTCTTCTAAGTTTGGTTTTTATCATTTCAGTTCTCTAAGTTTCTTTTTTCTCAATTAAGTCATCAATTAACAATCCGTTAGCTTCTGCCGTTATCCTACCCAAACAATGTTGTTTTTATCAATTATTTAATTTATTATTTATTTACTAATTTTAAGAAAACGTTAATTTTTTTATTTTTTTTAAAAAAAAACCTGAAATTGGATTAACCCACATCGTATTTGGTCCTTGGAGATAAAAATTGGAAGAACAAAATTGAATCCCTAGCCCGATACTGAGAGACTGAGATGGAGAAAGAATGGGAAAGAGAGAAAGAGAAAATAGTCTGGTCTAACACAGCAAAAGTTAGAACTAGGCAACTACTAAACATGCCAGCTTTCTTGAGACTTGAGAGTAAATAAGAAATTTAAATTGCAATCACATATCATCATAATGCACAAATCATTAACCAAGCAATTGAAGGAGAAAAATCAACAATCAAATTGACAGAGTTCCCAATAGCTCCACTTGAAATAAAATGTCAAATCTTCACTTCTAATACCTAAAAGATACATAGATATCGCCTCACTATGAGAAAATTGCTACGTGAATCTAATGCCTAAGATACCAACTCTACTGCTACTAAATGAATTGAGAAAGCCACTTGAAACCATCTATATACTACTTGGAGTAGTATGATTCAGCCACAAAAACCTCAAGGGGACGGACATTTGTTGCCAACTCTACATTACCCTTCCCGGTGGTGACATTGGTCAGGTGGAGCAAGGAACAACAGTCGTTTTCTGAGCAAGTAGATACATCTCTTGTTGCGCCTAAAATAAGACACCCTTTCTTCATCTAATTTTTGGGTTTTTTTATTTTTATTTTTCTAAACTAACATTTCTTAAAATTAAAAATAATAATTTTAATCTTAATTTTAACGGCAATAGCTAACGGATGGTTAACGGAGGACTTAGTTAAGAAAAAATGAATCTTAGAGGATTGAAATGATGAAACCCAAGCTTAGAGGACTGAAATGAAAAATTGTAAAACTTAGAGGATGAGTTTTGTATTTTGGCCAAAAAATTATTATTAGCTAAATAAAAGGAAATATTAGGTATTTAATATTATAAATTATTATTAAAATGTCTTTTTTATATGGATGTATCACTAATATCATTTTTGTTATGTATCAATTAAAACAAGTTATATCAATCATGGTAAAAAATAAAGATTTTATAACTCTAGATTAATTTTTTGAACAACAAATTGAGTAATGCTACATCCACAATAATTTCAAAATAAGTCCTAGATGTCAAATTGTTATTAGTGGGTAAAAAAATAATATTAATGATAAACTCAAATTAAAACCAATAATAACTCATCGCCTATACTCTGATGTGAAAATATTGCGATCTTAACATTACTCATAAAATAATTGTTAAAAAAAAAGTCATAGATATTTGCAATACACGTTAATGGTTGTTAATGGTTGTTGCATGTATTATTTGCATGATCGGTCAAGTACGCATGGCAGTGAATATACCAAGTCCTCTTTCTTTTTGTGCCCCACTGGAAAAGCATCAAACCACTTTGAATTAAAATATTTACCATCCCCAAATCTTCCAATAGAAAAGAAATATAATCTTTTCCTTTTCTTCTTCTTTTCTCTCTCTCTCTTTGTAATTAATTAATTTTTTAATAAATTATAATTTCAATTTACACGTTAGAGCTTGTCCAAAACTAAAGCAAACCCTATGTTGTCATAAGTTTAGATTCTTTCGAATTAAATCTTACAGTTTAAACAATATCTCAAAGCTATTAATATCAACAACAAAAAAGAGTAAAATAAAATGATGCCATGCGACTTGGATTAAATAATGTTCATGTAAATATTAAGCATATGTATTGAAATAATTACTTGGGATTGTTTTATTTAAATACTTTCTATTAATAATGCCACTATAACAAGATGTCTAGTTTTTATTGTATCGCATATGATTCACGTGTTTACGTACATTCCTTTTCGGAGAAACAATTCTACGTTCACACACTTTCGTCACAATAACAAGATGCCAAGTTAATTTTTATTGGTAGAGAAAACGATTTTGAAGGTGAATTCAGATAAAACCAGTAAATATTTATCCATTCGATCAATACTTTTTTGTGAAAAGGCTCCCGACAGATGACTCGCACCGTTGCGCGCACTTCACTTGACTACCTTTTCTTTACTTTTCCTTCTTTCACATGCACCCAGACCAAGTATAAATATATAGGGAAGGTACATACCTCTCTCCAAACTTCACCCCTTTTTGTTAATGTTACGTGCAAAAATGGAGTATAAATGTTCTGTAATCTTGACAAAGGCATTGATATTATTTGTGCTTGTCAATTGTGTCCACTCTGCAGCTGCAGCTGGGTCTTCACAGCCTGTAGAAAAAGCTTTAAATCCAAGTAGGCCGTGTGTTGCGTGTGGTTCGTGCCCAAAAAGTAAAGCGTCACCTTATGATAGACGAGGCTGTACTAACTGCAACACGGCTAAATCACGATGCTGTGATGGGGTCATTAATGAATATTTCCAGAACGACCAGTTTGAGAACTTGTTCTCAAACCGGGACTCCCTTGAGGCCCATGCAAAGGGCTTTTGGGACTACCACTCTTTTATCGCTGCCTCTGCTCACTACCAGCCCTACGGCTTTGGTACTACCTACATCAACTCCACCTTCTTTGGAACCAAAGAAGTCGCAGCTTTTCTTGCCCATGTTGGCACCAGAACCTCCTGTGAGTACTTCATAGTTTCTGTCTAGGGAAATTTAAATTTAAGTTTATGTGTGTGTGAGAGGAAGGACTTCTTTTCTTGTCTGGTTTTGATTTCATATGTGAGGGTTTAAATTTTGTTGAGGTTTGATCATACTGTGTTTGAACTTTGAAGACTCATTTTATTGTAGTTCTATGGACTGATTGGATTGGATCTTTTTCAATTTGAATAAATCTTAAGATATGATTAAATCTCTTTTTACTAATTCTCCTATTGAAGAATTGTTTGCGTAATTAAAATTTAAAATGAGCTATGGTCAATGACCCTTTGTTCGCTCACTAGCTATACAAAGTAAAACTGGATGATACTTTTTTTCAGGTGGAAATAAAGTGGCCAGTAAGGAGCCATTAGAATGGGGTTTATGCTATAATAAGGAAATGAATTCCAACTCGAATACTTATTGTGATGAGCATGACAAAAACATTTATCCCTGTGCTCCTGGAGTTGCATACTATGGCCGGGGTGCTTTGCCTATCTATTGATATGTATCTTTTCTATTACGTTAACATTCTTTATATTTATGCATTTGAATTATTTTCTCGTCTTATATTATTCAATTTAATCTCAAGTTGAAATTTCTATAGAATTTTTATGTTTAGTAGTTAATAAAACATAAAAATTCAAATGAGAGTACATAAGTCATGCATTCTTCAAATGAAATTCAAGTAATTGAGTATTGAAAAAAAAAATGTGCAACCTACTTTTTATATTACCCTAATATTTGTATGTATCTTTTGTTTCCTATCAGAGAAGATTTTATTATTGATCAATTCATTGTTGCATGCCACAATCCAAACTCTCTTTATTGATGCTTTTAATAGGAACTATAATTATGGAGAAGCTAGTAAAGATCTAAAGGTGGATTTGTTGAACCATCCAGAATACATTGAACAAAATGCTACCCTTAGCTTCCAAGTTGCAATTTGGAGGTGGATGACACCAATTATGGAGCATCAACCCTCAGCACATGATGTCTTTACTGGCTACTGGAAACCCACAAAGAATGACTCTCTTGCCAAGCGAGTTTCTGGTTTTGGAGCTACCATAAATGTGCTTTATGGAGATCTTGTTTGCGGTCAAGGTGATAATGAGTTCATGAACAACATCATATCTCATTACCTATATTACCTTGATCTTATGGGTGTTGGTCGAGAAGAAGCAGGGCCTCATGAAGTGCTCAGTTGTGCTGAGCAAGTTGCTTTCAATCCAACCCCTTCCTCGTCTCCTTGATCTTTCTTTAACTAATCTTTTTTTATATTAAGTAGTGCATTAATATGGTTCTACGAGCATATATATTAAGTAACCGAAGGAAAAGTTCAAACATGAAGAGGGAGTAAGAGCTTTTATAATCTGCTTGTATGTTTTTGTGTGAAGCTAAACTTGCTTAAACAATAAAAGTTTGTATGGATTGGCAGCTGCCTTTTGCTAGTGTTATTAACCTTTGAAATATTTTTGTTTTGGTTTATTGTTATTGTGTAATTATTTAGAGTGGATTGTATAATATGTATTTTATTAGTAAAATCTTGGAATGTATCCCTCTTTTTTGCCTCCTTTGCTTATATCAAGCATAACGTACAAAAAATGAGCATTTATGTTGGTCTATAACTGTAAAATACTTGAGGTTTTATATTTTTTTTATTTTTTTTCAGGGTCTTAAGTGATAAGTCAATGGTAATGACATATTTTATGGTGTCACGTGTCTCTGGTTCAAATCTCAATTCTAGTAAAGTCATAAATTCTTTTTCTAGGGATTCAACCTAAAATTATTGACCTAATATTATCAATAATTTTCAAATCCACAAAATAGTACACAGAGTTTGTGTATAATGTATTCTTTGCCCATATATTTGACATAATTTATTATATACATTATGTTCTTGTATATAAAAAAAAATTAGATAGTTACATATAATTTAAGACAAAATATTTTCTTTCATTAAGTCAAGTCTAATGACTTCCCAAAGTGTATTAATCATAGTTAATTTTCTTTAAAATTTAATCCATATTTTCTTTTGTTAAATGAATTAAATATTACACATTAGACTATAATAATAGTTTCTAGAAAACTGGAAATGTATGCAAATCAATTAATTTGGAATAGATTAAATATTAAATGTCAATTTTGTATGCCCTAAAACATACAATATAATATATTAGAAGATAAATATAATAATAATGAATGAAAATTTCTTCTTTCGTTTATGGATATTACAAAGTAGAAGCACATGCCCTAAATTTTTATCCATAAAAGTCACAACATATTTTCTTCTAGTGAAAAGATGTTTTAAAAATTTTTATACAATCCTATATCCCTAATTCTATATATACAGAATGAATAAAAAATGCTACATTCACAATATTTTCTTAAGTGACAAAGTGTTAGCAGTGAGTAAAAAAGTTATGTCAATAGTATATCCAAATGAGAACCAGTAACATATTGCCACCTAAGATTGGTGTGAAAAATATTGTGAAAGTGCTATGGACATAACATTTCTCAATATGAATAAAAGTTTGAAGAAGAGCATTTACTTACAAGATTTAAGATTTAAGATTTATTGAGTAATATAACAAAAAAATTGAATATTAAAATAATAAAAAATGAGACATTTTTACTTTTGCAACATTACTTTGAAGGAAGTTTTGCAATAATTTAAGTAAATAAAAATATGAAGGGTTTATTTAACAAAATCTACACATACCTTAAAATTTTTCTCATTAAACTAAAGGAGGGGGAAATTTTTAAAAGTCAAGTGGGGCTATGGCCCCCCTCCCCCCTCTCTCCGCTAATCTCCACCTCTCCCTCTCCCTACTATCTACCGATAAAAAATTTTGACATAACATAAAATAAAAAATATATATATAATTAGCTAATAAATAAAAGGCATCTTAAATTCTTAATAAAACGCTTATATGTGTATTTATTCTTGAAATCTTATAAAATGATGGGGACAAAAATAGGCATATATCATTGAGGGAAGCTTTTGGAATTTTCTTCATGGGCATTTTCTAAAATTCCCGACAAGTTTTGAAATATGAATAGTTTTGTTAATTTTTTAATATCTTAGAAACTGACAAAATTTCCCTTAAAATATAAAGTGGTTAATTTCATTTTGATATTGGACCAAGAAAAAATATCATCCTCCCACTATTTCGTGTGAGTTTATTTCTTAAAAAACCATTATTAGCTAAATAAAAACATCATTACTCATAAAATAATTATAAAAAAAAATGCCATATCAATGGTTGTTGCGTGTATTATTTGCATGACCAGTCAAGTATGCATGTCAGTGATGTCACGTGAGTTATTGGCTGGCCCTTGTTTTTGATTTCTTTTACTACATTTTATATCCTTTACTAGATTCTAAAAATTTAGATTTAAATATTTAGAATTATATTTTTAATTGTGTTAGTAAATCGAGAACAAAACATGTTTAGTTTAGGTTTTTAGAAAATGCTTAAAAGTGGTTGTTTCAAGGTTCAAGTCTAGTTGATGATTTAAACCTTCAACTACGTTTTCAGAGCTTTTAGAGATTTTGGAGGTGCTTTGGTGAGACAAAAAAGGTATTGTGCCTTCCTCTTTCAAAATCACTACCTGAAATCATTCTCATATCATTAGATCAGGTAGATTTGAAGTTGCTGCAACAAAATCAACAATAGCTGATGATATAAACCTTTAAGGGTGGTCTTGGAGTCACAAACTGGAGAGTTTGTGTTACTAAACCTTTGAATGGTATCTCAAAGTCACAAGTAAGGGTGTTTGTGTTGGTGTAAATCTAAGGAGAGAAAGAGTTCATGGATTCGGAGCTTGTACGTGGTTGTATCAGTAAATTACTACTGGAGGTAGCAATAGATTTAGGGTTAAATCTGATTGTAAAAACTTCAATTCTCACTACAAAAAATGAAGGCTATAACCGCGTTTCAAAAACGCGGCTATAGACCCCAAAAACGCAGCTATAGGATATAGTCGCGTTTCCTATAGCCGCGTCTTTTAATCATGACTATAGGGTCTGAGCCTATAGCTGCGTTTGAGAAAACGCGGCTATAGACCCAGTTTTCCTTCATTTGGTTTGTCTATCGCCGCGAAACGCGGCTATAAGTTTTTTTTTCTTTGCTAAATCACAATTTCGTGCTAAATCAGAACTCAAAACAGATTATTTCGTTATGGGGGAAAAACATGGAAATAAGAGTTATGAGAGTGCAAATACATATTGAAATAAACAAATTAAGCCAGGCAATTCTAGTTAAAGAAGAGTGTACCAAATAATGACTGAATAGAAGGTCTCTTGGGCTTGTTGGTCTTTTTCTTCAATTGAGCTGCATTGAGGTTAGCCTCTAACAGTTAGTGAAAGCTAAGAAACAAAGTTTCAAAACAATTAGATACATCAGGCTATAATGGCCATTAAATAAAGTCAGTTTTTTTTTTTTTTTTTTTTTTTTGGGTATTAGTATCAACTCAAGCTAGGGACTACTACTGTGGGTGGGTGGAGGCAAAGGCCAAGAGGGGTGTGGTCTGAGTCACCAGTGGTATGGGGTGTGCGATGGTGTTTTAGTTTGGAGGCATTCTAAGGTGGCTGTGGCTGGTGGTTGTGACAAGATTCGGACTCTCGAAGACACCATTAAAGTAAAAAATAGACAAAAGTTAGATGCAGATATTAAATTATTACATTTCAATTGTATTTATTTATTTTTTATATATATAAGGAATGCAATTCTTATTGATATCAAAGAATATAGTCACCTAAGTATACAGGGAGTATACAGCTGGGGGGCAAACAATCAATCACGCAAATCACAAGAACCTATCAAGTCAAAAACAGAACATAGAGGCGGACTATGCTAAGCTGACATCCAAATCCAACAAAGTTCTAAAGAAAAATAATTTCAGATCAGGCATAGCTCTCTCTATGTCCTCAAAACTCTGATTGTTCTACTCTCTCCATTTACACCACATCAAACAATGCGGGGCAGCCATCCATAAATGACCATTTCGATGACGATAAAAAACAACTTGGCCAACAAGCTAACAACTCAACAACAAAATATCACAAACCAAATGGAAGCCCTATACCAACCATAATTCTCTTTCCATCCCAAACATAATTAAAGAGTTCAAAATTCTTGATTTTGCAAATCATTCCTCAATAGAAACATATCCGATGACCCGACCCACCTGGAGACCCGACCTGAACCGATCCGAAATCGGCCAACCCGACCTACTCCGGCGGTCGGCGGTGGATTTTCTCCACCAGAAACCGACTCCGGCGGGTCGGTTTCAATTTCTCTCCCTCAAAAACCCGAACCGACCGGCGAAAAACCCATAATCCGACGAAAAACCCAGATTCCAGAGAGAAACCCAGATTCCGGCAATAAAAACCCAGATTCCGACAATAAAAAACCCAGATCTCAACAAAAACACCCGGATTCAAGCACTATTTCACATAGATCCGACGAGATTTTGACTGAATCTAGCGAAATCTCATCGAATCCGGTGAGATTACCACCGGATCTGGCGAAATCTCATAGATTCCGATGAGTTTTTTGCCGGATCTGGATTTTTCTCACCTTTTCTCGCAATTTACTTGCTGTTTTCTCGTCGTTTTCTCAGATCTTTGATGCCGACCGACCCGTCCGCCAACCCGTTGAAGTCTGATCCGCCCGACCCGTTTACTCCGACGGTCGGCGGCGGGTGAGTTTTTCCAAAACCTGATTTTGTCGGGTCAGTTCCGGGTTGGGCACAGACCCGACCCGGACTGACCCGTGGACAGCCCTATTCCTCAGTGACTTTCCAAACTCAAAGATATACATGACAAAACAATTATAGAAGGCGCAAGAACCCTTATTAAGTTCTCCAAGTAAACTGCTTTCCTTCCTCTTCAATTTTAAATGATTATGCTCCATATTTGGCAAACAATTATTATATCCCAAAAAAATTCATTTGTAGACAATCTGCCAAATCCTATATGTATCCCACAATCCAAAAATTTTTGTCAAAGATAGAGAAATTCAAACTTGAAGCTCCACTTACCACTTAGGTGTCCTTGTAGCCACCACTTGCAAGGCCTCCACTCCCCCATCCTCTGGACACTCCATATGTCCAATTTCCCTCTGCATCCATAAATTCATATATCAGATGAAAAAAAAAAATTTAAAAATAACAATAACAATAACAAAAAAACTGCTTATTAATGATTTCACCCTTTATATAAAGCCTCTATCTCATTATAAAAAGGTCCAAAATTGTAGAGTGATGATGGAGATATTACATTCATTGCTACATCAATTTTTGTGCCTTATGTGGTAAAATTTATAATACCTTTAGCATTTTTCAAGATTATATGATAATAAGTGTTCAAAATTTATAAAGGGAATTTCAGATACAATTTAGATTAGGTTGGAGTTGGATTTATTATAAAAAAAAAATTAAAATTAAAATTAAAAATTAAAATTTTAAATTAAAAAAATATATATCTTTTACTGGGCTCCTGAGGGCCAACTACCATGTTGTTAGCTCTATGGGCTGGGCTTAAGCTATAAAGTGAAAGAATTCAACGGAAAAACAATTGGATTTTCCACACTCATTCAATCCCAATCACAAACACATAGTTCGTTCTTTGCTCTATACTTTTTCTGATTAGAAAAACTGAAAGCACACACCCATCACCCATGTGTCTCTTATAAACAATGACAACCTTTACTAATTTTAAAAGCATTTTCTTCTAACTACGACAGTGACATTATCTACCAATAAATTAGGCCATATCATATCATGATATTTCGTGCATGACAATTTTGACAATATATCTTGTTAGTTTCGTGCATGACATTTCTTTTTTTTTTTTTCTTTTTTTTTTTTTTCACTAGATAAATCATCAAATTATTAAAAGAGGGAAATTGCCAACTCCTTGTCAGCCATGCTTAGAAAATATGCCTATAAGTACTATAAAGATAAGACAACTAATAAGGATAAAGAAGACAACCATTGCAGCATGTACACCTACTGAATTCCAAGAAACCATCAAAGTTCATAGGGAAAAAAGAGACTTATCTTTGGGGTATGAGTGCTCCACTTGTAGAGTTAACAATATATACATTTCTTTTTACACACTGAAATAATATTTTTATGTAACCCAACAAATTGATTCAAAGTTTGAAATGACAAATTTGACCGACAAAAGATATGATCTCAAAGGTAGATTAGATCTACCTAACTTTAATCTCTAGCAAAGGATTCAGTTTGAGCCTTACCCATGCTCAATCCACAAACCCTTCTTCAGAGTCTAACCAATGTAACAGTCCGCGGGCCTCTTCAATGGTTGCCCTTCCTAATAAAAGCAAGTCACTAATGCACATAAGTTTTGAACCAAACTGCATCATAGGGCGTCTTTGTCCATAGAAAGGGCTGCAATTAAATATTTACCTTTATTCAAAAGCTCATAGTCTACGTTAAGTAATTTAAGTAGAAGGACTTCTATCAATTTTTAGGAATACACAGAATTGGCATTTACCTCTCAAGCACCATGGTTGCAATGCTTTCCTTCAACAAAGGCCCACCAAGGTGCAGTCTCCGTTCAAAGGTATGGTCCCCAGTGCCTGCAAAAAGAGGCTACAAGTTGTAGTGCAGATAGCTAACTACCAAATGTCAAATGCACCAAAGGGAGGAGGTTCCTCTAATGGTAAAGGGTGTAATTTGAAATAGAATTTTGAGATTTGGCAGGAAACTAGGAAATAATGAACATTGTTAATATCTGAAATTAGTATAACAAATTCAGAAATTAATCTGGAAAGTAGCACAAACAAGAATATACTCAAATGAATGTGTGCAGAAGGAATAAAAAATATTGTAGTTTTCAAAGTATCAGAAAGGTCACTATAATATCAACTGTAGTTAGTATAGAAATTCCCATGAATAATTAATTACTTGAATAATTCACAATAATGATGGAAGACACATCCTCAAATGAAAAATATTTGCATTTCAGTTTGGAATTAATAAACCAAAAATTAAACATTTCACCAACTGACTAATAACTACATTCTAACTGCCAAGAGGACAAACCTCAATATTTATTTCCCAATGGATACAGTATTTTCCAGCAGTATCATACATTGGAGGAATATAAACAACACCTAATGCAAAAACATATAAATATGCCAAAAATATTAAAAAAACTTTAGTTAACCTTTACCAAGTGTAGTTATCACATTATCCTTAAAGTTAGACTTCATTGAGGAATTTTCCCTTTGGATAACCCCTTGGCCCTGCATCCGAGGGAGGAAGGAAACCAAAAGCAAAAATGAAAGGAGTCAAACATTTCAAAAGGAAACAAATTATATCAAAACTAAAGGTTCCAATCAATTGATAGCCAATGGAACTAATCCAGAAGCCTAGCTCATGAAACGCACAGAAGCCAAGCTCATGAAACGCAAAGAAGCCATTCATTTACCCAGTCAAATATTAAAGCTTTGAGTCGTTTCCCTGCATTTAAACCAAAACTTAAAGTTCCAACCAAATTGATAGCCAATGGAGCTAATCCAAAAACCTAGCTCATGAAACAAATGGAAGCCATTCATTTACCAAGTCAACTATTTAAGCTTGAGCTGTTCCCGTATAAACATAACTTTAAACACCAGATTTTACTTCTTTGTTGAAATGCATAATTGGAGTAGGGATTTCAGCCAGCGTAAAGCCAATCCAATCAATCTAAACCAGCCCTCTTTACTTTGCTACATGTCAAAACCTTATTTGGTTGCAGCAAATCATCATAAGGCTGATAAAAACCCTGATGAATTCTCCAGTAAAACAATGTAAACTCAAATTAAGGCTTGACCAATTGAGAATAAAAAAATCCTACCATGAACCATGCACAAGCTAATACATTAACCACAGCACCAAAACCAAACACTTTGTGACAGATAAACAAAGCAATAAAACAAGAAACTCGCTTAAACGGTTAAACTCTCCATCAACAATGTAGTATTAAGCTAAAGTTCAATGCAAAGTCCCATTTCTGAATTACTGTAGAAGAAAATAAAACCAATATACCTGCAAGATGAACCACGCAGGCCATCTTCTGTGGTGGCACAAACTTGCGAGTAAGGAAAGCAACCCTTGCATTGTGGCACTCAGGAGGCAATGCACTTAGGAGCTGCTCATCACAAGGGGTCCTAAAGACCCCTTCTCTTAAACAAGCAGTCTTGGTCTCCCAAACTGTGTTCCAAACAGGTTTCACCAATGTGGGAGGCCAATTCTGACCAACCACTTCTGAGAAACCCAGAAAATGTTATTCACAATAGTGAATTAACAAAAGAAAATTTTGGGTTAAATGTCTATCTAAAGCTCAAAACTTTTACAAACAAACAATAACAACCCATTAGTCAGAGTATGAAAAGAATCAGATTTTTTTAGAATTTCTAATTAATTAGTAGATCTAGTCAATCGAGTATGACATAAAATTTTGAGAAGCCGAGTGAAAGTAAATTGAAATCAGATAAATCATAGAATGAATGAGAAATTCAAATTCGAATCCAAGCATAAAAAAATATACCTGCAAAGCATAAAAAAATTATTTATTTATGTTCATTTTCATGCCAATGTTTTGGAAGCAACAATGAAAACCACGTAATAACATTTTGATCTCTCAGAAGCAAGATCTTCAACCAAAATATGAAAATTTTATTCCATCTTTCAATTTAATTGGCATGACATAATTGGCATCCACTACCAAACTACCCCATCTAAACATTCAAGACACAAAAATGAATACCAATTCAATTTTCTCAGTACAGTTCAGAACACAAACTGACTACCCTTATCTATCCACATAAATCTCAGCCAACTCAAGCAATCCAATAAAGTAAAAATCAAAGCAGAACCACCAAAAAATAAATTCTAAACAAATCTAATCAAATACAACTTTCAAAGCTTAAAAAAACAAATCTTTAACAAATCCCATAACAAAAATGCTTTAAAGATTATAGTATAAAGAGAACCACCAGACACAGCCACCAAAACCCAGCACCGATCTCACAACCAGAATCACGCCGAATCAGCAACCACCAGACCCACGCCGATCTCGCAACCACTAGACACCATCACGGCAACAACCCACCCCACCACCATGGCAACACCATCAGAACCCACCCAAAATCAAACCCATTCCAAAAATCCAACCCAAACCCATCGGAACCCAGCCACAACTACGGCCCCATGCCATCACTGCACCTCCACAACCAAAACCCCCATGCCACCACGACCCAGACCCGCCGCAACCCACCAACCCAAAACCCACTCCCACACAAATCAAAACCCCACACCCACACCACCAAACCACATCAAAGACCACCACACAACCTAGATCAACCCACACCACAAACCGTCACAAACCCAGATCAACCCCACCATCACAGACCACCCTAAAACCACCGACCAGAGTGAGAGAGAAGAGAAGGAAACATTGAGAGAGATATACCTTGAATAGTTAGCAGATCGACGCAGGACAGGCTTTGTCGATGGCGGCACATCGAGCTTGATTGGCGGCGCAAGAGGCACAAGGATCGGCCGTGAAAGAGAGTAGGAAGGGTTGAGCTATGGATCACAAAATTTTCCACCTTTACAATGAGAGAGAAGGTGAGAGATCGGGTTTGACATCAGAGAGTAGTTACGGGTTTTTTTTTTTTTTTTTTTTTTTACCAAACCGGTGGCCGCGTTTAAACAAACGTAGCTACAGACATGCCTTAAGCCGCATTTATAGAAAACGCAGCTCTAGATAGGGCTTAGAGGCAGTTTGGATCCACGTCCACGGCTGCGTTTCACGTTTTCAGTTTTTTTTTTTTTTTCCTTGGACGCGCTTTTGGTACTGTTCACTGTCCATGAACAGTAATTTTAGGCTTATGAACAGTAAAAAATAGAGTAAACAGTAACTTTTTACACATTAAAAAATTATTTTTCTACAGTGTTTTCAGTTTTCAGTTTCAGCAAAAATAAGTTGTATCCAAACGGACCCTTAGGCCATGTTTTTTAAACGCAGCTTTAGGAAATATTAAAAAAAAAATTGGATGGGTCTATAGCCACGTTTTTAAAACGCGGCCTAAGCCCAACCCACAAAAGCACAGCTCAATCATCAAAAACCGCGGCTATAGAGCTGATCTTTGGGCTACATTTGTTAAACACGGCTCAAAGCCAGTCTATAGCCACGTTTTTGTAAAAGCTGCTTAAAAAAACACAGCTAAAGCTTAACTAAACAAATAGCCCTTCAAAGTTTAACTAATTTTGGGTCTTCAAAATATCATTTGTCTGCCATGGTAGAAGAACCCCTTCATGGCATGAACATGTTGTGAAATCAGACGTGGAGCAACTCAAACAACAAGGAATGTTCATAACCATCAAAGCTGTCCCTAGGATCTTACTTTCTTGTATTAAAGACACAACCCATTTTCCCTCAAAAAATCCCTACCACCGGCACAACGTACACAAAGTCAAGGACTCAGGGCAAAACTTACATACTCCTGCTCTAGGCTCTCACAAATGGGGTGGGTCTCATGGTAGGTCCCATGTGTGGGGCCTACTCCCTTTGTGAGAGCCCGAGGTAATATGTAAGTTTTTCCCCCAAGGACTCTGTAAAGTTGTAATTTACATCTATGTGTTTTGTTGGCTTTAATTTCGTGCCAAATTTGATTGTAGTTTTGTTCAATCTTTTGTACCATGTATTTAATGTGGGATTTATTTGTAAGGGTTGTGTGTGAGAGAGAGAGAGTGTGTGAAGACTCAAGGCAAATTGAAGACTGAAGTGTTTTCGCGGGTAGCTTGCGAGTAAGCATCCCGCGAATTGATGCATGTGCCCTGCACATGACTGGAATGTGAAGAGTCAGGACATGATGGAGACAACTGTGTTTCACGAGTGTCTTGCGGGTAAGACCTTCCCGCAAGATACCCACGAAACATTCTGTTTTGCAAGATTGTCATATATGATACACACTTTCTGTACCCACACTATATATACCCCCATTACCCACAGATGTTGAGGAGTACTTCTGAGAGAAAACCCTAGCCACAAACCTTGAGAGTTAGAGATTGTTATACCCACAATTCTTTACACAATTGCTTGTGAATTTTCCTCAACTCTTACCTCTCCATTTCCATACCATTAAGAGGTTGATAGCCCAAACACTTACCACATCCTTTCAGAGTATCAAGTGAGATTTTAGTGTTGCTGGGAAGCATTAAAAGAAGCCAGGCTTTGGCAAATACAATCAGGCGTATTGCAGGATCCGGAGAGCTAAACAAGACACTGTTCAGAGAAGCCTTGTTGGAGTAGGAGCTTGGAGGGTTTAGGTGCATCGGGTAGATTATGCTTAGAGGGTCTCTTGCTAACCCATGTATCCTAACTGATTGTCTAGTGGATCGATTACCGCTTGGAGGGCGACGGATAGGTTTTTCGCCGAGTTCTTCGGTTTCCTCTTCGATAACACATCAGCATGTTATCTTGTGTTTGCATTCTTCTTCCTTACTCTTTTACCTTTCATTTTACTATTGTGTTATAATGATTATGAGTTAGAGTAGCTTGTTTGTTTATCCACTCGCATTTACTCTATTCCGCATTTAGTATTAAGTTAGAGTAAAATCAATCAAGCCGTAACTTTAATTTGGAGGTCTAAATAGCTCTTGTGTTTTCACACATTTTCGAGCTCTCAGACTCAAGGTTCAATGTTTATATATATATGAAAGTTCAAATAGTGTGTAAAACACCTATGAATGTTTAGACCCCAAATACAAAATTACCAACACAAGCTTATACACAAACAATATATATGCGAAATGATGAATATAAGCTAAACCCAAATTGGTAAAACACTCCAAACCGAAATTAATCACAACCACAACAGTAATTAAAAGGTAAAGAGTAAGAGAATAGAGATACAAACACAAAGATAACAAGGCGATATGTTATCGAAGAGGAAATCGAAGTACTCGACGAAAACCTCTCCGCCGCCCTCTAAGCGGTCAATAATCCGCTAGAGAATAAAGTTGGGATACATGAATAGCAGAAAACCCTCCAAGCCTAATGTACCTAGTGTACCTAAGCCCTCCAAGCTTCTTGCTCCAACAGGGTTACGCCGAACCTTGTCTTCTCTAGCTTACCGGATCCCGCAATTGCCCATTGCATCAACCAAAATGAATTGGTCCCTTCTGAACTGCTTCCCAAGTACCAAAATACCTCCTCACTGATATGGGTATGATGAGATAAGGATTTGGCTAAATGTACCTTTCAAGGATATGTCAATGGAGAGGGTGAGAGTAGAAGAATTTGGAGAATCAAAAGATGAAGATTGTGGATGAGTCAATCTTGTTTTTCTCTAGGATTTCTCTCTTAAAATTCTCTCTAGAAGCTCTCTACATTTCGTAGGTATAAGGGTATTTATAGTAGAGTGTATGAGGAATGTGAAAAGTCAGTTTCAACCAAATAGGGCATTCTGGCGACTCAAGCTCGTGACTGGAACGAGTTGCGAGTTTGAGTCACGAGCTAACTGCCTGGCTAGACTGGAAGTTTTGTCCTGTAGTGCTCTAGCTGTCATGACCTTTCAGCTCCCCTGCATGCTTCACACGTGTACCACCTTTGGCGACTGGCCAGTCGCAGGATCCAGTTGCGAGACTCTTTGGCTAAATACAAGGTATCTAATTGCTAAATTACAAGCAAATTTGGCACGAAATAAAACCAACACATGATTGAATAAATTCAACCTTACAATCTCCCTCTTTGGCTATTCCATGACAAAACCCTAAAACAAACTCTAGACTTAACATGTGAGTTGGGAATAGTTGCCAAAACTCACTCACATCCTAATTCTAGAAACTGTGAAGCTCTTGAACCATACAAACAAGTATTTACTGAAAACAACAGCACAAGATGATCATTGTAAGCAAAAATCTTGAAATGCATATGGAGCAAGCACAATGCGATCAAGTAGTAAAGATTAAATCAATAAAGCATGGCTTGACCAAACAAGAACAATCACTATAAATAGTGATCACAATGAACATTCACACAAGGAATGAACATCCGGACATGCAAGCTAATAAGCTCAATGCAAAGTATCATTTGCATGTCCAACACTCAACTTATACAAAAACACAAGGTAATTGCATCAAGGATATAAAATCCAACAAGGGCACAAGAGTGAAGTACTAAAGAAAATGCATAAGATTAACTAAAAGTACTAAGCTACAAAGCAAAGGTACAACTATAAAGTACTAAAAATGAACTGAAAGATTTAAACCAATGTACCAAAAGTTTTTAAACAAACACAATGTAAATAACCAAGAGTTATAATAACTATAAACAACAAAGACCATAAAATAGCATAAACTAGGAAAGCTAAAAGTTTCTCCCCCTCAAAAATGATGCTCCCCCTCAAGAGCTACTCCTATTCCATATATCCTCCTTTTTGACCGAAATGGCCAAAAGGCTACTACTGTGTAGTGAAGCTGTCAAACTTTGCTGAAAGCAAATTCAGCTATTCTTGGATGGTATTCAGCCTGTCAGATTGCTCATTTTGGACATCTCGCAGCCTGTCAATCCTCTCAAGGATGATCTGAAATGCATCTGGAGGTACTGCAGAAGATGATGACGCTCGACTTCTTTTACCACAGCTTCGTGAGCTTGAGGGTTGTCCTTCTACTTCTGTCTCGGTATCCATAGGTTCTCCTTGTGCTTGATCACCCTCCTCTTCATCACCCGGAAGACGTACTTTGATCTGTGCAATTGTTAGAGCATTTATAGCTGGAGGAGTGGGCATGAGACTGATGTCTTGGGGAATTTCCACACCTTTTGCTCGAAAGACCCTCATGAGAAGACTAGGGAGAATCAGCTCTACCCTTGAAGTTGTCCTTGTTTCATCAGCAATTATTAAGTAGGCATGAGCACTAATATCAATGTAAGTATTCTCCCGAAGCTCCATGAGAAAAATGGCTCTAGCATTACTGATGGTGGTCATCTTCTTCACCGGGTACAAGTTGAACATCATAATGTATGTAAGACATCGAAGATCCGATGGAAAAGCCGTAGTGTTAAGACATTTGCCTTCTTGAACACCACCAACATGGGATTGAACCATTTCAATGGATAGCATTATGTCCTTGTAGTGAGTGAAATCATGCTCTAGATCCTCAAAACCAAGAACATCATCAATATCTTCCAAGTCAATGGTGAACTCATGGCCTCTAATCCAACAGTCGATTTCATCCTCTTGTAGAATGGCATTGGCATAGAACTCACGAATCAAGGGTTCATACACCCCAGGGAGATCACCAAGGAGCTTGTCCTAACCTCTATCTTGAAAACAACCTGGGATAAAGTAATCCTTCAAATCAGTCAAGTCCACAAATTGCTCTGGAATGATTGGAGCCTTCGCGTAGAATTGATTGTATCTTTCAAAATGTTGGATAGAGTGGAACCGAGTATTGTCCATTTTCTTCCTTTTGTCAGCACAATGTGCCGTAGTCTCTTCTTTTGAGTCATCTGCAAAAACATAGCAACAAAGACCACAACACAAGGCACAACATATGGAAACACCAAAGATTAGTAACAAGTTAGTAGCAATAAAATGGACTAAGGATAAGGCCAAAGATTAAACTAAAGCATAGTTCAATAGCAACAAGACATGAAAGGACACAAAGCATCAAAGCGCAATAGAGTCTTGGCATTAAGTCCACAAACATACCACAGTGTGTGTTGTGTTAACAAATAATACCATGTACAACCTAGGTCATAGTGAAAATCATATATCCAAACAAAAAAAATCCACAATCAGCGAAGCAAGGTCATCCCTACAGACATTGTATACCATGAAGTCCACAATAACAAGGAAAATGTCTATGAGACATTTTACCATGAGCATGATATGCACAACACAACACAAACAAGGTGTAATACTCAAAAGGAGAAACAAACATGAAAAGCATGTATAATAGGCATAATATTTCGTAAACCAACAACCCCAATCATCAAACTCAACAAAATATACCCTGACCGTATTAAACATCATATTTTCAAATCACAAATAAAAACACAAAATCCAAGATATCAAGGCAAGAATCAAGAAATACTTTGAGAAAAATAGAGAACCCATACATTTTCTTGAAGATTGATAAAGAGATGATGAAGAAAATGGAGGATTTGTTAGAGAACACGGTGAGTTTGGAAATGAGAGGAACAAACAAGACAAAGAACAGTCACAATGGGCGAGGGAAAAATGAAAAGTTTTTGAAAACTGTCTTGAAAATGACCCTTAAAGCGCAAAACACACGTTTTTCTCAACTGAAATGAGTTGCGAACAAGTCGCCAAAATCCCGTGTGACAAATTGTGAAAAATTTGTCTAAGTGTTTTTAGCAACTGGAAGGTCCACTCGCGAGTAAGTCGTGAAGGGAGTCACGAAACAATCTGAGTAAACTCACAAACCAGTCGCCAAACAAAGCCGCAAAAATGCTAAAAACCCAGAATTTTTGAAATTTTTCTAAGCCTTTTCCGCTACTGGAGGCTTGACTTGCTAGAGAGTCGTGAAAGCTTCTGAGTAAGCCACGATTGGGGTCTCGCGACTTGCTTGACCCGCGAGGTAGAGTCACCAAAACAGGGTTGCACAGTTTTTTAAATTTATGAAATTTTTCAAAACAAAAACACTTTCCAAAAACAATTAAAACACTCAAAAATATTTTTGTGTTTGATCAACATAAGATTGAGCATGTGCAACACATTTAATCAAGTACAATCACACAAATGAATAAGGCATTCATTGAACATAGACATGTGTGATATCTGTGGGTACCAAAAATGAGATAGTCTTTAGTCTAATGTGAAGTTTCAATGATCAATTCAACCAAGACATACACAATTAGCACAAGAAAAAGTGACTTATCTTAATTATAGAAGTATGCATATATGACCTCCCACAAAACTTGATAACATAATTTTGAAGCTTTTCATTTGGCTTCATACACATCATAACATTTGATCATTTTGAATCAATACAACTCATTTTGAGATCAATGCCTAAAATTTTTTATACTTCAATTTGATGAACAAGCCTTTGGCTTTTTGGGCATCATACATTTTCATAAAAGTCGCTTTCCCTTTTTCCTAATTAAATACTAGTATGTGCGATGGCTTTTACAGCTCATTATCTCTTTTCATTTTAAGATTTACATTGGTTGAGCTCTTTAAGCAAAAAAAAAAAAAAATGATGTGGGAAGATATATAGGCACAAGTCTATGTAAGTCTCAAGATCAACAAAACCATTGACTAATCATTCATGACAAGTTTGAAGATCTATTTACAACAATCACATAGATGTCAAGATTTTTCCCACAATGATATGAGTGCATAAAGAACAAGCCATGCTTGTAAATGCACAAGACCATTAGTGCGAAGGTACAAGGCAAAACATGCGTGTGACAAAACACAATAATGTCAATCAAACTTTTTGGATTTTCTACCTTTTATGTGTTTTTTGGATTTTTGATACAAAAGCAAGTAAAGATTGATCAAAACTTAAAAAACATTCAAAGCAAATAACAAACAAACAAAAATTTCAAAACATGCTAGAATGATAACAATGTGCACACAACCAATCAACGTTACAAAACATAGGAAGTATTAATGCATGTACATGTTGTAATGCTTATGCATGTGTACCCTTCTTCACCCACACGACATATGCGTTTGGGGTGATATCCCTAGAGGATTGAGTACTATCGTTGTGACTTTCAAACCTTCTGGTGAAGCTTGTCAAACAGCTGGTGAATGCATCAATCATCTTAATCACATCCCTCATTCCGGGATCACCTTCTTGACCTCTTGATTGCTCAGCAGTCCAATTCCCTTTGCCATTTCTTGGTCCTCTTGACCTTTGAGCCCTTGCATTCTTTAATGCTTGAAGTTTATGGCAATTAGGTCTAGTGTGTCCTTGAATTCCACAGTGATGGCAGAAATGTTGAGTTCTCAGACCTTTTTGTGACTTTGGAAGTGATTTCCCTTTAGCCTTAGGTTTGACCACTGATTGGTTAGGAGGCTTTGTCAAAATCCGTTGGTCAGTCACATTTCGCTTCTTCTCCGCCTTCACTTTCTCAACATTAGTGATTGCTACCATTGGTTCCTTAGCTTTCACAAACTTCATATCCTTGGACGTATTGGCACTCGAACTGCTCTCTTCGGTGTATCCCAATCCGCTTTTGTCGGAGAAAGGTTTTTAATGAGCAAGCACTTCATCAAGCTTTTTGGAGGAAACCCGCTCTACTTTAGCATTAGCTTGAATCACCTCAAGCTCAAGAAATTTGATCTTTGAATAAGTTTCGGTTAGCTCTCCATTCAGCATCTCAACTTCACACTTAGTCTCCTTGTACCGCACTAGAAGACTTCTGTAGTCTTGCTCTGCTCTCTTCATTTTCTTAATGGCTGCTTTAGCCACTTTTGCATATTCACCGGTCTTCTCAAGGAGAGAATTGTAGGTTTCTTGCAGTCCCACTGTTCTTTCATCTTCCTCATCATCGGATTCCTCTACTGTCCCCATCGACTCCACTTCAGTATGCTCACCAAGCTCTTCCACTAACACACTCAAATCATTCGAAGATTCCATAGGAGCAATAGTCATGAATGCAGAGTAGTTTCCCTCTCTATCACAGCTTTCTTCTGAGTCTGAATTAGAGGAGTCGGTGTCACTAAGAGTAGTGGCATACACTTTACCCTTCCCTCTCAAATAGTTGGGACACTCCTTCTTGAGATGACCATGACCGTTGCATTCATAGCATATGATTCCTTGAGAGGATTGAGAATCCTTCCCATCTTTCTTTTTAAAATCCTTTTTCTCATTCCAGGAATTTTGAAATTTTCCATTCTCAGCAAACTTCCCATTCTTTTTGAACTTCAAGAACTTTCAAAAGTTTTTCACAAGATACGCTACATCCTTTTCAACTTCATTCTCATCCGATGAGTCTTGAGCTTCCACTCTCTCATTAATTGTCTTTAGAGTAAGAGATTTGCTCTTCCTTTGTGATGGTAAAGATAGCTCATAGGTTTGAAGTGAGCCAATAAGTTCTTGAACTTTGATCTCATCAAGGTCCTTGCTCTCTTCAATGGTAGTAACCTTTGCATGGAAGCTTTCTGTTAATGATCGTAGAATTTTTCTTACAATCTTGGAGTCATCCGTCTTTTCCCCCAAGTTAAATTTCCCAATTACCACCTCATTGAGCTTCCCATAAAATGATTCAAATGACTTGTCTTCGCTCATCTTCAGCTCTTCGAAGCGTGTGGTGAGCATTTGTAGCTTGGTGTCCTTCACCCTTTTAGTTCCCTCATAAGTTGTTTCCAAAATTTGCCACGCCTCCTTGGCAATTGTGACATGAGAAATCCTATGAAACTCATCAGGAGAAACACCACAAAAAATAGTATTTAAAGCTTTGCTATTAGCATTAGCTGCCGCAAGGGTTGCCTTATTTCATTCGGATTTGGTGGCCTCTGGCCTAGTCCATCCAATATCTACAACATCGCAAAAACTTTCATCAATGGAACATAGGAATGCCCTCATATGGACTTTCCAAAATGTATAGTTGCTTCCATCAAAATATGGAGGAGCATTAAGAGATTGAGATCAATCCATCTCAAAAAGGGTCTAGGATCACACTTAAGTAATTAAACCACAACAAGTGCACCTGCTCTGATACCAATTGAAAGTTCAAATAGTGTGTAAAACACCTATGAACGTTTAGACCCCCAAATATAAAATTACCAATACAAGCTTATACACAAACAATATATGTGCGGAATGATGAATATAAGTTAAACCCAAATTGGTAAAACACTCCAAACCGAAATTAATAACAACCACAACAGTAATTAAAAGGTAAAGAGTAAGGGAAGAGAGATGCAAACAAAAAGATAACACGGCGATATGTTATCGAAAAGGAAACCGAAGTACTCGACGAAAAACCTCTCCACCGCCTTCTAAGTGGTCAATAATCCACTAGAGAATAAAGTTGAGATACATGAATAGTAGAAGACCCTCCAAGCCTAATCTACCTAGTGCACCTAAGCCCTCCAAACTTCTTGCTCCAACAGGGTTACACCAAACCTTGTCTTCTCTAACTTACCGAATCCCGCAATCACTCATTGCATCAACCAAAATGAATTGGTCCATTCTGAACTGCTTCCCTCACTGATATGGGTATGGTGTGATAAGGATTTGACTAAATGTACCTCTCAAGGATATGTCAATGGAGAGGGTGAGAGTAGAGGAATTTGGAGAATTAAATGATGAAAATTATGGATGAGTCAATCTTGTTTTTCTCTAGGGTTTCTCTCTCAAAATTCTCTCTGGAAGCTCTCTACATTTCGTGGGTATAAGGGTATTTATAGTAGAGTGTATGAGGAATGCAAAAAGTCAATTTCAACTAAACAGGGCATTCTGGCGACTCAAGCTCATGACTGAAACGAGTTGCAAGTTTGAGTTGCGAGCTAACTGCTTGGCCAGACTGGAAGTTTTGTCCTGTAGTGCTCCAGCTGTCATGACCCTTCAGCTCCCTTGCATGCTTCACACGTGTGCCACCTTTGGCGACTTGCAAGTCGTGAGACTCTTCTTGAGTGCACACATCTTGAGTTTTCTTCACACTCTCTCACACACTACCCTTACATGATTCCCACCTAAATACAGGGTATCTAATTGCTAAATTACAAGCAAATTTGGCACGGAATAAAACCAACACATGATTAAATAAGTTCAACCTTACAATATATATATATATATATGTATATATATATAAGAGACATAAGTCAAGATTCAAAGAATAAAATTCAGAGTTCAAACCTACAGCAAAGGTTAAAAAAAAGGAAAGTAAAGGAAGGTAGATTAATCATACCAAAATTGGGGGAGATTTGAATGCGTGCACAACTAATAAATGGAGAAAAACTTCCCAAAATATCTCTCTCTCAAACACATACATCAATACTTTCTATTTTTATGGTATTAGAAAACCAGTAGCAGCTTCCGTCAATTTACTTCATATTTTAGGATAAGAACCTACTTTTCCTCTTTTAGCTAACTACTTCTTCTTTTCACCTACATCAGATTTTATACTCTAAACACAATTTCATTTAAATATTATTTTTTTGGGTAAATTGCAAATTACACCCCTAAAGTTTGGGAGTGATTGGATTTTACACCCTGAATTCCAGAGTTTGGATTTTACCCCTTGAAGTTTGGAGTGTTTGGATTTTACACCATGACGTTTTAGAATTTGGATTTTACCCTCTAAAATTTAGGGTTGTTAGGATTTTACACCCTAACATTATGAAACTTTAGGGTGTAAAATCCAAACACCCCAAAACTGTAAAATCCAAACACTTCTAAAATATAGGGGGTAAAATCCAAATTTTGAAACGTCAGGGTGTAAAATCCAAACATCACCAAACTTCAAGGGGTAAAATCCAAATTTTGAAATTTTAGGGTGTAAAATCTAATCACCCCCAAACTTTAAGAGTGTAATTTGCACTTTTCCCTTATTTCTTCCTTAATTTTTTATTATTCCTCTCACTTTTCAAAACACCCACTTTTCTTTATCATAGTTACCAAGTCATAAAAATAATAAACAGATGTTTAAAAAATAAACAACGCTCCCTAAAGATAGAGATCAAATATAATTAAAATCTATATATTTGGAAGGAACTATGTGATGATCACAAGGAAATCAGTAAGGCTGAATGTCTCGAACGTTGATGATCTGTGTTACTTGGAATATCCTGAAAAGATGAACACAAAGTCAGAGGAGACCGATGGAGGCCGGCCAAAGGTCCTCCGATGATAAAGTCAGTAGATCCCCTAATTTCAAGTAAGAAGGAAGTACATATATTTTCTGTGGAAGTGCCTGAATGCCTTACCCTCTCATTGGCGAGCGCTTATATAGCATGCAGGGAACGGTTACTTGTTTGGTAACCGTTCCTATTGTTGAGGAGTTTGAAAAATTCGGAGGTAACTTCCATAACCGCCATGGAAGTTACATTATTTGGATCTGCATTCCGCGACGGTTTGTTGGACTTGACTTATACTGGTTCGACTCTCTCACGCTTGGTGGAAATTTGAGTCGTCTAAGGCTCAATGTGTTCAGGGTGTAATAACCTCGTTTGTCCTTTAAGGATGGACGGACCAGGTTGTCATGGACGAGGTTGTCCTGGACGAGCATGCTCCTTTTGCGCCCTTTCTTTGGACGACAGATATGGACGAGATACTACTATTTTTATTACATCATCACTATGTAAGCTAATGTAGTAGTTTCACTACAAGAAACGAGGGCTATAGCCGCGTTTCTTAAACGCAGCTATAGACCTTAAAAATGCAGCTATAGGCTATAGTTGCGTTTGGCTTATCCTGTGCAACAATAGCTCCTGCGGGTCTATAGCCGCGTTTTTTTAACCGCGGCTATAGGTCTCAACCTATAGCTGCATTTTATTAAATGCGGCTATTGATTGAGACCTATAGATGTGTTTTTAAAAACACAGCTACAGACCATGTTTAGGCTGCGTTTTAAAAACGCGGCTAAAACCTCTTACAGCTGCGTTTTTGAAACGCAACTATAGGTTTTTTTTTTTTTTTCTTAATAAATTTTCTGGGTTTTTTTTTTCCCTGCTAAATCAAAATCAAACACAAACCCAAAAAATTCAAAATTAAACACAAACCCAAAAAATTTAAAATGAAACACAAACTCAGAAAATTCAAAATCAAACACAAACCCAAAAAATTCAAAATCAAACACAACATACTCACAATACAAACACAACGTGCTCCAAAATACAAGAACACAAACCCATGAATCTCCTCTCATTCAACAAAACCAACCCAAATCCAACACCAAATCCATTCAAGGAACACAAAAGCACAAGCTTAGAAACACAAAAGAACAAGCTCAAGAACACAAACCCATTTAAACATAAGCACAATATCAGCAACACAATAGCACAAATTAAAAATCAAAACTCAAATCCAAATCAAGACATAGACACAAATATTGCTAGAATATCCACTTCATTCAAAATTTTCAGCATTTCCTCCATTTTCTTACTAACTAAACATAAAATAACACAAAAAAAAACACAAAAAAAAACACAAAAAAAAAAAACACAAAAAAGCAAAAAGAGAGATAATGGAAGGAAAAGAGGAAGGGGAATGGCTAACTAGTGTGGATGGCGTCAGTGTGAGTGGGTTAGCGTGGGTGGGTTGGCGGCATGGCTTCAAATCAATGTGCTTGAGATGAAGAAAAAAGGAAGAAAAAGAAAAAGAAAAAAAGAAGTAGCAACAAAGAAACAAAGAAAAAAAAAGAGTTGTGCTGGAGTGAAGAAGGAAGAAAGAAAAAAGGGGAAAAAAAAGAAAAGAAAAGAAAGAAGAGCCAAGGGTGTGACTTGCAGAAGAAAGAAAGAAACTAAGGAAAGAAAAAAAAGAATGAGCAAAGAAAGAAAAGATGAGAGTGGGGGTAGGTGGGAAAGTGGGGATGTCATTTGGAGTGATTTTTTTTTTTTTTTTGTTACCTATAGTCACGTTTTTAAAAACGCGGCTATAGGTCCTCCTTTTTATAATTTTTTTTTTATTTGGCTATATATTATATGCCATCCTTTTTAAATATATATATATATATATTATTTGATTAGACCTATAGCCGCATTTTTAAAACATGGCTAAAGACTTAACCTATAGCCACGTTTTTTAAACGCGGCTTTTGGTCCTTAAAAAAAAAAATTTATTTGGCTGGACCAATAGCCGCGTTTTTTAAATGCGGCTATTGGTCCTCCTTTAATAAAAAAAAATTATTCAACTAGACCTATAGTTGCATTTTTTAAATGCAGCTATAGGCCCTATCCAAAAAAATTGTGGCTAAAAACACTTACAAACGCGGCTATATGTGTTTTAAAAACGTGGCTATATGTTAAGTTTATAGCCGTGTTTCTTATAAACGCAGCTATAGGTTAGCTATAGCTGCGTTGTTGGTAAACGCGGCTAAAAAAAAAACGCAGCTATAGCCCGCATTTTTTTTAGTTTCTGGTTACCCATATTCACCCATTATCCTATTTTAGGTAACTTGCACTTGCTACCAATTCTCATCTCAAATCTTTGTCTTCACTTGTGTTCTTTATCATGTGAAGAACAAGCAAAGGAACAAGGGCAGAAAGACAAGTTGATCGGAAAGGCTTCAGTTTATGAGCTGAGGGAGAATCCCAAGAAATGTTCCAAGCGAGCACAACATTCCTCTCTCATAACCAATTAGTAACCAGTTAAACCAATTTGGTTTGCAGTTTTAGCAATTGAACTGTCCATAAAGAGTACTGAATCAGATTTAGGTTCAGTTCAAGGTTGAACTAGCCAATTCAATTCATCAATTTTTAAAACCATTCATGTTATGTAACTTCTGAGACCCATCATGTGGCATATACGAATCCTACATATATTTCCTCAATTTTTTGTTATGTAGGATTAATATGTGCCATGTGTTAGGTCCCACATGGCACTTAACAGGATAATCATAACAAAGTTAGACAATTGGTGTTTATGAAATTGAAACCAAACGTAGTGCTGGGCAAAATGAAACTTTTGTAACATTAGGGGCTAGAATGAAAACTACCCCAAATGTTAGGGGCTAAAAGCAAACTTTAGTGTTTTTTATAACAAGCAATTTAGGGCTGTCCACGGGTTGGGCGGATCGGGTTTGGGGTCAAACCGTCACTTGACCCGCTTAGGTCGGGTGAACAGATTTCTCATCCGTTGTTGACCGAATGGTCGGATGAAACCGTTTGTCTCGATTCTTCGGTTTGGCGGGTTGGATTCGTCGAGTGATCGGTTTGAAGGAAAAGAACAAAAAGAGAGGGAAAAATCAACCAAAGAAAAAGCTTGAAATGGCAAAAACCAAATATTTATGAGCTTGGAACGGAGATAAGGAGAGAAACGAGAGAAGATAAAAAGAAAAATGAGATTTTGAAATCATACTTGAGAGAGAGGACACCCAACACATGTTAACAAACAAGAAGCGAAACTCATCGGCAAACAGGAAGTGAAACTCGTCGGCAATGGTCATGGATGGTAGCGAAGAGTCAAGCTATGGTTTGAACATTAAAGAGAAATTATGAGATTGGGACTATGAATATGGAGCCATTAATATTATTGTTTTCATTTGGTTATTAAGATAAAATTGCATTGAGCCCAGCAACTACAATAAGACAAAGCTATTAATGCTCACGTGAATAGCTACTGCCTAACATTGATTCAAAGTTCAAAGTGACGTGAATAGCTACTGCCTACTAACATTGATTCAAACAATTTTTTTATAGTTAATTTTGTGGTGAAAAGCTATTGACATTGAATAGCTACTGACATAACAAAACTTTTTTGTAGTTAATTTGTGGTGAATAGCTATTGCCCATTGACATGACAAAACACCGAAGTCTATTTCATCAGGGAGAAACTTACCCACCCACGTGGAAGTGAAATTAAATCTGCAGATGGAGCAGTATTTTCGGTCGGGTCGGTTGCTACGGTTTTCAAACTTTTAAACCGTCATTCGAACCGAAATTTCGGTTTTTGTAATAGTTAGATCCACATCTGACAGACTTAGGTATCTGGAACCGACCGTTGGGCTTCGGGTCGGGTGAATTCGGTCGGTTTGGTCGGGTCATCCAACCGGTTGGACAGCCCTAACAAGCATGTTTTGAGATGTAGTGAGCCTTAAGGTAATCTGATTATTTTAAATTTTATTTTATATTATTTTGATTTGTGGTGGTCTGACTGCTTGACTTATTGTTAAAATGTTACAAGATTTTGTTGTAATCATAGACTCATAGTGAATTTCTATGAATATAACAACATTTTTGTAACAAGCATGTTTTGAGTTGTACTAAGAAAAGTTGTAAATGAACAAAACTGTTTATGAACAACTCAAACTCGGCTTAGGAAAAAGTTTGTTCATGTTTGTTTGCTTAGCAAACAAGCCAAGCTCAAGCACAAATTTAGGCTCGACTATTAAACAAGTTAAGTTCAAATAATATAATTTGTTTGTGAACAAATTAGTGAACTAGGAATCTTGATTTAACTATATACAATATTATATTTTTATATGTATACTTGTCTAAAACTATACTTAAATAAACTTGAGAATAGATTGTGTAATTTTTTTTTTGGAGCAAATAGATTGTGTAAGTTAATTTGTAACTGGGATCACATAGTATCAAATTTGTATTCATAGGTTATAGGTAATATAAATAGTTTATTTGTAGTAAAATTCATAGATTTTGAAAGGGTAAGAAATTTTAGTCATGGTTTTACTATAGATGAGAAAAGAATAAGTTAATCAAGTAGCTTGTGAATAAGCTCAAACTTGTTTGATAAGAAAATGAAACTAATTTTCAAAATTTAATCTTGTTTGATAATAAGCTCAAGCTCAGTTAGTGTTTATTTATTTTTTTTTTTTGATAGGAGTTAGTGTTTATTTGAAATAGAATTAAACGAAAAATCCTAATATAATTGTAATATATTATATTATATATTATGTTAATTTGTGGTGACCGGCATTTACTGTGACAATATTATAAGTTTTATTATTATTTTTATTATCGTATACGTTAAAATATTTACAATATCGTTTTTACGAAACTCGTTAAAATCAAGAGTACAATATCGTTTTTACGAAACTCGTTAAAATCAAGATCCCAAAAGTCAAATTCTTACAGTAGGAGGTCTGCTTATTTGTCTGCTCTGATTTTCTAACTAGCTCTTTTGCACCACTTGTCTCTCTTCCTTCATTTATTTATTTATTTATTTATTTATATTTTTTATATATTTTTTTATTTAAGATATTGTAGCACTTGTTGAATGCCTTAAATGCATTGTTTTATAAATTATTTTTAGAAACATTTTATTGGAAAATGATTGAAAGTTCAAATAGCATATAAAACACCAATTAACGTTTAGACCCCCAAATACAAAATTACCAACACAAGCTTATAATCAAACAGTATATGTGCGGAATATGAAATATAAGCTATATCCAAATTGGTAACACACTCTAAACCATAATTAATTACAAACACAGCAGCAATTAAAAGGTAAAGAGAAAGGAAAAATAGATGCAAATACAAAGATAACACGGCGATGTGTTATCGAAAAGGAAACCGAAGTACTCGACGAAAAACCTCTCCGCCGCTTTCCAAGGGATCGATAATCCATTAGAAAATAAAGTTGGAATACATGAATAGCAGAAGACCTTCCAAGCTTAATCTATCCAGTGCACCTAAGCCCTACAAGCTTCTTGCTTCAACAGGGTTACGCCGAACCTTGTCTTCTCTAACTTACCGAATCCCGCAATAAGCCCATTGCATCAACCAAATGAATTGGTCCTCTCTGAACTGCTTCCCAAACACCAAAACACCTCATCACTGATATGGGTATGGTGAGATAATGATTTAGCAAATGTACCTCTCAAAGATATATCAATGGATATGATGAGAGTAGAGAAATTTGGAGAATCAAGTAATGAAGATTATGAATGAGTCAATCTTGTTTTTCTCTAGGATTTCTCTCTCAAAATTCTCTTTGGAAACTCTCTACATTTCGTGGGTATAAGGGTATTTATAGTAGTGTGTATAAGGAATGTAAAAAGTCAGTTTCAACCAAACAGGGCATTCTAGCTACTCAACCTCATGACTGGAATGAGTCGCGAGTTTGAGTCGCGAGCTAACTGCCTAGCCAGACTGGAAGTTTTGTCTTGTAGTACTCCAGCTGTCGTGACCCTTCAGCTCTCCTACATGCTTCACACGTGTGCCACCTTTGGCAACCTGCCAGTCGCGAGATCCAGTCACGAGGCTCTTCTTGAGTGCATACATCTTGAGTTTTCTTCACACACTACCTTTACATAAATTCCACCTAAATACAGGATATCTAATTGCTAAATTACAAGCAAATTTGGCACAGAATAAAGCCAACATATGATTAAATAAATTCAACCTTACAATGATAAAACAATTAATTTTGTTGATGTCAAAACTTTCTTAATATGATTCACTAACAATTTTTCTAAAAACACACGTTAACATGGCCCATTTAGCAAATAATAGTATTAATAGACATTAATTGGACTTTTACAAAGGTCTAGGTGCAAGTTGCAAATAGTTTGGACATCCTACGAAACACATAGACATAATTCCAAATAGTTGAAGATGCTAACAAAATTTAACATACAGGGACATTCTTAAAATTCTGTTTCTCAAAATCAAAATACGCCTCATGATCCATTTGTACATATTAAATTCTCAAAAGAAAACTATTAATTGACACTTGCATGTTTATTTAATTATTTTATAAAGTAGTTAATTTTATTACACTTGAAATGAAGAGATCAAATTGCACATGTATGTATGTACATGCACATCTACATCTTATCCAAATGATGAATTTCATTAGCAGAAGCTCTCTATTTTTGTAGCAAGGTAGATACCACCATTTGCATAAGAACTGTTCACAGAAGCCCTTGTTCAAAGTAGCTCTATGTGTTTGTTGGTTACGTTCTGGGCTTTTAAATTTTGTTGTGGGTTTTTTCAAGGGATGAAAATTTTGTTGTGGGCTTTTTTCAAGGGGTGAAAAATTTGTAATTTTTTATCAAGGGTTGTGGGCTGAAAAAACTGCCGCGTTTTTTTTTTTTCACATTTATTTCAAGGGTGATTTTATTATTTTGAGGGACCAAATAACTTTTGAAATAAAGTTGAGTAATATAGCCTGCCACAATTGTATTTATAGATTACATCGACAGATTTTAGTAAACCCTCGATAAAAAGGGTTGGAATAACTAAAGTTTGTTGCAGTGACCTACTTAATTTGCCAAAATATACAACAATTAATTAAATAAAACTCATATTAAAATCAGTAATAGCTCCAAAAATTTGTACTACGTACTTACGTGTATATAAGGCTACTGCAACTGTGGCTCGTGCAAGTTATTGACCGCTTCACTTCTTTCAAGGTATTTAATACGTGTGTGCGTCCCAACTTATTTTTATTGTTGTTGGGATACTACGAGTCTACGATATCATTTTATTGTCACCAAATTCTCAATTTCTTTCAGCCACTGTCACACGTTTTCACCACACCATTATTCAAGCCAATACACCAGTGTGGGAGTCTCACATTCACATGTTGTGAGAGAGTTCGCTATATACACCGAAAACAAGATATCCTTTTTTTTGGTGAGCACATCTGCCAAGAATTTTGCCCATGTTAAATATATTATTAGTAACGCTATGTGTTATATCATGTTGTATATGTTAGAGTGGATGCAGAAGGGAAAGCATAGAATAAGAACACCCAGAATACGAGGGTTACGTGATTCAGCCTTGTCAGCCTACATCCACGGAAGAATTATTTAGGGTTATATCTTTATTATGTAAGAGTGTAGTATAATAACCTGTATTATAATGAACCTTCACATATATATATAGGCGACTAAACCCTAGACTACTAGTACAAGCAGGAGTGGGCTTGGGCCTATTACATTGGACTAATATGTCTAATATATCTCTAACAATGCAGATTACTTTGCCAGCAATATGCTTAATTTTTGAACCATAAGTACATAATTGTTTCGCCAGCAATATGCGTAATTTTCAGTTGAATGAGTCAAAATAACTTCAATGTATCCCATTAGTTCCACAAGGGTGTTTTTTTATTTATTTATTTTTATCTTAAGATTTAGAGGGTTTTTTCTCAAAAAAAATAGAAGAGGAAGAAGAAGAAGAAGATTTAAAGGGTAATATCTATTGGTAGGCCGTAGGCTTAAGCCAGATCATATTGTTTTAACTTTTCATTGAATAGAGCCAGACCATCAAGGCATGTTGGTATGGTCTCTTGGCGTTATAATAAAGATATGAGATTGAATCTTTGTGTGGGTTTAAGGGAGATGAAGGATTATTCTTTGTGTGTGGCTCACTCGTTGCACCAAAAAAAATAAAAAATAAAAAGTAATGAGTTACGAACCTGGAAGGTTTGGAAATGGTTTTGTACGTTTTTAGATCCCTTAAAACACAACCTAATTAACTTAGTTAATTAGCCAAGTGATTATTTAGCCAAATTATCAAATCTAGGTTAACACAAATATATTATATCATTGTAAAGTGCGGAAAATAAAGAACACAACAATATGATAACCCAGAAAAACCAAACCGGTAAAAAATCTAGGGAGGATTTAACCTAACTATCCTCAAGGTAAAACAAATCTACTATGAAAGAATTGAAGTTTACACAATATCGACTTAGACCACTAACATCCTATTGCTACCTTGAGTAGGAAACTTACTACCACGATCACGTAACAGCTTCGAGTCCATGAACTACTTCTTTCTTGGATTCACAGCAAGTACAAACACTCTCGCTTGTATATCTTTAAGCTCTTGAATCTGCAACTAAATTGATCACCAAGCTCTCGACATCAATCTTGAGATTGGAAACCCTAAGTGTATGTGAAGGTAACCACCTCTAGATTTCACAGAAGATTCACACACATAGCATAAAGAGCAACTCTAAAACGTGGTTAGGGTTTTCCCTTTTATACTTAGGGCAAAACATAAAACCCTACTCGTCAAACGGGCTTGGGCTGAGTTGGAAATTCTGTAGAAAAAACAATCTGCACGACTTTCGATCGATTGAGTCTAATTCTTGATCGATCGAGTCAGCCAGATTTACACAGTAAATCTTGCAGTAACTCGATTCCAACTTTACATAAAAACACATACTTTGAGCAAGTCTAAACAAGACTAAAAACGTTTTGATCATGGTTTGCCAACATTACAAAATAAAGTTCTAATATATTAGTCCCTAATTCCTTAGAACCTAGCTAACAGGTTTTATTTTTTGAGAGCCTAGTTGTACACCATATAAATAGCCAATCTTGGCATTAATGATTAATAAGAAGAGATTATTATTTCATACCAAGTTATATATATATATATATTTATAATGGCCGGTCTAGAAACTTTTTTCAGAGTGATTAAATTAAACAAAATTTAATAAAAATAGAACTTGAATATATCGACATCATTAAAAAATAAAAACGCAAATATAGAAAGTTTTTTAATTTTCTTTCTACGAGTTTTCATATTTTGAAATCGTTGTATGATAGTTTCATTATCAATACTATCAATTACATTTTTTTGACATATGTAATTAAACATTCATTAAACTATTGATCTCCCATTCAATTACAAACATCTTGCCTTATTAAGTAACATTATAAACAAAATGCATCATCCTTATTTATGATCCATTCCAACCAATTTTTGTATTCTTTAAACTAATTAGGATTAAATCGACACAATGTAACACTAATTTATTTTTTTACAGAAATCATGACCAAGAGGTTGACAAAAACCTCTTTGTAAATATGCTCCTCTTCGTCCTGATCATTATGATGAAAAAATGAGACATTTTCTCATAGCCTAAGATAAAAAAAAAAGATTATTCAAGTCAATACAAATTTGCTTAAAAGATAAATCTTGCAATACAAGTGATTTCCTTATAATAAACTTGTTTATAGTGCTAGCAAAAGAATAAAGGGTAAACTATAAGTTCATTCAATATATTCAATTCCGGCATTCAAACATTACATTAACCATGTTCAATAAAGTATTTAGGTATTACTTTAATGCATATGCATGTGTACAAAATATATCACATAAATTTAACAAATTCAACTAAAGACTAAAGCAAACACTAACAGTCTAACTATTTGAAAAGGTAAGTTTTAGAAGGAAAAAAATATCGCGATTTTAAAATATGCCTCTTGAAAACACAATTTAAAAAATCACTATTAAACATTTCATTTGGGTTTGTATTTGTTTGGGCAATTTTTGAGAAGTGCGATTTCCGCAACAAATCCTAAATGGTAAGTCGTTATTGATTCTAATTTGAATCTACCAATGAAATTACATTTTTTTTTCCACTAATAACAGCCAGTAATAACCTACCACTTAGGATTTATTTATGAAAGTATTGTGAAAATGTTGTGAACATAACATTTATCACAATATTTTGGTTCAATCTTCAAGGGACAAAAATTTTGGAGAGATCAAATTTTATTTTCAATGGGCTCAAATATTTATTTAGGTTTTTCAAGTTCTTTTTAGGGTAGTCAAAATATTTTCTAGGGTGGTCAACAACCCATATTAATTTTTTTAGGTACATAAAAAATATCACGGTATTTTGGTTCAATCTTCAAGAGACCAAAATTTTGGAGAGATCAAATTTTATTTTTAATGGGCTCAAATTTTTATTTAGGTTTAAGTTTTTTTTAGGGTGGTCAAATTTTTTTTCTAAGGTGGTCAACAATCCATATTTATTTTTTTAGGTATATATATATATATATATATATATATATATAAATACATGTCAGAGTGATCATGTAACCGGAAAATTCTTGAGTACTCCAGGGCACGGAAAAATTGTGCTCCCTCCTCTCACATTCTTGATGGATCCCACCATGAATTTAATGAATAGATCCCACCATGAATGTGAGAGGTGTGTCACTTTGATTATTATATATATTTGTTGCAAACATGAAGTAGAATGAATCTATATAATCTATAATTCTTTCATTTGTAAAATAATTACATTTCAACTTTTTTATATAATATATTATACATAAATGATAAAACATGAGTTTTTGGATCAAAAGGAAAATAATATATATATATATATATATAACACAAAAATCCAAATGGTAAATAATATATACATAACATAGGATTTAGGTGTTTTTTTTTTCTTTTTTGCTGAATAGGATTTAGGTGTGTTGAGAAGAAAAAGCATGTGCAGTCTAATGGTACGAATCTTCGAAATATAAATCCAAAAAAAAAAAAATATATGAAAAAGTCAAACAATGCATAACTTCATCTCAATTCTCACACACACGTGTGTGTATATATATTTTGGGAAAAAGGGAAAAAGGTTAGATTTGGTCCCATCATAGTTATATACTTATAGCTCATTGGGCTGATGGGCCGGTTCCGCCCCCCTTCTTTTGTCTTTGACCTCTTTGAGACCTGGGCCTCCGGTTTTGTCTTAGTAATAATTTCTTACTTGTATAAAAAAAAAGGTACATCATTTTCTTCTAAATTTTTAGATTTATGGGATAGGTAAGTGTTGTAAAGATCCAGGGGGATTTGGCATTTTACCCCTTTTTTTAATTTTTTTTTGGCAATATGCCCTTGTTTCCAAACTATATAAGGGCGTGCCCTTGTTTCGAAACTCGATTTTATTAAAATCGAGTTATGCCCGATCAAAAAAAAAAAAAAAATTTGCATGGAACTCGAGTTTAGGGAGCTCGAGTTCCAAAACGCCACTATAGGGCTTAAAAACGCCACTATAAGGCTCCTTGAACATGGTATGGGGCGATTACACTTATAAAAAAAAATATTGCAGGAAAACGCCACTATAGAGCTTTAAAACGTTACTATAAGGCTTAAAAACGCCACTATAGGGCTCCCTGAACTTGGTATGGGGCAATCACACTTATAAAAAAAAATTTGCTAGAAAACGCCACTATAGTGCTTTAAAACGTCACTATATTGCTCCCTGAACCTAGTATGGGGCGATCACACTTATAAAAAAAAAAATTTGCAGGAAAACGCCACTATAGGGCTTTAAAACGTCACTATAGGGCTTAAAAACATCACTATAGGGCTCCCTGAACCTGGTATGGGGCGATCACACTTATTAAAAAAAAAAAAAAATTTGCAGGAAAACGCCACTATAGGGCTTTAAAACGTCACTATAGGGCTTTAAAACGTCACTATAGGGCTTAAAAACGCCACTATAGGGCTCCCTGAACCTGGTATGGGGCGATCACAAAAAAAAAAAAAAAAAATTTGCATGGAACTCGAGTTCCATGCAAATTTTTTTTTTTTTTTTTTTTTTTTTTTTTTTTTTTTTTTTTTTTTTTTAAGTTTGATCGGGCATAACTCGATTTTCTACAAATCGAGTATTTAATTGAAACTCGATTTTAAGATAATCAAGTATCGAAACAGGGGCACGCCCCTATATAGTTTGGAAACAGGGGCATATTGCCAAATTTTTTTTTTTTTAAAAAGCGGTAAAATGCCAGAATCTCCAAAGATCCAGTATCCAATGAATACAATATTAGTTCTAAAAAAAAAAGTTAGTTCTAGAAAACTAGTGCATTTAAATTGGATGTTTGAAATCCTGGAGTAATTTAGGGTTGCCCTTTTTTGTTTTTTTTTTCTTGTTAGGTTCTAAAGATTTAGGTATAAATGTTTAGAATTATATTTTTATTGTGTTGGCAAACAAAGAACAAAACATATCTAGTCTAGGTATTAGGCAATGCTTAAAAGTATTTGTTTCGAGGTTTAAGTCCAGCTGACTGCAGAAATAGGAAGATAGTTTTTGCCTTGCTTGATCGATCAAGAATTAGACTTAACCGATTGAAAATTGCAGGAACATAATTCTGCAGAATTTTTAAAACAAGCCCAAGCCCGTAAAAATGTTTAGGGTTTCATTCTAACTTCTCCACATATAAAAGGGAAACTCTAGCTACGTTTTGAAGACTTTGAGAAGATTTATGTGTTACTCTTTGTGAAATTTAAGAGGTTTTGTACCTTCTAACTGCACAAGAATCTACTAGAACTAGATCTATAATCAAGCGTTGGTAGAACATAGTTGCTGCATCAAGATCATTATTGATGGTGATCTGAAACTTTTGACTGGAATTTCAAAGTCACAAGCGTGGGTGCTTGAGTTACAGTAAATCCAATAAGAGAAGGAGTCCGTGAATTTGGAGTTTGCATGTGGTCGTGTTAGTAAGTTATTACATGAGGTAGCAATAGATTTAGGGTTAAATATAGATTTAGGGTTAAATCTAATTGTGATTCTAAAAAAAAAAGGGTTAAATTTGATTGTGAAAATTTCGATTCTTCTATAGTGGATTTACTTTACCTTAAGGATAGTTAGGTCAAATCCTCCCCAGGTTTTTACTTTGAAATGGTTCGTTTAATCGGTTTTCCTGAATCATCGTATCGTGGTGTTATTTATTTTCTGCTGCTTTGCATGATATGATTTATTATTGTTTAACTTAGATCTGAATAATTAATTTAAGTAATCACTTGGTTAATATATTAGGTTAAACAATATAGTTTAAAGGGTTTAAACGAATAAATATTTCTGATTTTTATAGTTGCTTGTCCTTAATTAATTAATTTGTTTGCTTTATTTGAAGAAAGAAATTCTATTTTTAATCACTACTATTCTTTTATTGTTTTTTACAATTACCCCCCCCCCCCCCACACACACATATATATATCCTTGGCACAAATACTACTAAAATTAAGAGTAAAATTAAGGGTTTGACTTACATCCAGTTAATTTTTAACAGGACATCTCCTTTGCTTTTATTAAACTTAACAAACGGCTGAGATTAAAAAAGAAGTACACATCATTTTAAAAAGAAAAGATAGACCTCTGAAGCAACAAGGAAGTAGTTTCTTCAGAGTTCAGTGTTGACTACCAAGACGATGAAGGGCCTCTTCAAGTCCAAGCCCTAACTACCCCTGAAATCGTTTGCCAAACTCGAGATCTTTTCCTCTATGAAGAGAAGGTTTCGTCTTTACCATGCTTTTTCCTACTTGGATCCAGTTTAGTTACGCCTGCAGAGGAGGGATAATGCTATATTGCTAAAATTTAGCTTCACAAACACAAAAATCACATTGCAGCAGTGGAGGCAAAAGCTAAAATTTTAGATATTTGCTACAGTGCACATCTATGTATAAATGTGCACTGTAACTGAGAGCAAAAAAAAAAAATTTATATTTTATTCGGCTGGTTTATTAAAATAATACACCTTTCCTTTTTTTTTTTTTTTTTTTTTTTTTTTTCATTCTTTCAGGCCTTTCTCTCTCTCTCATTCACTCTCATCTCTCAAACTCACTCTCTTAACTCCATTCTCATTCTCTCAACTCCGGTCACCAATCCACGAAGCTCAACTCAAGCTCACTCTCTCAACTTCGATCTCACTCTCTCAACTCCGATCACCGACCCACGAAACTCGCCGCCGATCGGAGTGCCTGACTGGGAAACCCATGGAGCTCGCCGCTGATCGGAGTGCTTGCTTGTGGATATTTGTTCTTTCATGCTGCCAATGGTTGTATCACGCCGCCGATAAGAGATTTGGGTTTATTTATTTATTTTTTTTTTCTCCTGCTGTGGACTGGTGGTAGTGGTGGTGGTGGTGTTGATGGTGGTTGTGGCTGTGGCTGTGGCTGTGGTTGTGAGGAAAAAGATTGGAGATTTGGGTTTTTTTATTTATTTATTTTTTTTCTGCTGTGGACTGGTGGTGGTGGTGGTGGTGTTGATGATGGTGGTTGTGGGTGTGGTTGTGGTTGTATCTGATTGTGGGATATATTATTTTATTGTAGTGATTATATTATTTTATTGGGATGTTTATATTATTTTATTGTGTTAAAAGTTAAAATAGATCCACTGTTATAGCATGTGTGTAGGTAAAATAGATAAAGTGACTTTTTGTGTAGCTAAATAGCTAAATTTTACATCCACTGCTGTGGATGCTCTTAGTGACTAGGCTACATGATGTGAAGATTTCATTCTTTGCTAGTGAAATCAAGGGAATTTATTTGAATAAAAGAATTGAAAAAAAAAAATCTGAGATATTTTCGTCAATGTGTTCTACGTCTTCACAGAAACTCAAAAAGAAAAAAAAGTAAATATTCATAGATTTGATCACATACAGAGTTTTAACAAGTATTCCATTTTTAGCTTCAAGTCTCTATTTATGTCTTTGATTTTGGAGGTTAGTCAGCATTGATTTTTTAATTCAATCCAAGGAATAGCGTGGACTGATAAATTAGAAACCAAGGCCTTCTCTCTTTCCTTTTTCTTTTGAGACTGAGATTTGGCCTTTGGGATTATGCTTACCATACCGTTTGATTACAAGCGAAAGAATAGAACGAAGAAAGGATGTGGATCCTTTTTGGACTTCTTTTAGTTTATCCGAAGAAGAAAAATAAAGACATTGATGAAGATAGATCTCAGGCTTTCTGCAATTTGCGTTACCCTTATGTCAGTGTGTATTTTCACTCAATAAACCTTGCTAGGCGTTAATTTGCCCAAAAGAAAAATGACGTGGCTTTACTTTTAATCTCAGCCGTTTGTTAAAAAGTAAAGTCAATGTCCTATTAAAAAATTAACCGGCTGTAAGCCAAACTCTATTTTTAAGCCAGTAAGTGCCTGAAGCCGCACAACACACGTGGATGCTTTCTTAATCATGTTCAGATCTGCACAATTAATTCCATTGCCTTAAAATATTGTCCAATTTTAGAGCCTCAGAGAAAAGATAGTTCTCCATTTCTATTCCCACACATTTTTTCCTTCAAAGTTTTAAATTTGATCACCACAAAGTACTAATTTTTTATTTATTCCTTTGATGATTATGCAGATGCCAAGGGGTGTCCCAGCTGCAACAGTTGCAATAAACAATGCCACCAAGTATCAATACGGGTTTCCTCTCTTCCCTCTCTGGAAGTAACGCAAAACTTTGTGTTGGGTATGAAACCAAGAAAAAAAAAACTATAGGTCATAAAGTCTTGCATGAGCTGACTCTGGAATAATGTCCTTTGCAGAATGAGCCAGTATCAAGAAGACACAAGGAATGATGGTTGGGAGTCTTATTTGAATCCATAAGTACAAAACTGCTTTGCCAGCCATATGTATGATTTTTGTGAGTTTGACACACTATGAAAGTTCAAGTTTGGAGAACACATTACCATAGCAAAATTTGGAATTAACTAAAGGATATGTCCAAAGAGGATCAATATATGTGGGATGAATGCTAAAATGTGTTAACAGAAAAAAGTTTAAGTGAGGATGGAACTGGCAATTTTGCTTCAGTTTTGAGAGATCAAGAAGGAAAGGAAGTACAGAAAATAGAGGGCGTTTGTGGGACTAGGAAGAAGCCTTGTATCCATTGTAGTTGCTATAAGGGGTCCCCTGTAGCCTATAACTTGAATGAGTCAAAAGAACTTTTTATACCTCTAGTTGCATAAGGGTGTTCTTTTGACCTTAATATTTAGATGGTAATCAATGATTTATTACAGCATTGAGTTCATGTATGATTACGATGAACGATTTTCTAATTGGTCTCAAGCAAGAGTTACTTGTTCTGCCATTGAAGGTCAGCGAGCTGCTCAATTCTATTGGTAGGCTTAAGCTTGTCTTGGGCTGGAGGCACAGCCACATGTTAATTGGATTGAAATATAGATTGGAATATATCATAGTCTATTCTTGTTATTCTTCTGGATAAAAGCCTGGAGAATCTTACACACTGCAAATTTCTTGGAGAAGTTACCTCTAGTCCTGGCAGTTCATATTATTTTCTTGTACCCTGCGATATTGTAACTTGTTCAAAGTTAGATCTGGTGAGTAATCTAAAAGATATTAGCAGGCCAGTCCAATTTTAATTGAAACTAGCATGCCCATGTTGTTTTCACATGTCAATGAACAGAGACAGACCATCAAGGCAAATTGGTATAGTCTCATGGCGTTATAGTAAATATAAGAGATTGAACCTTGATCATCATAAACTGGCTAGGTAAATTTAAGGAATATGAAGGATTATTGTGTGTATAGCCCACCTGTTGCATCTATAAAACAAAGGACAGAAAAAAAAGTGCCGAACTTTGAAGGCTAGGAAGTGATATTAGTACACAGTCCAGTACAGAAGCTTCCCAATATATTTTATTTTTATGAGCCCAATTTTTTAAAACATATAAATAGCCAATCTTGACATTCATGATTAAAGAATAACTAGGCACTAACCCGTGCGATGCACGGATTAGTTGAACAAAATTTTAAAATTTAAATTTGACTAAAGTTATGATCACTTGAAAAAATAAGTTACAATTTAAGAGGGAAATAAAATACTAACACCAATAATGTTAGGCATGCCATGTCAATTATCAATGACATCCTTTCTTTAATGAAAATTAAAGTCTCAATCATTTTTTTAATATAATATAATCCCTCCCATTACTCAATTTGTTTGCAAAATCATGAGTTTTTTCTTGCCATATAAAATGCAACCAAAAAACCCAAAAATAAGAAAATAAAAACTATAGAAGTTTTTACATATAAAATAGTAATTAATTACACTCAGAAATGACATTGACACTCAAAAAGAGTCATTAATCTAGAGCAATAGGTTTTGGAAAAGTTTTTTTTTTTTTTAAAAAAAAAGCTAATTTAGTGTTATAGGCAATAGTTATAATATTTTAACATGTAGAAGAACAACAACAAAAAGGCGTATCGTGTGAATAAATTGACTTCGTCGAGAATGAAGACAAATAAATGCATTGGAAAGAATATATTTTGGAATATATGAATGTAAAAAGAAGAAGAAGGAAGTACCAGTTGAAAGGCCATAGAGTTTTAATCGAGATAGAAGACGACCAATCTAGGAAGCACTTGGAATGCTCCTATTATCTGCATAGCCTCGGCTGCCACCTTCTTGCCTTTCATCTACTTGTGATTCCAACTTTTATTCTTGGCGAGAGAAAGGTGCTCTTGCCTTCAAGTAATGTAATTGAGAAAAATGCCACAAGAAACATATCAACACCCTTTTTGGTCCTTAAATAGTAAAAATTTAAAGAACAAATTTATGAGGTGAATGCATAACCTAAGCTTGTTCATCAAGATTCAAGACCCAGCAATGTAAAAAACAATATAAAAAATAGAGTAAAAATGCAAAAAAAGTCATATATATGAAAAATAATTTCTTAAAAATAACAGTAATTTATAATTCTTAAATCACATTAATTCAAACGGTAAGGCAAAATATATGACTACATAATAGAAAAAACATAAGAGAAAAATAGGTTACCTCAAAAGAATAATGCATGACTATAGCAATTGAAATTTGTCAAGACAATTTCATATATTGCAACACATGAACCCAAAATTTAGATATTAAAACTTCTAAAAAGCCAAAAGAAAGAGTAAAGAATCAGAAGATTCAGTGCCTAAAAATTATTGAAACAAAACAAAAAATATATATGACTACATAATAGAAACAAAAATATAAGGGAAAGATGGGTTGTTATCCATGGCTTGAAAAATTGAAGAATCAGCCCAAAAACATATGACTACATAATAGAAAAAATATAAGAGAAAGATAGGTTACCTATCTTTCTCTTATATTTAGGGTAAAATACTTCATCAGTTTCTTTTGGCTTTTTAAAAGTTTTGACATCTAAATTTTGGGTTCATATTTTGCAATATATGAAATTGTCTTGACAAATTTCAATTGCTATATTTTGGGTAACCTATCTTTCTCTTAGATGTCAAAACTTTTAAAAAGCCAAAAGAAACTGATGAAGTATTTTACTTTCAATTTCCATTTTGACATATGGGACATGCGCATGCATACAAAAGATTTACTCTCTTGCACCATATACTTATCACGTCAGAAACTGGATCATGCCAATTAACCGGAAGTATAAATTAGGATTGCTTCTTGAGACCCTTTGGGAGGAACTTTGCTTCAAAGATAACTACAAAGTTCTATTTGAATATGTAATGCTTTCAGGAGTTAATGACAGGTTGGATAAACCTATCCACTTTTCCACATTGTTTGACTTGGATATATTATTTTTGTTGTAGAATTTGAGTTGAAGTAGAATTTTCAAGCTTTTGAAACATATATTTAATAGAGTTTTACTTAAACTAAACTATTGTAACACTTGATAAGATAGTTACACGTTAAAGAGAAACTAGTCGCTAACCCGTGCGATGCACGGGAAAGTTCTTAGAAATGCTAAATATTTTTTTTAATCAAATTAAATGCATTTTTAGTTGGGTTGAGAGAAATTTAGTTAACTTAAATGAACCTTTTCACTTTGGATTTTAAGGAATAACTCACACAAAAAGGAATATACAAATTTCATTAGGATTTGAGCTGGTCAACCAAGGTATGTGTGTGTGTGTGTATATATATATATATATATATATATATATATATATATTTCTTAATCTGCCAACAAAGCAAATTATTGCCCATTTGAAGCAATTTACAATGTTCATTCTAGGCAGAAGCTTACGTACTTTTTGTTGTTGTGATTTACAATTTGAGTAGATGAAAAATAATATGATGTTCTATCACTGGTTATTGCCTTCACAACAAAAAGGGTAAAATTTCAAATTAAAAGATTACATATCACATTTAAAAGAAACACTAACAAAAAGTAAAATATATGACATGCACTAATAACAAATAATCATAATATTCAAAGAGTTTTGTAAATCAATAACAAAATCTTATTAAATTGCTGGGGGCAGCTTCACTAACTATATTTTATCAATAAAAATAACCTTCTTCACAAGACTTGTTTAAGTTATCATATTAAATATGAGAAAATAGGTGCAAGCATATTGTTGTTGACTCTACACTGTATGAGAAAGAGTCTCTCTTGGATTGCTTCATTCTTCTCTCTGCTCTACAAGTAAAGCCCCCCATCATAAGCTTCCCGCCTTGCAAAACTATCAACCATCAATAACACACCCAAAATGATAAAATTCTAAATAGATTAAAATGTTAGATTGAGAAAGAACTTAATTGTTTATTTATAACTGCCAAAAATGTTTAAGGATTTCCAAAACTACTAAAGTTTGTTAGGGTTAACAAATTTTATACACCTATGGGAATCTAATTCTTTTCAATCCAGTCAAAGAATTAGATAAACAAACAAAAAGAATAGAAAGATATAATACCTGTTTTCAAAGTTTTCAAGGGCTTTAACTAATTCCTCATACTTATATTTCCCCTATCTCCACCTCTACCTCTACTTTCTCCTCCACTCATGCACCTTTTAAAATGCCAAAATAACCCAATGATGTCGTTTAATGCAATATCTTTTAAATTAAAGCATGGACACAATAAAAATGAGTGAAAAAGATCATAAATTTATGTAAACATTCCAAAATTTGGGAATTTAGATTCAGATTATGTAATAGGAACAAAACAGTCAGGTATAATATCTTAAAGGTGCTGTCTAACACATAACAGATTGGGTTGCCGAGATGTTTTTCCTTTCTTTCCCACTAACAAAAGTAGTATTGTTTATGAGAAAAGTTTGAGTTGAAGCCAAGAGAAGAATTTTTATAGATACAAAATATTCAAGGGCAGGTTGTATGATTGAAAACAAATATTTTACCTTCCAACCGCAATAAACAATATGTTCCAACCGTTTAAAAAAAATATTTCTTTTATTTTGTATAACAACTCAACTGAGTTAAATATACTTTTTAAAAATTTTTAAAATGAAAATAGTCTAAAAACAAAAGAGTCATTTTTATTTTCTCTTTTCTCTTTTATTTAGCAAGTAAACAGAATAATGAACAAATATAGATTCCATAAACAAAACTATCTACATCAGACAAATAGTGCAATACGTGTATTAGTAGCAAAGCAGTAAATGATCTGATTAATGGTTTCATATTGACTATTTATATATAACTTTTATGCAACAGGAACTTTTTTTTAAATTTTTTTACATAAATTGTTAACAAACCTTGAGTCAATGCAGTTAAGTATGTAGCTCTTTATCCAAAAATGAAAGTAGAACTTGCAAAATAAGTATTTTTTAATTAAAATAATTTGTAAAAAACAGAATAACGAAGATCAATAATAGTGCAGTAAATGACCACCTAAATCAAGTTAATACCTACTCACAAAAACAACAGCGAGAGAATTAACTCCTACATTCTTTGCAACTCCAAGCACGCAAAAAAGAAAGTAACATAATATATATTTCTAAACCTAGACATGGATCAATGTATGTCTGTCTGTGTGTGGTACCAAAATGTTCAGTTTCTCAGAGAAAAGAATTACTGGCTTTGCAATCTTTAATAGTCGGAAACTGATTCACATGCTCAGGTTCATTATGATTATAGAGGTACAGAACTACAGAGATTGCAATCTTTAGGAGGCAGCAATCGAAAACAGGTCATTCTAAGCTTTAGTAGTTGGAAACAGATTCACATGCTCAGTAGCTAATGTGATATTAGAACTAAAATCAAAAGTCACATCAATAGAGAAACAAAAAAGAAAAAACAGTTCTTGACAATATCTGAGGACCTTAAACAATCATATATTATGAACATTCTCTGTTAACAAAATGAATTTTTCTTTCAAAAAATCACATGCCCAAACATAAGCCTAAATTTTTGATAAATCCAAACATAAGCCTAAATTAAAACAAATTCAGATAAAGAACGATATTAAAAACTCCAGCAACCCGAAACTGAAACAAACCCCAGCAGCAACGCAAAACTAAAACAAACCCCTAACAATCGCAAGAACCAAGCCCAGCAAATAGACATGCTAACTATAAACTATTGACTCCTTGAGAAATATGCCAGAGTTCCAAAGATTGGTCATTTAGCTGCGTCAATGACTCAAATAAAAAATAAATAAAAAAATAAAAACAGAAAAGAGAAGAACAAACAATCTATGGAAGAGTATAAAAGAGAAGAAAAAGAATCTGTCCAATACCAAAACAATCTCATAGACAAAACATTCGGCTCCATGCTTCATCCGGTTATGTCAGATCAACAATTAATGCAGCAATCTCTTCATCAATATCAAAGGGGACCGGTCTAACAGTAGTGAAGGGCCTCCCGTAGATCTCTCTCTCCAACTCTTTCTACACAACACATTCATTATAGGAAAAAAATGAAATCAAGAGGTAAACAAATCAACCGTGCCTAAAATTATTAGTAAACCCCATAACTATCTGCAACACACAGCCCATACATATCACTGAATTAATTTTTCAGCCAAAATAAATTAATCATCAAGCCGACTCTTAGGCCTTTCAAAAACACAGGAAAAAAAAAAAAAAACCATTAAATCGATACTATCTCCACTATGAAACCCATCGATATTTACAATATTTTCTTACAAAACCTGTAGAATTTGAAATCCCTAGATAGAAAACCTAATTGAAGACATATAATTAAAACATAACTTTGAGGCTCTATTCCATTTAAACCAATTTCAATCTAAATTTTAACCCATATCAATAAAAAAAAAAAAATTTTGAAACTTGAAAAAGATCATATTAGAATTCTTCATATCTAAAAAATCATCCAACATCAGAAACGGAAAAGGATCCAAATTCTTCAAGTTAGTCCTGAAATTCAAATGCCCAGAAAGGGGGCCAAAAAATAATCAATGCCCAGATGATAAAAACTCAAGAACAAAGTAACCATGAATCAAAATTGACATCAGCCAAAGGAGTTGTGGCTGAGAAAAGAAGGAGGGAGCTACATTGAATGAGAGAGTTAAAGAAGAAGAAGGAGATGGGAGTAAGTTTAAAATAGAGAGAGTTTGATCGAGGGTTTTGTTAGGGCTAAGTTTGCGTTTGAGAGATAGTTTTGAGATAGTTGCGGTTGATTTCTGCGTTTAGGCTCCTCTTGTAGTTGGGTTTTAATAAGAATCGGGTTTGTAATCTGTATTTGATGGGAAAAAAAAAGATTTATTATTATTTTGGGTTTGTAATTTGTATTTGATGGGAAAAAAAAATTTATTATTATTTATATAAGTATTGCTGACATGGAAAATTGTATTATTTCGGGTTTGTAATTTGTATTTGAGGGAAAAAAAAATTTATTATTATTTATATAAGTATTGCTGACGTGAAAAATTGTGGGAGTTTCAAAAGCTTCAGTTATATATATATATAAATATATATAATAAATATATAAGATATAAAGCCTAAAATAAAAAGAATCTAAAATAAAGAGAAAAAGAAAATAATGGTGATGTGGAAAATTGTGGGATCTCCAGAGACTTCGGTTTTATATATATATATAGATATAGATGATTATTATTTATCAAATACTAGGTCATAATTAAGTAATTAATATAAAGCCTTATGTTGAACGTGTGTATTGACTAATCTACCCTTCATGATTGAAAATATATTAAAATAATTAGAAATTCATAATTATTACATTTATAAAATGTTTACCCTTCAAGTTTATTTATTTATTTATTTTAATTACACATAAAATGACAAATAGTATACATTTAACATAGAATTTCAAATAGTAAATATATACAACTATTATTGTAATGTAGCTAGGGTTGTTACAACTTACAAATTACAATTGTGCCGTCCCTAGGTTCATAACATTTTTGCATATAAAATCTTTTTTATTTTAGCTAATGACAGCAGCCAATGAAGAAATTCACATGAAATAATTTTCTAGTTACAGTGAGCTTTTTGTCACTTCCCAATTTGGCCATATCTTCCTCTTTCAAGTTTATCCATGCCTCCACCCCATCCCCATTTTTGGTTTCTACAAACACAATTACAATCTTTATAGGCAAGCTAACCCGACCAACCCACAAAGGCTATCCCAACCGAAATCATCATATATAGGAAACCTACACAACACTGAAATTTAAGAAAACCATATCTTGTGTGTCATGGCTTTTCCACTTATTTCTTTGTGAAAATCAAAGTGTTTACTACCTCATGGCTTTTTCACATAATTGATCCTTGTTGATTTTTCTTATTGCATCTCTCAACTTGCCCACAATGCCATACCACCCTTCCACAGTGTTGGGGACATATTTTATGTAATTGGCTAATCCTTTAACAAAATGCACTTTACTTGTAATTAGGTAAATCTAAGATGGATTTAAGACTTCAAGAAACATGTTGTTCAAGTCAAGTGTTAAAGCCATGAAGATTTGACCAAGAAACAAGTGAAGAAGAGTTATTTATTAAAACTCGACAGATACCTCGACAGAAACAGTATCTATCGAGATTTAAGAACAAAACTCGATAAAAGCTCGACAGAAGTTGAATTTGTCGAGATCTACGAAATCAGAATTTCCAGATTTGATTTTTGGCCCTAGCTAACATGTATGTGTAAGGCCTATTTTAAAGGTCGTTATACATGGAGAACACATGCAGAAAGTGACCTAATGCCTTATTCTCTATGCAAGAAGTTACTACGTCTTTTCTGCCTTAGGGTTTTGTAATCAAGTACCTCTTTATCTTCATTGTTGATAAAGTGAAGAACTTTGCAGCTAACAACATCTTCAAGTTGCTGGAGTTAGTCACGTACTGGGATCCGTGCAAAATGGTGGCGTTCATATATTGAAGAGTTCAGAGGTTCTGAAGCGGTAGAAGGTTTCTGCTGTAAGTTCATCTACAGGGATTGTAGAGTTTAGGGACAAAAGTTTTGTACTAGATCTGAAAATTCTCTTTACTATAGTGAATTGTTTTTCGGGAAGGTTTCCCTCCAGATTTTTTATTATGAAACTAGTTTGTTTCATTGGTTTTCCTAGGTCATTATATCTTGTCTTATTTACTATTCTGTTGTGCATGATATTGACATGATATTGATGTTTGTTTGTTTTAACAATATTTATTCATAATAAATCTAATTAACAACTTGGGTTTAAAACTTGTTAATTCTATCAATCGTGGTCTAAATTTTCCAATAAGTGGTATTAGAGCAGGTACACTCTAATTGGATTAATTTCTTGAGTGTAATTCTTGACCCCCGTTGTCATGGATCATGGAGAATCTCTTTTGATTCCTCCTTTATTTGATGGCATTAAATATGCATACTGGAAAGTTCATATGAAAGTTTTTTTGCAGGCTCTAAGTGAAAAAGTATGGCAAGCTGTTGAAGTTGGCTGGATTAAGCCAAAAGAAGCGTCGGTGGATTGGGATGAAGCAACAATCAAAGCGGAAAATTTTAACAGTAATGCCTTGAATGCTTTGTTTAGTAAGGTGACCAATGAGGAATTCAAGAAAATATCATCCTTGGAAGTTTCAAGGAAGCATGGACCATTCTTGAGACCACCTATGAAGGTACCAAAGCAGTAAAGACTGTGAAGTTTCAAAGACTCACTAGTAGTTTTGAAGAAATAAGGATGGAGGAGGATGAGATATTTGATGAGTTCCATGCTAATTAAACTCAAGGATATTGTGAATTCTGCCTTCAACCTTGGAGAATCTATAGCATAATCCAAAATTGTTAGGAAAATCCTTAGTTCCTTACCTGAAAGATTCTATACCAAGATCACTGTCATTAAAGAAGTGAAGGACATTGATCAAATTCCTTTAACTGAGCTTGTAAGGAACCTTCAAACCTATGAGATGAGATTAGGTTTAATGGGAAAATGTGGAAAGAGTAGAAACTTGGCTCTTAAGGGTATAGAGGAAGAGACTGATGACTCTAAAGATGAAGATGAAGATGAAGATGATGATGATGATGAGGATGAGGAACTAACCTTCATAGCTAATGAGATTATCAAGCTTCTCCAATATAGGAAAAAGGATAAGAACAAAGCCCCTAGGAAATTTGAATCCTCTAGGAAAGGCAAGAATGAGAAACCCTTTATCCAGTGCCATGAGTGCAAAGGTTTTGGTCATATGAGGATAGAGTGCCCAAATTATCTTATGAAGGGGAAGACCAAGAATTCAAAAGGTAAAGTGTTGGTTGCTACCTTGAGTGATTCTGAGAGTGATCTTTCTGATAAGTATGAGGATGAATGTGGTCATTATATGGCTTTTGCTGCCACAACCGATAAGGTGATTGTGGAAAGTGCTAATGACAATGAGGATGCTTCTGATGATGAAGTACCCAAGAAGTTGATCCTTCAGGAAACCTATGATAATCTATGCACTGAATTTATAAAATCTGAAAAAACTTCTCATCTTTGTAGAAAAGAGCTTAATAAGGTAAAAACTGAAAAAGTTGAACTGTTAGTCAAACTAGATGAAACTACAAGGTCTGTTGAGACTCTTGTTATGGAGAACATCTCATTAGAAAATAAGGTCAAAAATCTTGAGGTTGAGCTTAGTCAAGCTAAAACTCAAATAGAGAGGATGTCTAGTGCGAAACTTGATGAGGTATTAAGTGCTCAAAAGCCTAGTTCTAATAAGACTGGCTTAGGATATGCTGTTTCCACCAACCCTTCCTCTTCTACGGCTTCTGGATCAAAGACTATCTTTGTGCCCCAATCTGAGAAATTTGATAAAGGTATGAAATCCATAACTGATTTGTCTAATTCTATATCCTTTGTTAGATCTCACTCTAGGAAGTCTAGTAGTTCTAAAACTGCTCATGTTTGTCACCATTTTGGTGTTTCTGGACACATTCATCCTAATTGCTTTATGTTGTATTCTCATAAGCAAGTGTCCAAACGGTTACAAGTTTCCTCTCAAGGTTCAACACCTTTGTTTGGAGAGTTATTAAAAGTTTTGAGCTTTTTAACAATTTCAGGAGAATTCTAATTCTTCTATGTCCTTTAGTAGACATTCTAGGACACATGTCTTTTCATCTTCACGGCCAAAGACTTGTGCTATGTGGGTGAGAAAGGAGCCTAAAACTTGATTTCTTATCTGTTTTTGGAATCATACTTTCATGCATCTGCATCTATCTTCATACTTTCATGTTATCTATCTGTTTTTGTTTGGTTGTTTAGTCTTTATTTTGTTTTGTTTTCAAAATAAAAAAAGGGAAAAAATTAGAGAAATACAAAAACAATGTGTGTTTGTATATATTGGTACTTGTGTACCTTGGATGGCCATTGAAACAAAGTTTCTAAACTTTGTATCTCTTGTAGCTTAGATGAGCATCTCAATGCACAACTAAGCAAGTGAGCTTTGTGGCTCATATTTGTGATGAGTAATATTAAGTTATCTCTTATATCTCATACTCATATCACTCTTTTTGATGGGAAGGACTGAAAAATCTTAAGAGAAACGTATAAATAATCATCTCACCACTAAAGCCCGCCAATCATGTATAACATCTATGTGCTTCAGCATAGCAAAATTGTGATGTTTTGGCTTACATAATTGGGTATTTCTTTTCTCTCTTATATGCCCATGCATGCTATGTTTAAAAGGAAAATATGCAAAGAAAAATAAAAGTAAAAAGAATAAAAATGCTTTTAATATGGCTGTAAGCGTGTTTCTAGGAGATGTGAGAGTTATATGATGTACCTCAAAGGTGATAGTCCCCATCAAACAGTTATGATTGTGTGTGAGTGTATTTGATTTTCTCATATCTCAAATCTTCATAACATGAGAAACTTGTGCATTCTTGCTATATTTCACACATAACACGCAAATTCTTTACTACTTTTGATACATGTGCAAGTACAATATGATTTGGCCATCACAAAGATTACATGTGCTAATATATGCTCACTAAACTGTCTCAACGTGTTTTTGAAATATAAAATTGGTTAGATTTGTTTAGTGTGTGTGTGTGTTTTGGATCTATATGCTTTGCATCTTGTTTGAGATGAGTTTTGAGAGCTTAATATGTTGGTTTGATGCTTGAGTGAGTAGCTTGATTTATGCATTCATCTCTATGTGTTTTTCCCTTCTTGAAAAACCTCTTTTCTTCAAGCTCGGCAGCTCCTCGTCACATCCTCGACAGATATTCTTTCTATCGAGCCTTCTTCTTGTGATCTCGACAAATCCTCGACAGCTTCACGATCCATCAAAGAAAATTTCTGAGCTCTCAGTCTGCCCGATAGATTCTCGACAGATCCTCGATCCATCGAGATTTTTAGGTTTTCTCTTAATAGCAGCTCGATAGCTTCTCGATCTGTCGAGACCCTGTTTCATGCATTGTTTTTCACATGTTTTGTATTTTTCTATTATCTTATCATCCATAACATCTTGTTTCTTTACATTCATGCATTTATATGGATTCTTTGTTCCCCCTTGATCATCTTTGATCATTTGTATGTTTCTCGGGTGAAGTTTTATAGTTTCTTGTACCCTTTGTCAATCATGACAAAAAGGGGGAGAAAATGTGGTTTCTTTTTAAGATTCTACATGTTAGGGGGAGAAATACATGTCTTTGTAAGGGTGAGTTATGTTTCATCTTGTTAGGGGGAGTGTTTACCTCCTTGTTGTTTTAAGAGCTTTTTTTAGCTTCTTGTACACCGGTTTTGTGACCATTTTTACATACATTGTACTTTATTTTCATATATGATGATGATGTATGTTTTTCTTCACCTACCACTACATGTGTTGTTGTTGTTGTTTTTTTTTTATTTATTTATTTTTTTTATACACATGTTTCTTTATGTACGCAATCCTTATTTCTGTTTCACACATGATGCCTTGATGAGTTTTGTTTAAGTGTTTCAAAAAGACAGGTTATGAAAGTTTATCATGCCATGAACTCTTATCTTGCAAAGTTTTTCAAGAGTTTGTAGTAGGGATAGAAGTTATGAGTTTAGTGATTTAAGACTTCTCTCATAATTATTTGTTTTGTTGTGGTTTTGTCACGGATTGCCAAAAGAGGAGATTATTGGGGACATATTTTTTTGTAATTGGCTAATCTTTTGACAAAATGCACTTTACTTGTAATTGGGTGGATCTAGAATGGGTTTAAGACTTCAAAAAATATGTTGTTCAAATCAAGTGTTAAAGCCATAAAGATCTGACCAAGAAACAAGTGAAGAAGAGCTATTCATTAAAGCTCGACAGATACCTCGATAGAAATAGTATCTATCGAGATTTAAGAACGAAACTCAACAAAAGCTCGATAGAAGCTGAATCTATCGAGATCTACGAAATCAGAATTTCTAGATCTAATTTTTGGCCCTAGCTGACATGTATGTGTGAGGTTTCTTTTCTCACAACCCTAGACATATATAAGGCCTATTTTAAAGGTTCTTATACATGGAGAACACAAGCAGAAAGTGACCTAGTGCCTTATTCTTTCTGTAAGAAGTTACTGCGTCTTTTGCGCCTTAGGGTTTTGTAACCAAGTACTTCTTGATCTTCATTGTTGATGAAGTGAAGAACTTTGCAGCCAACAATATCTTCAATTTGCTAGAATTAGTCACGTATTGGGATCCATGTAAAAGGGTGGCGTTCATATATTGAAGAGTTTAGAGGTTCTAAAGCGATAGAAGGTTTCTACTGTAAGTTCATCTACGGGGATTGTAGAGTCTAGAGACAAAGGTTTTGTACTAGATCTGAAACTTCTCTTTACTATAGTGAATTGTTTTTCGGGAAGGTTTTCCCCCAGGTTTTTTACTGTGAAACTAGTTTGTTTCATTAGTTTTCCTGAGTCATCATATCTTGTCTTATTTACTATTCCGCTGTGCATGATATTGACATGATATTGATGTTTGTTTGTTTTAACAAGGTTTATTCATAATAAATCTAATTAATAACTTGGGTTTAAAACTTGTTAATTCTATCAATCGGGGTCTAAATTTCCCAACACACAAGTTCATTGGGCACCATAAAATTCACCACATGAAGCGCTATATGAAGCCTTTGTCTGTGCTTCACAGTGGTATTTACCTTCATCAACAGAAGGATTGTCTTTGATGCCCCTGGCCAAAGGATAATAACAAGTTAAGGCATTCGAAAATAACTGCTTGAGTAGACTTGATTTGGCAATATTGGTGGTGAACTTTTCGGTAGAAGAAGATGAAAGAAGCATGTATGGGAGGCTGTATTAATTTGGTTTTGAAAGGAAAGCTGATAATGTAGAAGATGGATAGGGGTTTGTGAAGATGGTTTTATCATCTCCTTGGAGATTACTTCAACCTAGGCCTTCATTTCCTCTTTGTAAAGTTCTATAAAGTTGTGATTTACATCTATATTTTATGTTGGCTTTAATTCTATGTCAAATTTTATTGTAATTCTATTCAATAATTTTCCTGTATTTTTGTGGTATTTAATGTAAGGATTGTGTGTGAGAGTTTGGTGAAGAATCTGTGAAGATATTGATTTTGCGACTTGCTCGTGACTACTGACCCGCAAAAAAAGTCACGTGAGAAGCAGATGCTAGAATTTGAAGAGTCCTTGACAGGCTAGATTTCGCGAGTCATTGGCGACTCAAGCCAAGTTGCGAGTGACCGTGGAACTCACTACCTGATTATTTTTTAGTGTGCTTTTTCCCATTATTTACCAACACCATATAAACCCTCATTACCCACAAAATATAAGAAGAAGAAGGAGTATTTACAAGATACTTTTGAGAGAGAAAACCCTAGGAAAATCACTTGAGAGTTAGATATTGTTTACCCACAATCCTCTACATCATTTCTCTAAAGTTTCCATTTACTCCCGCCTCTCTATCTACACATCCTTAAGAGGCTCTTAGCCTAATCACTTACCTCACCCATTTTGAGTGTTGAGAGAAGTTTTGATGCCTATGGAAAGCATTGGAAGAAGTCATTGAGTATCAGATGCAATCAGGCGAAATTGCGGGATCTGGATAAATAGTGAAGAGTCCATTGGTAGCAAGAGCTTGGAGGGCTCAAGTACATTGGGTAGATTAGGCTTGAAGGGTCTTTTTGATATTCGTGTACTCCAACTTATTCACTAGTGGATCGATTTCGGCTTAGAGGGCCGCAGAGAGGTTTTTTGCCGAGTACTTTGGTTTCCTCTTTGATAACACATCTCGATGTTATTTTGTGCTTGCATCTCTCTTCTTTACTCTTTAAGCTTTACATTTATTGCTTATTGTACTTGCTTATGGCTTAGAGTAGTGTTCCAGTTTATTGCGCTTCATTTACTCTTGTTCTGCACATAGATAAGTTGGAGTAAAAACAATTAAGCCGTAATTTAAAATTGGATGTCTAAACAAGCATTAGTGTTTTCACACTAATTGAGCTTTCAAGTTCAGACAATTTGAATAAGTGATTCAATACTAGATGGTTCTTATTCAAATGGTGGTGAGTACATATATATATATATATATATATATATATAGCCACAAATTTAAATATAAGACAAGCTTGCGAAGTTGAATTTTTGTGCCTTTTAGTTTAGTAATATTTTCTGTTTTCCCTTCTTTGTTATTGTAACTATTGTATTATTGAAAAAAAAAAATAAGAAAAAGAAGTTTGTTGTTTCATTTCAAACTAGTAAAATTATCATATAAAATTCTTAAGAGATATGATGAATCAAAAGACCCAAACTTATTGTATGGCATAAACTTGTATAACAACAAACTAACACTAAGGTTAACATAGAGTTCTATACTCTATAGTATATAAAGCTTACATTGAGTTCATCATAACCAAAATTTAGAATAGTAAATTTTGGGTTATAGCTTGACCCCAATTAAATTAACCAATTACCCAAGTTACTTAATTAGTCCAAATTATATGCAAATCCAAATTACGGTACAGCCAAATCACCAAACTAAGTTAAGTGTAGCGAAAAATAAGTTTGATATTGCGATTTGATCATGATGGGAAAAACCAATGTAAGAAAAACCCCACTGGGGAAATTTTAGGTCACCATTCTTGCTAGAAAATCCACTAACAAGATAAGAGGTTACAAGAACAAGAAATTTTACCCTATCTCGAAGTACATACCTACAATAGAACTTACCAATCTATTTTAGGAAGCTCAGTTCCAATCTCTAATTGGATTACTTCTTGCAGAAGATTTATCCAAGAAGAGCCAAGTCATTGTTGGTTGAAACAAAAATTACTGTTTAATTTTCTTGTAGCTTGATAGATCAAGAGGTGTTAAGCCAAGAATCAAGATTCATTTATTCTTCATAGATCAACAAGTATCAACTGGTATTGAAGTCCTGTTTTGACGGGCTTTCTTGAGCAAGCCTTATGTCTTCATTTCATGCCACTTGAATGTGTCTTTGAACACACTTAAAGTAAGACTCAAATACATGTAAACTTTGTTTTGACTTGGATATGTCAATTCATAAAAATGTGACCTACATTGTTTACAAATCTAAAAAATAGTCTTGGAAAAATAAACAATTCTTTTAATATTCTTAAAATAAAAGAAACATAAGAATTACATATTTTCAAAAATCTTATTAGATTCCTAATCAAACCAGCTGCTCCTTGTGAGGTGTGGAAAGCGAGCAAATTTGAATTCTCAACAATGGATACTTTGTATTATAGTATATATTAAAATTGTTGTTGTTGGTGACTAGTAGAAGTAATATGGCCACAATAATATCATTGGTATTGATGACTTTTCCTTTAGTTGAGAAGCAGTTAAATGATAAACATTTTTACAAATATTAAAATTAGGAGAATGACACTTACACACATACTCAAAAAATAGCTTATAAAAAATAACACACACACATAAAAAATGAGAGAGAGGGAGAGAGAGGTAGTTTGTCCCAAAATCACACTGCAAACTTATTTAGCAAAAAAACAAAAATAAAAATCACACTGCAAACTGATTCTCATACAGTCATACGGATACCAACCCAAAGAAGAAACTAAAACCCTAGCAGTTTCACCAATTTATTACAAATAACATTACATGATGATATAATTGGAATACTTTTAACAAAAGATGGAAGCTTTAGACTTCCTTTATTTTAGTTCACGATGGAAACTAACGAAGAAACTGCTAAACAATTTTGCATGCAGTGTCAGCCATTCAGTCTACGCATGCAGCATGCTTATACATTAACGTGTTAAGCATTTAAGGTTGTGGTGGAAGCATATGCAAGGAGCTCTGTGTCACTTTCAAATTTAGCCATGTCTTCCTCTTTCAAGTTAACCCATGCCTCTATTCCATCCCCACTTTTGGTGTCTAAAAATACAACAACGTTCTTGAAAGGCAAGCTAACTCGACCAATCCACATGGGATTTCCCCAACCAAAGTCCATTTCGTATATAGGGAACCTACACAAGCTTGTGAAATTGAATGGAACTACATCTTGTTTCAGGACTTTTTCACTTGCGTCTTTGAGAAAGTCCAAGTGTTGAGTGTGGCCCTGTAATTTTTTCACATACTCATTGTCTATCTTTCTTATTGCGGCTCTCAGTTTACCCACAAGGCCATATCTCTCTTCACTTGACAGAATGACTGTTGCAACCCGGAAGATATTTCCAAAATAATTTCCAGACAACGGGGGATCCATCCTCGTCCGTAAATTCACTGCAAAAAGTACTAAGTTGAGCTTCTTATGCCCACAGTTTTCTAGTGTAGCAGCTACATATCGGCTCCATAAAAAGGCTGACAAGGCCTCAACCCGGCTGGGGTGTAATGGGCATTCTAAGTCTGAGCTTTCAGCATATTTTTCCTTAAGAGCCTCTATTGTAGCAGAGCTAAACACAAACCTCTTTAATACGAGCTTCTCTTGTATCATACTAGTTTCCGGTTGAAACCCAGATAAGGTACTTGTAGGCGGGAAGAGAGTTGATGCCTGAAATTGTGGATAAATATCAGTCTCGCCTCGCGCTGTGGCTGCCCAAGTTTTCATAAACATGATAAAGGATGTGCCATCAGCAATCTTGTGGGAAATGCATGCACCAATGGCAATACCACCACAAGTGAAGTAGTTGACTTGAACAGCAAAGGTTAAATTGTGCGTGTCATCAATATCGCATGGAAGAAATTTCTTGAACTCTGCCGGATTTGGATTTGTAACAATATCTGAAAGCTCGCACTTGACTTGGGCTTCGCGAAACAACACCCCTTCATCATTGCAGTCCACGTTAATATTGTCTTTAATGCGGCCAGCTAAAGGATAGTAACGCGTTAAGACATCTGACAATGATTGCTTAAGGACACTAGAGAATGATTTGGTAATATCAGTACTGATTTTGGAGTAAGTATCATTCTTTGTATAGAAGAAGATAAATGAAGCATATACCGGAAGGAATATTTGGTCGAGAAAGGAAAGCTGATAATAGTGAAGATGGGTGGGAGTTGGTGAAGTTGGTTTGATATTCTCATTGGAGATTACTTCCACTTCACCCTTCATTTTTTCTTGCCAAAGTAAGTTCAAACTACTTTGAACAAGTGCTTCTATGAATGGTGCTTATGCAAATGGTGGCATCTATCTACGTATATATAAAGCTTCTGCAAATGTGCTTGACCAAGTTGGTTTGATAAGACGTGAATGGGCAAGTTATTGACCACTTCATTTCAAATGTAATGAAATTATCTTGTAAAAAATAAACCTGCGAATGTACTTGGTTTGGTTCACATCTAGGTCAGTGATTATCTGATTGGACGAAAAGCCCTGAACAGCTTTAATATGTACAGCTTTAATAATAGCTCCGAAAGCTACAAAAATTTCCACTACTTTCGTATATATAAAACTACTGCAAATGTGGCTCGTGCAAGTTATTGACCGCTTCATTTCTACTTGAAATGAAATTATCTTATAAAAATAAACCTTTGAATGTACAAAGTTTCTTTCAAGGAATTTTATATGTACGTCCCAACTTATTTTAATTGTTATTGGGATACTACGATATCATTTTTTTGTTCATTCTTCGGCATTTGGAATTCTATATGCATATCTGCATGGATCTATATGGTGTAAAACCTATGATAAGTCTTCTATATTTTCATTAGTTTAGTCATTGGCGTTTACGCATGTATGATCGATGCATATATATATATATATATATATATATATATATATATATATATATATTACCAACAGAGGATTGTGCATGGGTACGTATGAATATTTTTACTAACATTGGATTTGCGCGGTGCAGAGGTTTATGGGCCAAGAAGAAAACAAAAAAATAACAAAACCGCTACACTGATGTTGGAAAATAATAAAAAAGTAAACCTATTCTATTTTCAAGAATCAGCGTAGTAGCTAAAAAAAAAGCACCGAATTCTCAATCTCTTTCAGCCACTGTCACACGTTTTCACCACACCGTTATTCAAAACACCCACTTTTCTCTATAATAATCACCAAGTCTCAAAAATAATAAACAAATGTTTAGAAAATAAACAATGCTCCCTAAAGATAGAGATCAACTATAGTTAAAACCTATATTGGGAAAGAACTAGGTAAGCTAATGTAGTAGTTTTTTGGATGTGGTTTTGGTTTTGGTTATCCGTATTCACCCAAAAAGACAAGTTGATCGGAAAGGCTTCAATGTCTGAGTTGAGGGAGTTCCAGGCAAGCAGAACATTTCTCTCTCATAATTGTTTAGTAACCTGTTAAACAAATTTGGTTTGCAGTTTTTGGAATTGAACCGTCTATAAAGAGTACCGAATCAGATTTAGGTTTGGTTCAAAGTTGAACCGGTCAATTTGATTCAATTTTTAAAACCATGCCTGTTAGGTGCCTTGTGAGACCCATCACGTGGCACATACGAATCCTACAGACAACTATTAATTGACACTCTCGCATGTTTATTTAATTATTTTACAAAGTAGCTAATTTTATTACATTTGAAATGAAGAGATCAACTTGCATATGTATGTACATGCACTTCTTATCCAAATGATGAATTCATTTGCAGAAGCTCTCTATATTTGTAGCAAGGTAGATACCATGCACCATTTGCATAAGAATTCTTCATAGAAGCACTTATTCAAACTATTGTTTCTGGAACATACAATTAAATCACCTAATGATATCGCTGATATTCACATGCATGCAGTCAAGTCATGCAAAACTTATCCAAATGATGCATTGCATTTGCAGAAGCTTTCTATATATGTACCAAGGTAGATATATCCCAGTATATATACCATCATTTGCATAAGAATTGTTCATCGAATCACTTGTTCAAAGTAGTTTTAACCTACTTAATTTGCCAAAAGATGCAATAATTAATTAAATAAAACTCATATTAAAATCAATAATAGCTCCAAAAGCTACAAAAATTTCCACTACTTACGTTACGTATATATAATACTACTGCAAATGTGGCTCGTGCAAGTTATTGACCGCTTCATTTCTAATTGAAATGAAATTATCTTATAAAAATAAACCTTCGAATGTACAAAGTTTCTTTCAAGGAATTTTATATGTACGTCCCAACTTATTTTAATTGTTATTGGGATACTACGATATCATTTTTTTTGTCATTATTCGTCATTTGGAATTCTATATGCATGTCTGCATGGATCCATATATATGGAGTAAAACCTATGATAAGTCTTCTATATTTTCATTAGTTTAGTCATTGGCGTTTACGCATGTATGATCGATGCATATATATATTTTTACCAACATAGGTTTGTGCATGGGTACGTATGAATATTTTTACTAACATTGGATTTGTGCGGTGCAGAGATCTATGTGGTGCAGAGGTTTATGGACCAAGAAGAAAACAAAAGAGCATTCTCACTTTCACAGTGTAAGATACCAAACCGCTACACTGATGTTGAAAAATAACAAAAAAATAAACCTATTCTATTTTCAAGAATCAGCGTAGTACCTTAAAAAAAAGCACCGAATTCTCAATTTCTTTCAGCCAATTTCACACGTTTTCACCACACCATTATTCAAGCCACCTTTTCCCTTATTCTTTTTTCCCTTCTTATCCCAATTTTTACTTTGTCATGCACGCAACTCGTATTTATTATTTTACACATAATAATTTTAAAAAAAATACTTATTATTCTTTACCAACTAAAATCCAAAAGCATTTACTTTTTTTTCCCTTCCCCTTCTCTTACTTTTTGACTGAGAGAGGAATAGACAAAATAGTTGAATACTAAATATTTATTTGCCCTTTTCTTACTTTTTGACTGAGAGAAGAATAGACCAAATAGTTGAATACTATATGTTTGTGGAAAGTAATCAAGGGAGGGGGATTGTACAACTTTTTAAGTACATTGCTATACAGTTAACACCTTTAGATTGATTTATTTTTTCAATTGATTTTAAGAAATCAAATTATATTTCTAAATTTCATTTGTTTAGGTCAACCTTATACTTTGATTGTTAGTACTTATGAATGTGTTGTTCTTATTTATTTTAATGATATGACATATATATATATATATAGTTAACTGAAATTATGGAAAACTCTTAGTGTAATAATGGGTTTACATCGAATTCTAAACGAACCTGTATTAAGTTAGATTTTGCAATTTCAGTTGTTTACAAAATTTTATTTATTTTCTCATTAATATTGATCAATATTTTTTAGGTTTTATTTATTTATTAATATTGTCTTTAAATCTTGTCCATGCTGAATTAAAATGTTGACTCTGTCACTGACACTAAGTATTATGAATGGGTTACTTAGTAATATTGGAGTCAAAATTTTGGTTCAGAGGGCAAGATCCAAGATTAAGATAAAATATTGAAGAGAAAATTAATTTCAAGAATTCTTAATATAAGAAAAAAGTAATAGTTTAATAAAAAAAAATTGATTAACATAGAAATTATAATGCAAACGTAAGTTATAATTTGTTCTTTGCGTACTTGGTTTCAATTTATTTTTTTGAGCTAGTTTAGGAGGTAGTATAGTCATTGTTACTGCTAAGCTATTTCCTAATTTAAATGGACTATAAATTTATATTTTAAAAAATAAAAAATAAATTGTCATTAATATATGAAGTTAAAAATTAGTCTAAATATAAGATATTCAAACTATAAAAGTAAAATGGAAAAATAAAATAGAGTAAATTATGAATTTGGTTCGTAAGCTTTTCGTTGTATTTCAATCTGGTCCATAATGTTTCAAATGTATTAATTTAGTTTCAATCTTTTGGTGTTGTGTAAAATTAATTTCTATCATTAAGTGATAAATGAAAAAATATGATGTTACTTACTGCAAAAATGAAAAATAATTCTTTTGCCAACTCGTATGTCACTTATAATCCGGATTAAGCTAAAAAAAATATTTTTTAAAAGAAAAAAAAAGAAAAAGAAAAAAGGAAAAGAGGAAATGACTACGTCGAAGATGAAATCAAGAAGAAGATATTGCTTGAAGACTTCCTTGGGCATATAAATAAAAAATAAAAAAACTACTCTGAAATAATGCCATATTGTTTTTGCACGATTGAAACATTTGTGAAAATTGAGTGTCTTACGGCTTCATATATATATATATATATATATATATTTATATACTAGTTAAAGGCCCGTGCGTTGCACGGTTTTATGATAAAATTTATAAAATATATGTAAAAATAATTATTATATTTTAATAATTATTATAACAAAATAAATAATTCTTATGAATAAATAAATAATTCTTATTAGTTGTGTTATAATATTATTTTTAGTTACATGTATCAAACTATTTGCATATAAATTTTGCATTTAATGAATCTACATATGATTACAAACCTTTCTTAGGATATGCTTGAAATCTTTTATGACAAATCTGAAAAGAAAAAAAAAATCAAGAAGAAAATTAAATTGAATTAAAAAAAAATAGAACCATATAGATTGTAAAGTTGCATATGAGTCTATGACCGCTTTAAAATAAATTTTTTAAAAATAGCTATCATTTCAACTTTGATTTTACTATTTTAGTCAAATAAGTTTAGTCAAATAAGTTCGATAATTGTAAAGGAAAAAATTCCTATTTTATAGTGATGGCTCAAGAGTAAAAATAATCAATGCACAAAAAAATTGATATTGGAAGAATGATGCACTTTTTAAAGATTATGAAAATTCAGGAATTAAAGTTCCAAAATTTTGCAATTAAAAACCAAAAAGAAAAAAGATTAATGAAAATTTGTTGGGAATAAAAAATTATACTAATAATTAGCAAAAAATATTAATTAATGTTGCAAACCAATACATAATACTATACATACTTTACATAAATAAGTATTAAGTGATAATATTCAAAATATAAAAAAAAAAAAAAAAAAAGGGAACAACATGAATAAATCCAATTTGAAAAAATAAATTTCATTTTGTTTAAAAATATTATATAAAAAATCCTATTAACTTAATAGTGGCGTATTTAAATGATCCAAAAAAATAATAAAGCATATACTTTTGTGCCTAATCACATCTAGCAAATAATAAAGCATTCAAAATATTGAAAGGCAATTTAAATTCATGTTTGCTTGCATGAGATATGTACTTGTCCACCATTGCTGGAAAAAAACACAAAAACAAAGAAGAGAAATACATACATGTAATACTTTGGATGGTAGGTTTGATAAAAACTTCTACTATGGATTTCACGGACATCAAATTGCCTAAGTAATAAGAAGAAGAAAAAAAAAAAAAAGAGTTAGATTTCTAAACAACATAGAAATTATAAAAGAATGAGAATTATTAATAATAATGGGGGAGAGAAAAGAAGAAGAAGTTGTTATGCCTAAGAATATATAAGAATACACGGAAAAACAGAATATATATATATATATATATATATATAATTTTCAGTTGTAAGGAAGTTAGATTTCTAATCACTCTAGGAATTATAAGAGTAGAAGAGTTAATTTAGAATATATGTTTTATCCACAAAATAAAAATGTCATATAGATTGAATGAAAAAAAAAAAAAAATGTTGACAACAATGACATGAACGTAAGTAAAATAAAAAAATAAAAAAAGAAGAAGTAAGTAAACTTGAATGATGCTAATAAGGAAATAGGATGGATTTTTTTTTTTTTTTTTTTTTTAAAGTTATAATCAGTTTAGAATTTTAAAGTTATCTAAAGAAGAAGATTTATTTACAATTTTTTTTTTTAAAAATATTTCAAGCACCTAATCTGAAATTTTTTAGATAAAAAGGTGTTATCTATATCAATTAACGTAGGCCTGGGCCTCATGTGTATCAATTAGATAGAACTCTACATTAACGTTAATCATAATTCTAAGAATTTGGATTGTAATCAAATTAAAATTTTTAATCAACTTAGAAATTATAAGAGAAGAAGATAACAACAAAAGAATTTATATTTATTAGCTAGATTGATATTAGATTTTTTTTTTTTTTTTTTTTTGTTTACGTTAAAATTAATACCAAAAAAAAAAAAAAAAAAAATTCTTACGTGAAGCAGTATTTTTTTTTTAGAGATAAAAATGAATTAGAGTCCTGCTTTTTTGAATTAGAGATAAGAATGAATTAGAGTCCCGATTAATCTAATATTAATCTGCAGTTTTTTTTAGACGTGAATTAGAGTCCTGATAGTATACTATTCCTTTTTAGTTTAATCAAATTAATATTTTTATCCACTTAGAAATTATAGTTGAAGAAAAATTATATCCACTTAGAAATTATAGTTGAAAAAAACTTATATATATTTTTTCTTAAAATCTAAAAATTTAAGAAAATTTCTGCAATTCGGTGCCTCTACTTGGCGCAACCACGGCATTTAAGCCCAACTTTTATTATATCTAATTCGATATAAATATATATATATATATATATATATATATATGTTGTCGTAATAATCACAGATTCACAATGCCCAGATCTACTTATCCGTGAGAGAACAAACAGGACATATAGGAAATTTTTCAAAGAACAAAAAGGATTAACATTAAATGAGCCCAGAAGATCTATCTTTTATCTAAAAAAAGAGCCCCAAAAATTCCAGGACTTCTAGCAGATAAGGGTAAGATAGATTTAGGCCAAAGAATGAGTGATATATAAAGAGAGATGTAACAACGGCTCCTTGTGTGTGCTTTTGGCGGCATCTCCGAAATCTGTGTTGGCTTAATGTATGAATTGGATATATCAGTCACGGTGCTTCCATATAGAACCACACCGACATCCATAGATGAAGAACACACCTGAGAGCAAATTACAATATCATATCAGAAAATTTAATTAATGAAACATGTATCTAAGAAAGAAAATATAAGATTTTGAATGCACACATGCACACTCAGGCTGAGGCATTGAGTGTTGTAGCTTGTGGGCATTGGAATAACCGATTAAGGCTTTGAGACCGAAAAATCCAGGTCGAAGCAGTGGTCATTGAGCAATTGAGTCTGAACATTCTTGCTCTTCACTGGCGCAAGTCCGTCAGTAGCAGAGCTATTCCGTTCCTGAGCTTCAGCTGAATTTTTTGTTTTTGTTTTTGTTTTTTTGTTTTTTGTTTTTTTTAACTTAATCATTGTCAACATTAACACATAGCATCTGAATTGGCAAAAAATTTATTTTTTATATTGACTGTTAGTCATGTTAACACAATACCGAAAGGTTAAAGATAAGGAGCAGTTGCCACCCCTAGCCCCGCTGAAAGAAATCTAATGGTTATATGTAAAAGAAATATTCAGGTTGTGCTATAATTTTTGAGGGAATATTTGGTCAAGAAAGGAAAGCTGGTAATAGCGAAGATGGGTGGGTGTTGGTGAAGATGGTTCGATATTCTCTTCGGAGATTACATCCACTTCAACCTTCATTTTTTTCTCTTGGCAAGTGGTTCTACTGCAAATGGTTGCTTTTGTCTATATATATAACGCTTCTGCAAGTGTGCTTGACCAAGTTGTTTTGAAATGACGTGCTTGTGCTAAGGGGCCCAAAGAAGAAAAAAAAGCAAATTAATCCATATAGTATTAATAAACTATCAACTAAGATAAATACATAAAACTATTGTTTCTTAATACATTATGAAGTAATCATCTACCAATAACAACAACAAAACACAAAATAATATTGTTTCTTAGAGCATTCACAGCAGTGGAGCTAAAAATTTAGCTATTTGGTACTATAAAAAGTTACTTTATTTATTTTACCTACACACATGCTGCAGCAATAGATCTATTTTAGCTTTCAATACAATAAAATAATATAAACATCACAATAAAATAAGATATCTACTATAATAAAATAATATATCCACTACACACAACCACTACACACAACCATCACAGCCACACACACAAACGGGCTAGAGAATTTAAAAAAAAAAAAAAATTTAGTTGTAAATAGCTCCACTGTTGTGCACTGTAGCAATGAAGGTAAAAAAAATACATTTAGCTCCACTGCTGTATGGTTGATTTTTGTGTTTTGGTGGAGCTAAAATAGCTATATAGCTATTTAGCTCCACTGCTACAAGTGCTCTTAAGAGCATTAGCTATTGCAAAATTACTTTTACTACTTTAATATAGGATTTGAAATGTCTCGTACAGTTATATTTTTAGTGTTTAGTGTTCTAAATATTAAATATTTAGCATTTAGAATACCTGATGCTAGTATTTTAATACTGGACTAACTAGGATTTTCTTTTTTTTATTTTAAAGTTTTGTTTTTGTTAAATTTTTTAGTTGAGTAATTGCTAGTTGGGTTATGTTAATTAAAAGGGAGGGGATCTAAGTTTTTGAAAGAAGGAGGCACAACTCTAGAAAAAAAAAAAAAAAATATATATATATATACATATATATAACCAATAAAAAAATTCTTTTTTTTCTTTGGGCCAGGGGGCCCGGGCCCTCTGCTGGGTCTGTCCCTGATTGTTAGTGACTTCTCAACGCCTTAGCCTAGGGTGGACCATCACGGAGGGTGTAAATGGAGTTGCCACCTAATTTAGGTTTAGGAACTATAAATATAGCGCCCTTTTGTGAAAGACTGATCTTTACTGGAGCAAGTGTCTAGAATTTAGGTATAGGGATAGGAAGGTGTTAGGCACCTAAGCCCACCTGACTCGTGAGTCGGCTTCCACTCATTATGTTCCAAATCTTAATCTCATTGAAGAGAAATTTAACATGTTATTCTAACTCACACACACTCTAACATGCATCTAAAAGCAAGCAACATGGCATCATCATCGCCAAGCCTAGCATTAATCTATCATGGCATTAAGCACATATTACCAAGGGCAGAAACATCACAAAGCAGATTCAAACAAGCATGTTAAGATATCTAAGCACCAAAACTAAGGTATTTAATCAAGCATACTCATGTTCATCAACCATATCATATTTGTCATCCAAATCAAATGCACGTTCATGTGATAATGCATGACTTGCCTCATCCCACAGCATCACAGCACCTATGTATCAATGCATGTTCATGGTATATGCATGTTCATTGTATTCAAGCAATCTAAACCTGAAATAGCATAAAAGAGATCAAAACAAACAAAACAAAACAAAAAAGAGAAGTAGAGACTTAAAGATATGTAAACTATAGGTTAAACAGAGACTAAACATGTAAGGAAAACAAGAAAATATCCAACAGGAACGAATTAGGGTTTCTGGGCATGATTGTGCATGCACATACATAGGGTATGCGTATGCATCCCTACTGTATGCGTATGCACACTTTGAGTATGCGTATGCATGCATAAAGCATGCGCATGCATAAAGCATGCGCATGCATACACACCCGAAACCCTAACTCAAAAACTTAGAACAAAAAAGCATAGAAAGCAAGAAATCTAACAACCTAGCATGCTTCTGACATAAACGCTATGTAAATCTAAACTAAACAAACATATTAAGGCATTAAAACATATATACAAAAAAAAAATAAAAAAATAAAAAAGGAAGAGAAAAAACAAAGAAAAGCGAAGAGAGAAAGATAGAACCTTTACCTCAACACTAGAACTTTTTAGAGCTTTGATTTTGACCATTCTCCTCAGTCAATCTATTTACAACCAAATCAAAAATGGATTAGTAAATTTCAGAACTCAAAGATTAAGACCAGAAAATGTCCCAATCAAGTAAAATTTGACTTGAGAATGTTTTGTGAAAAAACTCTCTATTTGATTTACTATTTTCTAGTGAATCTTGTGTCTTTTACTATCGTCTTCGTCCTCCCTTGAAAAAGTGCCTTTTATGGCTTTATATAGTCAAAAAATAGGAGTTTGGGGCGGCTCCCAGACGATGTGGGATTCATTTTAAACCAAAATTAAGTGCAAAAAGCTTTCCTTACATAGTTTTTGGAACCCTAGCTGTGTATGCATGCGCACAATTAGGGTTTCCTGCAGCCTTTTTTATTTTTTATTTTTTTTAATATATATATATATACCAAAAATAGTTTTATTCTTCCAAAAATATGTAATATTTTCCAAAAATACTTTTCTCAAGTCAATCTTCACGAGATTGAGCCCTAAACCGACCTTGAGCTTTAGAGCGCTATCATTATTGGAGAACGGAGGCTCGAGTCGTAAAGGGTACAAAATGCGGTGTCTACAAGCACATTAAAATTTATTTATTTATTTTAAGGAAAATGCTTATTTCAACATTTGCAAACCGTTGAAATTTATCTCAAGATACCCTTTATCGATGGTTGAGTGCATGTAGAAAAAAGTAATAAGCATTTTCATGTGTATATGTTTCAATGGCTTTTAATAGTACATTGACATTTATTAACCATTGATAAAAGTGTAACATTTTTTTTTTACGGTTACATAGACGGTAGAAAATGTTCTCGACATAGTTTTTAATGGTGGTTCTTGATGGTCATTTCAACCTTTAAAAACAGTATTTTCGACGGTTTTTAGTACTTTTTCCAATGGTTTCAACCGTAGAAAATAGCCAAATTTCTTTTAGTGATTTCCCTATCCTCTTATTTATTGTTTTTAATTTTATTTGGGTAAAGGAAAGACATTAAATAAAAGAAAAAATACAGATATAAAATTCAAACAATAAACTAATGCAATACTTCAAAAAAAAAAAAAAAAGTACCTAATACTTAGGCAAAATTCTTTGTTTTTACTTTTTAACATTATGAACATCGTTTGAAAAGTCCAGTTATTTTGAAAGCTTAATATGAAGCAACATCAATTATAAATGTATTTTGAACAATATATTATTTTAGACTTCTCAATTATAGCCTATGTTCTTAATTAGAATCCAAGTCCATTTTTTTATATATAAAAAATTAACTAAAAAAATGTAGAAGACTGGCCATAAACAAAAACAGACAGAGCATCTACGGTCATAAAATTGGGTTATTTCACCATTTTTTTTTTTTTTATATATATATTTTTTAACGGGTGTATTAGGCAGTAAATATTGCATACTTTTTTGAGAAAATCAACCCAGGTGTATAAATAGGTTTTTAATTGTGGTAGAAGCAGCTTTCTCAGCAAAAGGTATTAAAGATTGTAAATAGGAAGATAATTGGGTTTTACTACTAATCTTGTAAGTTGTACATTCAAAAACACAGAACGCATTAAAGAAAACTTACATACCTTCTTGTAAATTCTCAAAGAATTGCTGCGAGACTGTGTACAAAGGAAAATTAAATATTGTAGAAGTAGTTTTCTCAATCTTAAATTGGTGGAAGAGAAAGTAGTTGTATTTTTGTATAAGTAGGAAGCTGAAAGTAGTGGGAAATTGTTGATTTGTAGTTGGAAGTTTGTGATGTTTTGTGTTTTATTACTACAGTACAATGCATCTTGCATTACCCAATGAGGATGCTCTTATAACCATTATTTTTAGGGCAAATTATATTTCCCTCTTTTGAGATTTTGGAAAATGATACTTACTCCCAAACTTGAAAGGAGAAAAAACTCTTCTCCCTTGAAATTTGAAAAAAATAACACTCTCCCCTTCTGTTAATATTAGTAACGGAATATTCCAACTTTTTAAAAGATTCTTTTTACCAAAATTTAACCATGGTTAGTAAAAAGAGCATTCACATAAAATATAATAAAATAAAAAATAAAAAGAGCATATATAAAACATGTTGCTTAAGCAGATTTTTTAGTCTCTTCTAGCACCTTTCCAATTGATATTGTCAAAAATTGATGATTGTCTTAGATTTTCATGAGGTGTAATTAGATATTGAGTGAAGTAATTTTATGTGTACGTTCCAGTGGATTGTTTGAAGAAAATCTAGAGGTCCAATTTTAATTGTTGTTGTGATAGTATTTTTACACTTTTAGAGTCAGTTTTAAGAATTTGGAGTTTATAGGTGGGCGTGGGTTGTATTAAAAATCGGAGATAAGCCTTCTAATTTTCATTAGTTCATTCATTTGCATTTACGCATGCATTACATGCCATCAGAGATAAGCCTTCTATTATGTTTAAAAGATAAAAGTCCAAGTTTTATGTTGTGTTATCATAGGCAGTATGTGGCCGTGGAATTTTATATTCAATGTTTTACTTAATGAAAATCACACAATTTTGTAATAAAAAATTAGTTGGTTTGATAAGATGTGCTTGTGCAAGTTATTGACTGCATCATTTCAATGTAATAAACTTGTCTTGTAAAATAAACATGCGAATATCAACTATATGGACCAGAAGCTATGATAGAGCTATTCCAGCAAACCATGGTTGAAGCTTGAGATAAGTCTCCTAATATTTATTAGTTCAGTCATTGGATTTGAGCGGTGGAGAGGTTTATGTGGAGTTGTAAATCTTTGACGAAATACTAGATCCAAATAACATACATACATAAATAGTCCCAGACTCCCAAGTTTAACTAATATAGTAATATTGCTCACTCGAATTGATGGGTAAATGAAGTTAACTTGTAATCCGTGCTTATGCGTTGCAAACATTTAATAATAGTGATGATAGGGTGGTATTAACTAGATAAGTGCTTTCTAAAAAAAAAACTAGATAAGTGAGATGGTCACTAATAAAAAAAATGCGAAAATTAGCACAATTAAATTTCTATATAGTTCTTGTTAGGTTTTTAGATCCCTGTAAACTAGATTGTTTAACCTAATTAATTAACTAAGTGAATACTTAAGTTTATTATTCAGATCTAGGTTAAAACAATAAAGTCATATCATGTAAAGCAACAGAAAATAAAGAACACAATGATATGATCATTCAGGAAAACCAAACCGGTAAAAAACCTAGGGATGATTTAACTTAACTATCCTCAATGTAAAAAGCAAATCCACTAGAAAGAATTGAAGTTTACAATAAGACTTAGACCACTAACATCCTATTGCTACTACACGTAGAACTTACTACCATGACCCCATGATGGCTCCGGGTCCATAGACTACTTCTTTCATTGGTTTTTGCAACACAAGCACCCATACTTGTGAGTTTGAGATCCTACTCAAAGGTTTATCAACACAAACTCTCCTGTTTGTGACTCCAAGTTCACCTTTGAAGGTTTAGATCATCAGCACCTTTAATGACTAGAGAAGGCAACAACTTCTACAACACCGGATCTTGAGATTCTTCAAGGAATAACACCGGTAAAAAACATGAGAGAGCTTTTTGGGTACAAAACGCTAGATACAAAAGAGGCATACTCTTCTCTCTCTAAAAAGCCTTTTTTTTAAAAACGTGCTTAACGTTTCCTTTATATACTAGAAAAAGTAGATTTGGAACCCTAATCCTTAATTGGCTTGAATTACTGTTGGGCCGAACTTAAAATTCTGCAGACCTGTATTTCGATCGGTCGAGCCTGTCACGCCCCAAAATCAAAAGGGTACAAAGCATGAGAAATACATCCCAAAGGTACCTGTAGATTTTTCCTTTTTGGCAAATCAAACTATAGGAGATCTTCATTTTCCTTTCTTTTCCAGAAGATAAGAATATATAACCATACTAAAATCTCCACATTACAAGTCAGAGCTCTATAACACATTTACAAACAATAACTAAAATCATGTGCCTCCACATAATACATGAATATATTACAAAACTCCAATTAAATTACACAAAGTCACAATCTCAACCTGAATAGTAAAATAAGCTAAATTTTTTCTCTCATCCCAAACTCAACCTAAATACCCCTTCGATTATTGAGACTTGCACACACGGGTTTCTCTGTTAAGCTACTACACTTGTATTGTTAAGCTACTACACTTGTATGAACTAGATGATGTCCCCGCGTGATACGCGAACTAATTTACAATTTCATTTAAAATTATTTTTATGTATATTAAAATCTACATATAATACTTATTTTGTTGTATAATATTTATGTTTGTCCACAATATTATTGAATACTTTGAAACTTGATTTTCTTAATTCATATTTTATTTTTATTTTTAAAAATTATAACACTATAAGACTATAGCATATTATAATATTTAGTGTTAAAAGTAGATTTTATTTTTTAAATTGATTAAATGATCTTAAAACCTATAAATAAGAATTTAAAGCATAAAATACTTTTATATCCTAAAATTATATAAATTTAAGTAATCTCTCGAACACTTCCTCAATCACTCTATTCTCACAATCAAATATGGAGACCTCAATCACTAACAACCAATTCATTATCTTAATGAAAATAAGGAAATCATTTGTAAGTATCAATATAAAGAGAACATGAATAAACAAAGAGAGATTGACTAAAAACATATCTATTTATCAAAATTCAATTATCTTTAGCTGGGCTTCCGTATCCTTTTAAAAAAAGTAGAAAGTACTTTGAAATCATCATTGATTTTTATTTTTATCACTATATGGCTCATACTGCACAAAATAGCAGTAAAAAGACCTACAAAGAATCCTACAAATTATGATTTCTAGCTCAAAATTGAAAAAAAAAAAAAAAAAAAAAAAAAAAAGCTAATTTCATAAATAGTCAATTCCTTAGTTCTAAAACAAATACATTTATGACTTTCCCAAACTAAAATCCCAAACACCCAAAAACTCAAAGCGAATCATGACCTTCACAAAATCCACAATGTCCAACTGTAACATCAAAATTGTAAGCTACCGTCACTGAATAAAAACGCAAGCCCCCTTCCTTGATCATAGCCTACTCATACAAGTTAGGATCAAATGGTACTGCAATGTTGGAGTTATGTAAGTGTCGTTGAAAGATTGAAGGTAAATGACATCGTTTTTAGTCTGAGTGTATTTGAGATAGGTTGGCATGAAGGGCTCTAGACATGTATATATAAAGGAGTAGAAGTGAAACGGGTGAATGTAAATGTAGAGAGATTTTTGTGTGTGAGAGAGAGGAAAACTCTTAAAACATTGAACCAAATGAAACAAATAGTAGTCTTAAAACATTGAATAAAAAATATAACAATAAGTTGTCTTGAAACATTAAACCAAAAGAAATAAAAAGTCTTTATTTTTAAATTTATTCTTATCTTCAATGTGGCTTAAGAATATTTCAATTCTCTTCATAGAGTGTACTACATGGCAGAACCTCATGCTCTCCCGCATGAGGTCTCTGCTTATATATATATATATATATATATATATATAAATATATATAAATTGATTGGTTGGTTGGACATTGATAATTGCAATTTCTATGATTTGATACCAACTTCACTCGGCAACCTTACTAATCTCATCAATTGAGTATTTGATTTCATAATTTTTGAGGGCGGATCTCTTTTTCATTAGCCAACTCCTCACAAGTCACAACTCGGGCAGCTAGATCGTTTCTACAATACTTTCAGTGCACAGACCTTGCCTTGCCTAGGAAAAGCAAACAAAACACACAGATTTACACTTTGCATATACCAAATCATATGGTGACATTACATCTTCTCTTAAGAACCTGACCCAACCTAGCTAGTCAAATTTTCACTTGGCTTGTAAACCTTATCCAACTTATTTTCTTGAGCCATGGGGGCAATATTTTGTATGATTCTATATATTCCACAGTCAATTTCTAAGCACGCAAATATTGAGTCTCTTGAGTCTAGTTGGAAATAAACTTAGCAGCACAGTGGAATTGAACTTGCTTTTAAAGCTTAGAAATCTTAGTGACCTCAAGCTTTCAAGAGTCCAAAATTAAAGCTTTAATATTGGCAACATATAAGTTAACTGAGTTCCCAATTTTCATATGTTATTAGAATGAATTGGGGTTTTGAATCTCTCCTATAAGAAAATTCATGGTCAAATACCAAAATGGATATTCAACATGGAGAAACTGAGTCTGTTTTCTTTGGATCTAAAGTTCAACAACCTTACAAGTTTTGAATCTTTCAAACATACTCCCACTCATGGGGTAGTTTTACTTATTTTGGGCCTTAATTCCAACAAGTTGCAAGGATCACTCTCAATTTCACTGCCTATAATGTTTGAATATGTTGGTTAGAGGTTTCGAATTTAAGACCTCAAAGGTCTCACGTGACTTTAAGAATCACTAAGTCAATCACACATGGTTTAGAGTCAATTATCTATACTACTATTTAAAAGGCTTCCATTGTTTGGAATTCTCAATTTCAATACCTAAAATACCATCAATCTATTCACTTACAAGTTTTTCAACTAACAAGATAAATACGTAAAAATTTAAATTTTTTTAAATAAAAAAAAAAAAAAAAAACTACCACTTGAATTCCACTTTCCATGTTTTACTCCTAAAATGCTTTTAATAAGCTAACAACGTTTTCTACTTTTTCAATTACCAATTTAATTTTTATTCCCTTTTACAATAGATTATATTTAAATTTTCACTTCCCATGTTTTACTCCTAAAAAAATGCTTTAAATTTATTCAGTTTTTTTTTTTTTTTTTTACAAGTTTTCCCATATTTTACTTCTAAAAGACTGCTTCACGTTTCACACTTTTTCAATTACTAAATTCATTTTTTTTTCCATTATATCAAAAAAAAAAAAAAATGCTCTTCCTTTTCTTCTTCTTCTACTTTTAGATTTGGTTTCTAAATCCTAAAAAAATAAAAAAGATTTGGTTTCTAAACAATTTAAACAGACATTGTTAGAGGCTCTAATAGCTTTTCAAATTCTATCTTTTGCAAGTTCCTATTTTTCTTTTTTCTTTTTTTTTAATCATGGCTGCCAAGTATATATAATTTGAGGATTACATACCCACGGATGAATATAATAAGGAATTCAAGGATGTTTGACGGTTGCTTATTACCCGTGGCTGACTTAGAAATTTCAAACAAGAGGCTTTGTGCTTGAACTGGCTGCATTAGAAAGGATATTGGTAAGGCCTCTTTTCTATTAGTTTTGGCGTGTTTCCAAAAATTTTATCTTTTTAATATATATATATATATATATATATATAATGAATTAGTTGTTTATTTTTTAAATGATTAGCGTTGGAATTTTTTTTTTTTTTTTTTTTTAAGGACAAACTTTTCATTCAAACACAAACTCTTTCCCCTTTTTTATTTATATAGGAATTTATATAGGAATTTACACTACTTATGGGTAAGGGCTCTTTCTTTTTGTTTTGGTCTAGAATCAAGGTCAAGGAAGGTAGGGAGTTGATTGAAGATAGGTGGGGGGAGGGTTGCATACCAAATGTTGTGTTTTATAATACACTCATTGATGGTTATTGCAATAAAGGTGAATTTGAAAGTGCTAATGGACTTTTTAAGGAGTTGAAATTGAAAGGGTTCTTACCTACACTGGAAACTTATGGGGTTATGATAAATGGGTTTTGCAAGGAAGGGGACTTTGAAGCGATTGACCGACTTTTGTCAGAAATGAAAGAGAGGGGTTTGAAAGTTAATGCTCGAGTATATAACAATATAATTGATGCTCGATATAAGCACGGTTGTACAATTGAAGTGGTGGAGATAATGGGGAGGATGATTGAGAGTGGTTGTGAGCCAGATATTGTAACTTATAATACTCTTATTAATGGCTCGTGTAAAGAGGGGAAGGTTGAGGAAGCTTATCAATTTCTAGAGCAGGCAATGAAAAGGGGAGTAATGCCGAACAAGTTTAGTTATACTCCTCTTATACATGTTTATTGTAGACAAGGGGAATACTATAGGGCCTTAGATTTGCTTATTAAGATGACAGAAGGAGGACATAAGCCTGATTTGGTTTCATATGGTGCTCTCATCCATGGAGTTATTGTTGCAGGGGAGGTTGATGTTGCATTGACCATGCGAGAAAAAATGTTGGAAAAGGGAGTATTGCCTGATGCTGGTATTTATAATGTTTTAATAAGTGGACTTTGCAAGAAAGGGAGGTTTCCTACTGCTAAGTTGCTCTTTGCTGATATGCTTGACCAAAATGTACAACCTGATGCTTTTGTTTATGCCACTTTGGTGGATGGATTCATCAGAAATGGTGACATTCAGGAGGCCAAAAAACTCTTTGAACTCGTCATTGAAAAGGGTATAGACCCTGGTGTTGTGGGGTATAATGCCTTGATTAAAGGTTTTTGCAAATTTGGAATGATGAAAGATGCACTTTCTTGCATCATTAGAATGAGGAAAGGGCATCATGTTCCAGATGTATTTACTTATACCACCCTTGTTGATGGGTATGTAAAGCAGCATGACTTGGATGGTGCACTAAAGATGGAATATTAGATAAGTTCGGGTGAGAGACTATACAAGAATTGTTGTATGATTCAAACCTCACATGAAGTGGTTGTTATCTAAGAAATTGTTGTAAAAAATTTCTTTTGTAACAAAAACTATATTTATCATTTGTATAATTCTATGAGAGATTCAATTTATAGTTTTTTTTCTATAATTATTAATTTACTACTCCATAAAAAAATGTTACTTACCTTTTCTTGGTTTTAAAGGTAGTTGCTAAAATTTAAATTTAAGTTCTTTTTAACTTTTGTTATGGATGTGTAGTAAGTGGCTAACTTTTAAGATTAAAAAACTAAATTTTAGGATTAAACAAAAATTGATAACTGCCATTATTCTTTAAAAAAAAAAAAAACAATAGTGACAAAAAAAATTTAAAAAGCGTGGTTCTTGGAGCCAAACAAAATAAATAAATAAATAAAACAAAAAGAAAGTGGGTCTTTTATTGTAAAAATAATGTAGTTGCTAAATTTAAAATTTAATCTCTTTTTAACTTTTTTTTTTTTTTTAGAATACTAAATATTTTTGACACATCCACACAGGGAGAGGGAAGAAAGTTTTTAAAGAAACTTACAGTGGTGTATATCCAAAAGGGCCTAACTCTTAGATAAATCTCTTTTTAACTTTGTTATGAATGTGTAGTAAGTGGTTAAATTTTAGGATTAAAAATTTACATTTTAGGATTAAACAAAAATTGATAACTGCCATAAATAATAAATAAACAACAACCCTACCACCAAAAAAATAAAACAACGTGGATCCTATAGCCTTTCCTTTAAACACCCCGCCCCCCCCAAAAAAAAAAATAACTAAAGCAAAAAAATGTAAGAAGAGGTAGTTGTTAAATTTTAAATTTAAGCTCTTTTTTACTTTTGTTATGGATGTGTAGTAAGTGGCTAAATTTTAGGATTAAAAAACTACATTTTAGGATTAAACAAAAATTGATAAATGCCATAAATAAAATATAAAAAAAAAACAAAAAATAAAGAAACGTGGATCTTGGAGCCTTTCTTTTAACAAAAATAAATAATAATAGAAAAACCTAACACAAAAAAATGTGAGCCTTTTAGAGCATCCGTAGCAAATGTTTAAAAAAAAATGTCATTTTGACACACCAAAAGCTTACTTTATTATTTTATCACATCATTTTACAATATCTTATTTATCAGATGTTTTATCATTCAATTCTATACATTAAAATAATATTTACTACACATTAAAATAATATATTATCTCCTCCCCATTATCACCAACAATAGTAACAACATCAACGGCACAACCACCAGCCACCAATATCCACTGCCGCAACAACACCGACAGCCACCATCGGCCATCACCCCCACAGCCCACCACCACCATTGCCACTGTCATCGCCCATAGCCCACAGCACACCACCACCCAGATCAACTGAACCACCACCTGCCGCCTACAATTTAAAAAACAAACACAAAACCCATACCACCCCCACAGCTCACCCATCATATCAGAACCCACCATCACCACCACTACAACCCACCTCTACTACTCACCAATATTAGATCAACCCAAATTGCAATAAAAAAAAAATAAAAAAAAATAAAAAAAAAAAAAAAAAAACCCACAACCAGAGAAAGGCAGAGTGAAAGGTGGACAGAAAGGAAAGGGAAGAGGGTGAAATCGATGGTGGCCTCGGGGTGAGATCGTTCGTGACTGGAGAAGGTGAGACCGTGAGTGAGATCGGCAAGATCGAGTGTGGCTGAGTGAGATCGATGGCGGCTGACGATATTGACGGCGGCTGGGCGAGTCGGACTATAGGAGAGATCAGCGGCAGCGGCGGCTTCAGAGGGTGAGAGAGATTGAGAGGAATCGGTGAGAGGAACAAAGGTAAGAAAGAGGGAACTGGTGAGAGAGAAGAGAAAAAGAATAAAGTGAAGAGAGAGGAGAGAGAAAATAGAATAAAAAATATTAAAACTTATACCATTTCTGTCCATACCGTCTCATATTTGAGACGATACTGTAGCCGTGTGTTATATTTTTTGAGATTTGGAACATCTAATAAAGCTCCGTTTTTTGTGTTTGGTGTGCTAAATATTTGGCATTTGGCACATCTGCTGCAGATGCTCTTACCGTAACAAAAATAAATAAAAACTATTAAAATTTTGTATTTTGTTTTGTTATGAATCTATACTAAGTGGCTACATTTTAGGACTATCATAAACAGATAATAGCCATGTGCATTTTTCTCAAAAAAAAAACCCACATCCATTTTTATTCCCATAAAAAATGTTATTCCATCAAAAATGTTACGTAGAGTTTCTTAGTTTTAAAAGTAGTTGTTAAATCTTGAATTTAAGCTCTTTTTAACCATTGTTATGGATGTGTAGTAAGTGGTTAAATTTTAAGATCAAAGATAAGTAGATAACTCCCATCAATAAATTAGAATTTCTCTTGAAAAAATATAAGAAACAATTGAGGAAAGAGGTGTATATAAAAGTTTGGATAAATGAATCATTTAAAAACGAAGTATTCTTTTTCTGTACTTTACTATATATATATATATATATATAATAGATACAAATTATTAATCTTTACCCAACAAAATAGAAGAGCCTCACACGCGTGCTCAAATGTTAGTATTTCTGATGCATCTGCAAATAAGCAGAGAGCATTGGCTTGAGAATCTTTATATCATGTATGCACAACTGAGCTATTACCTCTAGTGATAAGAATTCAAAACTCATAAAAAGAGTATTATCCTCAAGTAACAGTTTCTAATACCAAAATATAACGTAAATAACTTTATAACATCTGGTTGCCAGTTTTGATGGTTGAAGTTCTCCAAGCTTGCAAAAACATGATTCCGCCAGCAGCACAATCATGTCCGGTGCAAGCATGAGTTAGCCTTATGATTCAACCAATAAAACATAAGCATCTGTCCCCGTCTTTTCTTTTCTTTATTTTTTAACAAAAAAAACACCAGTATTTATATCTTGGATGTTTCTAATGGAAGTATTAGTTGAATTATAAAACTCTTAACAATATTAAGCTAAAATTAGGTACTCCTAATTATAAGTTGTTCCCTTTTGAATCCTAACAAAAATATCATAGTTTGAAATATGACCATGATCAACAAACACATCTTAGTTTACTTTCCAATACTGAAATTTTCAAGAAATCTAAAATTCTACTCCGGAAAAAACTAAATATAAAATTTATTAAGAAATTTTAAAAGTGATTCATTATTTATTATTTTATTTTAATAGTAATACATTATAATTTTTTTGCTTTAATAAAAATTCGGTCTTACAAAATGGGATCTTTGCTAATAAATTAAAATAATTTATATTCTTTTCTTGTTATTATTAAATTTTTTATATAATTCTAATAAATTCTTAAAATTTTTTTAATTTACATATAATTATAGTTTTTTACATTTACTGCACAAGGTTAATACTAAATTTTAATTTAGTTTAACAAGAATGGTAATTTTAATTTTTTTTCCTTTGGCATTTAATTGTATTTTTGAAATTATAAAGATTGGAAAATCATTTACATCAGCTTGTGTAAAAAATTATGTTTATTTTAGCCTATGAACCTACTTTTTTTTTTTTTTTACATACTTTTACTTTTCAAAACACTTTATATCAAATTGTTTTCTGTAGTTATACTCTGATTATATAATGTATTATAAACTTGGTGTAAAACACTACTATTTTTGTGTGTACTAATAAGTATTATTGTTTACTATAAAAATAAATAAAAAATAAATAAAAAAGTTATCAACCACCCTGTTTGGCTCCACCAAAGCATAGCCACAACTACTGACACTCTTCTGCTTTAAGCCTGTTTGGATCCACGAATAACAACACCACTACCGACCACACTCAGCTTCTTCTTCTTCTCCTCCACGAACCACTCTACCAAACAAAACCCTCTTCTCTCTTCAACTTCTTCTTCTTCTTCTTTGAAGCACTCAACTCCCCCAGGTAAGTCAAATAATAATAGTAGCATGCAATTCTCATTCTGTTGTTTCTGTTTCCGAAACTCTTGGATAACTCTTCTTTTTTTTTTTTTTGAAAAAAAAAAATAGAAATGGGTATTTTTTTTTTCTGCTTTATAATATCTTAATTTTTAATAAATTTAGGAATTGTTTGGGTTTTTAGACCAACGGCTCATTACATTTTATTTGGCTATTTTGGAACCTACAAAAATGTAGTTAGAAAATGCTAAGCAAACGTTGACTTAGTAATACATATAATGTGTTTATGTACACACAAAGACGCACACTGCACGATTTTCTTAAAATGAGTGTGTTTTCTTAAAATGAATGAGTTTAGAGCCAATGAGTTCTACTTCTACCTCAAATGGCACCTTTCGGGTTGTAAGAGCAAGCTGGAGGGTATGATCATGGGTTCAAAACTCGCCAATTACAGCGTTGTAATAAATGGCTGAAAGCGAGGCAACCAATAGAAAAATATATATGATATGTGTCTTATGTTACATGTTTTGCTGTTTATTGTATCTGATTTTTAAAATAATAAATTATGAACAATGTGTTATTGTTTTTGTTAATGGTTAATAATATATTTGCATTACCTATCAAAAAAAATAAAAAAATTCAGAAATTTGGCTTCCTGGGATGCTATTGGATTTAAGGTTTGTGATGAGGTCAGTTGGTGGAAGTTAATATGGTTTTTGAGAGCTATTCCTAGACATGCTTTCATCTTGTGTGGCTAACCATTAGAATAGGCTTACAACACGAGACTGAGATAGGATACTGCAATGGGGTCACAACATGCTGCTGTTAGAACGGAGGAGACCATAGTGTGGGATATCAAGTGGGAAGTTAAAGCCAGATTTTAGGCAAAATTGCACAAATGGAACGTTATTCGGCTATGACTTTTTTTATTTAAGCAAATGCGTATGTTTGGAATTGTGCCCGATGTTTGTACTTTGAACAATTTGACCAATTGTTATTGCAATTTGAATCGGCTGGATTTCGAGTTTTCAGTGTTGGGTACAATTTTGAAACTTGGTATGAGCCTGGTTGTAGTTGTAAAATAGTAAAAGCACTGGAGTTGTCGAATGCAATGGTGGAAAAAGGGTATTGGCCTGATGCGGTTACTTATGGGACAATGGTAAATGGGCTGTGCTAAACAGGTGCGGCTATTGGTATGCTAAGGAAGATGGAAGGAGGAGGATCTAAGCCTGATAGAGTTGTGTATAGTGTTATCATTGACCGTCTATGCATGGATGGGCTACTGATTGAGGGTTTGAGTCTATTATTAGAAAGGGTAAAGCGTAAAGGCATTTCCATGGAAGTTGTTTCTTATAATTCTTTGATTCATGGGCTACTCAATTCACATTAGTATGTAGAAGTATCGGGTTTTTTTGAAGTGGAGCGTGGGGAAGTTGTACCAGAATTACAAACTATTTGTGTATATACTAGTTACTGATATGCTTTATACAGAAGGGTTCATTACTGAACAAAGATGTGTGATTGAATTGATGATTCAAAGAGGTGTGGAGCCCGATGTAGTCACTTACAGTATACTCATGGATGGGTTCTGTATGCGGGATCAATGGACGAGGCAAGAAAAGTATATGATTTGATGCTTGAGAGGGCTTGTTATCCTGATGCTTGGTGCTATAACATCTTGATCAAAGGTTATTGCAGGTGTATAGTAAGAGGTTGGTTCCTGATACTGTTACAACACTCTTATTTGTGGCGTGTGTTCCCTTGGGAGTCTTAAAGCTGCACAAGAGCTTCTTAATGAGATGCAAGCTCATGGACAACTTCCAGATATCTTTACTTACTCTACATTGTTGGATTCACTATGCAAAAACCAAAATTTTGTTGAGGCAATGAATTTTTTTGTACAAATGGAAAGTCGTAGGATACTAGGATGGATACTGACATTGTGATTTACCATATCTTTATTGATGGTATGTGCGAAGCTGGGAAAGTCAAACTTGCAAGGGAAATATTTTCTAGTCTCTCTGACAAAGGATTACAACCTAATGTTAGTACGCATACTACAATGATAGATGGACTTTGTAATGAAGGGTTATTGGATGAAGCAAGTGAGTTACTTAAAAGAATGGATGAGACTTGATGCTTACCGAATGATTGCACTTATATACAATTATTAGAGGATTTCTAAGAAAAAATGATACATCAAGGGCTATGGAACTTTTTCATGTGATGGCTAAGAGGGGCTTTTCAGCAGACTCTTACACTAAAAGCATGTTAGTTGATTTCCTGTCTGCTGATGGGCTACACCCTTCTTCTCGTGAAAAGGTTCAGAATTATGTGTGAAGGTTATACCAGGTATTCAATGTCATGAACATTGTGAAGTGAAGATTCCACAGTGAAAAATCTGACAAAGGCAGCAATCTTTATGGAGTAAGACTAATTTATGATTAAGTAGTAGGAGTAAGACTAATTTATGATTAAGTAGTATGCTACATTAATACTATGACTTATGTTTCTTGTGTGAATTAAAAGGTTACATGCCAAAAACATGTTTCTTATGTTATATAGCAGGGTTTTTTTTTTTTTTTTTTACTCCCTAGAATTGTGTGTTAGCAATGTACTGTGAATAATATTAATAAGGACTTCATCTTAAACAATTGAGGATATCTTAAAAGGAAAGCATATGACAGTGTCTTGCAAATCGTTTAAATGAAAAATGATCATAAACATAGCGAACAAAATATAAGCATCAATGATCAATTATCAAATTAATTGTGGTAGAATGAGGTTCAAGAAGCAATTAGATATTGACTCATCTATAGTTGCAGATGTGCACACACACACACGATAAATTACACTACAATCAAAGAATAAATACTTGTGCAATCTGGAAGACATATAGAAATAGCACTATCTGGATTCTGGAAGGTGTTCCTCATTGTGTGATGTGGACCATGTGGTGCACCTGGCATGAGAGAAATGCTAGAATTTTTGAGTGATGTGAGCAGTCTATCCTAGAAGTGAAGATGCGATTTTTTTGAACCTTGTTGAGTAGATGATGGCTACAGGAGCATATCCCTTATAATTTATTTGAGTTTATGGATCATTGTAATCTTAGAACCTAAATGTGTTATGCATTTAGTATACGCCTGTATACGTGATAATTCAGTTTCCTTTTCAATTAAACTTTACTTATCCCAGAAAAAAAAAAAAAAAAAACTTCTACACATGGTTGAAACTCTTTTAACCGTAAGACATTACATCAAACCTTGGTTTATGATGTCATAAGTTTATAAGTTTTTAATTGATCAAAGTTGTTGCTATACTAATACATAGCGTTCATGTAACAATGCTATAGTTTCTTTCACTGTTATCAAGTGAAGGATATTATTTTTTGTAATGACTGTTTAAACCTGTTTAAGTTCCTTTTAATTTTTTACTTTTTGCATAGCATTATACAAAAGATATTGTTTTTGGTAGCTTTTATGCCAAATGTGTGACAAAAAGCTAAAAGCTAGCTCATTTTCAAAAAAGCTAATTGTAGTTGTTGTTGTTATTATTATTAATTTTTTTTTAAATAAAGATAATACATAAAGCACAAAATGAAAAGTTGAAATCTAAACGCTTTTACCAAATAGATAGGCCTTTGGTTGCTCCATCCCTAACATGGAACTTCATATGTGCTGTGGAATAAATCTTTTGGTTTTCTTTGATCTTATGATCAAATTGTTATGGTACTAGATCTTTAAATTGTGCAAACTGAGATAATGAATGCTTTGGTTGAGATTATTATTATTATTATTATTTTTTCATTTTCATTTTTAAATAAAGATAAGACATAAAGCACAAAATGAAAAGTTAAAAGTTAAATGCTTTTACCAAATAGATAGGCCTTTGGTTGCTCCATCCCTAACATGGAACTTCATATGTGCTGTGGAATAAATCTTTTGGTTTTCTTTGATCTTGCAATCAAATTGTTATGGTACTAGATCTTCAAATTGTGGAAACTGAGATAATGAATGCTTTGGTTCAGCTTGACATTTTAATGTGGACTTATTTATAATTACTCCCATTTTTTGGTGTAGGAAACATGAACCTTATCTACCAGGGCTTGGATGTGCAAACAAGAGCAGAGAAATCCCACTCTTCTCTTTGGTAGATTGTTCAGGAAAGAACATAATGGTGAGAAGTTAATATGGTCTTATTATGTGGGCAGTAAGAGGGTATAATGGCATGCATTTGACAGAAAAACTTCCAAGGAATGCTGCTTCTTTTGTTTGGACTGCTGCCTTAAGTAGGATCTCAACTGTGGATAACCTCATCAAGATACCATTACTATAGTTGATTAGTATTGCATTTGTAATTCTAACTGCAATCAGTGAACCATCTATTGCTCCATCATTTTGTGGAACGAGATTTTTGGAGTGCTGTTCCACTTTGCATCTTGTGGACTAAATAGGGAGAGGAATAATCAGACTTTTCAAGGAGTCGAGTCTATACAAACTAAACTTGTGAAGTTTTGTATAATCGGAAGATGACTACTTTTGGCAGCATCCCTTGTTCTTCTTTTTTAAATTTTTTTGGTGAAATTGCTATAATTGTTTGTGGAGCCAAGTAATGTGTCGTTATGATTTTTATGTAATATATCTATCACATCATACAGTCCCTGTTTACAGGGAGGACATTTGTTAACATTATATTTTGGTTATGTACGATTACTCACTGAATATGAGCAGAGATATTTTAAATTCATGGATTATTTTTCCTTGTAATTTTAATAATTTTAATTCCTTAAAATTAATTTCTTGGAGTTTGTGATTTGGGGTTTTAGTCAATGTAGGATCTTGTGGTAGATTGGAGAATTTGGGGTTGGCTTTGGAAATGTGTATAAGGTAATTGCCAATCTTAGGGTCCGTTTGGAGATTTCTAATAACGTTGTTGTTGTTTTGTGGAAATACATGTAGGTGAAAAAGTATGTGAAAATACGTGTAATGTTGTTTAAACACTGAAAATTGTTATTTAAACAACAGTACCAAACACCCCCTTAATTTCAGTAATTGTTTTTCTAGCTGAGAAGCTGAGGATACGTCTTTTAAAAGAAAAAGGACAAGAAATCTTCATGTTTTTCTTCAGTTATTTAATAGTTTGATCTTGTAAATCTATACTCTCATAGTATCTTTTCTCTTTTAGACAGGAAACTTCTGCCAATTAACTTGCTGGCATTGCTTTTTTTAGATGCCCCTCTAATCAATGCCTTGCTTTACTGTTTTGTTCTTGTTATGTGCATCCCTTGCTTCCCATGATGTGTTTGTTTCCCGTGATGTGTTTGTGGTCTATCTATGTAGTGTTGATTCCCGGTTTCATATTGTCCAATCAACCAGCGATTCACTTATTCTTTTATGGTTATTCTAAGATATAAAGATGTTATTCATGTTGTTATGTGTGTTTTGTTAATTTGTTGCATACGTAAGGGTAAGTCTTTATATATGATTTTACTTTCTTTTTCATGCATCTTAGAGATAACATTAAGGAAGTTTTTGTGCTGTTGTTACTCATATGTTTTCCCATTCATACTTAACTGGATTTCCAAAAAATAAAAAGCTAAATAAAAACTGCTGAACTATACGTTTTTCCTTAATGCTGCAGGAAGCAGCTTAAGCAAAAGGAGTCCTCAAAGCTTTTACTCAGCAGTCCTTGAAGAAAGAAGAGCCATAGTTCCTTCTTCTGGAATTTCTACACTTTGGTAAGCTCTGTTTCTTATGAATGAGTTGGTCTGATTCCTTGAAATTAATTATGGAAGATGCTAACCAAAAATCACTACACAGGTTCAAATTAGTCACACATTTTTTGGCACATCAAAGAATATAGCAACTTCAACCATGTCTTGCTATGACCTGTCACACTTCATCTTTGGTGTCATCAACAACAGATGAAACCTCACTCATGACCAGGGCCTGTCCTTCACAAGAGATAACTGGAACTTTGGAGACCTAGGGCTGATTTTGGTTCCTCTCATGATTATGACTCAGGATCATGGTTCATTATTTAAGGCATTGGGTTTACAGCTGCTTATCCCTTTTTCATGGTTTTGTACCATTTTTTCCAAGATTTTCATATTACATAGCTCATTGTAGCGTGCATGAGAAATGTTTTGCACTATACTATACTTGTAACCAGAAATGATCTGCTTTATGCTTGTAACCATTTTCAAGAAGATTTAAATTCATTGCCTATTTTCAAGCCAAATTAAGAACAAGTTACACAAAAGTTAATACCAAGCAGCAAATGAGCTTAGTTGATTTGATTTAAATGTTCTTTTACTGTTTAATGTGGTTTCAAACTTCCTCCTCCCAAGACATGGCAGCATGGCTTGGTACTGATTTAATATACAGTATATGAAAAACGTTTTACCTACAATATATATTGGCAACAACTTCGACTTCCAAATTGCCTCAAAAAAATTTTGGATCTATCATCCTGCTTAGGGGTATCAAAAGGACCTATATTATTGAGTTTGATTTGTCCTTCCAACATTGGGTACCAAGAAATGAACATGGAGCTAAGGTACCACTAGCAGATTTCTCTAGAATTAAATTGTTTTTCAAGTGAATGATTGGGAATAAACAAATTCCAAAATGTTGGATTTTACTTATAAATCTAGAGGACCTAATTCTCAATTTTCATGGTCTCCACAAATCCATTACCTTAAGAAAAAAAGAAAAAAGAAATGTTAAAAGCTTTGTAGTTTCGTGGTACTGTTCGGTTCTTTACAGGAGAACTTACCTTCAAATTTTCCCTTACACTTATTGTAATCAAATAAGGAAGCCCAAGTTAAAAGAGCTCAGTTTTACGCCCATTGGACGAAAGAGGTGAGGGTCATTGGAAAAAATAGCACTAAATTGACTTGGCCATTGCCTGAGGGGAGGAAAGGTGTAGGCTTTCACATCCAACTTCTTCCAGTCTTCCACTGTTCATATGGATGGAAATATATTTGGATATGGAATGGTCCAAAAGAGGAAAACAAGAATGGGCAATCTCACATTCATCTATTCTTGTGATTCTCATGGTTGAAATAATAACATCTGTTAAACCGTAACTTGTTACCATTTTGTAACATTTCAAGAACCAATACGAGTATAATATTATCCAATTTTGAAGCCTTTACTGTGACCAAAATGCCATACAAAAGAATCCTATCATGTGAATCCAATATGAGTATAATAATATTTACTGTTAAGTCCCTGCCTTATGTTAGTTTCTAACCTTTTGTTTTCATAAATTCATATTTATCTGTCTATTTATATAATAAATAAAAACTTCTTGTTGAAAAGTCTCTTATATGTGGATAATTAATATATAAAACCCTTTTGAAAAATATTAAGTTATCTCTTATGTTCAATCCCAATCTATATGATTATGAACCGAAAATACTAGACAGATGAATTTCATACTAAGAATTTATATGTTCTACTCAATGTAGATATAACCTAACATGTTCACATATAGCCTTAAAAACGAGTATTACTGGTTGGCACCATGAATGTTTTATGCATGATAAATTAATTTAAATAAACCTCTCAAGTTGAAGGATAATAAAAAAAAATCGTGATATAACAAAGGTTTAACTGAGAGTAATTATTATATAAAATGTTCTATATATCCAATTCAATGTATATACTTTATATATATTCACCAACTTGCGTACTTATTTTTATGAAAATGGTATATCCAAAAGACCAGATTTTTATTTTTTTACTAGGGTTCGTCTAGTTGAGAGCTTTTCCTCGTGTAATAGGAAGAATGTGTGAAATGATAGAAAATATAATTAAATGAATTTACTATTATACCCTTGTTACATAAAAATAAAATAAAAAGTTAATTAATAGTTTAGATGCAATAAACATTTTCAATTCACTTTTCCTCTTAGTATGAGAGGAGTTTTTGGTTGGCCTAGGTGGATCAACTTATTTTACCCCTTTGTCTATCCTTTTTTATTTTTTATTTTTTTTCGCTACACTAAAAAAAAAAAAAAAAAAAAAAAACTCATTTTCTATCTTTTTCCTTTTGTACTCAACCAAACAGTCTATAAACCTCATAAACAAGAGATTTAACTTGAAAACTACACTTCCCATGATTTCCCTTTTCCACTACCAAATAAAGAAAAACTTCTCATTTTCCATCATTTCTCTTTAGCACTCAACCAAATGGACTCTAAACTTTATGTCTGTATTTAATTAATTATACTTGGAAGCCATTAGCTTATGCCCGTCTTTTATGCTTAAATTTAAGAAAAAAAATATTGCTTTGGAAAAAAAGAGAGAGAAAGATTGACTTGAGTTAGGCCAATTTCCGTTTAGAGGAATGAGCAACACAAATTCCAGATAAAAATGGCTCCTATCCCATGCTTAACATCTCTATTGATAAGGGTAATTCTAAAAACTTGATAAACTTGAGGCAAAGCTGATGGTCCTAATGAACCCGTCGACCTTACTTGTGCATTCATTGACATAAACGATGATATCATAAAGTCGACGGTTCCACCTCAAGGCCGACGGCTGCTCCTCGAGATCAACGACACCTGAATGGGATGACCAGAATGCATAGACGGGGTAAGGAGCTGATGGAAGGAAGCTAAAGGGGATAAGCAAACCTTTGACGGGTCCGACATGGCCTTGCTTGGCCTTCACGCATGAGTATATAAGTAAACATCTTGTGCCCCACGATTAACCCTAATCAAGGAGATTCCTACAAGAAAAGGATCCCGCAAGATACGTGTGTTAATAAAGACCTTCCCTACAAGGAAAGACCCTCTATACCAAGGAACAGATGTCAACCCTATGCTACTATAAAAACCCCAAAACCCTCACAAATCAAGGTACGCATAATAAAGACCTTCCCTACAAGGTCTTCTTTGTTTCTGTTTCGCAAGTGTTGTCTCGAGCACGTGAGAACTGTGTGACTTACTAACGAGTTTTGACATCATCATTTACAATAAAATTTTGGAAGTATCATGAAACTTGAAGTTTGATACAAAACTTTTAAAAAAATAATTTACTAATACAAATTCACATTTTCATGAAATATAATTAGATATTTCTAGTTTCTCGTCTTGTATATTTAAAACATATTATGTACTATGTATTGACTCATTAACCCAACCAACCCAATGAGTTAAGTAAATTACACATAATAGAACACATGTCATCTTTCTATTGCGGTTGGAGCCAAACCTTTTCCTTCAAGAATTATCATGAAACCTTTTTGTTTTTGTCTTTTGTTTGTTTTCTTTTTTCTTTTTTCTTTTTTTTGAGAAAAACTTCAAGTTAAATAAAAAAATAAAAAAAACTTTTGAAAGAGAAAATTTACCATTCATAAATTCCAATTTTCATGAAATGGAATTAGATAATTTTAATCTCTTCGTATATGTACTTATTTAGAAGGTTTTCTACTTAGTATATATATATAAATATAAATATATATTTTTAATAAAATTTTTTAGTATATTTAAAACCTCTTATTAAAGTTTTTTAAATCATACTATTTAAAGAAAACATAATTCATAGTATGTTTTATCAAAGTTTTCAATAAATCCTCTCAAAAAAAAAGTCTTCAATAAATCCACGTTCCACACTGACCAATTGCAAGGCGACTCCTTGTAATCAGGGCTTTTTTTTAATAATGATGGAACTTCATCATGTTTCCAATTTAGTTTTTGTTAAGGATTGCTCTTAAGGCTCCATTTATTTTGCTACAAAATATTTTATGATGCAAACATTTTCGGCAAACCTGAAAATACTGTGAAAATATTTTTTATTGTTTGTTTTGTTGTAAAAAAAAAAAAAAAAAAAAAAAATCTATATCTTAGACCCACAAAATGCAAGCACAGACCACCACAGACGACCCAAAAATCCACAGTTAGAAGAGAAATCCAATTGGGCTGAACCAACTTGGTGCGGCGGTAAAGATTTGGTTTCAGCGGTGGCAAGGAGATGAGATATGAGATGGTGCGATCTGTTTTAATTCTTCATTTATTTTTGCATATACAAGCCAAGTTATGTTTAATTTTTCTTTAAACAATATTTTTATACATTTTTCAAAAGATATAGTCAAATTGTGCACACATATAAAGGAAAACACACAAACTCAAACACAATAAATTGGTACAATTATTGACAAGTGTATTTAATTGATACTAATTTATAAAAAATAAGAAAGCTGTAAAAAAAAATTAATTACTTTTTTTTTTCTTTCTCTTTTTTTGAAAACTTTTCTAAAATAATTCACTATCAAATGTCCGTAACCGTATGCATCCATGAACAAAATCTATTTTATTTTACAGAAAACCTGCCTTAATTAAAACTCATAATTGAGTAATATTTATTATCATGTATGTCCTCAGAGTTTTCAATAACAAGAATAATTGAATAATTTCTCATTGCAAAGACCCAAGAGATTTGTAACTTGGGAATGGTCAGGTCTCATTTACGAGGATCCCCTCCCTCACTCAGTGGAACAATTGAGTATCATTTTCTAATGCACCTGTTTGGTTCCAGGGGCAGTAATGTTTAGTCAGATAATTTGGGACATTGGAAGCTTGAAGAGTCTGGTGTTATAAACATATTTGAAAAAAAATATTAAGAAGAAGAAGAAGATGAAGAAATCCCAGAAGTTTCTATTCGGCTTCTCCAAGCGCTGGCAACGTCAATAGACGTTGCGACCCACAACCCAGTCGCCTAAAAATTCCAAAACCAATCCATTAAATTTAAACTAAGCTATGATTATCTTGAAGAATGAAAACAAGGGGTAGTATATGGAAAAAGTCAAGAAGTTCCACTCCGGAGACACTCGATAGCCATCTTGATTATTCAATTGGAAAATGAGCGTTTTAAAAATTCAAAACTCAACTAACCCACTAAACTACATTATGATTACTTAGAAGAAAAAAAAAAAAAAAAAAAAAAGAGAGAGAGAGAGAGAGAGAGAGAGAGAGAGAGACAAAAGCCTTTCACCTCAGTCTGACAAAATAAAGTATCTCATATATTGCGAGAAGAAAAACAACCTTATGTTATGTACCTGTGCTTGGTTAAATTAGTAGCTGAGAGAGATGTCACGGTTCTATAAGAGGAAAGGCGATGATGTGGAAATCGTCAGTCAGGTTCATCCAGGTGAGTCAGCAACCTCGTCCTTGATGCCTGCAATTGTCATGAAGAGCCCTCCTTAGATGGCCACTGGTGTGGTGCCTGTCACAAAGTCTCCAATGATAAAGTTAGCGTATAGAAGCTTTTAGAAAAAATATCAAAGTTACGTTGTATTTGTATATCAGAATGTGTACCTCGTTTAGTCTTGAGGGGTGTTTATATAGAGCTTTATTGCTTCTAACCGTTGTGGCATTTATTGTGGCTTTAGTGCCTTTTTATAACGCCTCTAGGCTCAGTAATGTAGGTTTTAATGAGTTTCTAACATTTTGACAATCTATCTTGTAACTGTCCGAGGTACTAAATCCTTCATTTAATGGCTTGCCTTACTTCGTCCATGACCTAGCAAGGTGGACGAAGGTGGCTGATAAGATCGTCTGGGCAAGAAGGTTCGTTGGTCCTATCAGCTGCCCCCCCCCCTAGGTTCTGTGGTCGTCCTTACGTGTCATGACGACCACCAGAAGGTGAAAGGTTTCTTGCTCAGACGTGACTCTTGGGGTTCCGTTCCGCATTTAATGTGTAGTGGTGGCACCGTACACATCGTGGCCGCGTGGCGCGTTCTGACTGGTGGAGTTAATGCCCCACGCGTGTGTCTCTTTGGTTTCCCGCTAATTTTCAGTTTTTTGTGCCTAGTTTTTAAACTTCCTTTCTTTTCTCTTTCTTCTTCACTTTCCCTTTCTTTTGCCATTGTTGCTCTGTGCTTCTTCTTCTCCGAGCTGTTCTCCTGGTGATTTTTTTTGCGTTTTTCCTTCCTGTGGCTGCTTTTTTTTTTTTTTTGAAGTACGACTTCTTCTTCCCTTCTTTACTCCTCGTAGAATAGGTAATTTGTATGGGTTTCTAATTTTTCTTTTCTGTTTTGGGTTTATAGGACTTTGTTCCTTTTTTTTCATTTCTAGGGTTCCATGGTTGGTAGCTCAGAAGTTAGGACACTTTGCTCCTCTGTTTCGTTTCTTTTTATGCGTTTGGGGGCTTCTCTAGGAATTTCTCGCACCTTTTGCCCTTTAGTTGAAGGTTTTGTGTTTGGGGGTAGTAGCTTAAGTGTAGTGTTAGCTGATCTATTCCCCTTACTTCGTCAATCTGTTGACTGGTTTGAGGAATTAGTGGGTGAGCGAAGGGTAATATCGAAGGTGAGATCTAGTGAGCTTGAGACGGGTTTGTCGTCCAGCAATGACCTTGTAGAGGAAAACACTGCAGCCTCTGGCCTAAGGGAGGTTAGGGCTTTTTCTGCTCTCGAGGAAGAGTGTGGTCTGGACGCTGTGACCCTCTCTAGGTTTAAGGATAGGTTTCAATTCCCTGAGAGGGTTAGGATTCGTCGTCCTCATAAAGAGGAACAAGCCTGCCATTTCTCACCCAGGGAGGTGTGCTTCTATGAGGCTGCTTTCCAGTGTGGACTTAGGTTTCCCGTCCACCCATTCATCATGGAGCTTTTGAGTCATTTCAATATTGCTCCTAGGCAACTTATGCCAAACTCATGGATGATAGTGATCAGCTATATGGAGATATGGTTGGCTGCCATCGAAGGAGATATGATCAGGGTGGACGAGTTTACTTACTTGTATTGTTTAAAGGAGTCCAAAGAGTACGGGTACTATGAGCTCGTGCCCTGGGTCAGGAAGGCTAGGATCGTCGCTGATCTACTTTCGTCCTTCTGATATTGGAAATCCCGGTTCTTTTTTGTGTCTGGGGATGATTGGGAGACTCCATCTAATGAAGTTTGGGGTGACATCCCTAGGTTGCTCCGTCGTTGAAGAGCCCCGAGTCTAGGTGCGTCGTCTCTCTGCTGGTCCTCTTTCATTCTTTTTTTTGCTCCTTTATATATATATTATCATTGCTAACTTTCCTGTCTGTTGTGTCTGTGTAGTTAAGAAACGTCCAAAGCTCAAGAGTAGGTACAGGAGTCGTGTAGAGGCAGCTGTAGAGTACGCGAAGACAATTGACGATTTTGGCGACCTAGTCGACTCGTGAACCTTGGCTCGTCATTTTCTTGGTCTCGAGCCTTTCGCCTTCGTTCTGTGTGCTATAGCAATTGAGGAGAAGAGTGAGTGTCCATTTTCTTTGTTGCTCCCTTCTTTTCCTTCCTTTTTTTTGTTTTTTTGTTTTTTGTTTTTACTAATTGTTTCTCTCCCGCAAAGATGACGACAAAGTTTAACCAGGAGATGTATGTCCGGATGTGGGCAAAAAAAAAACGAGCCTCTTTCTGCCCTCGGGAAAAGGGCAGTTCGTGTTGTGGATCAAGGGACTCCTGCCACCTCCGTCCCTGAGGTGACGAGGGTTGCTTCCCCGACTACTTCAGTCGAAGAGCTTACGCACACACAAAGAAGCCTCGTGTGGCAGATAAGGGGAAGGAGAAGGTTTCCTCGCGGTTGTCCAACGTTTGGGATGATGCCAGCCTTGCATTAACAAGGGCGCAGGATGCCTTTATGGCTGACGAGCTTAAGGTCCTCTCTAGAGTGCCCTTCAACGAGATAGTGGGTCGTCATGTTCATAAGCTCGTCCAGCTAATACACTTGTAAAATTTGCTTTTCATTTTCTCTCTTTTTATATGGTTCTGAAAGTTGGATCTTCCTTTCAGGTTTTGGGGGAGACCATTCACATAACCTCGGAGTATGTCAATACTGTCAGGGAAAAGGCGAAGGTCCTGTCTGATGACTTGAGGGCGAAGAGGCAGCTAACCTTGGAGAAGGACAAGCAGCTCTAGGCTACAAAGGAAAGGGTGAAGACCATCGCCGTTAAGTCCGTCTAGGCCTTCCAACAGACTAACGAGTACAATACTGTGCTCTTCAGCTGGTACTACAAGGGCTTCGAGCTCTTGCGGCGATATCTCGTCAAGCACCTTACTAACGTGGACCTGGAGAACCTAGACTTCGAGGCAATGGACAAGGAGATGGTTGCGAACGAGGCTGCCCAGGCTGCTCAAGCTGCTGTCGTTGCTCTCGAGGGAACCATTCTAGAGCCTACGGAAGGTGATGGAGAGGCTGGCGTTTGAACCTGCAAACATTGATTTATATATATATATATATATATTTTTTTTTGGGTGCCCCAGTATGTTTTTGGGCTTTTCATTCCAACACTAGAACAATATTTCTTGCCCGGTGTTTTTTGGGCTTTTAATTCTATTTCCAGAACAATGTTTGCTGCCTGGTGTTTTTGGGCTTTTAATTCTAACAGAATATGTTCATGTTTACCTGTTTACTTTCCTATTTTCGTTGGTTTGTTCTTCGTTGTGTTTAACACTTTTTGTCCGTATGTGATTCATACTTTTTGTCTGCCTCTTTGCTTGTTTACCCTTAGCTTAGGGGTTTGGCTGATTAGGCTTTATCAATGGCTTACATCTGTCTAGGCGGACTTTCATTACTTGGCCACTTTTAGGTGACCTATACCCATTTAAGGGATTGTCACTTGGCCTCGTCAGTAATTTATATCCATCTTAGACGAAATCTTATTACTTAGCTAATTTTCAGGTGACTTACACCCATTTAAAGGATCTTGTCACTTGGCTTCGTCAGTAACCTACATCCATCTAGGTGGAATCTTATTACTTAGCCAAATTTTTTTTTTTTTTTTAGGCTTCTAGATTTGCACGCATCACATTGGAATGTTGGCTGAATGGTTCTTTTATTGCTTTATTCCAAACACGAATACAATCGTCCATTACATTTATTGATGGTACCTCTTCAAATGCTCAATGTTCCATGGTCGTTGTAATTTCTTCCCGTCCAACGTTTCCAGGTGATAGCTGCCTTGCTTGGAATAATGAGTGACCTTGGGTTGGGTCCTTGGTAGCAGGTGTGACTTTGCACAAGACGAAGTCTCCTATGTTAAGTTGTCTTAGCTTCACTCTTTTGTTGTAGTACTCGGCCATCTTCTGCTGGTACTTCGTCATCTTATAGGATGCTCCGTTTCTGAATTCGTCCAAGCAATCCAAGTTGACTCTTAGTTGATCGTCATTACTGTCTTCATGGAAGACTTCTCGTCTCATGCTGGTGATTCCTATTTCGACTGGGATTACTACCTCGGTGCCATAGGTGAGCCTGAAGGGGGGCTCTCCTATCAGGGTTCTTGCTACAGTCTTGTATGCCCACAGGACATTAGGCAACTCCTCTGGCCAGACGCCCTTTGCATTGTCTAACAAAGCTTTGATGATCTTGAGCAGTGTCCGGTTTGTCACTTCCGTCTGACCGTTGACTTGGGGGTGACTTGGGGACAAGAATTGATTCTTGATCCCTAGCCCTGAGCAGAAGTCCCTGAAGCCTTGACTGTCAAATTGCCGCCCATTATCCAATATGATCATCCATGGTATCTCGAATCGGCGAACTATGTTCTTCCACACGAAGTTCTGAATCTTTGCCTCCGTGATGGTTGATAGTGCTTCTGCTTTAACCTATTTTGTGAAATAGTCAATAGCGACTAGTAAAAATTTTACCTGTCTCTTACCTTGGGGTAATGGGCTAACAATGTCAATCCCCCACTAGGCAAACGGCCATGGGGAGGCTATTGGCGTCAATCTCTCTGCTGGGATACGTTGAACATTCCAAACCTTTGGCATTTGTCGCATCTCTTGACGAACACCCTTGCATCCTTCTGCAAAGTAGGCCAGAAATAACTTGTTCTGATAACCTTGCTTACCAGGGATCTTGGGCCTGCATGGTCTCCGTAAATTCCTTCATTCTTCCAGAATGTATTTGGCTTCCTCCTCATTGATGCACTTCTGGTAAGGCATGGAGAAGCCTCTTTTGTATAGGGCGTCGTTCAGGATCGTGAACCTGGTTGCCTTTTTCTTGACTTTCCTGGCCTCCTCGACGTCTTGTGAAAGCCGTCCATTTTGAAGGAAGGACAGGATAGGGGTCATCCCGCTGCTTTCGCTCTGGATTGCGAAGGTGAGGACCTCTTCAATGCTGGGATGTTTCTAGACTTCCATCTTTAAATCTATACTCGTTGGTCCTGCTTCTGACGACGTCTACTTTGCTAGCTCGTCTACCCCCATATTCTGGCTTCTGGGAACTTGTGTGAACTCTACCTGATCAAACTCCTGTGTCAAATGCTTTGTCAGCCTCAGGTATTTTTGCATTCTTTCCTCATTTGCTTCATACTCCCCCTTTATCTGCCCCACAACTAGTTTTGAATCGCTCTGGAGGAGTAAGTTTTTGGCTTCTAACGCCTTTCCGACCCTTAGTCCCGTTAGTAATCTTTCATACTCAGCTTCATTATTGGTGGCCAGGAATGTTAGCTGAACTCCGTATTTGAGTGTCTCTCCTTTTGGGGTGATGATAATGACCCATACTCTGCCCTTTTTTCGGGCTGATGAACCGTCAGTCTAGATCGTCCATCTTTTTGCTTCGTCTGGTGCCCCATCCTCATCTGGGATTGTGAATTCGGCGATAAAGTTTGCCAGTGCTTGCGTCTTGATAGCTATCCTAGGGTGGTACTCAATGTCGAACTGGCTAAGTTCGATTGCCCACTAGATCATCCTTCCTGTAGCCTCGGGCTTGTTCATAAACTTCCTTATAGGTTGGTCCGTCATCACCAAGATAGGGTTCGCCTGGAAGTAGGGGCGCAGCTTGCGTGAAGCTACAATCAAGGTGAATGCAATCTTCTCATTCAGTGGGTATTTGGCTTTTGCCCCTTGAAAGGCTTGACTGACGTAGTAAACTGGGAGCTGTGTTCTATCCTCTTCCTGAATCAAGGCTGCGCTCACAGCTGTAGCTGACACTGCTAAGTATAAATACAAGTCTTCTCCCTCATTGGACGGGCTTAGGAGAGGTGGATTGCTCAGGTAGTGCTTGAGATCCTGGAAAACTTTCTCACACTCTTCCGTCCAAGCGAAGGCCTGCTTCAGCGTCTTGAAGAAGGGCAGGAATTTGTCCGTTGCTTTAGAGACGAACCTGTTGAGTGCTACTATCCTTCCTATGAGTTTTTGGACTTCCTTCACGGCCTTGGACGACGTCATCTCTGGTATAGCTCACACCTTCTCTGGGTTTGCTTCTATCCCTCTCTAGGACACCATGAACCCTAAGAACTTCCATGACGCTACCCCAAAGGCACACTTGCTGGGGTTCAACTTCATTTGGTACTGCCTGAGAGTGATGAACATCTCTTAGAGGTCGTCTAGGTGAGCAGAATCTTCTTTGCTCTTGATGAGCATGTCATCCACGTACACTTCCATGTTCCTCCCAATCTGTTTGCTGAACATTTTGTTTACTAACCTCAGGTAGGTTGCTCCTGCGTTTTTCAGATCGAAGGGCAACACCTTGTAGCAGTAGAGCCCTTAGCTTGTGATGAAGGCAGTTTTCTCCTGGTCCTCTTCTACCATTTTTATCTGATTGTACCCCGAGAATGCGTCCATGAACGTCAGGAGCTTATCTCCTACTGTGGAATTCACCAACTGATCTATCCTTGACGGGGGAAAGCTATCCTTTGGGCAGGCCTTGTTTAGGTTCGTGAAGTCTACGCACATCCTCTATTTCCCATTTGCCTTCTTTACCAGGACGACGTTGGCAAGACAGTCCGGGTAATAGACATCCCAGATGAAGTCCGCTGCTAGCAGTTTGTTGACCTCGTCCGTGATTGCCTGGTTTTGTTCTGGAGCAAAGACTCGTCGTCTCTACTGGACGAGCTTTTTCTTGAGATTTACATTTAGCTTCTGTTGGATGATCTCTATGGAGATGTCTGGCATATCCTCGTGGCTCCATGCAAAGACGTCTAGGTTCTCCTTGAGGAATTGGACTAGTCTCCTCCTCATCTCTATACTCAGGGTCGTCCCTATCCTTGTAGTCTTCGTTGGCTTTCCGTCTACCAGCTCCACAGTTTCCAGGGCTTCCACCTTCTCTTCTTCTTTCTCATCGATCATCCACGTATGGTTTTCCTTCATAGCTAACACTGCTTGGTAGCACTCCCTATTCAGCACTTGATCTCCTTTTACCTCGCCTACACCATTTTCTGTTGGAAATTTTACCTTCAGGCACTGGCTACCTTCCAATGATTGAGTGTAGGCTTTCCAATGATCACATTGTATGAAGAGGGACAGTCTACCACCAGGAAGTCCAGCTGACGAGTCAATTGTCGTGGGTAAGACCCCACCGTGATCGTCAGTGTCACTATGCTTTTGGGATACACTATGTCTCTACTAAAGCTGACGAGTGGGGACTCAAAGGGACGCAGTCTCTCGGGGTCCACCTTCAATTGTTGAAAATCAGAAAGGTAGATGATGTCTGCGGAGCTGTCGTTGTCCACAAGGATTCTCCTGTTATTGAACCCTTCTATCATAAGCATTATAACCATGGGGTCGTCATGTGGTTGTTTCACTCCTTTAGTGTCTTCTTCCAAGAACAGGATGTCCCTGTCCGTCCGTCTCTGCTTCAAATATGGTATCCTATGGATGCTGTTCACCTGCCTCTGTTGTGACTTCTTGAGGGATCTAAATGATCCTCTTGTGGATGGTCCTCTTATGATCGTCTTTATCTCCCCTATTGAGCTTAGCGGACGATGGGACGTGTGGTCTTCGTTCCTCGAGGAAGCTTCGCGCTTGTCCTTGTTATTGTCCCGGAACTGCTGGAGTCTCCATTCGTTACAAATTTTTGCAACTTCCCTTTTTGTATGAGTTCCTCTATCGATTCTTTCAGGTCTCTACAATCTTCTATGTAGTGGCCGTGATCCTTGTGGAAACGGCTGTATTTCTTCTTGTCATGTACATTGGGTGATGAGTGTAATGGCCTTGGCCATTTGAGGTAGTACTCATCTTTAATCTGCGCCAAAATTTTATCAATAAACATAACTAAAGGAGTAAATTTTACCATCTGAGGGGTTTTATCGTCTTTTCGTTTGTTCCCGTTAGTATTCTGACGATCTGTCTGCTCCCTCTTTCGTCTTTTCCAATCGTCTTCCTTTCTTTCCCTCTCATTTGGCTTTTCTACCCCTTCAATTGCTGCTAGGGCATCCTCGACGTTCATGTACTTTGACGCCTTCAAGAGCATTTCCGCCATCGTCAGAGGGGGATTCTTTGCGAGTGAGACCACGAACTCCTTGGATTTCAATCCAGCTTTAAAGGTCATCAACTATACTTTGTCATCCCCTTCGTCCACCTCTAAAGTTTCTCGGGTGAAACGCTTCACGTATGACCTCAGGGTCTTCTTTTCTCCTTGTCTAATAGTAAGCAGGTGGTTTGCTGGCCTTTACGGGCGTTGTCCCCTGACAAAGTGGTGTAAGAAGGAGTTACCCAATTGCTCGAAGTTGTCAATGGACGATGTTGGTAACTTCGTGAACTAGTCCCTTGCAGCTCCTTTGAGAGTGGTAGGGATGGAACGACACAGTATCTCGTTAGGGGGCTGTTGAAGACCTAGAGTTGTCTTAAAAGTGTTGAGGTGATCCAGAGGGTCTTTCAACCCGTCGAACGGCTCGAGTTGAGGTAGACGAAACTTTAACGGCATTGGACATTCTAGGACTGCCGTCATGAAGGGTGAATCCGTCCTCCTGACCATCCTATCCAGGCTCCAGTCTGTCTTTTCCTTGATTGCACTCCTCAACTCATCCATCTCTTTTCTCATTTCTCGGAGAAGGTCCGAGCTCGCTCTTTTTGGAGTAGCTGCTCGTCGGCGGTCATTCCTTCTTTGGCTGTCTTCATCGTCGTCCCGATTGGTCCCAGAACGGTTGTCTTCTTGTTGCAGCCGCAGCCTCATCTCATGGTTTTGTCTAGTAAACTCCTTCACACTGTCTGTGAGTGTTTGGATTTGCAGAGCTAATGTTGCAGAATCTTGGGGAGTGTTGGATTCCATCTAGACTTATGAGTTAAAGGGAACTACGCTCTCGAACCTAAGTGCGAAAATGTCGTTCCCCACAAACGGTGCCAAACTAATGATGTGGAAATTGTCGGTCAAGTAGGTTCGTCCAGGTGAGTCAGCAACCTCGTCTCTGATGCCTACAATTGTCACGAAGAGCCCTCCTTAGATGGCCATCGGTGTGGTGCCTACCACAAAGTCTCTGATGATAAAGTTAGCGTATAGAAGCTTTTAGAAAAAATATCAGAGTTACGGCGTATTTGTATATCAGAATGTGTACCTTGTTTGGTCTTAAGGGGTGTTTATATATAGCTTCATTGCTTCTAGCTGTTGTGGCCTTTATTGTGGCTTTAGTGCTTTTTTGTAACGCCTCTGGGCTTAGTAATGTAGGTTTTGATAAGCTTCCAACGTTCTGACAGTCTGTCTTGTAACTGTTCGAGGTACTAAATCCTTCATTTAATGGCTCGCCTTACTTCGTCCATGACGTGGCAAGGTGGACGAAGGTGGCTGATAAGATCGTCTGTGCAAGAAGGTTCGTTGATCCTATCAAAAGGTAAAACATCAAGTTGTATATATATAATTATTGCAAAAACTTTGGAGGTAACGTGGAATTTGCAAAATAAATCACAAGTGAAAAAGGTCAATATATAATAGGCTAAAATGGTTGTCATTTGTTTTGTGAATAAGAAAGAAAGAATGAATGAATAATAAACTTAATGAGAAAATTGTGGGCACATATATTGAGTATTAAAAATTCAAGATTAATTAACTATTTAATTTTTTTTTGAATACAAGTGGAGCTCAATAAACTATATTACATGTTTAAGTTTGATTAATTTTTTAATTTTTTTTAAAAAAAAAGTTTTATTCATTTTTTTTTTTTTTTTGGTCAATAACTTCGAGCTTGTTCATGAGCAACTTAAACAAATTTTTTTTTCTTTTCCCATATATAGTAAAAACTATGACAAAACTTTTGTATCCCTATAAACAAATTTATACTAATAATTAATAATTAAATTGTGGTTAAAATTATATTATTTTGAGTTTTTTTTAGAGAGTTTCAACCTATGGCATTCACTCCTGATAATAGCTCTTTATCATCAGACCAAGACACCAATCAGTTTTTGGTATAGATGGAGATTGAACTCCAAATCTCTTATACAACCATCAGAGACTTTACTAGTTGTGGAATATCATGGACTATCATGATGTTAAAATTCCACACACTATCATGGTTTTAGGCTTATATAATATATACTAAACCAAATGTGCTATTGATGTAGATGATAATCAAACCAAATCATATTAATTCTATAAATTTTGTTTTTCTTATATATATATATATATATATATATATATCCTTTTATCTTTTTATAAGAACAAAGTTTAGTTATAAAATTAGTTGTAGTCTAAGGCTACAACCTTACTCAATAAAATAAACATTACCATATATTTTGAAAATCTAATTGTTGAATTGCATGTTCTTTATGCTCTTAATCCACATGTCAAATTTTGTGTTAATCAAATATTATTTACTATATGATCTATAAACTTATATTTTATGCATAATTTTAAACTACAAAAACTTACAATTTAAACAATTTATTGATGACATAGCTATTGATCTTCAATTTTATAGAAATTTTGCAAGCAATCGAATATTATTTACTATATGATCTATAAACTTATATATTATACATAATTTTAAATTATAAAAATTTGCTATTTAAACAATTTATTTATGACATAGTTATTGATCTTTATTTTATTTTTTTTAATTTTGCAAGCATGAAGGATATAAGAAGAACATGCAATTTAATGGCAGATTTGTCAAAATTTACCTCTAACAAAAAGATATTGAGTAAGGTTGTAGTCTAAGGCTACAACTAATTTTGTAACTAAACTTTGTCATTTTAATAAAATGGACCTATAAAGTTAAACTCTACAGTTACTACATAAAAATAAAGCAATAGTTTGTTAATCTTTCAAAAGATCTTCAAACTTCAACATGTAATTGTATCTCCAAATTCTTGAATTTCTCCACTTATTTTATTATTATTTTTTAATCTTCAATACCATAGTAATCTCTTAAAATATTACAATATGAAATTTGTCAAAGAAATTTGCAAAATAGAGAAAGAATAAGATGAAACTAGTTAGGCATGGTAGTTGGAGGAAGGATTTTAAAAAAAAAAATTATAATTCAATAGTTACATAGGGAATAGAGGTTTTGAAATCTAGATGTCTTTAAAATATCAAGAGGCGCCAACTAGTTGAAATACAGGACTTGTAGCAGAGGAAGCTATATTTAACAGTGATTTCCTTATTACGATGCAAAATTGCAAATGCTATCCTGTAAATCTTGAAAAAATAACATATATGACAGAGTAACAAGAGACATAAGAGAAAAATCCTAAAATTCTCTTGTTATATCTCTAGGGTTTTTTTTTTTTTTATAAACTAATACACTTTTTCAGACATTTGTTTGACGTTTGTTTTAAATTATACACTATATGATAAAAGTTGAATCTTCAAAATGACCAAAAGTTGAATCTTCGAAATTTTGGTCATGATAAATGAACACATTCATTTATTTTAGATAATTTGTCATTGCAATGGGTGAAGTGGATCTGAACCTTAGATGTCATGGAAATATGATGAGATACCAACTAGTTTTTTTTTTTTGGTTGATACAAGATATACCAACTAGTTGAAGTACATGATTTTTGGTAAATGAATCACTTGATTATGATTTAAGTTGTATCTTACACGCTATAATTGGGTTATAATTGGGCCGAATAGATGCCTTATTTTATTTTTCCATTTTTTTTTTAATCTTACGACATGTGGCATATAGGAGTGTATCAAAATTACATCTATAGTATAAGCTAAGTGAAACTTTATAGTCAAGGTTTCGAAAAATTTAAAAATATTACTCGGATTAAAATTCTATTATCGAAAGTATCCAGAAAATAATAAGTGTCATTATTTACTTTAGATTATTTTAACAATTTAATATAAATTTTCGTTATGAAAAAAATTGGACTTAAACAATGTGCTTTTGCTCCATAACTTAAAGTATTTTATTCTATATTCTTAATTATTATTAAAATATTTAATTTAATTTGATTTTTTTTTTTTTAAATGTGTGTATCACACAAGCATAATAGAACCACTTGAAGCTTGTCTATAAAAGCAGCTTATTACTAGTTTAAGTTACCAGAGTGCTAAGGAAGTTTTTTCAAGACATTAATATGTGTTTCTTAATCTCCATGCGCTTGCTCTTCTTCTTGTCAACGTTTCATTTTCCAAATAGTTGCTCCTCTTTTTCAACTCAGCCTTTATGCAATGATTCTGAGCGTTCAGCCTTGTTGCAATTCAAGCAAATCTTTGTTACTAAAATGAGTGTTCATCGTGGAACTCTGGGAAAACAAATGACTTCTGTTCATGGGACATCTCTACCAGAATATATTATTTGAGTTACAAGACTCTTAGCATATAACGTTGGTTACTAAAGTTTAGTCATTAGTGATTTCTTTTTTACTTCTTAGCATATATAGACTGGAATTTTAACTTATGACATTTACTCTATGATGATTGCTCTAATTATCAGGCTAAGACACTAATCATCAGGCTAGCTAAGAGATTTTACTAGTTAAGTTAACTGAAACTCACTTCTCAATTGTAATGTTGGCTGCTAAAGTTTAGCTATCAGTGATTTTAGTCTTTGATGTTTTAAAGTGATTGTTTTTAATCCCTTAAATGATGTGGTTAAACTAAAATCTAACACAACATCATTCCATAAGAACTAAAAACATTAATTTAAAGTTTATAAAGAACTAAATTTGATCGCTTAAAGTTTTTTAACTAAAAGAGATCACTATGACTAAAATAATTTAGGACTAATTGTATATATTATATTTTTTTAATATATAAATATGATGCAATTTGAAAATGACGATTATTGTTTATAAAGCACTAATGAATCTGTTTTCTAAATAAGTTATAATTCATTTATTTTAAGACTTTTTGCCCTTAAAGTTTGGGGTTGTTTTCATTTTGATTCTTTACGTTTCAAAATTTTATTCTGGTCTTTTATATTTGATTTAGTTTTCATATTACCCCTGCTATCCATTTTAATTAGTAATCTAGTCGTTAAATGCCCCTCATATTTAACTATTTCTTGAAATACTTGCTTTAAAATATTGTGGAATGCAAAATTTTCATTTTTGTAGACAGAAAAAAGTATTATAATTTTTTAGTTTACTAATGGAAATGCACAACATGACTAATATAAAAATGATATCAAATATGGAGGGTGAAATTGAAAATTTTAAAGAGTGAAAATGTAAATAACCCCAATATTGTGAGTAAAAAATGTAGTTAGTCTAATTCTAACTTATCCAAAGCTAGGCACCTTTCTTGACTAGGCTTTCAACAGTTCAACCTAATCTTGTTTGCTTTACTATACAAGGAGAGTAATTGATAATTATTGCTTTGGAAAGATAGGAAAAGAGTAACTTGAATGAAGCCGAAACACCAGTCTATTCTGCCCATCTTTTATGCTTTGCTTTTACAAAAAGAGAAATTAATGCTTTGGAAAGAAAGGATGATGACTTGAGCTAGATCAATTCCATCATGAGAGATGATTATGAACAACACAAGTGCGAGATGCGAGATAAGAATGGGTTGCATCCCATGCCTAACAATTGACTATATATATTATTATATTTTTATATGTACACTTGTCCAAAAAATATACTTAAATAGACTTGAGAATAGAATGTGTAAGTTTGTAACAAAATTCATAAATTCAAAATTTGTATTTGTAGTTTATTTGCATTACTTGGACTGTAACAAAGGTCGAGGTGCAAGTAATTGCAACCTGAATGTAACGATTCCCAGTGATTAAGTAAAAGACTCCCAATTTTTAGGACACTCTACGACCCACGCAGATATACAAAATTATCTTATAAATAAACATCTGAGTGTACTAAGTTTCTTTCAAGGTTGATCAGCGATATCATATTCGCATTTGAATATATTTGATTGGACGAAAAGCCATGATAGAGCTGTGTTCCTGCAAACCATTGTTGGAGACTTCTCAAGGAATTCACCTTGTCATTCCGAAATCTGACCCCAATTTACCCAGATGAACATCTAGCCCTTATATGTTTAAAAGTTAAAAGTCCAAGTTTGACTAATATTGCTCACTCAAATTGATGTATGGATGAAATGTATTAATACTTAAACATCACCTGCTGAATTTTATATGCAATGTTTTACTGAATGAAAACCATAACATATAATAAGTTTATAACCAATAATACTTAGTTAAAAATGATAGGTTAAGAATGTATTAACCTCTTGTGATGAATTAATCAAATAATTTAGCCAAGTTGATTAATTAATACATTTATCATGCAATATGCGGGGCAGCACAAACAAATCACCAACTAATGTAAAATGCAGCGGAAAATAATATTGACATGGTGATTTGTTTACAAATAGGGAAAACCTTCAAGGCAAAAACTGCACCAGGTGATTTTAAGGTCACCACTCCTGAGAATCCATTGTTATCACAACAAGCGGTTACAAGTAAAGGAATTCCAATACCTTATACCAACATACAGTTAAATCCTTACTCCAACTTGTTCTGTAGTGACAATCTCTCATTTTCAATGCACGGCTTCCAGTACGTAACTAATCAATCGATGCACGGATCCAAGTACGTGACTAACCACTAACTTGAGAAGGATGTTGGCTGCAAATTTCTTCAGTTCATCAACACGATGAAGATCACAAAGCTCCTTGGTTACAAAACCCTACAACGTACAAACACAGCAGCTTCTTGAAGAGGAAGATGAACTAGGGCATATGTCTCCGGTTACAATATGCTTGTGAAAAACCTTTGCATAAAGTTTTACTCACTTGTATCTTCTGTGACGGCCCTTAAAATAATCTTTATATATGTTTAGAGTTGGGAGAAAAGAAAGCCTAAGCATTTATACACGGATTGGAGTGAAATCAGAACTGAAAATCTAATTTTCATAAATCTCGATAAATAGCTTATCTATCGAGCAGGTGTCGAGCATCGGGCTAAACAAGCCTTTTAAACCTCGATAGATACTATCTGTCGAGTTTTAAAATCCAGCACTTTTTCACTTGATTCTTGGACAGATTTGCATGGCTTTAACACTTGGACTTGAAACTTTGTTCTTTGAAGTATTAAACATATCCTAAATCTACCCAATTACAAGTAAAGTGCATTTTGTCATAGGATTAGTCAATTCTAAATGACATATGTTCCTAACATGATTCATATATGTCATAACAAAAAATAATATATATATATATTTATATATATATATGGTCGAGTTCAAGTTACACCTAGTGTAACTCTAAGCAATATTACACCACTTAATATTCTTTAATTGGATGCGAATTTTGACAAATCCAGTGTTAGATTAAATTATCTTCATATATTCTTCATGCTTACAAAATTTAAAGGTAATCAAAGATTAATAGTCATGTCATGAGTCAATTGTTTAAATTCAAGTTTTTGTATTTTAAAATAATGCATAAAAAATGAGTTTATGAATTAAATGGTAAATAACATTCAATTGACATGAAAATTGGCATGATTGTCAAGAACATATAAAACATGTAATTCAACGATAGGATTTTCAAAATATGAATTTTATAACAAGTTATTGGGTAGTGTAATTCTAAGCAATATTACACTATCTAATATTTTTTAATTGTATGCGAATTTTGACAAATCCACTGTTAGATTAAATTATCTTTATATATTTTTCATGCTTACAAAATTTAAAGGTAATCAAAGATTAATAGCCATGTCATGAATCAATTGTTTAAATTCAAATTTTTGTATTTTAAAATAATGCATAAAAAATGAGTTTATGAATTAAATAATAAATAACATTCCATTAACATGAAAATTGGCATGATTGCCTATTAAATTCCTAATTAAATGAAATATTAAAATAGTTGGTATTGTTGACTTTCCATTTAATTCAGAAGAAGTTAAAATAGTTGGTATTAAAATATGAATAATATTATTCATATTTTTACAAATATTAAAATTAGTAGAATGACACTCAAACAAACAAAACTTGTGTTTGCAAATTTATTATCATACCAACAGAAAGAAAAAACTATAAAAAATAAAAATAAAACCCAAGCAGTTTCACAAATTTTTTACTAAAAGGCTAAAAGCATAACAGGATGATATAATTGGAATACATTTAACAAAACATGGAAGCTTTTGACTTCCTTTATTTTAGTTCACGGCAGAAGCTAAAAGAAGAAACTGCTAAACAATTTTGCAGCATGGCCATTCAGTTCACGGCAGAAGCTTTTGACTTCCTTTATTTTAGTTCTCTGCATGCATCATGCTTATTCACTAACATGTTAAGCATTTAAGGTTGTGATGGAAGCATATGCAAGAAGCTCTGTGTCACTTTCAAATTTAGCCATGTCTTCCTCTTTCAAGTTAACCCATACTTCTATTCCATCCCCACTTTTGGTGTCTATAAATATAACTACGTTCTTGAAAGGCATGCTAACCAGACCAATCCACATGGGATTTCCCCAACCAAAGTCCACTTCATACATAGGCAACCTGCACCAACTACTGAAATTGAATGGAATTACATCTTCTTTCATGACTTTTCCACTAGCCTCTTCAAGAAAATTCAAGTGTTGAGCGTGGTCCTGTAATTTTTTCACATACTCATTGTCAATTTTTCTTATCGCGGCTCTCACTTTGCCCACAAGGCCATTCCTCTCTTCACTAGACAGAAGGACTGTTGCAAGTCGGAAGATATTTCCAAAAGAATTTCTAGGCAATGGCGGATCCATCCTTGTCCGTAAATTCACTGCAAAAAGCACCATGTTGGGCTTTTTAGGCCCAAAGTTCGCTTGCGTAGCAGCAACATATCGGCTCCATAAAAAGACTGACAATGCCTCAACACGACTGGGGTGTATTGGACTTTCTAAGCCTGAGCTTTCCCCGTATTTTTCTCTAAGAGCCACTATTGAAGCAGAACTAAACGCAAACCTCTTTAATACAAGCCTCTCTTTTATCATACTATTTTCTGGTTGAAACCCAGATAAAGTATTTGTAGGGGGAAAGAGAGTTGATGCTTGAAATTCGGGATATATATTACTATCACCTCGAGCTGTCGCTGCCCAAGATTTCATAAACATGATAAAGGATGTGCCATCAGCAATCTTGTGGGAAATGCATGCAGCAATGGCAATACCTCCACAAGTGAAGTAGTTGGCTTGAACAGCGCAGGCAAAATAGTGTGTGCCATCAATATCGCACGGAAGAAATTTCTTGAATTCTGCTGGATTTTGATTTGTAACAATATCTGAAAGCTCACACTTGACTTGGGCTTCGCGATACAACACGCCTTCATCGTTGCAGTCTACGGTTAGATTGTCTTTAATGCGGCCAGCTAAAGGGTAGTAACGTGTTAAGATGTTGGACAATGATTGCTTGAGCACACTAGAGAACGATTTGCCAGGGTCGGTGCTGATTTTAGAGTAAGCATCATTCTCTGTGTAGAAGAAGAGAAATGGAATATACATGCGGGGGAATATTTGGTCGAGAAAGGAAAGCTCATAATAGCGAAGATGAGTGGGAGTTGGCGAAGATGGTTTGATATTCTCATAGGAAATTACTTCCACTTCAACATCCTTCATTTTCTCTCGCCAAAGTAAGTTCAAACTACTTTGAACAAGTGCTTCTATGAATGGTTCTTATGGAAATGGTGTGTGCTCGCCCATGGTTTGATAAGACGTGGATGTATTATTATTCATTTGCAATCACCAGTGACCTAAGACAAATGTATTATTATTAAAAGGTTTTTTTTTTTTTTTGAGAAATATAATTAGAAGGTTGAACTTTACGTATATATAAATTGTCATGTATGATCAATAATGATCTTAGTAATATCAAATAATGAATAATGAGAATCATTACTAAAAGGATTAGATATCGACAATCGTTATATGTCGAATTGCTATTTAGTAAATAATAACATCATTTCATTAATATTCCAAATACTATAAGTAATTCATTTTTTTGATAATTCATAAGTCACTCTCATGAATTTGATGTAGCTGGTGACAACAAACCAATTGTTAACAGTCAATGGGAACACTATGCCCTGAAGTAGATTCTTTCAACTGCAAGACAGCTTTATTGGCCCATCAATTATATGCCATGATTTAGCAAGAGCGGTTTATACACTTCAATTATTTCAGAACTTCCGCAGAAAAATTTATGTGCATTGCCTGTTCATCCCAATCCAGCAAACCCCAAGAGTTTCAGTTTAGGGCTTAGTTTTCTAGTTGAGTTAACCTTGTGCTGTACATAATACCTTTGCTATACTACTTGGGGATGGCAATAAAGTTTTATTGGAAAAGTTTTATTGGAAATTAAAAAAGTTGTCAAAACTTTTTCAATTTCTAATAAGCTTTTTTCAAAATTAGTTTATTATTGTGTGTTCTTAGGGCACACATTAGTAAAATCCAAGCTTTATTGCTTCATCAAGGATCTCAGATAGAATTGACATTTATATTATTATATATGTTATGCAGGTCCATCCCCCCGACCCCTTCCCTAAAATAAATTGCTAAATATGATAATAAAAAACATATGAAAATTAGCACAATTAAATATCTTCAGGTCCATCCCCCCGGCCCGTTCTCTTAATTAATTCTTGCAGTTGTTGAGCTATCTCCTCATCTGCCTCAAGTGTCTCCAATCTGGCATTTAGGTCTGAAATTTCATTTTCATGGGCAATGTAATCAATTTCTATTTTCTCAAAAAAAAAAAAAAAAAATTAATAATCAATTTCTAATTTGTTTTAATAAATAAATAAATCAAGGAAATTTTGTGGTAAAAAAGAAAAAAAGAAGAAGACAATCAGTAGGTAATGGCATAATATAACTTTAAAAAGTGCAAACAGAGCATAGCAGAGAACAACTAAGTCTTTTGGATTAAGTGTATCTATATGTTATATTAATTACTCTATAGAGACTCCCCATGATGTTAATTATCCCCCTAACAAATAAAAAAATTCATTGAGAAAAAAAATATGAACATATTTAATTTAAGCCTCATCAATATCTACAAACATTATTACAAGACATTGTGATATGAAGGATGTATATGCATGTTTCTAAATACCCCTAATATAGTAATAATTCAGAATAAAGCTTATTTCAACAACAAACATAACAAAGCACACCTAAAACCAAAAACATTATTCTCAAATACTTTAAACAAAAGCAAACCAAATGTAACACAAATATCCTAAAGAAAGCTGATTCTAATCCAAATTCCTTTATCAAAACCAAGTCTAACCAATGACATCAGGTGGCATCTCTAATGGTGGCAACCCTCAAATTTATCTATCTCTCTAGACCTAATGAACTCTCTCGGCCTCACTTTCTATTTTTCTCAGTCTCACTTTCTGTTTTTCTATTAACGAAATGGTGCTTTCACTAAATGGTATTATATTTGCTTCTTCTTTTTTTCTTTTTCTTTTTTTCCTTTTTTAATAGATAAAATTGCTATGTTTGGTTCGATAAAAAATATTTTCCGATCGTAAAATCCTTTTAGGTAAAAATATTTTCTAAAAAAGAAATTATTTTCAAGTGTTTAGTTGCGTTTCTGAAAATGTTATGGAAAACATATTTCTCATTTCCCAAGAACATATATAATAATAAAAGGAAAATTTTAGACCAAAAATCATGATTAGGAACTGCTGGCCGGTGGCCACCAGCCACTGGTGGCGGTGGTTGACTACCGGAGATCGAGGACGTTAGTTAGGGGTGGTGGTTGAGTGATAGACAATGGAGGGTGGGAGGTGAAGGTTCAATTAATAAGTTTTAGTTGAAGTGGAAAATGGTTTACAAAAGATTAAAGCATAAACTAATTTTCGCCATAATAAATGCCTCTATTATATAGTCAATCGGAAAACAATTTCTGGTTAACCAACATTTTCTGTCACCCCAAATACTCATAAATTTGAAAAATATTTTCTGGAAATTAATTTCTTTTAAACCAAACACAACTTAATAAGTATGAATTGAAGGGAAAATTGAAGTGTTTGGATGGTTTTTCTTTTGGGATTGGCAAGTGTTCAAGTTGGTGTCGTTGGATAGTTGTTTTAAACGGTGTTTTTAGAAATGAAAATTTTATTATTTAACCACTTTAATTTGACAGTGAAATGGTAAGAAGTACTGTAGTTTACAAAGTTTTATGCTTCAATTGGTACACCTAATGAAAATTTGTTTTTGAACATATGTGTCTATTTTAAAGGTGTGGTTTTTTCCTACATGGCAAAATAGAGTTAATTTTAGGAGTTAAGTTGGTTGCATCCAAACAAGCCACAAAAAGGGGAGAATGCAACCAAACGAACAATGAGGCACAAAAAGGCCAACAAACACATACTAAGAAGGGAAACAAAGTATATGAAGCAAAGCAAGGATGCAAGAACCTATATCTGAACATATAAGCATGAATCTAAAAATGAAAGCAGCCAAACATAGCGTCACAAGGATAGATCGGAGAAAAGTGTAGATACCATATTTTGTCTGCCATTGATTTGCAACTGAACCCCGAAAATTTCAAAAATATTAACTTTTCTCCATGGGGCCATAGAAACATTTAGATTGATGTGGTACAACCAGTTCAAGCATTAGAGCACTCAAAGTGCCATTTTAGGTGAAAATGACCAAAATGCCCCTAGTCAACTGTAGGTTGACCTAAAGTCAAAGATTGGTTAGAATCATCCCAAAAAAACATTTTTTCATGCTTCTATGCCAAACTTGAGCTAATTGGAGATTTTCGTCAACTTTGACCAAGTTTGACTTGAGGTTAACTCTTAGGGGCACCAAAAACCCTAATTTTGATTCGACCGTCAGAACAGGTTGGGATCAGCGTCATTGTAAATATTATTAAATTCTCTTTCCAACAACTATTTATGGGTTGAAATTAGAGTTAAAACGGTTGAGATATCCTAAAAACCGTGCGGAGCGCATCAGCATGCTTCCCGAGGCCATAACTTTTTATCCGACCGTTGGAATTTCAATTTTTTTAGTGTTCAGGAAACTATACATCCATACTTTTCCAAGGACACTAAGATCAGCTCAATCATAGTCCGATAAGACCTTCACATATGCGATCAAAACCAAAACCGAAAAAAGTCAAGATTGCTGACATCAGCAACTAGCCCGGCGCACCCTAAAGGGCCACCGGAGCTAGCTGGTGGCCACTAAAGGGCTGTTGGAAGTTGAAGGCTCACAAAAAGCTTACAAATACCCCCAGACCCCCGTCAGACCCAAAAAAAAAAGGGGGCATTTTGGAGCACTTTTCTAGGTAGATTATCTCTTTTACTTTCTAAATTCTCTCTCAAACACATCAAAAACCTTTGATTTCTCACTTTTCTCAACAATCAAGAGGTAGTATTCTTGCACTCTTTTTCATCTCTTTGGTCTTAAGACCATGGATTTGAGGTTTAGGGGTGTAGATGTAGCTTTTTAGCTACTATCTACAACCATTTAATCTCCTAGCATCTTTTGACTTGCTTTATCTTGTTTTACAACATGTTTTATTGCTTTCCATAGTATATCTCTTGCTTTATCTTGTTTCCTAACATGTCTTATTGCTTTTCTAGCATGTATCCTTGCTTTCTAACAAGTTTTATTGCTTTGATGATGTTGGCCTAGCCTTCTTAGGCTAGGATATACCTAAATACTTTGTTTGTGCTTAGATCTACATGCTTAGGTGTTTTACACCATGTTTCCATGCTTTATGCCATGCTTGTGTGCTCCTTGCCATGTTTAGGTGTGTAGATTTACATGTTGGATGCTATGTCCAGTGTTTGGCTTTGCCTTTTTGTCTCTTGTTATGTCTTTTTCTTGTGCTTTGGCCCTTAGGTAGAATGTAGATCTAGATCTATTGGTCTAGGCCTACATCCATACACCTAGGCCTATAATAAAAGGTTTGAGTCATTTCCTTTATGCATGTGTTTGCTTGCTTGCCTTTATGCTTTAGATCCATGTTTGTTTGACTAGATCTAGGCTCTTGCCATGCTTTGTGCCCTCTGTGGGTTTGTGCTTGTTGGCCTTTGGGACCACTTGCCTGTTTGGTTGCATTCGTCCCTCCTGTGGTTTGTTTGGATACAACCGTTTGTAGGTACACATCTCTGTAATGTTGGTTTGCTCGATGCATGCCCTTTTCCACTCCGTGTGATGATATGCTTGTCTTGCTTGCTTTATGCCATCCTGTTTGACTCTCTTTGTTTCTTTGCATCTTTGCACGTTTGCCTATATGTTCATGCACGTGTATTTGTGTGTGCTTGTTTGTGTAATCAAGCTCAATTCCTAGAAACTCGTGCAGGTTCATACCCGTCCTTGATACAAGAGGCCCCGAGGCCTCGAGTCCCTTTTAGGAACTTTGCTTAATGGCACATATGTTATTCGTACTCCAATTTAGTGGAACTATGGACACCCGATTTAAACCTACATTTGTTCTCCTAGGACACCCTCTTTTGTTTGATAATATGTTTGTTTGCCCCTGTTTGGCTCTCTTCATTTGTTTGTCCTTGCATATGCTTTCTTTCTAGTTGTTTCTTTGCTTGTCTACTGGTTTTGTGTTTCTTTTGTCATTGCATGTGCACGCTTGGAGCAAGGATGTAACTCCCTAGGCATGAGCAAAAAGGACAAGAATGCAAGCAAGAAGACGCAAGCCCAAAAAGGGCTATGTTCAATAAATTAGGAGGCCTAGCCTCTCTGAGTGGTCTTCTTTTTTTCTCTCTCTCTCTTTTAGCCTTCTCTAAAACCATGTACTAGGGTTTCCTTTCCTTGTATCTTGCTTGGGCCGCATTCCTAGGGTATGGCAATGTCTACATACTAGCATTGTGCATGATGTATGTATGTATGTATGTATGTATGTGTGTGTGTGTGTGTATATATATATATATATGCCTGTTTGTGGATGATCATTTACTTTGTATGATGGACTCTCATGGTTAGAAGAGTGACCCTCTCATAATCATGAGTGCTCTTGACCTTGTAGTGTGGGTATGCACTCAAGGCGATTGTTGTAGGTGCGCATATTCATGCTACATTGTGTGTATGATCATTGTGGTGTAATTGTTTCAATCCATGTAGCTAGTGACATTGGTTTCCTCGTGTATGCAACACGCATCAGCATGCTTGATATTTTGAGAGGCTTCGGCTCATCTTGATACGAGCATGTTGGCACGGGCCATATACACAGGCACAAAACCCTGCCGGTGCACCATAGCGCACCAAATGCGAAACTCTACAAGATTTTTGCCGTGAAAATAGGGCACCCTCATTGTCGTATTCTCACCGCGAAAGCTTGCTAAGAATAGTGTTTTATGCGCTATGACGCACTTAAGGCAAAGTGTTGCCAGATTTCAGCCACAAAAATAAGGCGAAATGTTGCCAGATTTTCGTTGTGGAAATTTGGCAACAATTCCAAGATGTACTAGTGAAGCATTATTAAGACCACACCCTTTCTAAATCCAAACCTCAAAGCCCAATTCCGTTAAAGTCTAGAAAGCTAATGCTAATAGCTTGTTTTTAATTGCCAATGTCTAAAAAATTAAAATTTTACCAAAACAAAGGACTATCCTTAGACAGGCATTGTGGGGTGCCTAACAACTTTCCTACATATAACCAGACTTCCGAACTCAAGAATCAAGATTTTTTATCCATCCATATTATATTAGGAAAAACGACATTTTTCTTAACCTATGATTGGTAATAAAATCAAATAGAGTTAAGTGGCCAATCACACCTTAGAAAAAAACCAATGATTGGTGGCGACTTCACTTACCTTTGGTAATTCGATTAAAATTGACCCAATTCTATCACACACACCAGAGGTACCCTTCACCCTCATCTTTCATAGCACCCGAGCTCCCGAGCCCGCACGTTTAGGTTGCGCATGAGCATCTCCACGATGGGTGGTCGATTGCCGCGAGCCATCGACAAAAAGGAGCATACAAAAGCATGTAAAAAGACCAAACAAGCATAAACATCCAGAAAGGAAACTTATCCAAACCCTTTAATGAACTTGGGTATTCAAATGCAGGCCTAGGCCAACAGATATAGATCTACACCCTACCCAAAAGCAAGAGACATAAAGAAAAGGCATAAACAAAACATTTAAAGCCATAAAGCATCCAAGCATAGCATCCAAACAAGACATTTAAGCACATAAACATGGAAAAAATGAACAAAAAATAAATTTAGACATATCCTAACCCAAGAAGGCTAGGCCAACAATATCAAAGCAATAAAGCGTGCTAAGAAAGCAATAAAACATGCTAGAAAAGCAATAAAACATGTTAGGAATTTAAAATAAAGCAATAAAGAGTTACAGAAAAAATGGGTGTAGATTGTAGCTAAAAAACTACATCTACACCCCTTAAACCTCAAAACCAAGGTAGATGGACCAAGGAGGAGGAGATGGAAGCAAGAACATTACCTCTTGATTTTTGAAGATATGAGAAATAATGATTTATTTGTGTGTGTTTGGGAGAGGATTTAGGAGAAAAGAGAGAGAAGAAAGCTCCAGAAAAATTCTCTAAATTGCCCAAAATCTTTTCTTTTCTTTTCTTTTTTTTTTTTCTTTTTTTTTTTATTTATTTTTTAATCTGGGAGCTGCTGGGGTATATATAACTTTTTTGTGACGTTTTTTTTTCGTCTTTTTCTCCAACTTTTTGGTTCCAATTTCGGTTGCTCATTTGAAGGCATTTCCGAACTCCGATTAAGCTGATTCTAGTGGCATTGGAAAGATATCGGTGTCTATTTTTCAGAATAGTTTGTGTCCGTTTGGAACAGCTTATTTAGCTGAAACTAAAAACTTTTTTACTGAAAGTGTAGAAAAAAAGTTAAAAAAAATAAGCTAAATAGTAAAATGGGACCTATGAATAGTATCAAAAAGTGCAGTGGGACCTATGAATAGTATCAAAAAATGCAATGAGACCCATGAATAGTAACAAAAATAAGCTGAAAGTGGAGATAAGCTGAAAAATTCAGCTTATCCCAAACACACACTTTACTTTTGAAAATCAGATGGTTGGATCAAAAGTTATGGCCTAGCACGGTTTTCAAGATTTCTCAACCGTTTTAACTCTAAATTTCACCCATGAGCAATCGTTGGAAAGGGAATTTGATATTCTTTGCAATGGCATTGGTTCCAACCGTTTTGATAGTCGAATCAAAATTAGGTTTTCGGTCACTTCCGAGAGTCAACCTTAGGTCAAATTTGGTCAAAGTTGGTCAAAATTGACAAAAAAATCTCTAATAGCCTCAGGTTTGATGTAAAAACATGAAAATATTTTTTTGGTTTGTTTTTGACCAATTTTAACCTTTGGTCAAGGGCATTTTGGTCATTTGACCTAAACTGGCACTTAAATTGCTCCAATGCCTAAACGGGTTGAATTACGATGATCTAGATGTTCTCATGGTCGTCCGGTGAGAAAATAATATTTGTGGAATTTTCAGGATCTAGCACGCAAATCGAGGGCAGACAAATTATGGTATCGACAAAAAATTTATAGTCAAGAATATTTAATTCATAGTAAACTTAACTATGATTATCAAACCTACCTCTGAAACCTTCAGACTGCTCCAACATGAACCTGCAGTTCACGCTTTGCTCTTCAATATGCTTGATGTCTGAAGCTTGGGTTACAACTTTGTTCCACACTAATGGAATAAAATTGATCTTTGGTAGATGCTTGAATGAGTAGAAGCCATAAAACCTCTCAAATCTTAAAAGGGTAGCTTTCTAAGACTTGAAAAACGTGCTTAAGTTTTTCCTCATATACCAATTAAATCTGGACTAAAACCCTAAATGTTTGATTGGCTTTAATTAAAATCTGCAAAATCGCATCTCGATCGGTTGAAACTTTCTCTCAATCGATCGAGCCAGCCTGATTTTCAATTCCTGAACCTACATCTTGTATGTTCTTGAACTCTGACTTGTAGGACTTTAAGCAATGTCTAAAATGACTCATAGACACTAAGATCTATATCTAGCCAAGTTTATGTGCACGGTTTGCTAACAAACAAATCATTTAGAACCTAAACATTTAGACCTAAATATTTAGAACCTAACAACAAGATTTGATTTTGAAAAAAATATGAGTAATGTTATGTCTACAACAATTTTACAATAAATTCTATATGGTAAGCAGTTACTGATTTTAATTTGGGCCCAACATTGCCATCACTTTTTAACCTACTAATAACAACTTGTCTTATAAGATTTGTTGCGAAAATGTTGTGAACGTAGCATTATTAAAAAAAAAAAATTTGACCCCCAAACATGATCCTTAACCTCTCTCCCCCGCCCCCTCCCCCTCCCAAAAAAAAGAGCTTAATGACTGTTAGGACATATGTGAAAATTGTTAGAGACATATGTTATGTAAATTGGCTAACCCTTTGACAAAACGCACTTTACTTGTAATTGGGTAGATCTAGGATGAGTTTAATACTTCAAGAAATAAGTGTTCAAGTTTAGTATTGAAACCATGCAAGTCTGACCAAGAAACAAGTGAAGAAGTGTTGTTCATTAAAGCTCGATAGATATCTCGACAGAACCCTTTCTATCGAGATTTAATGTTAAAGCTCGACAAAAGTTGTATCTATCGAGAATTACGAAATTAGAATTTTCAAATCTGATTTCACGAATATCCATGAGTATTTGTGTAGGGTTTCTTTTCTCATAACCCTATACATATATAAGGATTATTTTAAGGGCCGTCACATAAGATGCAACTTGATGCAAAGTGATTGTGCATGCAAATTGTGACCGGAGACATTTTGCCCTAGTTCGTCTTTCTCTTTGTAGAAGCTATTGTGTCTTTGCGCCAAGGGTTTTATGACCAAAGAGCTTCTTGATCTTCATTGTTGGATGAACTGAAAAACTTTGCAGTCAACATCTTCCTCAAGTTGGTGTGTTAGTCACGTACTGGGATCCGTGCATCATTGGTTAGTCACGTACTGGGAGCCGTGCATTGAAAGGAGATATTGCCACTACATCACAAGTCCAATTGGGTATTGGGGTAAGGGTTACCTGTGTCAAATTTATTTTCCGCTACATTTAACTTAGTTGATGATTTTTTTGTGCTACCACACTTATTGCATGTAATTGAATCTAATTAATTCACTTGACTAATTAATTGATTAATTTACCAAAGGGATCAATACATTCTTGGCCTATCAATGACAACAATAAAAATTAGCCAAAATAACCAAAAATCAAAATCAAAATAAAAACAAGACTAAACCAAACAATAAGTGAACAAATTGTTCAACAAAAAGCCTATTCGAAAAAAAAAAAAAAATCCTTAATCATTCAAATATGTAACTCATTCAGCCCATCAGGGATGGACCCAAGTAGAAGGCAAAGGGGGACCGAAGAAAGAAGAAAAACCAGCAGTCAGTAAGACCCCAAAACCAAACTGAAAAGCCAGAAACGAAGGAAAAAAAGAAAAAAAAGAAAAGAAAAGAAATGGAGAGGCGAGAGCGAGACAGAGAAAGTGAGAGACCATCACGTCGTGACGACGCTGCCGCCCACGCCATGACGTTGCTGCTCATGCCCGCACGAGAGAAACCCATCTTGCTACCCAGTACCCACGCCGCCATCAGCTGTTGCATACCCAAACTAGAGACCCATCTTGCCGCCGCTGCCGGTTGCTCGATCTGCACTGCCCAGCCCAGCTTCATTGCTCCACTACTCCAGCCTTCACAGTTCACAGGTATTTAATCTATCATTTCCTTCAAAACCTAATACAATGTTTATGAATCTCATAATCTAAAAATCTATGCTTGTGGACTTGTGGTGTTTGTGTTTTTACTGATGAATGATGAACTGATGTTGGTGATTCCGTGATTGTGAATCTAAAAACTTATTCTGCCTGTGGTATTTTTTTTTTTTTTTGGCCTTTTGGCTTTGTGAATTTCTGTGACTATGTGTTTGTGACTCTCTCTCTTGTATTATATAGAAAAGAGAGATAGAGAGAGAAAGAGAGTAGAGTTTGTAAAGATTAGAGAATATATTAGTGTAGTGTTTGTCTGTTTGTTCTTTGTTGACTGGTAGTTGGGCAACAATAAAGACAAGTGATAGAAAAAAAAAAAAAAAAAAAAAAAAAAAAAAAGAAGGTAAAGTTAAGAAAAGAAAAAGAAGGTAAAATTAAGAAAAGTTTTTTTTTAGTAGTGCAAAATAAATTTATAGTGTCTGCAGTGGGATTAGGTCAGTGTCTGAAATATGGAGAGTACAAGACAAAGACAATGACAAAGAGAAGACAAAGACAGAGATAAATAAAGGCAAAGACCAAAGACAAAAGAAAAAAACAAATCATATAATATAGAAAATTGTCACACATCACAAATTTAAGAAAATAACAGTGATTCACTTGCGTCTATTGTTAACTCATAATGCTAAATTAAATAAATTTATAAATTGAAAAGAAGTGAGAAATACTAAATTTATAATTAAATGCATCATGCATATTACCTAGATTCTAGTAGTTGTCTTTAGTTAGTAACAACAACCGTTTGTGAGATAATATATATGATTCTTATTTTATTTGTAGATCATGAAAAAATCAACTACAATGTTTGATTTTTTCAAAAGAAAATATTCAAATTCTTCCGAAGTCAACGTGGGATTGCTAACAATTAATGTTGCTATTCCAATTCCAAAAAATGTGAATGTTCCAATTCTAGAAAATATTCATTCCCCAATTCCGAAAAATGTCGATGTTCCAATCCCAAGAAATATTCATTCCCCAATTCCAGAGAATGTCGATATCTCAATTCCGGAAAATAACCATATCTCTCAAACACAATTTCAAAAAGTTGATCTTGATATATTAAGAAACAATGATTTTTGGGTATTTGTCTTGGTTGATAGTTTATTAATACTATATGGACGCGTATTTGAAATTTTTTTTTTCGCTTATCTCTGCCCCCCGCCCCCCCATCCCAGCTTGAAATCCTGGGTCCGTCCCTACAGCCCTTTATATAAAAATAATCTATAATTTCATTTTTCCTTAGAAAATATTATAAGGAAAAATATTGTGATCATGAATTCTCCTTAGTAACCACCCTAAAAACAATTCCTAGAGCCACCTAGAATCTAGAAGCTCTCTTATATATAAACACAGGCTTTTAAGAAATACCTTCCACATATAAGTTTGACACTATATATTTTCTTTTTATAAATGAATAGTAGCATGATTTGAACTCTAAATACTATAACATAACTTATTTATAACACTTTATAAAACATTAACTTCTTTGAAAATCTTATCAAATGGGTTTATATAATATAAATATATTGTGATTAGTGTTTTATTCAGCCTCACATATCTACCTGAAATTTATTGCATTGTTATGAGCATACATGGCTTTTGTGAACAAGCAAATGTTCAGATATAAATTATTTTGAAATCTTGTTACTCTGGCCAAAGGACATTATATTGCATAAACCACTTATACTAAAACTGCTCATACTCGCCAGAAGTCACAATTCTTAGGCTACACTTATTTGATCAAAAATATTTTAAGAAAAAATTAATTTCTATAGTTTTTATTTCAATAGCATCTAATTATTCAATTGAATATAAGGATTTCTAGTTGAATCCTTAGATTTCATTTTTCATTTTCACTTCAAAAGAAAAATTTTAAGTCGGAGAAAATTGATGGATAGGAAAACTAGAAGTAAATCTATTCTAAAGATGATATTGATTATCCTTATTCTTATTCAAGTGCAAGCTACTGATCTTGCCTCTATCTCTTTTCATCGCACTTTAGTTTCAATATCAGTTCCTAATTTTTCAAAAATTTATAATAAACATGGCCTATTTTATGTATGCATTACCGCTGGACTTCAAGGATGTCTGCAGACACTTATAGAGAAAGGGGATATAGAAAAATATGGAATGTGTGAAATACAGAGTTTTCAACACTGTATGAGCAACTTATTGTATGTAAATAGTCGAGATTATTATGGAGCTTCACGGTGCATGCATGACTGCAACGAAGAAAAACTAAGATTTTACAAACATTATGCAGATTGTTTAATAAATTGTTATGTAAAGTTTCACAGGGAGCGCCTTTAGATTTGGTACGTATTCTTCTCTCCCTCTCTCTCTCTCTCTCTTCTATATATATATATATATATATATTACAACAACCAGTAAATTTTATTATCTTTAGCAATTCTGATCTTATTATCTTTTATTAGATAATGTCCCACACAGACATTTTGTAATTTCATTTGGAAATTATTTTTATGTTTTTTTAAGACCCATATATAGTGCTCATTTTGTTGTATATATAGTATTTACGAAATTTCCGCACACTATTGTTGAAAAGAAATGTTAGGTCCACTACACTTTCATAATAAATTATAAGTGACAGATTGTTATAGATTATTATTAGTAGGCAAAAAAAATAAATAATAATAATAATAATGGTAGATTTAAATTTGAACCAATAACAACTTACCACTTATGATTTGTTATGAAAGTGTTGTGAAAATATTGTGGATGTAGCACTTCTCATTATTGAATGCTTTAAAACTCTTTTTTCTTAATTCATATTTATATTTTTTCTTATCCTAGGGGTAGTTTCAAACTATTGAGTTTTTTTTTTTTTTTTTTAATATATAGATAAATGAGATTGGAACAACATAGTTATATTTTTAAGAGATTATATCATATTATAAATTTAATATTCAAAATAATAAAATAATATCTAGATAAAAAGTAGACTTAATGTCAAAAACTGAACACTTAGCCTTAACATTCTCCAACAGCATCGGCCTTAACATTCTTCATCCATTCGCGAAGGGAGGCCAGTTCAGAGGTCAGGTTAGAGTTCTCCTTCATCAACTCCTTAACCCAACAGGCATGCCCCGCCTCAAGCTCGACGACCTTAGCCTTCTAAGCCTTAAGCTTAGCGTTCAGGGTCCGAACGACCTCCTTAAATTGAACAATCTTCTCTACATCAGTAGCACGGTGAGCACACAGACGACCGACGTCTACCTCCTTAGAAGCACACCTGAGCTAAAGGGCCCTCATCCTCACCAAAGCTTGAAAAAGAAGAGGTGTTTTAGACTTTGAAAGGAAAGTAAAAATTTTCGGGACTAGCATGAATGGTACTCACCCTCATCAAGTCATAGAGACTTGCATTGCCAAGGGCTCTGTCTCATCCTCAGAGAACTCGTCGAGATCCTCATTCTCAACGAAGGATTGGGCCCTGCCCACAGTGTACTCATTATTTTTTACCAGCAAAGGGATAGGAGGACTGACGTTGGGGCCATGAGAGGGCATGAGACCCTTGCCCTTACCATGACATGGAGGCTCAAGCGTCTTTTGGACCGTCTCCACTTGATCCCAATGGTAGACTTGGTTAGATGGTTTCTTGGTGGGACAACCCCCATCGCCCAATGGCTTCCTCTTTTGATCAGCCTTTTTTAGAGGGACCAACGACCCCCTAGATTGCTGAGCAGCCATAGCTGCCTTCCTCACTTCCATTTGCTTCTTCCTTCTAGCCTCCATTTTTGAAAGACCAATGTGTTAAGTTGACAAACAAACCGACAAATTACATGAAGGCCGACGGGTAAGTGGAAGACTTACAATTTCGAGATTGAGCATCTAAACGTCTAGCCTCTTCAATAGGTACGGGTCCACCACAAAAGGCTTGGAGATTGTCAAGAGTGACGAGATCTTTCCACCCTCGTCGCTCTATGGGAATATCAAGGATGTGATTAATGAAATTTTCCTGCTCTGGTGATATCGTCGGGCGAACTTGGGCTGCAGAAAATGAAAAGCTAGGTTAGAAATAAAACAAAGAACGACGAGTAAGTAAAAGTAGAACCTGACGACTCACCAAACTTGTCCATCATCCCCCAATTATTGTCAAATCCCTCACTCAGGTTCTCCCACTCATTAGGCCTACACACCCAATTGGCCCCCTAGACAAAGAAAAACCTACTCTTCCAATCGCGATTGGAATCATGCATATCGAACACAATTTTCAATGTCATCTTATGGCACACAAAATTATAGATGCCCTGCAATGCAAAGATCTGTTGGGCCTTATAGCAATAGAAGAACTTGTCGAAAGTGAGACCCCAACAACATCTACTCATTTGAGCCCACAAAACTTACGCCCCAATAAATATTTTTCACACATTAGGAGACAGTTGATAGACGAATATGCCCAAGTGGTTTGCTAACCGACGGTTAATCTCACTTAGAGGCAGCCTCAACCCCACAATAAAAGCAGCCTCATAAAAACCAATATCCTCAGTGTTACCTAAATAACACCTCTCCCTTTCGTCAGCCTCCCTTATGGGAATGTCGTAAGGAATTTGAAAGCGGCGATGAAGCCGACCAAAGACCTCCTTCATCATCCCAAGGGCAAAAATGTTCACTACCCAACTCTGGGAAAGGATAAAGTCCCAAAAGACTTGTCCTGATGGGCTGGCAACCACTCTGTCCTACTCGGACGAAGAAGCTTACGAATCACTTTTAGAGGACTCAACTTGGTCGCCGACCATGAACTCATACCCTGACGGGGATACGTCGTCATCACCGACTCCAAACGAGTAGACAACTCATACTGACTCGTTGCTTCACTATCCTTTGACTTCCTCTCACCTATAAGCAAAAGATGTAAATTAAGAAAGCGCTCCCTCAATGCCTGGATACTAAGTCGACGACCGTCCAACAACAAGAAATAAATAAAAAAACAACGAAGGTAAAGAGAGGAAACTTACCAAAAGTATCGACAATCGAATAGGCGACCGGCAATCTCCAAAATGAATGAGTTTAAGCAACAAATGAACAAGAGCTCCACGCGATGTACGAAAGTAAAAAGAGTAAACAGTAAGGTCAGTAGGGGTAATGAGCTATTTATAGGGTGAAGAAGCGTGAGAGACGAAGCGACACGACTGTTCATAGCACACAATCATGAGATAACACATGTCCTCTATGCACCTAAAAAGACCATTTTGCACCTATAGATAAACGAATCATGAGGTGGTCTACCAAAAGCAGCCTGGCTCATTGTATTCTGCACCCTTTCGGATATCCGGACGAGTACGGAATAAGGGGCAACTAGTAAGGAATATTTTGGCTGAGAATTTTTCTAACTTCTTTTACCCTTCAGGTTTGAATTGCCCTTCAGGTAGATGACGACACGACATCGGCCGTGCTCTCCCTTTACATTGACCGTCGAGTAGGGAGGTACCCATCGGATTACCCCAATACCAACAAATGTACACACTTGGTCTCACACCATTTGCGTGGTCTCCACTCATACATCCCTATATGGAAAGAACTTGCAAACCACGTCCAATGATCATTATACACATTTGTATTCTTCAAATAAGGGAAGTAAACCCCAAGATCTCGAAACATTAACTCCATATCTTCCCTACAAGGGAAAATCCTACGTTCATGGGATCTTAGTCAGCCTTATGCCACCATATAAGCACTAAGTCTCCTCATCTCCAATGTACACTTTTGAGTTATTGGAGATTCTTCTATCACTAACTTAACCTTTAGAGGGTCTTTGGTCAGCACCCCACCGTGCTTTCTGTAGGTGCTTCACCTTTTTTGTTCTTCAAGTACCTCATTCATCACGCATGTGTACAATCAACTCACTGACAATTTTGTGCATCGTTAACAATAGTGGTGGTTCTCCACAAAACTACTCCCCTTACCAGCACTACTTTTCTCATTAGAATCAGTCCGATTCTTAGTTTGTGATAGAGGCATTTTCAAAAAAGGCTCACAAAACAAAAGGCCAAGAGAGCAGACGACCTTGGTAGGGTCGTCGGCCTCATGGAAAGGCGACGGAGGTCTCTTTTAGATGGATGACCCCAAAGCTGACGGACGCATCCCATACCGACGGAAAGTAAAGGCGACGGTAACACACCCAAACCGACGGGACGAAGAAAACCGACGAGTCCTACATTTCCATGCGTGCTCCCCATGCATGCTCCTATAAGGAAATGTTTTGTGTATCACATACCAAGGCCATATCACGTCCACGTGTCTTCCTCATATGGAAAGACATCTGGGAATCACGGAAACCCTAACACCAAATACCCTCCGCAAGGAAAGATCCCTACTTCTAAGTGATCTCGATTCACCGCTCACCACTATATAAGTGCCAGATCCCCTATTTTCTCAGGTACGTAGAAAATCCCTAGCCCTCTCACAAAAGAGTTAATAGAGATTTCTCATTCGCTAACTTGACCTTCGGAGGGTTTTTGGCCGGTACCACACCGGTGCCTTCTGTTGGTTCTATTGTTCTTATTCATAGGTACCCATTGGAGTGACTTAGAGCCTACAACTCACTGACGATTTTAGCACATCATCAGTTGGCGCTATCTATGGGAATCTTCGAGTGATAAGCCATATCGTCCTTTCAAAGACAAAAAATTGTGTGGTCCTAACACGATCAATGGCCATTACCAACCAAGAGAACGAGAACTCGCCCAACGCATTAGAGAGGCAGGTACAATCCCTTATCGTAGCAGTTAAACAGCTCACTCGGCAGAACCACGAGTTGGAACAACAGTTGGAGCAGCGAAATGACCAAGAGCGGAACGATTAGAATGACAGATAAGATAGGGATGAACGTGACAACAATCATCCCCCAACAAATGATCACCAAGAAATGGATGACCAAGAAGAAAGCAATGCCGTCAGCAGACGTGATTAACAGGATACCAGTCGTCCCTCTGAGCTGGAGGTCGACGCGTTGCGAATGGCACAGGAGATGCAGACGATGAAAGAAAATATGGACATGATGATGAGCGCCCTGAGAGGACAAGTATCCACCAACTTGGATGAACTAGTCCAGCGGATCGACTCACCTTTCACCGCATAGGTGACTTCCTTCCCCCTTCCGGCCAAGTTCCAAATGCCGCAGGTAGAGGCACATGACGGTTCGCGGGACCCATTGGACCATTTGAAGTCATTCAAAACCCTTATGCACTTGCAAGAAGTCCTAGACAAAATTATGTGTAGGGCCTTCCCTACCACACTAAAGGGGCTAGCAAGGGTATGGTTCAGTAAACTTACCCCGAACACTATCTCAACCTTCAAGGAGTTTAGTAGGCACTTTGTCACGCACTTCATCGAGGCACAAAGGCACAGAAGATCCTTAGTGGCCATACTAAGCATTACGCAATGGGAAGATAAAAGCCTAAGGTCATACGTGACCCGTTTCAACAAAGAGGCCCTCCTAATTGACGAAGCCAACGACAAAGTCCTTGTTACTGCCTTCACCCGTGGGTTGCGATCGGGGGAGTTTCTCTTCTCCCTCTACAAGAATGACCCAAAAACAATGGCCAAAACACTGTACAAGGCCACAAAATACATGAACACCGAAGACGTGATGATAGCCCGGGGGGAGGGGCCAAAGGAAAGACAAAGACAAGAAAACCATCGTCTAGACAGAGGGGGGAAGTTGCCTTGAACAAATGAGCGAAGGAACGAAAGGAGATAGAAACCCCCATCAAGGAGGATGACAAACTTCACCCCCTTGAACACTCCACTGGATCAAGTCCTCATGCAGCTAAGGGACGACACGGCACTGACATGGCCAAACAAGCTGAAGGGCGATCCAAGCAAAAGGCCTCGAAACAAGTACTGCTGTTTCCATCGGGACCACGAGCACGATACCTCCGATGCTACGACCTCAAGTAGAAAATCGAAGCCTTCATCAAGTATGGGAAGTTGTAGCGATTTGTCAGGAATGGAGAAAACCCACTAGGACCCTGAACACAACCAACGAGCTAAAAAAAGACCCAAAGCCCTGCTCGGAGAAATAAGGGTAATTGTAGGAGGAAGCACTATGGCGGGATCATCTAAGAAGACAAGAAAGACGTACTTACGTATGGTGCAAAGTGTCCAAATCTCCGAATGGCCTCCTAAGGCAACAAAGGTCGATAGCCCCATCATCAGCTTCACAAAAGACGACGCTAGACAACTACACAACCCCTATGACAATGCCTTAGTTATCAACCTGTCAATTGCAGATTTCAATACCCGACGAGTTCTGGTAGATAACGGGAGCTCGGCAAACATCTTCTATTACCCGGCGTTCCAACAAATGAGGATTGATAGAGAAATCCTCCTACCCTTTGACGTGCCGTTAGTAGGGTTCGGTGGCACCAAGGTCTTCCTCGTGGAAACCATCACCTTGCCGGTAACCATTGGGACGTACCCTCAATAGCTCACAAAGGAGGTTAATTTCCTTGTCGTCGATTGCTCCTCTGCCTACAACGCCATCATTGGTCGTCCTATGCTTAACACATGGCGAGCAGCCACATCCACATACCACCTACTAGTAAAATTTCCAATAGAGTACGGGATAGGAGAAGCGCGAGAAGACCAGATGGCTGCTCGCGAGTGCTACATAGCCATGCTTGAGATGGACGATCACTTACAAGCCTTGAACATCAAGGAAAGAAGGGTCACTGTAGAACAGAAAAATGATTTGGAAGAAATCTCTTTAGATGATGATACCCTTGGCCGGACTACCCGTATCGGCACGCAAGCAGACCCTTCAGTCCACAAAGAGTTTGCCCTTTCCCTAAGGAACAATCGAGACGTCTTCGCTTGGAGTCACGAGGGCATGTTGGGAATCAGTCCTAGTACCATGGTACACAGGCTCAATGTATGTCCGTCTGTCACCCCCATTCAACAGAAGAAGAGGGTCTTTGCCCAAGAAAGAGACAAAGCCATAGCCGAAGAGATACGTAAGCTGCTGGAGGCAGATTTCATCAGAGAAGTCTACTAACCCGAATGGTTGGCCAACGTGGTTATGGTCAAAAAAAGCAAACGGCAAGTGGAGAATGTGCGTAGACTTCACCGACCTGAATAAGGCATACCCAAAGGACAGCTACCCACTCCTGCGCATCAACCTCCTCGTGGATTCAACGGCGGGTCATCAACTGTTAAGTTTTATGGACGCCTTCTCGAGGTATAACTAGATCAGGTTGGACAAAGCAGACCAGGAGAAGACTTCATTTGTCACAAGTCAAGGACCCTTCTGCTACAAAGTCATGCCATTTAGATTGAAGAATGCAAGGGCGACATACCAAAAGCTTTTAAACAAGATGTTTGCTTAGTAGATTGGGCGAAACATGGAAGTGTGCATAGACGAAAGGCTTGTGAAGAGCACGTGGGAAATTAGCCACTTGGACGACCTTCGGGAAACGTTCGATACCATTTGCCTCTGCAACATGAAGCTCAATCCCAATAAGTGTGTGTTTAGCGTGGTGTCAGGAAAGTTCCTTGGCTTCATGGTATCACAGCGTGGGGTGGAAGCTAACCCTGACAAAGTTCGAGCTATAATGGAAATTGCCCTTCCAAAAAACAGCAAGGAAGTGCAAAGCCTAAACGGCAGGGTTGCAGCCCTTAACCGTTTTGTCTCAAGGGCAACAGATAAGTGTCTACCATTCTTCAAGGTGCTAAGGAAAGCTTTCGAGTGGACCGACAAGTGCCAGGGGGCATTTGAGGAGCTGAAGACGTACCTCGCGTCCCTACCACTACTCAGTCCGTCCAAATCTGGTGAAGAAATCTCCCTCTACTTGGCCGTATCCCCAACGGCCGTCAATTCCACTCTCATACGGGAGGAAGACCAAGTGTAGCTACCCGTATACTACACCAGCCGGGCATTTCAGGGAGCTGAGGGGAGATATCCCCTAATGGAAAAGCTGGCCTTCGTACTAATCACTGTAGCTCGAAAACTCATGCCGTACTTCCAAACGCACACCATAGTAGTCCAAACAGATAAGCCACTACAAAAAACGATAAACAACCCAGAGGCAGCAGGATGATTGGTTTTGTGGGTGATTGAGCTCGACGAATTCGATGTCCAATACCGACCAAGGACCACAATCAAAGTGTAGGCTTTGGCTGATTTCATTGCCGAGTTCACAACAGGTGAAGGCGAAGAGGAGAAAACGATGGTAAATGATATGGACAGACGGTTCGTCTAACCAACGGGCCGGAGGAGCTGGGGTCCTACTGCGGTCACCGGAGGGAGATACGATAAAATGTGCAGTCTGCCTCCAGTTCTCAATGACCAACAATGAGGTCGAATACAAAGTAGTCCTCTCGGGCCTCGACCTAGCTAAAGCAACAGGAGCTAAGTTAGCTGTTATACACTACAATTCACAAGTTGTGGTCGAGCACATCAATGGTGACTATGAGGCAAAAGGGGAACGGATGAAAGAATACTTAAGCATGGTCAAAAGCAAGATGGGCAAAGAATTTTCGGTTAAGTTCGTACAAATCCCAAGGGAGGAGAATGAACAGGCAGACCATTTGGCCAAAGCAGCATCCGCCGAGTATACAGACATCCCCGGTCAAGTACTATCCTTCATCCAATATTCCCCTGCAATTGACAAAGTGGAAGTACAGGTCATCCCCCTAGGGTTCGACTGGACGACACCAATCATATCCTACCTCATGGATGGTTCATTGCCAGAAGATCGCAACGCTTCCCGTAGGCTGAAGGTACAATCGTCATGTTTCGTCATGATGGGTGATGTCCTTTACAAAAGGGGTTTCTCCTGTCCATATCTGAGGTGCCTGACTCCCGGCAAAGTGAACTATGTCATGAGAGAAGTACACAAAGGGGTATGCGGGAACCACTCAGGGGCACGCTCATTGGTGCATAAGCTGATACGGGCTAGATACTACTAGCCTACTATGTAGAAGGATGCCCAATCCTATGTGAAGGTGTGTGATAGGTGCCAACACTTCAGCAACGTCATACGACAGCCGACAGAAGAACTCACAACAATGCGCACCCCCTAGCCATTTGCCCAATGGGGATTAGACATACCAAGGCCATATCACGTCCACGTGTCTTCCTCATATGGAAAGACATCCGGGAATCACAGAAACCCTAACACCAAATACCCTCCGTGTTAGGTTCTAAAAGTTTAGAACAATTGGCAAATCGTGAATACAAACTTGTCTAGATATAGATCTTAGAGTCTATAGGTATTATTAGACAATACTCAAGGTGATTCAAGTCAAGATTCAAGAACAAGTAAGCTATAGAAAGATGATTTCAGAATTTGCCTGGTTCAACCGATCGAGAGACAGGCTCGACCGATCGAAACTTGTGTAGATTTAATTTTCTGTAGAAATTCCAATTCAGCTCAAACTCTACGTAAACGTATTGGGTTTCAAGTAAAACACTTCTAGTATATAAAGGAAACCCTAAGCACGTTTTTATAAGGCTTTTTAGAGAGAGAAGAGTGTGCCTCCTTTGTATCTAGGATTTTGAACCCAAAAAGCTCTTTCATATCTTCTACCGGTGTTATTCCTTGAAGAATCTCAAGATCCGGTGTTTTAAAAGTTGCTGTCTTCTCTAGTCATCAAAGGTGCTGATGATATAAACTTTCAAGGGTGGTCTTGGAGTCACAAACAAGAGAGTTTGTGTTTTTTATCACAGGTGTAGGTGCTTGTGTTGCAAAGGCCAAGGAAAGAAGTAGTCTGTGGACTCGAAGCTATCATGGGGTCGTGGTAGTATGTTTTCTACTCGAGGTAGCAATAGGATATTAGTGGTCTAAGTTCTATTGTACAAACTTCAATTCTTTCTAGTGGATTTTTTTTTTTTTTACCTTGAGGATAGTTAGGTTAAATTCTCCTCAGGTTTTTTACCGGTTTGGTTTTCCTAGGTCATCATAGCTTTATGTTCTTTATTTTCCGCTGCTTTACATGATATGATTGTTTTGTTTTAACCTAGAACTGAATAATAAACCTAAGTATTCACTTGATTAATTAATTAAGTTAAACAATCTAGTTTACAGGGATCTAAAAACGTAAAAGTGGTATCAGAGCGGGTTAGCTCTTGATTTAGGTTATTATATCTAGAGCTAATCCTTGATCCCTGTTATCATGGATAATTTTAAATGTCTTACTGTTTTTTATAGTGATGATTTGAATAAAAAGGACACTGTTGTTTCTATTGATCTTATTGATGCCTGTGAAACTCTCCGTAAGGAATTATTGAAATCTAGGAAAATTGCTAAGAAATTCAAGGAAGAGTTAAAATTGGCTAATCTTGAAAAAAAAGAATTGGTTGTTAGATTAGATGAATCTAATAAAAAGAATGAATTTTTGAGAAATCAAATTTCCTCTTAAGATGAGAAAATGAAAAGCTTGGAACAAGAGTTAGTAGAATCTAAAGCTAAAATTGAAAATTTGACTAGTACCAAGCCCGCTGTTGATAACAGATGTGTTTCTGTTTCTCTTAAACCTAAAACTGAGAAAGTTTATATCCCTCATTTCAAGAGGAATTATAAAGAAAAGGCTTATTTTGCTAGGTTAGACAAAAGTAAAAGTTCTGATGTAGACGCTGAAGTTTCTAAACCTATGTCTAAACCTACTGTTAGAGAGCATAATAAATCTATTTTTGTGCCTACTTGTCACCTTTGTGGTGTTGTTAGTCATATTAGACCAAATTGTTTTTTGTTGAGGCAAAGACCAAAATATGAGATTAGATTTGCCATTAGGAATACTGATGTTCCTAAATTTATTCTTGTTTGTCACTTTTGTGGTGTCTCCAGTCACGTTCGTCCTAATTGTCATAAATTGAAATTTAAAATTATGTATTTCAATCTAGGATATGTGATGATATGTCTCCTGCCATAAGTCCATACAAATTGTTTCATATTCTTTTGAAAAATTTAAGCTTGTTGGGTTGTGAAAGGAATTTGCAGGATTTCAGTCTTTCTTAGAAGATTGGTATAATCCCTCAAATACACTCTGCTTCACATGGATTTTCACCTACAAAGCCAAAGACTCATGCTATATGGGTGAGAAAAGATTCTCTAAGGTGAGTGTTGTTTACTTGTCCTTGATTTAATTCTTTCAATTAATTGTGGACATGTTTTCTTTTAGTTTTTGGTTGTTTTATTTTCTTAGGTTGTTTTGTTTCTAAAAAAAAATCCAAAAACATTGAAAATTTTCAAAAAGACAAAAATATTTTATTTTGTGTCTTGTTTTATTTATTTTGAGGATTACATGAGTTATAATATCTCCCTATTGTGGAGAAACTTGAATAATATGTGTTATATAAGTGTTAAGCTATTTATGATTTTGTATGAGTATGTACTAGTTTGTACATGTACTCATGGGTTAATTAAGAAATTGATATTTCTTGTTTGTGTTCCCTTTATAGCTTAGTTAAGCCCTATCATGCATAGCTTTGCATTGCTCATTTAGCATAATGTGTGCGTTTTGTTTTTGGTCATAAAATTTTTTTTAACCAAAAAGATTTTTGTGTTTTGTATTACATATCATGGATGTGTAGTTAAGGTTGGCCATATTATTTTTACATATCATGTTTGTGTACCTTGTTTAGCTTGGATGAGCTTATTTTTCTGCACTTTGCTAGTTTTAGCTATATAGTGCATGTTGTGTGGGAGTTTTTATAGTTTTTGATCAAATGATCTTGATTTTGAAGTCACATGCTTTTGATTGTTAGGACTAAAAAATCCTAAGAGAAAGACATAAATAACAATCTCACCACTGTTTACTAGATAATCATGAACACCTTAGTACATATCATAAGATTTTGTACTCGAGAAAGTGTAGCACATGCACAAAAAGAACATAAGGTATAGCCTTGGTTTAATAATAAAATTGGTGTGTACATTATTGGGCTATGGCACCATAAACTAGGGCCCGTTTGGTACATGTGTTTAAACACATGTTTTTAGTTTTTAAACAATATTACACGTATTTCTACACACTTTTTCACCCACACGTATTTTCAAAAAAACTGAAAATTGTTGTTTAAACACATGTACCAAACAGATCCTAGGTCATCCAAGTGAAAAGATTCTTCATTCAGCTTTGTCTTTTCTTGAAACTTTTGATGCACTCAATAAGACTTTCGATATTGTAACACATTGTAGACACTGTCTCAGTGGAAAAATGCAACAACTTCATTTTAATAAATCCAATTCTATTTCTACTAACCCTCTTAAACTCATCCGTAGTGATGTATGGGTTCCTAAAACCTATAACTATTGTGAATGACTTCAAATATTTACCTTGTTTTTGTTGATGACTTTTCTAAATTCACTTGGGTTTATCTTCTTAAATTCAAGTCTGATGTTTTCAACATTTTTAAGTATTTCAAAGCCATTGTTGAGAATCAACTTATCTAAAAATTAAGATTTTTAGATTAGATGGTAGAGGTGAATTCTCTTCTAAAACCTTTGTTAAGACATATGTGGGAATTGTTAGAAACATATGTGCTGTAAATTGGCTAATATTTTGACAAAACGCACTTTACTTGTAATTGGGTAGATCTAGGATGTGTTTAGTACTTCAAGAAACAAGTGTTCAAGTTTAGTATTGAAGCCATGCAAGTTTGACCAAGAAACAAGTGAAGAAGTGTTGTTCATTAAAGTTCAACAGATATGTCGACAAAATCCTTTCTATCGAGGTTTAATGTTGAAGCTCGACAGAAGCTGAATTTGTCGAGAATTACGCAATTAGAATTTTTAGATCTGATTTCACGCATATCCATGTGTATTTGTGTAAGGTTTCTTTTTTCACAACCCTAGACATATATATGGATTATTTTAAGGGCCATCACAAGCGATGCAAAGTGATGCAAAGGTTGTTGCAATTTTTGTTACATGTATATTGTGACTGGAAACAAAATTTTCCCTAGTTCATCATATTCTTTGTAGAAGCTACTGCGTCTTTACGCCAAGGGTTTTGTGACCAATGAGCTTCTTGATCTTCATTGTTGGATGAACTGAAAAACTTTGCAACCAACATCTTCCTCAAGTTGGTGTGTTAGTCACGTACTGGGATCCGTGCATCATTAGTTAGTCACGTACTGGGATTTGTGCACTGAACGGAAAGATTACCGCTATAATACAAGTCTAATTGGGTATTGGGATAAGGGTTCAATTGTAGGTTAGTATTAGGTACTGGAATTCCTTTTACTTGTAACTGCTTGTTTTGATAATAGTGGATTCTCGGTAGTGGTGACCTTAAATTCACCCGGTGAAGTTTTGCCTCGGTGGTTTTCTCCATTCGTAAACAAATCACCTGTGTCAAATTTATTTAACTTAATTAGTAATTTGTTTGTGCTACCACGCTTATTGCATGTAATTGAATCTAATTAATTCACTTGGATAATCAATTAATTAATTTGCTAAAGGGGTCAATACATTCTTGGCCTATCAACCTTTACAGATTTTTGCGCTTCACAAGGTATTATACATGAATTCTCCTATCCACGTTACCCCCAAACAAAATGGGGTGGATAAGAGAAAGCACATACACTTTGTTGGGTTCTAAGACTTTAGGTTTAAATGTATTAGAACTTCAATTTGTAATGTTGGCAAACCATGATCAAAACGTTTAGTCTTGTTTTAGACTTGCTCAAAGTATGTTTAAGTGTAAAGTTGGAATCGAGTGTACTGCAGGATTTACTGTGTAAATCTGCCTGGCTCGATCGATCAAAAATTAGACTCGATCGATCGAAACTTGTGCAGATTGTTTTTTTGTAGAATTTTCCAACTCAGCCCAAGCCCGTTTTAACGAGTAGGGTTTTATGTTTTGCCTTAAGTATAAAAGGAAAAACCCTAGCCACGTTTTAAGGTTGCTCTTTATGTTGTGCGTGTGAATCTTTTGTGAGATCTAGAGGTGTTTGCCTTCATATACACTTAGGGTTATCAAGATCTAGATTGATGTCAAGAGCTTGGTAATCAATTCAGTTGCAGATTTAAAAGCTTAAAGATATACAAGCGGGAGTGCTTGTACTTGCTGTGAATCTAAGAAAGAAGTAGTCTGTGGACTCGGAGTTGTCACGTGGTCATGGTAGTAAGTTTCCTACTCGAGGTTAGGAGTGTCCAACAAACCCGGCGACCCGCTCAACCCGGCCAACCCGCCCGTGTCCGACCCGCCGCCACCCGATCTGACGACTCTGGAGGTCGGACGTGGGTTCTGAACTCGCTAACCCGACCCCACGAGGGTCGGTTGTCAGTTTTTCCTTTCGAAACCCGTGACACCCAAACCGAACCGAATCCTTTCTCTTTCCGACGAGTTATTACGAATTTTCGACCAGTTTCAGCGAAATCTGGTCCAGATCCTTCGAGATCCGGCGAGATCTCGCCGTTATTCGACGAAATCTGGGCCAGATCGCGACGAATCCGGCCAGATCTAGGCTAGATCTCGACGGATCCGGCCAGATTTCGGCCTGGTCTTGCCGGATCCGGCCAGATTTCAACCCCGGTGATAAAACCTAAGACCGACCCGAATCAACCCGAAACCGACAAGACCCGAACTGAAAAATCCGACCAGATCTCCGGGTCGGTTTCGGGTCAATTTTTCATCCACCCGCCTCATTCGGGTCGAGTCCGGGTTGGACACAAACCCAACCCGGCCCGACCCGTGGACACCCCTACTCGAGGTAGAAATAGGATGTTAGTGGTCTAAGTCGCTATTGTGTAAATTTCAATTCTTTCATAGTGGATTTATTTTAACTTGAGGATAGCTAAGTTAAATCCTTCCTAGGTTTTTTACCGGTTTGGTTTTCCTAAGTTATCATATCGTTGTGTTCTTTATTTTCCACACTTTACAATGATATGATATATTTGTGTTAACCTAGATCTGTTTAATTTGACTAAGTAATCACTTGGCTAATTAACTAGGTTAATCTGGTTGTGTTTTAAGGGGTCTAAAAACGAACACACTTCTTTGAGTGCTCTCTCACAATGTTATCTAATTCCAAACTACCTCTATCCTACTGGTCTTATGCAGTAACCACTGCTACTCATATCATCAATAGACTTCCCACTCCTTGATTGCATCATAAATCACCTTGGGAACTTCTATTCAACTCTTTACCTGATTTAGCTCACCTTGGAACCTATGGCTGCACTCGTTTCCCTTTATTAAGATCATATAACATTCATAAACTTCAGCCTCATACTAAGCCTTGCATCTTTCTTGGCTATCCAGCCTACTCTAAAGGATACATCTGTCTTGAACCATTTCTCTTTCGTATATACATATCAAGACATGTCCTATTCAATGAAAAAAAAGTTCTTATCTCCTGAATCACCTCCTTTGTTCAGTGGTCCATCTGCATCTTCATCTTCATCTCCTTTTTCCACATTTTCTGCATGGTTTCAATATCTTTTGCACACATCTCCATCTCCTGCACATACCTCACAGCCTTCTCAAGATACATAAAATCCTGACAACACTACTCACCCTACTACTTCTACAGTACCTATATATTCTACTTACTGAGTTACATCCATCTATTTCCCAACAGCCTACGCCTGCTTCTAAATTTTAGCCATCTAGACCTCTTAATTCCATTCAGTCAATCTCCCATCCACCATCCTTAACTCCACCCCAAGACACTATCTATCCTAACCCTCTAGTATCTTCCTCACTTATTCCTTCTACATCTCTTCCCTCTTACATAGAACCTTCCCCTCCAACTACCACAAATTCTCATCCAATGATGACCAAATCAAAACATTGCATTTTCAAACCAAAAGCCTTTGTTACTAAAGCTCCTCATCTTGACTATATTTTGACTGAGCCTTCAACATATAAAGTGGCTGCTCAATACCCACAGTGGTGTTCTGCAATGGATGAAAATTTTGAGGCCTTGCAGAGGCAGGGAACTTAGATTTTAGTTCCATCTTCTCCCTCTCAGAATGTGGTTGGCTACAAATGGGTGTTTAAGCTAAAACATAATAGTGATGGCTCTACTAGAAGATACAAAGCAAGGGTAGTTGCTAAAGGTTTTCATTAACAGTACAGGGTAGATATTGATGAAACCTTTAGCCATGTCATCAAACCACCTACAATGAAGATTATCCTTTCTTTAGCTGTTCAATTCAATTGGCCTCTTAAACAGCTAGATGTTTGAAATGCCTTCCTTCATGGGTTGCTTAAGAAGAGAGTTACATGATTCAGCCACCTAGTTATGTTGATCCACATCTTCCCAATTATGTTTGGAGGCTACAAAAATCCCTCTATGATCTAAAACAGGCCCCTAGGGCCTGGTTTGAAAGGTTCTCTACTAAACTATTACATTTGGGATTTCATGCCTCTCTACCTGATTCATCACTCTTCATTTACAAACATGGCAAAATTCTAGTCTATCTTCTAGTCTATGTTGATGACATAGTACTTACTGGTAACAATACTATAATTCTTAATGCTCCCATCAAACAACTCAGTTAAGCTTTTGAACTTGAGGATCTTGGTGATTTACATTATTTTCTTGGTCTTCATATCACTAGGACCTCCAAGGGTCTTTTTCTCAATCAGACTTAAGTATGCTCATGATTTATAAGTGAAGCACAACATGCTTACCTCCAAGCCAGCTAAGACTCCTATGGCTCCACATTTGAGGCTTATTCCCAATGAAAGCAGCCCATTTTCTGATCCATATCTCTATTGTAGTTTGGTTGGTTCCTTGCACTATCTCACATTTGCAAAACCTGATCTCAGCTTCCCTATTCATCAGGTGTGCCGATTCATGTCCTGTCCCACTGATGTGCATCTTGTTGCTACTAAACGGATTCTAAGATACCTCAATGGCACTTCTGAATTTGGGGTTTTTCTTCAACTTGGTCCTTTTTATCTCTCTGCCTTCTCTAATTCTAACTGGGCTGGTGACCCTTATAATTGTCTTTCCACTAATGGGTTCTTGGTCTACCTGGGTTACAATCCATTCACATGGAGTGCAAAGAAACAACTTACTGTCTCTCGCTCCTTTATTGAATCCAAATATCGAGCCTTGGGCTCCACTGCTGCTGAATTGTGCTGGCTTCGTCAGCTCTTGAAAGATTTACGCATCTTCCTTCCCACACCACCTAAGCTCTGGTGTGACAATGTCTCAGCCTTGGCTATTGCATCTAATCTAGTGTTCAACCCAAGAACGAAGCATATTGAGGTGGATTACCATTTCATTTGTGAACGTGTGCTTCATAAGGATCTTCAGGTCAGGTATATTACTACTGAGGATCAACTCGCAGATGTTTTCAACAAGAGTCTTCCTACAACTAGATTTCAATTTCTGCATTCCAAAATCACGCTGCCAATAGCCCCTATGAATTTGAGGGGGGATGAAAGAGGAAGACCAAAATATTCAAATAAGCTAACGGATAGCTAACGGTAACTTAATCCAACGGTGGCGTTTTAGAGCAGTTGTTTATAAGAGAAGACGACATCATTTGGTTAAGTGGAGCATGTTATCACATTAGTCAAGACGGCATCGTTTTGTTTTAGTGGTACTGAGATCATATTATCTACACACGACGTCGTTTCAAGATTACAAAGTCTAAATGAGGGCACGATGTCATCTTGGCATAACAGTCTTCCATTGCTCTGCTCTTCTTCAACCTTGAGCTTCTGTCATTGTGACATTGTTGAGTGTTAGGATATTTTCTCCTAAATATTTTCTGTAGATATTTTGGCTGTAACTGGAAAGATATTTATAGAGTTTGTTAAAAGTATTTTGTTGGAAGTTTGTTAGGATTGTAATCCCAGGTGTTCAATTATTCAAATTTTGGGGAAAATACACAATTTTCAAGATAGTGGAAAGGTTGATTCTAACCATATTCAATTGACAAGCATATGATGGCTTTGATCTATTTCCTAATTTAGATAATGATTTTATTAGTTATATAGCACAACATTCTTATGAGTAATACAAACATAACAAGCCTTTCTCTTTTTCCTTTCTAATTATGTGAATTAAAAAATATTTTTATACATCAAACAACCTACTTATTTTATTGAAAAACAACTTCTTTAACGTTATTTTTTATTGGCTTTATTTACTTGGTTATGCTGAACTCTTTTAATATGTTACGTTAGCAGAATCAATTGGAGAAATAACGTTTGCATCGATGCAGTAACAAGACTTGTTACATGGGATTTTTTTAAAAGTTATTGTACTTCTTATAATATGTTATTGTACTTCTTAAATTTATATTGTTGCATAGTTAAGTGTCAAATCTATTTTGATTGGAGAAATTAATCCCCAAAATTGATATCATGATATGGATTAACCTAGAAGTTATCATGCTTTTATTTTAAATAAATAATTTACAATGTCAAGGTAATCTCCTTATGTAATAATATTTGTTTTGGGAGTTCAATTTTTTAGTTGACCTGACAACATTTTGGATAATAGATATAGAATGTAGTTTTTTATGTATGACAATTTGCGTAAGGTACATAGAGAAGCAAGGTTGACAGATACTAAGAAAACTATGTTTCAATCATCAAGATTCCTGGATCTCAGATGATTCAGTCTGATTCTTGTGTTTCTCTAATCCAAATGAAAACGATATTACAATGAAGGATCATAGGGCAAGCTGATTGCTGAGGGCATTAATGCAATTGCCTTATAGTTAGAATTTGAGTGGCATCTTCTATCAATTTGTGAATTTAAGGCCCTTGTGAATTATGGATAAAATGAAATTATGATTGTTTTAGAATTGGGTTTTAAAATTGGGTGAATTGTTTCTCACACTTCGCTCATCAATAGTTTCATCATATAGTTCACAACTTTTATTTACCTTGAAATAGAGAATTAGCTTTTATTTGTGGGTTTTATTACCTAGATTTAAACATCTAGATTATTTTTTGTTGTATGTTGAACTATAGCTTCAACTTTTGAGGATTCAAGTTAATTCCTATTACACCATTAGATGACATTACAATGATTTAAAAATATGGGTTTCTCAAACTTCTTTGACAATTCCTCTTGGTATTGCTAATATGGCTTCAGATGCGCCTTCTTAGTTTTCCATAACTTCTACAGTTACAAGATGACTGGAGAAATACCCCTATAAACCTCAACCTAGCAATACCAGCTTCATAGTTAGCCACGTTGTTAATGACATCAAAATTCAGCTTCACTGGGATTGATATGTGTGACCCATCGAGCACTACATGCAAATCCCAATCCAATTGCCATATGGTTAACTACCCCATCAAAGTACATTTTCCATGTATTTTCTAACTTTGCAAAGAACGGGTCTTCATTCAAGAACCCCTCATTTCATTCCTAATAAGTGTCTATCAGGAGTTAGGAAAATTGCTCTATTATAAACCTTTCTTTTATTGTCGTGTACCTTGTTTCGTAATTGTTCAGCTTCTTGTTTGGGTATTAGACGGCCCTTACATATCATTCGTTATCCACCGGAGCCTACATACTTCCTAGAGCATCGTCAATGACTAATAGGTACAAAAACAGAGGTATTCTAGATTTGGGTAGAATATGGGCCGATGGGTTCAGGAGGTATTCTTTAATGGTGTTGAAGGCAAGGTAGTCAAAGCGAAAGGCGCCCTTAAGGCGCCAAGGCCTTGTATCGCCCGAGGCGACGAGGCGCCAAAAAGGCACTAGCCCGAGTGAAGCGAGGCGCCAAATTCTAAAAAATTAGTCTCCATCCAAATATCACCAGTCAACTAAGTCTAGATAATTATCAAATATCAACTAAGTCTAAATATAAACATAAATCACCATTTAAAAATTAGTCTCCATCCAAATATCAACTAAATTTGAATATTAAACCAAAATATTGTTCATAACTTCATATTAGAAAGAAGAAAACTCCTAACAAAACATTGAAGATTGAACTTCATGACTATCCATGACAAAACAAAAGCATTTGAAGATTGAACATTCTGCCTATTAGCCTATTTAATAGCCTGAATGTGGTTGTTATTTTTAATCTAAAGGTCATCATCAGAGTCTTCACTCAAGTTTCCATCACTTTCAAAGCCACTTGAACCAGATTTATAACCATCAACATTCTCTTCCTCGGTCTCATCAAAATTAGCATCTTCCTCTTCAATATTTGGTTGTGATGTTGAGGCCTTTGAGCTTGCCCTTGATTTTGTTTGGAATCTAGTATTCTTCCTTGGTTCTCCAACACCAGCAGCTCTTGCCACTACACCCCATGTCAAACCATCATCATCATCATCATCAAAAACCAACTCATCTTCAACATTCATAGATGGTTCAGCACCCATTTCCCCCAACAACCATTCATTACTTTCAGCTATATCATCTAAGGAGATGGGATCAATAACATCACGCTTATCATATCGTGCCTTCATCTTTTGATTATACTTCACAAAGACCAGATCATTTAGTCATTTTTGTGCAAGTCTATTCCTTCTTTTTGTGTGAATCTACAACCATTTATGAAAACTAAGTATTAGACTATAGTGAATAATTAAACCATTGGAATTTTCTATGAAATAAAGTAGCTCATCAAAGGATAAAATCTACTTATTATACTTCAAAACTCACCTGCTCAAACACACTCCAATTGCGCTCACAACCACATGCACTACAAGTCAAGCTCAAGATTCTTATAGCTAACTGTTGCAAATTTGGAGTTGAGCTCCCATACAAACTCCACCATTCAGCTATGTTAAAAAAATAAGTATGAGTAATGATATATGATATATCATAGAAGTTAGATTTTTTTTTTTTTTTTGTAAAAAGTGCCACTGTTCTAGTCATTATAAGTTAGATATAAATGCTTTCTTACCTGGAGCCCTTGTCTTTCTTGATCTTTTAGCCAATTCAATGCCAAAGAGTCCTTCAGCTTTCTTATAGATGGGTAGCTCAGCCATGATCTTGTCCTGAATTTCAGCACTAAGAACTAGTCTTTGTATGCAAGCATACAATCCTGCTGTAATTTCATGATCTGTTGCTATGTTATCATCAAAATAGAAGTACTCAGGATTCAAGAAATGACCCGCTGCATGCAAAGGCCGATGTAATTGACATTCCCATCTCTCATCAATGATTTTAAAAATATTTGAATACCTTTCTTCATTCTCATTAAAAGCTTTTATAATAGCTTCTTTAGCCTTATCCATTGCCTCATATATGTAACCCATAGCTGGTTTTCTCTCATTATCAACAAGGCGAAGAACCCGAACAAGAGGGCCCATAACTTTAAGAATGTAAACTATAGTATTCCAAAAAGAAGGCATCAAAATCGTTTCTACTACTCGTTTAGCATTTGCTTCCTTTGCCCATCTACTACGAACCCACTCCTCAGAAGTAAACATGGCCCTTAGGTTATGCTTTTGCTTATAAATGGATTTTATTGTAAGATATGAAGTACAAAACCTAGTTTTTCCAGCCCTAACCAGCTCTCTTTGTTTTGTGTATTCTCTCATCATATTTAAGACACCCCCATGGTTGTAGATATATCCAGTCAATTGAATGGCCCTTTCCAAAGTTTTTGCAATTCTAGGAATTTTCCCAATGTCCTCCAATATAAGGTCAATGCAGTGTGCAGCACATGGAGTCCAATACAAATTTGGCCTTTTTGCTTCCAACAACTTCCCAGCCAACACATAATTAGATCCATTATCCGATACTACTTGGACTACATTAGCCTCCCCAATCTGTTCTACAAATGCATCAAGTAATTCAAAAGTTTTTTCCCCAGTTTTCATAAAAGATGATGCATCAATTGGCTTCACAAACATGGTTCCAGATGGGCAATTCACCAAAAAGTTAATCAAGGTCCTATTGGTTCTACTAGTCCACCCATCAAACATAATAGAACAGCCATATTTCTTCCAATCTTGCTTGTGATCACTCAATAACTCATTTGTGTGAGCCACCTCCTTTTTGAGAATTGGAACTCTTAACTCATGGTAACTAGGAGGCTTCATATTTGGACCATACTGCCCAATAGCTTCAATTGCCCATTTAAATTCATCTAAGCGAGCAACATTGAATGGTATACCGGCTAGATAAAATAGCCGGCCAATATACTGACAAGCTTGTGCTCTTTTCTCTTTGTCAAGTTTATCATTGATGTTAGTTTGCTTCATCTTACCCTGTTTCCTAAGTGCAACCACTTTTTCTGGCTTTAATCTTACAAAAGAATCCATGGGGCCTTTCAACTTCTTAGACTTTGGCATTAATTTCACAGTTTTCACTTGGGTGCTACTGCCAACCCCTCTCTTACTAGAGCATGATTTTTTCCCTTTTTGGATAACTTCTACTTCCTCTACCTCATCATCATCTACATCCTCAATTTCAATCATATTATCTATATCATCAAAATCAGGCATCTTGTCATAGTTTCCTTGTCACTCTTCTTCTCTGTCATATGTGCAAGCTCTTCTCTAACATGATCAGGACCTTTTAAACACTTTGTACTGTTTTTAAAATTCCCTACTTGATGCTGCTTTGCTCTATGTATCCCTCCCTTTGTGACTTTATTACAAAAGAGGCAAGTCACTGCATTTTTGTCTTCAACATTAGCTAAATAATTATATTTCCATCCCGGATCTTTTCTCCTCCCATTATCTGAAGCCATTCTACATATAAAAAAAATAAAACCCAATACAATACATTTAATAGGATTCTATATTAAGCTAGCTATGTATCATTTACTATGGTTTAAGCTCTAAAAATTGAGTGAAGTAATGAGTTCAAGAAAAGGGAAAGTTGCTGGAGACAGAGAGGAGAAAGTTGCTGGAGACAGAGAGTCCAACAGAGAAGAGAAAAGGGGAAAAAAAACAGAGAAAAAACATAAAGGAGAGAGTTTTATATGCTCTGAAAAGGGGAAAAAAAAAAAGAGTCCAACAGAGAAGAGAAAAGGGGGAAAAAAAAAAAAAAAACTGAGAGGAGAGAGTTTTATATGCTCTGAAAAGGGGGAAAAAAACAGAGTCCAACAGAGATGAGAAACGGGGGAAAAAAACAGAGAAAAAATAGAGAGGAGAGAGTTTTATATGCCCTAAAAAGGGGGAAAAAAACAGAGAGTCCAACAGAGAAGAGAAAAGGGGGGAAAAAAGTAGAGAAGAAATAGAGAGGAGAGAGTTTTATATGCTTTGAAAGTGTGTACAACGACAAACTTACCAAAGCAGTGTCGTTGTGAGAGAGAACTCAGGAAAAGAAAAAGTGTAAAAAAAAAAACTAAAAGAATAGGAAAATATTACCTGATGTTGGTTCACTGCCGGCAGCCACTGGCCCACTTTCTTCCAAACCCTAGAAGAAGACGAAACACCTTTGCTCTGATGTTGGTTGACTGCTGCTTTACTCTCTTTTTTTTTTGCTGAATGACTGCTGTTTTGCTCTAAAACTTAAGTGGTTCCCGAAACTTCTTTGTTTTATCTTTTGTTTTATCTTTTTTTATGCTTTTTTTTTTTATATTAATTTATTTGATATAGTGGGAGACAACTCATCCCCACTGAGGTAATAGTTTAAAACCAACCATACACCTCTTTAAATTTACAAAACATGCCATTACAGCCCATAAAAACACAAATCTGCCTCAGGCGCTCGCCTCTCGCCTAACAAAATACATCTGGGCAAGCGCCTAGGCTCCAGAGGCGAGCGCCTCACTAAAGGCGCCTCGCCTCGCCTGGGCGCCTAGGCAAGCGCCCGGAACGCCTTTGACTACATTGGTTGAAGGCTTTTTACCAATCTTTATTCCACACCTTAGGTTCTCCTTAGCTATGAAACGACTTATGTACTATAACCTCCCTATGAAAGCCCTTTATCTTCTTATTAAAAGGCATGAGCATTTACCTAATGGCATTGACCTATATTGGGTCCCCTTCTATGCCTCTATTGCTTACCAAAAACCCATCAACTTTCCAATTGTCAACCCAAAGGTAAACTTTTGTGGGTTTAACCAAAGCTTGCACTCCTTGATTGGTTCAAAAGAACTTTTGAATGTTGGTCATGGCTTTCCCTATCCTTGGATTTGACAATCAGGTCATTCATGCATACCACAACCTCCTTATTCATCATGTCATATAACAAGATTGTAGGCATTGTAGCCATCCTCTGGTACATGGCCCAGTTGTTCCTCAAATCAAAGGGCATGAAAGTGTAATAATAAATGACCCACTTCATGACAAAACTAGTCTCAGTCATATTGTCGAGTGTCATCCTAACCTGGTTGTAGCTGGAGAACCCATTCATGAAAAACATCAATGCACTACCTGTGGTATTATTGTCTAGCATGTCTATATGTGAGAACGGAGAATCATCTTTAGGGAAAACCTTGCTCACATCCTCGCAATTGACATACATTCTCACACTCGATCCATTTCTTCTTAAGTACTAGGATAGTAGGATGATGTTAGCTAGCTATCCAATCGCCTGGTCCATTCGATTGATAAATTCAAGATGTTTACTCAATTCTTCTCGTAACTTAAGGAGTCACACGAGTCACAACTCACAAGCAGCATATCTTTTGTTTTACTAGTTTCATGTGTGGGAACTATGGGATATGTTCAGGGGCGGCTTGATGCATTTGAGGGCCTAAAGCGAAGATTGATTATCTTGTTTTAGATGCAAAATTACTACTAATTAACATGAACTACGTAAAAAATTTTCTTTTTTTAGAAATTTTATAAATAGAAAAAATTTGACAAAATTTTTCATACTTGTTAATGTGGCAGATTGATAGTGGTAAGTAAAAGAGTGGTGTTAGTGGTAGACTTAGATGAGAACTAATAAAAGTTTGCTAACTAAACTCTTATTATTATTTTTGGGAGCTAAACTCTTATTATTATTATTATTATTATTATTATTATTATTTAGAAGTGCAACATTCACAATATTTTTTACAACAAATCCTAGGTTTTAAGTTGCTTTTTGTTTTCTATTTGAAAATATCACTATAATTATTTTTTTGCCATTAATAACAGGCTGTAACAACCTGCTACTTAGCATTAATTGTAAAAATATTGTAAAAAATATTGTGGACGTTGCATTTTTCTCTATTTTTTTTTTTCATCTAGTAAAAAAATATTATTTTATTTATTGATTATAAACCCTATTGGTTAAAATTTGGGAGCCTTTTTTTTTTACTTGGGGCCTTAGGCGACCGCATCTCTTGCTCTACCATTCAGCCGGCCCTGGATATGTTGTTAGGCAAGTTTGGGATCAATTTTAGGCACAACCTCCAATGACCAAGTGAAGACCCTTTGGAATTCTCTTAAGTGGGCCTTGAGGTCTTTCCCTCTTGTGAGGATATGGTGCATATGATCTGAATTTAATGTGAATTTTCATCGTTTGTGATAGTTTGATGTTCGACAGGTTCAATTTTACTGTCTTACATTTTATTAGTTTCATTTTCAGTTTCATAGGAATCATTCATGTGTAGAATTTCATCATCAAATGACACACAAAATTAACTCAAATCAAACTCCATTTTATTTAAAGCTTGAGAAATTACATCAAAGCTAATTAAGAAATTCAAATTGACATATTGTCCATATTGGTGATTTTCACGTCCCTACCCTACACGGGTGTTAGCATTGTAGTCGTATGGCTTCTTGGTCTATCAACTAGGCCCAATCCAGTTCCTTTTCCTTCAGGGGTTGGTCTTTCAAAGTGAATACCTCATCAAAAAATTTCTTCAATGGCAGATGCTCTCCTTGCTTACTTTTCCATGGCTGTTGAACCCATAACAACGGAAAAATTCCCATCCTTCATAATACAGAAAAAAAATTAGGTATTTTCAGAGCGGTGCTTCGGGCTCTCACAAAATGTGTGGGGCTCCATGATGGGACCCATGTGTGGGCCCCACCCCTTTTGTGAGAGCCCAAAGCACTACTCTGGGATTTACTTAAGAATTGCCCTCATAAAACTGCCATTGAGCCTTATGAGTTCTTTGGAGTCCACTTGATTTGATCTTCTCTATATTCAAACCTATTCTTATCTAAACTAGTCATAAAACTACACGATACGCTAGAAAAGTTTTCCTAAGTTAATAGATACATATATAGAACTCAAAGGGTAAGGTAGAGAAAATATTTATTTCGTTTACCAAAAAATAAAAATAAATATTTATTTCTAACAACATTTACGTACACAATTTTATCGATCATCAAAGTACATTAGATATTAATAATTATTCCACAAAACAAACTTTTTAAAAATTTAACTCTGTCACCCTATATCCAAATAACATATCTAAAAATATATAAATCAAGTAAAAAAAATGAAACAAACACTTTTTAGAACCCAAAATCCAAAAAAACAGCATGATTAAAATAAAATAAAATAAAACATAAAATTCCAAGATTTCTCTATCTGATATCCAAAATGGAGAAAAGGTATCTCAAAATTTTATAACAAAGCAAAATTAAAATGAAATTAAAGCCATGGTGGAACAATAAAGATATGTTCATTATCGAGAGACCAATCCAACAAGAGGTTATTTGCACCTGGTGTTGTAAATTATCTAAACATCTAAAATATAGTCTTATACACACCTTTATAAAAACAATATTACAAAAAAAAAAAAAAAAAAAAAAAAAAAAGAAGAAGAAAAACTTACACCCAATTGTACATGCAAAAAGGGATATGATTTCTCTCTAAATTAGTTTGAAGAGAAATTCTTCAAACTCCTCTTATACTTTTTTCTTGAATGTGAATTTTGAAAATCTAACCATTGGATTGCGTTTTCTTTATGTTTATAATATGTATGTCAAATTTCATTCAAATCAGATGTTATTTACTATTCGATCTATAAACTTATTTTTTATACATGATTTAAGGCACAAAAACTTGAAATTTAAACATTTGTTGATGACATAGCTATTAATCTTTAATCTTCTTGAAATTTTACAAGCATAGAGGATATGATAAAAAAGTACAATCTAATGGTGGATCTATCAAAATTCATATCCAATAAAAAGATATAAGAAGAGTTTGAATGGTTTCTCTTTAAACTAGTTTAAAAAGAAATCTTTTTATGCAAAAGCCAAAAACCATAATTATATTCTAAATATACAAGAAAATTTTAGCTCTATTCAAAAAACCAATTCCTTTTTTTTTCACTCTCACTCCTCTACGTACTCTCTCTCCTCTCTCACACTCTCATCAGATCTGCAATGTTTAATATATAACCGACGGTAGGTCACTAAGCTTTAGGCGGCTCCAAGGGCAGAGCTATGTTGAAGGGTGGCCCCCCCTAAAATTTTGAAATTTTTTAAAATATATATATAATTATTTTAATGTTTTCAAAATTTAGTCTATAAAAACAAGAGTTGCCCCCTCCCCCTAAATAATTGAATTAGTCCAATGATGCTCTTAAAAAAAATAATTGGTCTAATAGTTATAGAGATATAACTTTATTTTTAACAATTCTATTTTTTATTGTAAAATGTGCTCTTATATCTGTTTAATATTTGGTAAAGTTTGGCATCAAACATGTTTGAATTTATCTTTTTTAACCCGTTATGTGGCGATTAACAAGTCATTGACTCATTAAAAAATTATTGTCATAAAACTACACATAAAATGTGTCTTTAGTTGCCACATAATAGGATAGAGCAAGATAGTTTCAAATATGTTTGGAGCCTAACTTATTTTAATGTCTTTAGTTGCATTTTTTGAAATTTTCATTAATTCAGTTGAAAGATTTTTTACTTACTTTAGTATAAAATTTGATAATTTGTATTTAAAATGAAACTTTTTAAGAATTTCACTACGAAAATGGAAAAAATGAATTTTATTTTATAAAAGATCGCCATCAAACACAATTTTGATTGAAAATACTAAACTCTTTTTTTTTTTTTGGTTGTGTGTATATATATAACTTATCAAATAAAAAAGTGTGTTTATATATATATATATATATATGAATATAGCGGTTGTCTTGATAAATACACTAGTGCTGCAACCTGGCCCCTCCAAACAAAAATTCCTAGCTTTGCTCCTAGGCGGCTCGGCTTAGACTAAATGTGTCGTAACTTTGTGATTATGGTTGTGGTGGCTCTGCATTAAGTGTGAGTTTAAATAGCTGCAGAGGAGTGTTTCCAGCGTTTGTGTTTTTGGCTAGATCCCATAACATTGTTCACAACCCAGCCAAAAACAAAAAAATGCGCATACCAATGCATTTTTGGGTCCCACGGCACTATTTACACTTTTAAAAATTATTTTGCTACAGTGTTTTCAGCAATAAATTTTCAGTTTTTAGCAAATAAGTGATATCCAAACACACCTCAAAGAGATGCAAATCTAATAAGAGAGCATGCTAAAGCAAATGCAAATCTAATAAGAGAGCAGGGGTTGGTCGAATCTATGGTCATGACAACTCTGTGGCGGTAGTGGGCTACACGAGGTTGTGTATGTGATTTTAGTGGCTCTGCAAGTCGGGGTAGTTCACAGCAGCAATGAGGACCAAGACGGTGTTGCTTTTTTTTTTTTGTCAAATCTAGTGCTTGGTTTGGTAGGCAAAGTTTGGCGGTAGGTTGGTCAACTCTATAGTGGTTTTTATTTTGGACAAAATTTGACTACAAACTTAGTTATAGACTATGGGTACAATTTTTATTAAAATAATTAACATGTCTATATATTTTGAAAATTTAACCATTGGATTATATGTTCTTTATACTCTTAACACACAAGTACAATTTTGTGTCAATCAGATGCTATTTACTATATGATCCATAAACTTATTTTTTATGCACAATTTTAGACTATAAAAATTTGCAATTTAAACAATTATTGGTAACATTGCTATTGATTTTTAATCTACTAGAAATTTTGCAAGCATGAAGGATATAAAAAGTAATGCAATCCAATGGTGGATTTGTCAAAATTCACATCAAGTAAATAGAAATTGAGTGAAGTTCTAGCCTAAGAATAAATATATCAACTACAAAGTTTATTGCGAAACTTTGTCCTTTTATTTTTTCCCCAAGATTAAATATATCATGAAGGATAAAGTTTAGTTACAAAATTGGTTGTAGCATAAGGTTATAACCTTACCCAATAAAATAAACATTACTACATATTTTAAAAATCTACCGTTGAATTGCATGTTCTTTACACTCTTATTACACATGTCAACTTTTGTGTCAATCAGATGTTATTTACTATATAATTTATAAACTTATATTTTATGCATAATTTTAAAATACAAAAACTTTCAATTTAAAGAATTTATTGATGACATAGTTATTGATCTTTAATTTTCTAGAAATTTTGCAAGTATGTGGAATATAAGAAAAATATGTAATCCAACGGTAGATTTTTTAAAATTCAAATCCAATAAAAAGATATTAAATAAAGTTATAGTGTAAGATTACATCCAATTTTGTAGCTAAATTGAAAAATGGGAAGTAAAAATATATTTTTTTGGTAAAATACTATTTTAGTCCCTAAGATTTAATTTTTTTTTATCCCTAAACTATTGAAAAAAAAACATCTTTTTATCCTAAAAATATTGAAAATATTTCGCTGCTATCCTAAATTATTGAAATTTTTTTTTTTTCATACTTAAACTATTTTTAAAAAAAGTTATTTTTATCCCTATTTTTGCCTCTAATGTCTAAGCTACTAATACATACATATGTGTGTATATATTTTAAGAATAAAAAGAGAATTTTTGAATTTTTTTTTAGCAAATAATTTTTAAAATTTAAAGATAAAAAATAAATTTTTAATAAAGATTAAAAACTAAAATAGTATTTTATCTTAAATTTTTTGATAGACCAAAATAGAGAAGTTATGCACAACCTCGTCTAAATGCTCACACCAATACATTCTAGGCGTAAATGCACTTTTAGTCCCTAAACCAATTAACGCATGTTATTTTAGTCCTTTCCGTCAGTCAACAGACGGAACTAACTGAGATGACTAATGGAGAGATTAAAAAATCATTAAAAATTTACTATAGCACTCATCAGATAAAAAAAAAAAAAAAAAAAAATCACCAAGAACTAAGAGGCAAGCTAAGAGGCGAAGCAAATCAAATAAGGTATCAATGAGAGAGTTTTGTGCGTCATTTGGTGAAGAAGAGCCACAGGAAGACTCGGAGGGCAAAAGGGTTGGTGTTGAAGAAAGAGGTTGGTGGATGGGTCTGAAGGAGGCAAGACGGTCGTCCTCGCTCTCATCGCAGGTGGTGGGTAGATCTGGGTTTTCTGGGTCTGGATCGGCTAGGTCCATTGATGTGAAACCCATAGACCAAGCCCAGAAAGGACTCACTGCCGTTTGTGGCTGTCGTGGTCAGCAATGAAGGATTGAAGCTTGAGGAGCTTCGGCCTGGGTTCCTTGCAATGAAACAGAGGTAGAGATCAGAGGTGGTGGATCTGGTGGGTTTGGAGGAGAAAGAGCTCCGATCTCTGAAAGAGATCTGCTTTGAACTCCACTGCTCCAATCTGGTTCTCTAGAAACTCATCCACCGCTTCGCACGCTCCTAGTAGTCAACGTAGAGAGAGAGAGCGCTCTGATATGTGAGCACCGGTCTCCGAGAGATATTTGCTCCACCGCGAACCCTCTGCTCCGATCTTGAATGGAATTTGCGCCTCCATGAGCAGCTGAGCCAGATCATTGGCTTGTTTGTGTTTGTATCTTTCTTTGGTTGATTGGTTGGGTTTTTTGTTGGTGTGGGTTTCGAACTTGCTTGAGGTGGGTTTGCTGGGTTTCAACTTACTTGAGATGTGTTTTTCTGGGTTGAGATTTTTTTTTTTTGTTTGGGTTGGTTGTATTGTATTTTTGGATTGATTTGGTACTTTAGGGTTTTGAGATTTGATGATTTTTGCTAGGTTTGAGAAAATGGTGCCTTTGAGATTTATGATTTTGTTTTTGAGCTTAAATTTTTTGGGTTTTTTGTGTGTTTGTTTCCTAAGAAATTTTTTGGGTTTGCTAGTTTGTTTATTGGGGAATAACATGATATTCATGTGCTGGGAAAGAAGAAATGTTCTTACGTTTAAATCTGGGAAATGTTCTTGCAAGAAAATGCAAGTCTTATGTTTAAAATTTGGGTCTGTGTTCTTTGGTATTCTTGCTGAAGATGAAACATAGATCTTGATTTTTTTTTATCTGATGAGTTCTACAGTAAATTTTTAATAATTTTTTAATCTCTCCGTTAGTCATCTCAGTTAGTTCCGTCTGTTGACTGACGAAAAAGACTAAAATAACATGTGTTAATTGGTTTAGGGACTAAAAGTAGTGAAATAGAAATGTAGGGACCAAAAAAAAAAAAAAAAAAAGCTAAAATATAGGGACTAAAAGTGTATTTACGCCTACATTCTATCATATTCTCACACGTACGAAGCCCCGAATATGGTACTTCTGGAAACCTGACCATGGACCATCCAAACCAACTCTCGTGATCGAGTTCGGCTTAAAATAATTCCATCTAATACTTTGACGTTAAGATCTTGTGGAAGTATCTTTGCTTTCAGATTTGGACTTTGGAGAGAGTTAATTATAGCAGTGTTCACATCAAAGGAACTGTTTCGTACAGTAGTTTTACCCGACTGAGACAACACGATAAAAAAAATCCCCAAAAATGATTCTTCAAAAAATTTCAGAGAAGCAACAAAAATTGGTGTGTGTTCTACACTTCAACACACTCCAGAAGAGAAGTGAGGAATGAGGATGAGTCCCTACCCTACAAGTGTCAAAGGTTGTGGGACATTTCCTTCCTACCATTCACATGGTTTGTGCAGAGGAAGCAAGAAACCAAAAAAGTCTCACAAATTCTGACAGTTGAGGCAGTCTCCATGGACTTGTTGCGTAGATATGGAATGTGATGTCGACCTTACAATTTACAAATGCAGAGAGAATGCAAACATGTGAGGTGCTGTCCCTCTCAGTTCTCTCGTAAAGACATGTGAACTGTGTCATAACATAAGCCACTCATCAATATTACCTAGCTGTCAATTCGACTGCAAAACCTAGTCTATTGGCACTCTTTCCAATCCCTACCATAATGGGACCATCCCTTGTCATAAATTTGTTTTTGTTTTTTTTCCTATTATTTGACTATGAAGGTTTTTTATTTATTTAAATTATTATTTATAATTGCAACCATAAGATATTACTATAAAAAGAAAATTATTCATGAAAATAGGTCTCAAATACGTAAAAATTATTTACAATACCAATTTGGGAGCCTCAAAAAATAGACGTTAAATTCGGAATGTACATAAACAATTAAGTGGAAAAGTGATCGGTTTGAATAAAAATAGTCATTTGAGAAATAAATTAATTAATTAACAATCGGTAAATAATGAGGCAATGATAGTTAAAGGTAAATATGAATAGAGACAGTGACAGACAAGGGATGAAGTGAGATATCCGTGAGCGATTTGCTAAGTGTATAAATTATTATAATATTAAAAACATATTATAATAAAATAAATATAAAATATATTTTTTTACTCTTTAAAAGTGGAACATAGTTTCCGTTCCATGAACCTCTTGTTTTTCGTTACAAAGTAATCAAAAATATTTTATAGATCTTTTCCTTATAATGGTTTTTTGGGCATATACGGCCATAGAAATTTTTTTTCACTTTTTAAAAGTGGAAAACGCTTTCCATTCTATGAGCCTTTAAAAGTTGAAAACAAACTAAAGTGAAATTCATGAATGTTTTTTTCCTTACTTCACAAGCAGGATATTTTTGCATTCTATCTCACAATCTTTTATGATGTTTTAAACTAGTATTCACTATACACGATCCCTTATATAGTTACAAAAATAATAATAAGACTAAATCATTAATGTTTTTTCCTTACCTTTCTTACTTTATGTTTGAGTTTTCTTTTATTTTGGTCTCTTATATTTAAAATGCTTTCATTTTTGTCCATAATATTTCATATCATTTGCAATAGCATTCTGCATTCTTCCATTTGATTTAGTTATTGATGTGACTGTTAAATGCTAGTCCAATCAAAAAGAAATATAAAAATTAAAACTTCTATCTATTTTAGAGAAATAAGAAAAAATCATAAAACCCTTAAACAAAGATTAAGAGAGAGAGAGAGAGAGCTCCAACCACTTTTTTTTCTTTTATTTATTTATTTTTTGATAGGGAGAGCTCCAACCACTATCTTCCACACAAAGCATCACCGACAACAAAAAACCTTAACAACTTTGAGAAACGTCCTCGCCAACATTGAGATCCATACTCGTATTTACACAGACTATAGATTGTGAAAACCACGTACACCTCAAAGGGACTAAGTATAGTAAGTCTTGGTTGTACTAATAATGTTTATTCCCTAGATTGAGGGATGCATAATGGAGTTACCACTTAATTCTATTTTGAACAAAACCCAGAAAACCAAATGATATTACATTTATTCAAAATAAAATCCATAATTATAGTCTCAAAATTGAGAAAAGAAAAATTACATTGCTATTTTCCTAGTTAAAATCTAAAGAAAAATTACACTACCTTAATTCATAGTTACAAACTAAGAAAAATAATAAATAATATTTGATAGGTGCTAGCCTAAATCCCCAAATCTAGGTTTGAAGGCTAAGTGATAGGACGAAAAGGCTTTAAACACCTGTCTTACATGATCCAAAGATCTATCACCCAAGAATTAATGTCCAATAAAGAGTCTTGGTAATGAGCAAAGCAAATATATACTCTTCAGTGCCATAATGTTAACAATAACACCAAAATAAATAAAGTGAATTTAACCAGTAGAGACGATCCATGCATGAAATTAAAAGAAAACTTGAAATTCTCAAATTGGTAAGAAAAATATTAGGTTTTTTGCCTTTTCCTCTTATAAAATCCCTCTTTGTGCGCGTGCAGAGAGAGAGAGATGTTGCAAATAACTTGCCAAAAGATTGTAATAAAATAGCATTAAGTATTAGGATCTTCTACATTTAAAATTGATCTATTTTATAATTTAGATTAAATATTAAATATAAAAATGTATATTTAGGGTTTGTTTGGAATCCGCTTATTTTGCTGAAATTAAAAACTTTTTGTTGAAAGTACTATAGATAAATATAAAAGTTAGCTAAAATAGTACAGTGAGACTTATAAATAGTACCAAAAAATGTAGTGAGACCCATGAATAGTATCAAAAATAAACTAAATAGTAAAATAAATTAGTAAAATTAATCATGTCAAACGGACACTTAGTACTACATTATTTAAAATTTTAAATAGCGTGACACGGTCAAATCTAAGAGATATAATTTTAATCATGAATTGTACATTCTTCCTTTCAAGTGAAATGGAAAGGATCTTGTTCTAGGATGAAACCATGGAATTAATTACACTTAAATGCATGAATGACTTACAATAAGAAAGGAAAAGGAGAACCTTAGCTGCACATTCATGACAACTATGAACTAGTAAGTTAATTAGGAATGCTTGGTTAACATCTTTAAAAGTGTTCTAAACATCACTGAAAAACTGTGTTTTTAGAAATAATTCTCAAAATTTGTTTTCTAGTGTTTTCCCATAAAAACAAACATATAAAAATGATAGAATTACTATTGTGTAATGTGTCTCTTTTATTTGCTTTTGCAATAAGGTTTTTTTAATAAAATTCACATCTAGTATTGATATGACACAAATACAACACTTTAGTAAAGTGTTCGTACTTCCTAACTTGCAAATAAGACATGTTGTATGAAGGTCATAAGAAGGTTGCTAGAATAGCATTGATCATAGTTATACAAGCCTCAAATGCTTTTCATCCAAATATAATTTTCCCAAAAAAACATATTAAAATAAGAGAAAAATACACAAAATATTGTTACCGAATATAGCCCACAAATATTAAAGTAACACAATTCATATAATTCTGTTAACAATATTAATGGAACCAAAGGATGAATTTTATAAAACAATTATATAATTACTATTATTATTATATTGTACCATCATGATATGCTGTTCGACAATTGAAGTCTGAAGATGTCGTTTGTCATTGGTGTTGGTGTGACTGGTGTCTCTCAATTAAGAGCATAAAAAAAAATCAATTTATGTGACACTGTATAGACTAAAAAATCGTAGTAGCCATAGACAGCAGACAGCTAGAGAAACAATGCCCTAGTCTACGGGACAGTCCTAGAAACTGGCAGTACAAATAATTGTAGTAGCCTTAGCTAGACTTATCTCAATGAACAAACAACACGACCGTACAAATATACTCAAAGGCATACAATGCCAAGAGACCTCTTTAGTTTGATGACACCTTCTTATATACTAATAGACATGACAAAACGGACCAAAATTTTCTAATTCGACCGATTCGATTCGAAAAATAATTGACTCGAACTCAATTTTTTTGACCCGAAATAAAAACGAGTTGACCCGTGACTCGACCCGTGTTTTTTGTGGGTTAACCCGCAACCTGACCCGAACCCGAACAATTTTTTTAAAACTTTGTTTTTTGGGTAAAAAAATAGTAAAATTAAGATAATATCGGTTTAATTGTTTATTGTGAGTTTTAAGGAAACAATTAATACATTTACATAACTGCATGCAAATTAATTGAAAAATAAATGTATGTGGTTAAGCATTCTGTAATGAGTAAATATTTTTAGATATCAAATAGCAAAGCACATGCCAAGATAATTTGTAGAGTTAAAAACATAAATTTAAAATTGTAAACATGTGTAAGAAATATTCACAAGTGTGAAAATAGTGAAGCCAAAGTATCAAATTAGCATAAATTATAAATGCTTAGACCTATTTTTTAACAATTTATGTCCAAAATAAACGACTTTTCAAAATAAATTATAATATTTCCTAGAGTATGTGTTGCTTAACAATGATATGATATTCATAAAAAAGACCATGTATAAATAAGTAAGCAATCAAACTTTAATGTATATCTCAAATTGAAATAGAGTGTCAACCACAATTGAAAATAGATTATAAAATTAATTTTCAAGATTGTAAATTTCTTATATGTTTTATTCTTTATTAAATGAGTTATCCAATAAGTCATTTGTAATTTTGTTTTATGTTTTGGGATGTTGATATTGTGTTGAAATAAAACTTGTGTATTTATTTTACTTATCTTTGTGTTATTTTGTTTTAAATAGCAATGTTAAAGTTTGTATAATTTTAAAATTATTGAATAAGTATTAATAAGTTTAACTGAATTCATTCTTAATATAAGTGGTGAACTCAAAATAATGCATTTTACATCAAGTAATTTGTTGCATAACTTTCCAAATGGCAACTACATGTTTTTTTCTTTATAAATATATAAAATATAAAATATAAAAAAAAAAAAATTCATGTGAAAAATACGAGTCAGCCCGACCCGACCCGACCCGACCCGACCCGCAACCCGATTGACCCGAACTCGTTTTTAACCCGCTTAAAATGACCCGTTTTTGACCCATGACCCGATTGACCCGACCCGCCCGTTTTGCCATGTCTATATATGAAGCACTTATAGAAAAGGAGAGGGGTCTGTGGTTCAAGATCCAAGGAGTAAGGGTGGGATAGATATTTCGGGAAAAAATTTTAACCATGATTTAAAAAAAAAATTATACATGTGCATATCTTTGTGGTGCCATGGAAATTGTTGACAAAAAAAACTTTGACCGTCTGGAAGGAGGATAAAAAAGTGGAAGGATAGAAAATTGTGAGATGATGAAAAGGAGAAAAGTCGGGAGTGTAAAGTTATGATTTACAACTATTTTTTATGTTGGCTTTAATTCCGTGTCAAATTTTATTGTAAATCTGTTCAATTATTTCCCGGTATTTTTGTGAGATTTAGTATCCGTTTTGATCCGCGTTTGCGGATCCACGTTTGCGTTTCTTTCCTTTTTTTTTTTTTTTTTTCCCAGCCAGTTTTGACTTTTCAACAGTGAACAGTGCACCCGTGCACTGTTCACGGGTCCCAAAAACTTCACTTTTCATGAACTTTTTCATTAAAAATGGGTCACACGGCATTATTCACACATTTAAAAATTATTTTGCTACAGTGTTTTCAATTTTCAGTTTCAGCAAAATAAGTTCTATCCAAATGGACCTTTAATGTAAGGGTTGTGTGTGAGAGTTTGGTGAAGAACCTGTGAAGAAGTAGATTTCAAGACTTGCTCGCGATTGTCTCGTAACTGCTGACCTGCGAAACAAGCCACGTGAGAAGCACATGCTGGAATTTGAAGAGTCCATGATAGGCTAGATTTCGCGAGTCATTCGCAACTCAAGCCAAGTCGTGAGTGATCCGTGAAACTCTCTGCTTGATTGCTTTTTGAGTTTGGCTTTCCCCATTCTTTACCAACACTATATAAACCTTCATTACTCACAAAATGTAAGAAGAAGAATGAGTATTCACAATAAACTTTTGAGAGAGAAAACCCTAGCCAAACACTTGAGAGTTAGAGATTATTTACCCACAATCCTCTACATTATTTCTCTAAAGTTTTCATTTACTCCCACCTTTCCATTTACACATCCTTGAGAGGTTCTTAGCCCAAACACTTACCTCACCCATTCTGAGTGTTAAGAGAAGTTTTGGTGCCTTTAGGAAGTATTGGAAGAAGCCATTGAGTGGCGGATGCAATTGGGCAGAATTGCGAGATCCGGATAACTAGTGAAGACAAGACTCTGAGAAGTCCATTGGTAACAGGAGCTTGAAGGGTTCAATTACATTGGGTAGATTAGGCTTGGAGAGTCTTTTTGATATTCGTGTACTCCAACTTATTCACTAGTGGATCGATTTAGGCTTGGAGGGCCACGGAAAGGTTTTTCGCTGAGTACTTCGGTTTCCTCTTCGATAACACGTCTCGGTGTTATCTTGTGTTTGTAACTATCTTCCCTACTCTTTAAGCTTTACATTTATCGCTTATTGTACTTGCTTATGGCTTAGAGTAGTGTTCCGATTTATTGCGTTTGATTTGCTCTTATTCCGCACTTAGATAAGTCAGAGTAAAAGCAATTAAGCCGTAATTTAAAATTGGGGTCTAAACAAGCATTAGTGTTTTCACACTAATTGAGCTTTCAATTGGTATTAGAGCAGGTACACTTTTTGGATTTTGTTATCCGTGTGTGATCCTAGACCCCTTTTGAGATGGATAAATCTTAATCCCTCAACGCACCTCATTTCTTTAATGGGAGTAATTATGCGTTTTGGAAAGTACGTATGCATGCTTTTCTTTGTGCTATTGATGAGATCGTTTGGGATTCCATTGAGAATGGTTGGGTGAGATCAACAACACCCAAGGCCGAGTGGGACAAGGCTGCCTTTGCTTTGGCCAATACCAATAGCAAAGCTATTAATGAAATCTTTTGTGGTGTTTCTACTGATGAATTTCACAAGATCTCTCATGTGAAGACCGCTAAAGAGGCGTGGACAAATACCAATAGCAAGATCTCTCAGTATCCATAGAACTGACAGTAACTGCCCCAACCACCAATGACTGTGAAGAAACACCATGAACCTCTTCCCCAGAACCTTCAACAATAACCACATTCTTCTTACTAGGATTGAAAATCGGGGCTCGAAGCCAAGCTCCAAATTCCTGCGATTCAATAGCCAAAATTCCTTTGCTAGATAACTAGCACTCACAGTCCTTATCATCATGACTTACAAGCCCACACCAATAACAAAAATTGGGAAGCTTCTCATACTTAAACGCCACCCATCCTTCCTTACCATCTTCGAAAACAACTTTGCGGCCCCAACAGAGTGGTTTTGAAACATCAACTTGGACTCTAATACACATAAAGTCACCCCTTATCATATCATTTATTGTATATGGGAATTATCTTGTAAATTTGGTTTTGTCACAAATTGCCAAAGTATTAGGTTCTATTTTTGTTGGCAATTCATGAGAAAAACATATGTTTTAAGTGTCTTTAGAAGTTTATTTTTTAAAACAAGACTACCGTAAAGTTCTGCAATTCTAAGCGTGAATTTGGAAATTTTCTGATTGAAACTTTAGTTCGACCGATCAAAAATCACAGATCTGATCAGTTTGCAAATTTCAAAACCATGCCCACCGTCCAAGCTATTAGAGTTTCATGCCATTTATTTTACAGCATAAAAGAGATACTACAGGTCGAAATGAATAGAGATAAAGAGAGAGAAATGTCTTATGTGCTTCCTATTCAGTATCTAGAGTTTCTTTACCTAAAGCTCTCTCATATCTTCTACTGGTGATGTTCTTTGAAGAAACTCAAGATCTAGTATTTTAGAAGTTGCTGCATACATGATGTGGGATGCGGAAGCGTCAAGTAACAGAATATGTCTACTTCTAGAAAACAAGAAACAAAACACGTTTGCTTTTGAAAATATCCTTGAACCCAAGAGGGTCCTTGAATTCACAAGGAGAAAGTGTTCTGGAATCCACCAGAAAAACAATAGACTAAAGTCTGAATTTTTATTATTATCAATAATACTAAAAAACATTTACAGACTTGGAGGCCATTTAAGGGCTCCATAAAACTTAACTGACAAGAAAAATTATTTTAAAATAAATCCTAATTAATACCTGACCATAATAGGAACCAAATTTGACCTAAAAAGTATTAAAAGCACCTAAAAATAAGGAAATAATAACCCTAGACCTAAAATTCTGAAAATTACAAATTAAATACCAAAATTAATAAATAACAAAAGTCTAATTGTAAATTCTGTCCTACATCAGACCCCTTCACTTGAAAAAAACTCGTCCTCGAGTTGATAGTTGAGACTTGAAATTTTCCATGCCCAGCAAACAAATACTTGGAATACTTTAGTCCCTTGGTCTTCTTTCTAAACTTGCAACTCATCAATAGAAGAAACAAATTAGCTTGAGATTCTCTTTCCTTAGCCTTCATGCAATTAACAATATTCACCAAATAAGAGTTGATGGTTGAATCAAATCTTTCAATCCCATCAAAATCAATAAACTTTAGTGTATCGCCTATCATAGAAATAACATGAGTGCCGGACTTGCAATCACCAAATTGGGTTTCATCAAGATCTTGGACAATATTCTCTACAATTTCTAACTCACAATCATCTACTTCACTATAATTTTCACCAACTGTATTAAGAACATCTATCTTTCCTTATTGGCTTCAAAATAATTTTCATGCAAGTTATCTTCACAAAAAATTTCAACTTGTGATAATAAAACTTGATTTTCTTCAATCTCTTAAATATTTTCTTTAGAAATTGGCTTCATCTTATTGACCCTTAAACATTTTTCTTTTCTTGAATCATATGGATATACAAATCTATAATTAACACTAGTTTAATCTAATATATCATAAGGAAACCATAAATCAACCAACACATTTTTCATTCTTTTCAAGAGAGAATTGGATGCTTACCTCTACACATTCTATCAATTTGTTCATCTTCCCACCATTGCTTTGCTTCACCATCCAATTTATTGAATGAAAGTCGTACTCTTTCTTCATTACAAATTTCCAAATAATCAAAATACTCTTTCAAATCAAGAAGCCAATCAGTAAAATCCAACTTACGCATCTCTCCATCAAAGAATGTAAATTTTTTTTTATATTTAGGAGTGTGTCTATTGGTGTTGCTCTGGGAGGATTTCCTAGAAATAAAGGTAGCGACTATTGGTGTTGTAGTTCGCGTAATACTTTCTGGACATCATGATGAAGTTGAAGGAATTCCTTCCTAAGAAATTCTGTTTTGTTGAGTTAAGAAAGATTGACCTCGGTTAATTAATTCAATTATCCAAGTTGATTAATTAGGTCAAATTACATTCAAATCATGAAGGCAACAACAAATCACCAAATAAACTAAATGTAGTGAAAATTAAATAGACATGGTGATTTGTTGACAAATAGGGAAAACCTCTTGCAAGGCAAAAACCCTACCGGGTGAATTTAAGGTCACCACTCCCAAGAATCCACTAATCAATAATTAAGCGGTTACAAGTATGAGGAATCTTACCACTACCCTAACTTATCCCAATATACCAATCTACAGTTGAACCTTCACTTTAATACCCAATTGAACTTGATCTTGTAACAGACTTCTTTCCTTTATTGCACAAATCTCCAATCTGTGACTAACTCCTTTCACAAATCTCAGTACGTGACTAACTCCAGCAACTTGATTGATTGTTGTTGGCTACAAAGTTCTTCACTTCATAAACGGTAAAAATCAGGAAGCACTTGGTTACAATACCCTAAGGTGCACAAACGCAATAGCTTCTTACAAAGTGTATATGTTCTAGGTCTCTGTTTCCATGTGTGATGACTTTTTAAAATAAGCCTTATATATGACTAGGGTTGTAAAAAGAGAAACCCTAATCATTCAAGTCATCATTGGCCAAGTTTCAGATTTGAAATTTCTAAAATTGTAGATCTAAAAATGTTACCGTCACATTTAGTAGCCATTATACCAAGTTAAGAACCTGGCTCTAATACCAACTGATGCAGGATGTGGAAGCGTCAAGAAGCAGAACACGTTTGTCTGTTCGTTTAAAGACCTCTTAAACCAGATTGTTTAACCTAATTAATTAACCAAGTTGATTATTAGGTTTATTATTCAGATCTAGGTTAAACAAGCATATATCATATCATGCACAATAGCGAAAAAGTAAATAACACCACAATATGATGACCTAGAAAAACCGATGAAACGAACTGTTTCAATGTAAAAACCGATGAAATGAAGTTTTTACAATCAGATTTAACCCTAAATCTATTGTTACCTTATGTAGTAACTTACTGACACAACCACGTACAAGCTCCAAATCCATGGACTCTTTCTCTCCTTGGATTTACAGCAACACAAGCACCCACACTTGTGACTTTGAGATCCCACTCAAAGGTTTCAGATCACCTTCAGTAACGATCTTGTAGCAGCAACAAGGTTCTATCACCGCTTGATTGTAGATCTTGCTCCGGTAGATTCTTGTGTAGTTAGAAGGTACAAAACCTCTCAGATCTCACAAAAAGTAACACACAAGTCTTCCAAAAGTCTGAAAAACATAGCTAGGGTTTCCCTTTTATATGTGGACAAGTTAGAATGAAACTCTAAATGTTTTCACGAGTTTAGGCCTTGTTTAAACATTCTGCAGAATCTAATTTATGCGATTCTCGATCGGTCAAGCCTAATTTTCGATCAATCGAGCTTGGCAAAATGTGACTTCCCTTTTCTGCAGTCAGCTCGAACTTGAAACTTGAAACCTACACCTTTAAGCATTGCTTAACACATAGACTAGACATGTTTTGTTCTCGGTTTGCCAACACAAATAAAATATGATTCTAAATATTTAATCCTAAATCTTCAGAACCTAACAACGTCTACTTCTAGGAAACAAGAAACAAAACACATTTGCTTTTGAAAATATATCTGAATCCATGAGGGTCCCTGAATGCATAAGGAGAAAGGGTTCTGGAATCCACCAGAGAAAAATAGACAAAAGTATGAATTTTTATTAATATAAATAACACTAAAAAAATGTTTATAGACTTGGAGGACTATTTAAGGGCTCCATAAAACTTGACTGAAAAGAAAATAAATTATAAAATAAATCGTAATTAATACCTAACCATAGTAAGAACCAAATTTGACCTAAAACAAATTAAAAGTACCTAAAAACAAGGAAATAATATAATAACCCTAAACCTAAAATTCTGAAAATTACAAAATTCTAATTGTAAATTTTGTCCTACATCAATACGAGTCATCAAGAGTGTTGGATCTAAACTTTCAAGTGTGACCTTGAAGTTGTAGACTAGAGGTCTACGTTGAAGAAAGCCTTCATGGGTGGTCTTGGAGTCGTGAATTGTAGGTTCACATTGTAGCAAATTATTATCAAAGATGTCTATGGGATTTAGAACTCGATTCGGTAACTGTAGTTAGATTTACAATGAATAGGGTTATTCTAACTGTAAATCTCAATCCAATAGTGAATTTTTTTCACCTCGAGATTGATAAGGTTAAGTCCCTCTAGGTTTTTCTTGTGAAACGATTTGTTTCATTAGTTTCCTGGGTTATCATATCTTGTCTCATTTATATTTCAGCACTTGCATGATATTGATGATTGTTTATTTAACCTAAGGCTTCCATAATTAATCTAATTATCAAGTGGACCTTAAAACCGGTTAAATACAATGTTTTGATAGGAGTCTAAACCTAACAACCTTTTTGTATTCAACCAAAAATGCATATCCAATGAGCTTAGCTAGTCACTTTTGTTGAGTTGGTGTAGCAATCCTCTGTTCTAACAAGAACTTCAAAATTTTTTGATCAGTCTTAATAATGAAAGGTCTGCCAAGAAAATAAGGTCTCCACTTCTTTACTACAATAGCCAAAGCCAAGAGTGCCTTCTCATAAGTAGATAAATGCAGGTTCTTACCTTTCAGAGTTTGACTACAAGAAGCAATTGGCCTCTGATTTTGCATTAAGACAGCTCCTAACCCAAACCCAGAAGCATTACACTCTGAAAGCTCGGATTTGTGCTAAAATACAAGAGCTTGTTCAGACCCTATATTAAAAATTATGGCTAGATTGCTGTTACTCTAACTTAACAAAGTGCGGAACAAGAGTAAATATGCATAATGAACCAATAACACCAAGACGTGTTATCAAAGAGCAAACCGAAGAACTCGTCAAAAAACATCTCCGCGACCCTCCAAGTCAAAATTGATCCACTAGTGAATAAGTTGGAGTACATGAATAACAAAAGACCCTCCAAGCCTAGTCTACCTAATGTACTTGAGCCCTCTAAGCTCCCGCTACCAACGGACTTCTCGGAGTCTTGTCTTCACTAGCTATTTGAATCCTGCAATACGCCCGATTGCATCTGCCAAGCCTTACCGCCTTCTTTTGGCAAATCCCCAAAGCTTCCCAAGCTCCAAAACAATCTCTACACTCTGAGTAGGTGTGGGTTGTGTTTGGGTATAAAATCTCCTCTCAAGGTATGACAATGAGAGAGGGAAGGAGAAGAGGCCACAATGATTTCTCACTAAAGGATAAGTAGCTCTCTCTCTAAAAAGTGGGTGTGTTGTAGAAACTTATCCAGGGTTTTCTCTCTGAATAACCCTTTTTACTTTTGTGGGTAATGAGGGTATATATAGTATGGGTGAAGGGTAAGAAAGTCACACTTAAAATCCTCCAGGCGGAGTGTTTCGCGGGTACCTAGCGAGATGGCCTGTCTCGTGAAGTACTTGCAAAATGTAGCCTGGCACTTGACTCTTCAGCTTCCAGCATGTGCTTCTCACGTGCCCTTTTCGCAAGAACCTTTCTCGCAAACTTCTTGCAAGCTAGTCGCGAAACTGCATTGATCTTCATTTCATGCTTGATTCTTCACCAACTTAACACAAAACTCAATACAATAAAATCTCACAAAATACAACACTTTTTGTCATAGAATAAAGCCAACATAAAACATAGTTGTAAATCACAACTTTACACACTCAATTATGAATAGTTAATTAAAATTAGGAAGTGCCAAGACTGGTGGAATAGCGACAGCTTCCTTTCAATGGTTGAATGCCAATTGAGCTTTCTCACTTTATAGAAAAGAATCCTTCTTAAGCAAATCAGTTAGGGGCTGAGCAATGGACCCATACCCTTGAATAAAGTTTCTATAATAACCTATAAGGTCTAGAAAGCCTCTTAATACCTTAACATTATCTTAAACAGGTGCATAGCACTAGTTTTCTTAGGATCACCTCTCATTCCTTGGCCAGGGATAATATGAACAAGATATTCAACCTCAGAACAACCAAACACACAGTTAGATTGCTTGGCATAAATTTGTTTGCTGAGTGGTACTCAGCTTCTAAGACAGCCCTCAAGTTGTTTAGGTGATCATCAAAACATTTACTATTTGCCAAAATGTCATAAAAATAAAAATTAATTAAAAAAATGAAAACTAGAAGAAACTGCTAAGATAAGGTTTCAAAACAATATTCATGAGAGCTTGAAAAGTGCATGGAGCATTGGTAAGGCATGACCAAAATTCATAATGACCTTCATGGGCACGAAAAGTTGTTTTAGGTATGTCCTTCTCACACATTCTGATCTGATGACAACATGACCTTAAATCCAATTTAGAAAAGATAGAAGTCCTTACCAACTCATTTAACATTTCATCAACCAAGGTATAGGAAACTTATCCTTGATAGTAGCTTTATTTAGAGCTCATTAGTCAATACACATCCTCCAACTAGCATCAACCTTTCTTAATAGTAAAATAGATGACGAAAATGGACGTGGATTGATCTAATAGAACCAACATTTAACAATTCATTAACAATCTTTTTAGTCTCAAACTTTTGAAAGTAAGGGTAACTATAAGGCCTTTCACAAATGGGAGGTAGCCCTGGTGGAGTCTCATAACACCTTAGAATACTCCTCAAGACTGACAAAGCTACAGGTAGGTCCTGCTATGGAACTACTGCAGTAGACAAGGAAGGGATCTGCAAGATCAGACCTTTCATAGTTGTACCACTGAACAAGTTGCCATCATCCAAAAAAGTTGAATCAAAGGGCTGCAAACCTTGTAACAACACCCTATTGCTCATGTAAAGAAACCTCATGGTTAACAACTTGAAGTCCCAGTGAATGTCCCCCAATACACTCAACAACTTGAAATCTAATGACCCTAGCGAAAAGACATTACTTAAAGAACGTACTTATTTTAAAATTATTCATAATTCCAAAAGTCACAACTCTAAGACACATATTTGAGAAGAAATATTTTAAGAGTCAATCATTTTATATATTAATTTATTTCAAACTTTTATAAATAATGAAATTGTTTATATATATATATATATATATAATAAATAAATAAAAAAGTCGAAGTTCCAATCATCACTCTTAATTGAAATTCAAAAAACAAAAAACAAAAACAAAATAGGATAGAATCAATGGATAGGAAATTTCCCAAAAAACATTTGTTAGGGATGATGGTATTAGTTATCCTTTTTCTCATTGATGCACAAACTAATTCTCGTATCCTTATCAATTCGGCTCAAGTTCGAATCCCACTTATTCATATCACTAAACGTGAACAACTTGGTGTCCTATTTCATATATGCGTTGTCTATGAAAATAGCATTTGTTTTTGAAGATTTCATGGTAATAATCGTTCATGAAAGCTCAGATTTGTGCTAAAACACAAGAACTTGTTTAGACCCCCAAATAAAATTACGGCTAGATTGCTTTTACTCTAATTTAAACTGTAAGGGACATATTTGATGTAATTGGCTAATTCTTTGACAAAACGCACTTTACTTGTAATTTGGTAGATCTAGGATGGGTTTAGTACTTCAAGAAACAAATGTTCAAGTTTAGTATTGAAGCCAAGCAAGTTGGACCAAGAAACAAGTGAAGAAGTGCAGTTCTTTAAAACTCAACAGATGTCTCGACAGAATCCTTTCTATCAAGGTTTAATATTGAAGCTCGACACAAGCTATATTTGTCGAGAATTACGAAATTAGAAATTCCAGATTTGATTACACGCATATCCTTGAGTATTTGTGTAAGGTTTCTTTTTCTCACAACCCTAGACATATATAAGAATTATTTTAAGGGCCGTCATAGGGTTGTTGCACTTGTTGTTACATGCGTATTGTGATCGGAGAAAAAAATTGACCTAGTTCATCTTTCTTTCTGTAGAAGCTACTGCATCTTTACGCTAAGGGTTTTGTGATCAAGGAGCTTCCTGATCTTCCTCGTTGATGAACTGAAGAACTTTGCAGCCAATATCTTTCAAAAGTTGGTGTGTTAGTTACGTACTGGGATCTGTGTTGGAAAAATACATGTTTGTATCGCATACAAAACATATACAACAGAAAATTAACGGATTTACTTCATTCGCAATTAATAACATGTACTATGTAAGTTTTAGAATTTAAAAACAAGAAAGTGTACCTTGGTGCGGTGAAAATCAAAAACAAAATATTAGAAGTACTTGGGAACACTTTTAATCTTCACTCCAATTCCACTTGATGCCCAAGAAGTGTGGTCTCTCAATCAGTTTCTAAGGAGAGAATAGAAGAGTATCCAACACTCACATACAAACTATTTCATTCTCTTATATGATTTTAATAAAAACCACACATGAAAGCCTTATAAAAACTCATTCATCTTCTAAAATTCTGTATGTTTCTCTCATTATATATATAATTGATTATTTAATTGGGCTAGCCTTTTGGGCCATTCCAATTGGGCTCTAGTATGTGGCTTGGAGTGGGACCAAAAGAGAACAAATAAGACTCTAACTCCAATGGGCATTGGGCTTTTCTGTCAACTCTTGACAAGTCCAAAGTTACCATTAATTATATTCAATACCACTATAAGAATATAATTGCATTCTAGGCCTTATTAATAAATTATATCCCAAGACTTTATTATACATGCAACCCCTTCATTAAAATATTCGTAGTAATACAAAGTTATGAATGTTGACTGCCACTTTGAAAATTACTACATCTTAATCCTTGAATACCCGGTTTAATCCTTTACGTTATTCATCATATATTTATGAAATTCAATTTCATAAATATATACTTTAGTAACTCCTTACTAAAGTAGTTGGGTCCAACACTCTGGATAACCAAACCCATTAAACTTATTTTAAGGGAATATTTTATATCTCCGTTAAGAGATTATGAATTCCATCTTAAGAATATATGTTCCATCAACACTAAATGCGGCTGCCAAACACACTGAGATTTTGATCATGACTTATAGATCTCACTTCTGATATATCAATGCAACCTACACTTCATGATCAAGTCCATTATTCTCTTAGGATTTAGAGTTGATGTAAATAGAAGTCGTGAGATTTATTATTCATTTGACAGTCGTTAGGAGAATAATAAATCTCACAGCAGTCCAGTTCAATATGTCTTAACTCTTAAAACATATTAACATACCAACTAGAAGTCTCCACTTCCATGATCAAGACAAATCATCTTAGTTGATATGTTATAGTCTTCGCAGATGAAACGCCCAATTTCATCATCGACTACGAATTAAAATTTTGAATTTACAAAGAACTTGTGATTTATATCTTCTGTGATTTTTCACATAAATCACATACTATGCATCTCATGGACTAAGATAATGTCTCGTTAGTTCATTTATAGATAGTCTTATATAATTAAACAATTTAATTATTTATGACATGCCAATAAATTGGATTTTAGAGCATAAACCCCAACAATCTCCCACTTGCCCTCAAAGAAAATTTACCATATATTCGACACTTATCTCCCTTTAAAGTAATTCATAGTCACTCTTAAGGCAAGGTTTGGAAACAAGTTTCAGCTAGATTTATTGCATAAATTATCTTTTCTACTACTACTTCTCACGAACTCATATCTCTCTAATGAGATAATACTTACGCTTAATGTGTATCTTCACCATCTAGGATAAATACATATCTTGAAGTCCAACTTCATGAATCACAATCAAACTACAAATCAGTATTTGTATTTCCAGTAACCATCAAAATCTCACTTTTGTGGACAAGCATATAATCCCTTTTTCTCCTAAGATATTTGAGTATATGCTTTACTCCCACTAAATTAAGTGATCTTTGATTCAATTGATATTTGCTTACCATGCCCATCGCAAAATAGATATTTAGCCTAGTATTTAGCATAGCATAAAGACTTCCTATTGATTAGATAAAAGGAACCGTCTTAATATGCTTTTCCTTTTATATGTCTTAGGACTATAGTCCTTTATAAAGGAACTTCAAACTTAAAAGGAAAGAATCCTTTCTTGAAGTATTATATGCTATATTTGGCTAGAGTCTAATCTATTAAAGCAGTTTGAGATAGACCCAACATCTTAATTTCTGAATTTTAACGAAGTTTAATTCTTAGGATGTGACCAGTCTTTCCCAAGTACTTTATATCAAACTGGATTAGACAACAAAAATTCTATTGATGACAATAACTCTACATCATTCTAAATGATTAGAATATCATCAATATACATTAAAAGATTTATTATTCTATATAGCTTTACACACATAAGGCCTTTTAATGCTTGATCATAATCAAAAAATTTGATTTCTTGATCAAAAATGATATTTTATGATTCATATGCTTGCTTTAATCCATAAATGGAATTTAAGCAACTTGCACACTTAACACTACTGGTTATTTGCTATGCACAAGTCTAATTACATCATATAGATGTTTTCTTCAAGATTGCTACTAAAAGAAACTTTTTTGATATCTATTGCCATATTTCATCCAAATGAAATATAATGGACAAGAGAATCTAGATAGAGTCAAACTTGACTATTGGTAAAAAAATCTTTTTATAGTCGAACCATTTCTTTCTGAATAAATCATTTCGCCACTAGTCTTAACTTTGAAAGTTTGCACCGTCAAATCTATCAATCTCATTTTCTTGTAGACCTATTTGAGAACAATAGACTTAATGTCACTAGGCGCCTCTACAAGTTCTAGACTTTAAAAAATTCTAATTCTATTCACATAACCTTGATCCAGTAATCCATATTCATATCATCTATTGCCTTTACGTAGGATTGAGGATTAAATTCATATCCTTGTGGAATGACTTCAAAAGTTTATCCCAAAAGTATGGATTTATTTGGTAATTGATAATCCTCCCACTACAATATTGTACCGGTGTACTAGCTATATATATAGAATAATATCTTGTGATGTATCTAATACAACCATCTCATTTCTAAATGTATTTTATTATTGTCTTACAACAAATTCTGATATTTTTCTTCTAGAATAATTCTACATTTAGCTTTAAGATTATTCACATAGTCATCATCAAGAAACTTTGTATTTGTACTTTACAAACACCTTGTTTTCTTTATAACTACCAAAATAATCTTTTGCAATTCCTTTTGGATACCCATCATAAACACACATTTTTCTATCTTTTGATTTCAATTTGTCAGACTTCCTTTCTAGCGCAAGTGCTGGACATCTCCAAAAGTGGAAGTATAATATACTAGGTTTTCACCCAATCCACAATTTTACAAATGTCATAGAAACAAACTTTTGAAATCAACTTTAGAAAATGATTAGTAATTATTAGAGTATATCTCCAAAAGAAAAAAGAAAAAAGAAATGGAAATATTTATCATGTATTTTACTATTTCTAAAAGAGTCTTATTCATCTTTCATGTATGCAATAACATAAAGAAGTCATCAAAACTATATTCATTTACAATAAAGGAGCCCTAGATCATATTATCCTCTAAATAGAATTCATAGATTGAGAATTTAACAAAATAATGGTTCTAAAAGCCCATCTTTCACCAATCTTGAATACTATTTAGATCAATAAGATCTAGACATAAGTGGCAAAACATACAAAACCAAATGATTGAAACTTTCTCTTTAAAAGTAAAACATGTAAATTTCCATCTAGAAAACAATCATGGACAATGCTTAGCTTTACCAAAACAGAAACACTTTCCTTTTGGTCATACTTTTGAGTCTAATTTCCTTTTGGCAACTACTAGGGCAACTTGCTTATCCAACTGTTTGGTATTATAATTCCTCTTCTTATTACCCTTACCTTTCAATCTAGGCTAAGAATTTGAAATAAATCATATTGATTCTAGCTTTAGCTTTTAGGATGTCTTCCGTTGTGTAGAACTCATTAATCAATTCAGATAATATAAAAAGAATTTACTTATTTTCAAAAACAATTTGAATTGATCAAATGATTCTAACAAGGACTTGTGGATCATATCCATATGAGATTAACATTTAATCTCTACATCCAAGAATTCCAATTCATTTTAAAAATAAAATATTTTCATAAAATGACATAGAATTGGAACTCCTTAATCTTTTCTTAGCACTCAATATGATTTATACCAAAACATCTCATTTAGACTTAATATAAAGTCTAAGTCTAGTACTAACTCTTGCATCTCATGCTGTAGCACACTTGAGATAGAAGCCAAAGAAACATTTTAGCATTCCAATGGAGACTATGATCAAATCATAAGCTGTCTTCCATAAATGCATTATGTATAGGAAATTATGACAATGCTGAATCGATAAATATATTTATATACTTCAGCTCCTTTAATCACCATGTCCAAACTTATTTCTTAGTTAATGTGATTCATTTAAAATAGTAGCTAGAGAACAAAATTATGACAACTTTATTTTGAGACTATGAACATAATTACAGGGACATTATATTTTGCATCCATAACCATATAATATGGAACCCGAAAAACATATTATACTAGGTGCAACGACAACCTAATCCCGCAATTAATATTCCTCAACGTAGAGTGAATACCAACCACTATGATCAGGAGAAAATGATTCTCATTATTAATGCTATCATGGTAACTCTTACCAAACAAAAATAATTTGCCATTTTTCCTTCAGCCTCTAAGTAATAATAGTAAGAACTCAACATAGAGGATACTATCAAACTTAGTCTAGTGTACACCATTGCCTAGACCCATGTGTAGCCACATAACTCTACCCTTGTAAGGTTTAATTTTGTAGTACCATGATGCAAAACACCCTTCACATGGAACGCAAGGCTTGAGGCCAAGACGATGTGCTTGCCCACACCACTATAAACCGAGAAGTTCAATCTTGTAGTACCATGAAATAAACACCCTCCGCATGGAATGCAAGGCTCGAGGCCAAGACGAGGTGCTTACCCTACACTACTATGAACTGACAATGCAGGCCGTGAAATCCAATCCTTGTATCTCTCTCCCACTAGGAATTTTAAAACAAGTGGATTGTCTTGAAATCATTGTGATCTAATCACAATTTTAACCCTACACATCAAATGTGTTTAATTGTTTAAATTCAATGTGATGTAACTCACTCACGTCACTATAACGTAACGAACATTCGCGGAATCGCAAAGATGTTTAACCTTGTAATCCGTGAAGCAAATACCCTCCGCATGGAATGCAAGACTCGAAGTCAAGACAAGGTATCTATTCACATTACAATAAACTTAACAAAAAGGGTTATTTCAACACTTCCACTCCCTATTTGGGTTTTTCTTTAAATAATTGTAATCCCATCACAACTAATAACTTTGCACTTGTTGAAAACTCTAATCTTATTAGAATCACTAACTAAAATGGAAGTCCTAAACTATTTAGGATTCCTTAAACACTAATGAATCAAAATATTAGTTATAAAGAACTCTATCCTTAATTTACTAAATAAAAGATTCTAATCTCATTAGAAACTATATACCTTTTAATTAGAACTTTAATTTCATTAAAAACCTCTAATTGAAATAAATTAAGGACTTTTAATCATAAAACAATTTCAATCTCATTAGAATGTTTCTTAAAAGACAAGTCCCAAACTATTTAGGACTAAGAGTTCTATTTAACTAATATCTTTGATCTCATTAGGTCTTTTAGTTAGAACCATGTGTAATCTCATCACACATTGCGTTGCTTCTTTCTTTATGTGAAAAACACTTAGAAAAATTCTGAATTCCCGGTTCTCGATCGATCGAGCCTCTGAATTTCCAGTCTCGATCGATTGAATGTGTATCTCGATCGATCAAGAAACAATCTGGATGCTCGATCGATACTCGATCGCTTCTCAATCGATCAAGCTTCGTGAATTTTGAATTTCCAGAATTTTTCAAAGGCAGTTTTTTAACCATTTTTCATGAACAAACAACCATCATATGAACATGATAGACAGAGATTGATGTCAAAACTAAATTCATTGATGCTATAACCTTAAAGTTCAATTTAACATACTTAAATTCAAATTTAAACAACATCATAACATCAATATTAGTTTTCATCAAATCATAGTTTCAACAACCATGCAGAAAATTAAATATAAAATTTTCTAACATTATGAAACTATTATCTCTAATTCCAAAAATCACAAAACATGTTATACAGATTCGAAATTGAAAACTGCTCTGATACCACTTGTAGGAAAAATATATGTTTGTATCGCATACAAAACATACGCAGCGAAAAATTAATGGATATACTTCATTCGCAATTGATAACATGTACTATGTAAGTTTCAGAATTTAAAAACAAAAAAACGTACCTTGGTGCAATGAAAATAAAAAACAAAAGATTAGAAGTACTTGGGAACACTTTTAATTTTCACTCCAATTCCACTTGATGCCCAAGAAGTGTGGTCTCTCAATCAATTTCCAAAGAGAGAATAGAAGAGTGTCCAACACTCACATACAAACCATTTCATTCTCTTATATGATCTTAATAAAAACCGCACATGAAAGCCTTATAAAAACCCCTTCATCTTCTAAAATTTTGTATATATCTCTCCTTATATATATAACTGATTATCTAATTGGGCTAGCCTTTTGGGCGATTCCAATTGGGCTCTAGTATGTGGCTTGGAGTGGGACCAAAAGGGAACAAATAAGACTCTAGCTCCAATGGGTCATGGGCTTTTCTGTCAATTCTTGACAAATCCAAAGTTACCATTAATTATATTCAATACCACTGTAAGAATATAATTGCACTTTAGGCCTTATTAATAAATTATATCCTAAGACTTTATTATACATGCAACATCTTCATTAAAATATTCGTAGTAATACAAAGTCATGAATGTAGACTGCCACTTTGAAGATTACTACATTTTAATCCTTGAGTACCCGGTTTAATCATTTACGTTATTCATCATATATTTATGAAATCCAATTTCATAAATATATACTTTAGTAACTCCTTACTAAAGTGGTTGGGCCCAACACTCTGAATAACCAAGCCCATTAAACTTATCTCAAGGGAATATTTTATATCTCCGTTAAGAGATTATGAATTCCATCTTGAGAATATATGTTACATCAACACTAAATGCGGCTGTCCAACATACTGAGGTTTTGATCGTGACTTATAGATCTCACTCCTGATATATCAAAGTAACCTACACTTCATGATCAGGTCCATTATTCTCTTAGGATTTAGAGTTGATGTAAATAGAAGTCATGAAATTTATTATTCATTTGACAGTCGTTAGGAGAATAATAAATCTCACAGCGGTCCAGTTCAATATGTCTTAACTCTTAAAACATATCAACATACCAACTAGAAGTCTCCACTTCCATGATCAAAACAAATCATCTTAGTTGATATGTAGTCTTCACAGATGAAATGCCCAATTTTATCACCGACTACGAATTAAAATTCTAAGTTTACAAAGAACTAGTGATTTATATCTTTTGCGACTTTTCACATAAATCACATACTATGCATCTCATGGACTAAGATAATGTCTCATTAGTTCATTTATAGAATGTCTCATATAATTAAACAATTTAATTATTTATGACATGCCAATAAATTAGATTTTAGAGCATAAATCCTAACAATCCGTGCATCATTGGTTAGTCACATACTGGGATTCGTGCATTGAAAGGAGAAATTGCCGCTACAATACAAGTCCAATTGGGTATTGGAGTAAGGGTTCAACTGTAAGTTGGTATTACGTACTGGGATTCCTTTAACTTGTAACCGCTTTTTTTGATAATAATGGATTATCAGGAGTGGTGACCTTAAATTCACCCAGTGGGGTTTTGCCCATTCGTAAACAAATCACCTGTTTCAAATTTATTTTCCGCTTCATTTAACTTAGTTGGTGATTTGTTTGTGCTACCACGTTATTGCATGTTAAATTGACTTAATTAATTCACTTGGGTAATTAATTAATTAATTTGCCAAAGAGGTCAATACGTTCTTGGCCTATCAAATGGTATCAGAGCGGGCACACTCTGATTAGGTTTAATCTTTGCTGTGCGATCCATTGACCCCTGTTTGTCATGGATAGAGGACAATCTCTTATTATACCTCCTTTATTTGATGGCACTAACTATGCATACTGGAAAGTACGCATGAGAGCTTTCTTGCAGCTGTTGATACCGTATTTTGTCCGCCTCGATTTGCGTGCCGACCCCGAAAAATCCAAAAATATCATTTTCTCTCCATGTGTCTGAGCATCTAGAATGACGTGGCACAACTCGTTTGGGCACCAAAGCACTTGAAGTGCTTTTTCCAGCTAAAATGACCAAAATGCCCCTAGTCAGCCCTAGGTTTGACCAAAGGCCAAACGAGGTCCAAAATCTTGCAAAAGAACATTTTTCACAATTTTACATCAAACCCAAGCTTCTCGGAAATTTTTAACAACTTTGGCCAAGTTTGACCCGAAGTCAATCTCGGGTGGATTGCTTTTACTCTAATTTAAACTGTTAGGGACATATTTGATGTAATTGGCTAATTTTTTGACAAAACGCACTTTACTTATAATTGGGTAGATCTAGGATGGGTTTAGTACTTCAAGAAACAAGTATTCAAATTTAGTATTGAAGCCAAGCAAGTCTGACCAAGAAACAAGTGAAGAAGTACTGTTCTTTAAAGCTCGACAGATGTCTCGACAGAATCCTTTCTATTGAAACTCAACAGAAGCTCAACACAAGCTGTATCTATCGAGAATTACGAAATCAGAAATTCCAGATCTGATTACACGCATATCCTTGAGTATTTGTGTAGGGTTTCTTTTCTCACAACCCTAGACATATATAAGGATTTTTAAGGGCCGTCACAGGGTTGTTGCACTTGTTGTTACATGCATATTGTGACCGGAGACAGAAATTATCCTAGTTCATCTTTCTCTCTATAGAAACTACTACGTCTTTACGCCAAGGGTTTTGTGACCAAGGAGCTTCCTGATTTTCATCGTTGATGAACTGAAGAACTTTGCAGCCAACATCTTTCTCAAGTTGGTGTGTTAGTCACGTACTGGGATTCGTGCATTAAATGGAGAGATTGCCGCTACAATACAAGTCCAATTGGGTATTGGGGTAAGGGTTCAACTGTAGGTTGGTATTAGGTACTCGGATTCCTTTTACTTGTAACTGCTTGTTTTTATAATAGTGGATTATCGGGAGTGGTGACCTTAAATTCACCCGGTGGGGTTTTGCTTTGGTGGTTTTCCCCATTCGTAAACAAATCACCTATGTTAAATTTATTTTCCGCTGCATTTAACTTAGTTGGTGATTTGTTTGTGCTACCAAGCTATTGCATATTAAATTGATTTAATTAATTAACTTGGGTAATTAATTAATTAATTTGCCAAAGGGGTCAATACATTCTTGGCCTATCATAAACAAAGTGCGGAACAAGAATAAATAAGCGCAATGAACCGATAATATTACCTTAAGCCATATTCATCCATCATCAACAATATAATGAAAGCTTAAAGAGTAAGGAAGAGAGATGCAAACAAAAGATAACACCAAGAAATATTATCGAAGAGGAAACCAAAGAATTCAGCGAAAAACCTCTTCGCGACCCTCCAAGTCGAAATCGATACACTAGAGAATAAAGTTGGAGTACACGAATAACAAAAGACCCTCCAAGCTCCTGCAACCAATAGACTTCTTGGTGTCTTGTCTTCTCTAGCTTTTCGGATCCCGCAATTTAGCCCAATTACATCCGCCAATGAATGGCTCCTTCCAATGCTTCCCAGCAGTACCAAAATCTCACTCGACACTCAGAATGGGTGTGGTAAGTATTTGGGCTAACAACCTCTCAAGGATCTAAAGATGGAGAGGTAGGAGTTTGAGGAAAACCATAAAGAAATGTGTAAATGATTGTGAGTATAACAATCTCTAATTCTCAAGCGTATTTGCTAAGGTTTTCTCTCTGAAAAGCACTCCTTACAATTCGTGATAATGAGGGTATATATAATATGGGTAAAGAATTTGGTAAAGCAAATAAACTTTTTGCCAAACAGAGGGTTTCGTGGGTACTTCCCAGGATGGTCATTCTCACAAAACACTCGCGAACTTCACAGCCTAACATGACTCATTAGCTTCAGTCATGTGCTTCACACATGGCCTTTTCGCGGGTTGCTTCTCGTGAGCTACTTGCGAGCTAGTCGCAAATTCCACTGATTCATCTTTTAAAGCTTGATTCTTCACCGGTCTCTCATACTTATCCCTTACAAATAAACCTACATACATACAGGGAAAATGATTGAAGAAAATTACAATCAAATTTGGGATGGAATTAAAGCCAACACAAGATAGTTGAAAATCACAACTTTACAATTCACAAAACCGAATAACCTCTATACCTAAATGAGCCAATATATCATATTGTTAAAGCATGTCTAAATATAAGCTCACACAGAAAAAATCCCTACCTTCAAGCAATTTTTGTAAGAAAATATTACGTGCGGGGTACTGGAAGGAAGATTTGGTAAGTGGTCCTAAACCCCCCCCCCCCCTCTCTCTCTCTCTCTCCATGAAGTCACTTATGTAAGAAAATTTAGGTCATTAATGATTTCACTTATGTTCTTGAATATTGTACCTTAGAAAAAAAAAAACATCTCTTATTTTTTATTATAGTGGACATGGATTATTATATATTCTTGTACCATGAATTGTGAATTTGCTAAGTACATATAAAAACAAATTTAGAGCCCTAAATTTTCATAATAGTGGGTGTGGGCGCAAAGGAGAGTAAGCCCCGGCCGAGCAGACTGTGGCGGAGAAAAGTGGAGTCGCCACCTAGATTAGGTCTAGGAACCATATTGGGCCTTTTGGGCCAATCACTTACATACATGGGTCCGCATACCAAATTATGGGTCCGGAGTTTGGGTATAGCTTGGGAAAGTGTTAGGCACCCAAGACCGCCCGGCTTGTGGGCCAGCTTCCATTATGTGTTGCTAGGCCATATTTAATTAAAGAGTTTATTAAGAGAGCCCTAATCCTTAGCCTAAACATACATTATTCACTTAAGGAAAATAACAAATACAACATGTTAAGGATCACAATATAAAAGGAAACAAATAAAACATAATCAAACAAAATATATTAAATATGGCAAGTTGACAATTAAATATAAACACATAAGGAAAAGATATTAAATAAACTAAATATGGCAAAAAGATTCAAATAAAGATGGTAAATAATTAAACATAAATAATTAGCCTAAAACAGAGTCAAATACACATTAAATGTGATTAAAATAATAAAAACAAGATTTTGCCCTAATCTAGGTTCGGGCTATGTACGCATGGTTAAATCATGCGCACGCATACTCAAAGATGTGTATGCATCCTTTAGCACAGATTCAAAATTTTATATTTTTACTGATTTAATCATTCAAAGATATAAACATGTGAGATCAAACAAGCATGTTAGAACCCTAAACACTAAACTAACATGAAGCAAATAAAACAAACATTAACATAAACAAATAATCAAGAAACAAAATCAAACAATTAAACTAATCTACTTAAAATCATGTCAAACTAACCTAGGAATTAAATTAACGAAAAAAGAACAAATTATAAACCCTAAAATCAGATTAATACATATCAAACATAATCATGAACATCAAACAAACAAATATAACGAATGGAAAAACTATATCAAGAAAATCAAATGAATCATATTAAGCAATGGAGGAGATCATGGAAAAGCAGCTCACCTTGCTTTGGAATCACAAATTTGAGATTATTTAACCGACCCCTTAGTGCCTACAACACAAAGATTAGATGGAGAAGACAAATATAATCAAAGAACATCACAATTGTTAGTAATCACAACTTAAGAACAAAAATATTTGAAAAAGGTTTTGAGAAATCAATTTTGGAAAATAGTTTATGCCTTAAAACTAACTAAATAGAGATTTTTAATTTGCCAAAAACGTGCTAAGGGGCTGTGAGTGAGTTTTGGAAAAGAGAATTAGAGTTTTGAGAAGATGGGGGCTAAAAAATAACTCTCTCTAGTTAGAGTTTTGATTGGAGACATAAGATGAGAGTATTTATAAGTTAAAATTAGAATTTTTGGCGCTTTTTACTGATATTTGGACGTTCTCAAGGGTCTATGGGCCGGCCCACATCAAAGCATGATGTTTTGGGGCCTTAAAATGAAATTTTGAAACCCAGAAAATCGAACTGCCCAGTTGGCCCAACTTCAAATGGTCATAACTTACTCAATATAAGTCTAAATTAGGAAAATTTGTGTTCAAATTGAAGCCCAGGATGTCTACTTTCCAATGAGACAAATTTCACTCAAATATTCTTTGTGAATCAAAAGTTATGGTCAAAACAGTGAGGAAATTTCATTTTTCAGTATCGATTTCAAAGCGATTTAATCACTTTTGAGTTATGATTACTTCCAAATTATTGTGAACTCTTTAATTACCCTTGGTTGACATATGTCAAGCTCATCATTGGGGCCGAAGATCAAAATTTATTAATGGCTACAAAATGAGGTATCTACAGTGGGTAAGTTGATCCACCCATATTGAATGCACAAACGTATGATGTCTTTGATCTATTTCTTGATTTAGCATATAAAGACTATATTAGTTATAAGATACAACAAAAACTTCCTGATACATATGATTAATCTGTGATTATGGCCTATCAATAGGCATTCTTAGTTGTACTACAAACTTAACAAGGTTTTTTTTTCCCCTCAAATATTCAAGGAGCATACCATTTACCACAAAAATGGGACTTTTATTTGTGAACAATTGTTTTTAAACTTTAAAATACTCACTAGCGCAAGAATTGTACCAAATTATAGTTTGACATGTGCGAGGTCAAAACCACAAGAACTTATGTGAATGTAGGAAAATTACCCAAAGCTCAACTAAATAAATCCTAATCTAGTTCAATTAGAATTGGTTATTTTAAAATTAAATAAAACTGAACAAGCAATTAATCTATAAAATAAAAATAAAATAAAATAAAAAAGATAATAAAAAGCAATAAAGAGTGGCAAACAATCAAAAGAAAAGAACTAAGGTTTTGGAATCCACCACTTTTACATGAATATTAACCATCATTTTCACATGAACCCACCATATTTTCTCTACAACTCACAGTTGCGCATTTCAGAACTGTGCAAAAGTTATGTTCATAGATTTTCTCTTTTTTCCATTCCTTTTGTGGATTAATTATTACTCCCTCCATCCCAATTTGTTTGTCCTCTATTCCATTTTGGGATATCTCAAAATATTATCCTGTTTCTAAAAATAAAAGTCATTAATTTACTAATGTTCCTATTATACCCCTACTTTATTTTCAAAACTATTTGAAAAGAAAACTAACAAATATTTAAAAAAATCAATCTAATTGGGGCACCTTTTTAGTTGCCTCATTAAGATAACTCTTTAAAAAAAAAAAAAAAAACTGATAAATTTATTTAAAAGTAGTTTTTTAGTTGCCTCATTAAGATTAACTCTTTAAAAAAAAAGCTGATAAATTTATTTAAGGGTAATTTTGTAAACTTATATATTTTTATAAGGCAAATAAGATAATAAATAATATTCTCTTAAAAAATTTGACTTTTCAAACAGGACAAACAAATTAGAACGGATGGAGTATTTCTTACGTATTATATCACCTACTTATATTATTGGAAAACATGTTATTCAACATTAGTTTTTATTTGCATTATTTACTAAGCTATGTCTGACTTTTTTAACAGAATTAATTGGAGTAATGTTTGCATCAATGCAATAAGAAGACTTGCCACGTGGGAATTTTCAATTGTTACCTTTTATTTTTCTTTTCTTTTTAATAAAAAAGATTGTTGTTTTGAGTTGTGTTGTCATATTATATTACGGATTGTACTTCCCGAATTTTTATTGTTGCATATTTAAATTACAAAATTATTTTCATTAGAGAATTTTAGCCCAAAAAAAGGATATCAGGTTTAATATTAACCTGCAAGTTATCTTACTTCTATTTGAAATGAATATTTTATTATTTTGACATAATATCTTTGTGTAATAATATTTTTTTTGTGGGTTATATATTTCTAGTTGGCAACATTTCAAATAATAATGCACTATGTAGTTTTTTACCCCCGAAAATTTACATGATGTACGTGGACAAGAAATACCATTGATGATTAAGCAAACAATTTTCCAATCATCAAGATTCCTTGACATTTGATGGTTTGGATTGAACTTATTGTTGCTGAAACTGAAAACTGAAAATTGAAAAATGAAAACACTGTAGTAAAATAATTTTTAAATGTGTGAATAGTGTTGTGGGATTCATGAACAGTATATGAACAGTTTTTTTTTCCCCTGTTACTGTTCACGAGTTGAAAAAAAAAAAAAAAAAAAAAAAAGGCAAAACGTGGACGCCACTTTCAGCTCAATCCAAACCACACCTTAGTTTGATTCTTGTATTTCTCCTATTCAATTAATTACGATATTTTATGAAAGCTTGATTGTATTACAACGAACCTTAACCCTCTTTGGCCCTAATACAATGATTGCATCCATCACAGTGATACAGACTTCTTATATGGCTATATTGTTAGTGAGTCCAAAATTTACTTACTTGTGTTTGGTATTGTCAGATTTTAGCTTTAGGTTGGAAAACCGTGAGCAAAATGTCCTATATAGAGTGAGTTTGGTTCAGCTTTTTAAAACTGAGCTTTTTGAAAAAGTGAGCTTTTTGAAAAAGTGAGATTTTCAAAAAGTGTGGTATGAAAAAAATGCTTTTTAAAAAAATTGAGTGTTTGATAAAAGCTGTTAAAAAGTGTTTTTTGAAAAAACTGAGTGTTTGGCTAGCACTTATAAAAGTGGCGGTTTGAGTGGTAAATTACCAAAAAGGACAATGTATATATAAAGTATTGTGAAAATACTTTCTAAAAAATTATTCTAAAAACTTTCAAAGTTTCTAAAAAAATTATTTTTTTCCTCACCAATATTAACTAATAATAACCTACCACTTAAGATTTATTGTAAAAGTATTGTGAAAATATTGTGATAGCATTTCTCAATTTTAATTTCTCATTCTTTATTTTATTTTTCCCTTATTTCTTTACTTTTTTTTTCATCCATATTTCCTTCTTCTTCTTTTTCCCCCCTCTTTTTTTCTCCTCCACACACATACCCTTCTCTTTTCTTTTTTTCCTTCTTTCCCCATTTTTCCCTACCACTTCCTCCAGAACATTCCAGTTCCGCAGAGCTCTCTTTCTTCTTCTTTTTTTTTCTTCTTCCTTTCTCTCTTTTCTCTTACCACTTCGTCTGCAAGTTTCTTTCCCTCTATCCCATCAAAACACACAAACTTAAAGGTCACACACACCACACCATTTGATTCTCATCAAACGAAGATAGAGGGGGAAATCGCCAAGGGAGGAATGGGTCAGATCGGTGCTTGATCTCTGCCTTCACTGCCACCTGTCTTCCTCCCCACTGCTGCTTGATCTCTTCCCCACTACCAACAACATGCAATAAAAATGGGTCAAATCGGTTTTTGTTTTTTTGATTATGATTTCATTATTAGGTTCCTTTGTAATAAAATGTTTGGGCAATTTGGTAATTGAAGACAAACTCTCAACTGTAATATTTATGAATGTGGAATGGCTTTTGCAAAAGCTCCGCTTCGGTGTGTTGTGTTAAAGTTCAGTTTCTTCACATTTGTAAAAGTTGCGTTTTACAAAAAGTAGCTTTTAATAATCTCACCAAACGCATGATTTATTTATTTGGTTTCAAAAAGCACTTTTTGCCTTTGGAAAGTGCAACCAAACGGGCATATAGTGCTTTTAGAGTCCATATGCAAGGTCAAGATTGCTACCCAGGTTATGCAAGTTATTATTCAGGTTTCAGCATTTTGATAGTTGTTCGAACGATTCAGAAGCCTAGCTATTAATAAATCGAGCTTAAATTCAAAAGATCAAATTGCGGGATTTCCAAAATGTGTTTTCAACCCATGAATTGTTTAGGGTTTTGTGAGTACAAGCCAAAGGTATAAAACCCTAATGCACGTGTAAAACTTTGGAGCTAATCTTGGTGTAAATATGACGGTAGTGTGCCTCCTACTCTCAAAAGCCTTTACCAATGATCAAGTGTAGCATATTTTGAACTGGTGGTGTTGAAGTTGTTGCAGTCTAAGTTCTTTCATCTACTGGATCTAAATCTTCAAGTGGGTACTTAAAGCGTGGAGGGGGGTTCACGTTGCAACATCTCCATAACTGAAGAAGTCTGTGGACTTAGAGCGGCATTCAGTAATGTTAGTAAATTTTACTAGGAATATGGTTATTCGGTTTTGTAAAACTTTTATTCTATTAGTGGATTTTTTTTTTTTTTTGCCTTGAGGCTTGCTAGGTCACCCCCCCCCCCCCAATAAAAAGGTTTTTACTATGGATTTTCTATTTCATTGGTTTTCCTAAGTTACCATATCACTAGGTTCTGTTCAATTTCCATTGTTTTTATTTGGTGCCTGATAATGGTAATTGAATAGATCCTAGTGATATGGTAACTTAGGAAAACCAATGAAATAGAAATTCCATAGTAAAAACCTTTTGGGGGGGGGGGGGGGGGTGACCTAGCAAGCCTCAAGGCAAAAAAACAAAAACAGAAAACACTTTGCCTACCTGTTGTTTGCCTGAAAAACACTTTCCTTACCTGTGGTTTACAAATTGGCACTTTACCCATCTGAGGTTAACTCCGTTTGTCTCATTACCCACTTCTGTTAAAAATGAGGGTAAATTTGCATTTTTGTTACCCTTTTATGTCTCTCTCCTCTTAAAACATAAAAAACTAAATAATCAAGGTAAAAAAAGATCTAAAAGCTAGGTTTTGTAAAAATTAAAACCTAACTTTTTTACATCTTCTTTTTATGTATCAACTTTTAGATCTTTTTTTTTTTTTAACACATTCCCCTCTTTCTATAGAACACACACATAAACAAAGCATCTGTATGTTCCAAAGGGGTATGGAATTCTAACATTTTTACACACAGTAACTCCGTTGACGAGGTGGGAACTTATGGTCTCTTTTTGCTGTTTCTATGTTCTCAAGTCATCTCATGTCTCACTTGCTTCACCCACATTGCTCGGACCTTACCAAACTCCTGAAGAGAAAAAATAATTGACTATTGACAATATTAATTTACCTGCATTGCATTTGGGCCATGTAACTTCAGTTTGATACAACTCTAAGTAGTACTAAATAAAAGGACATGTATTCTTATAGGGAGAAGTTGCCAGTCATCTTCAAGCCTCTCATGGTCAACAAGGTTGAAAATTGCCAAGGGAGCAGCCAGAGGCTTGGCCTACCTCCACGAATGCAATCCAAGAAAATTTGTCCATGGTGACATTAAACCATCAAATATCCTCATTGACAATGAATTCCAAGCTCACATTTCTGACTTTAGCCTTAACAGAATGAATAGCATTACAGGCAATAACCCTTCTTCCTCTGTGCGTTCCAAAGGGGTATGGAATTCTAACATTTTTACACACAGATGGTTTTGTTTATGTTGTGTTCTATAGAAAAAGGGGAATCTGTTAAAATAAATAAACAGAACTAACCTCAGGTGGGTAAAGTGCCAATTTTTAAACCATAAGTAGATAAAGTTTTTTTCGGACAAACCATAGGTGGGCAAAGTGCAATTTCCTAAATAAAAAAAAAAAAAAAAAAAAAAAAAAAAGACCACTAATAGAATAAAAGTTTTACAAAACCGAATGACCATATTCCTAGTAAAATTGTTTCAATTAATAATGTACCCTTAAAATTGGTTAGTTGGAAACTTAATAGAGCTAAAAACCAATAAGTAGTATTAGAGCCAGTTAGCTCTTGTTAGGTAGTCTTTACATTGAGTTGAATCTTGACCCTTGTTGTCATGGATCATGGTTTGATAGATCTATATATACTTATTGGAAAGTCAGGAGGAGGGCTTTTCTTAAGTCCTTAGATGAAAAAAATTGTGTTGGGTTTAGACCCCTATTAAATCACTATATTTAACTAGTTTTAAAGCCAATTTGATTATTAGATTTGTTATAGAAGCTTTAGGTTAGACACAAAATCATCAATATCATGCAAGTGTGAAAATTTAAAAGAGACACGATATGATGACCTAGGAAATGAATGAAACAAATTGTTCACAAAAAAACTTGGGGGGGACTTGACCTTATCAATCCTGAGTTAAACTATTAGATAGAGATTTACAATCAAAATAACCTTATTTGTTGTAAATCTAACTATAGTTACCAAATTAAGCTCTGAATCCCATAGACATCTTTGATAGTAATCTACTGCTACGTGAACCCTCAGCCCATGACTTCAATGTCTCCTTGAAAATTTGAATCCAGTACACTTTATATTTGGAGATCAACAACTTCAATCCACTTATTCAAAGAGTGTGTGAATGATCACCAATTGTAATAGCAATTGATACAAATCTTTTATATTTCAAAGTCTTGAAAAACATGCCCTAGGTTTTCTTTAAGTACTCAGTGAAGTAGGTCTGAAATCCTAATAGTCTAATGGACTGATCGACTAAATTTCAGATTTTGCATATACGTAATTTGATCGGTTGAACTTAAGTTTTGATAGGTCAAAACTATTAAAATTTTCGATCCTTGAATCATTTGAAATCCTGTTCTTACACATTGAATGGAAGTACCTTGAGGATTGTCTAGACCTAAATAGACAAGTTTATGTTCATGAGTTTGCCAAAAAAACTATACAAATTTAAAACCTAATAGTTTGGTTTTCTATTGAAACCGGTTGGACCAAGCTTAAGAAGTCTTCTGCTAAGTGGTCCACTAATGAAAAAACATTTGCAAATTACAACATAAAAGTGTTGAAAGCTATCTTTATTGTTATATCCCTCGAGGAAATTAAGAGAATCTCAAATGTTGAGATTGCTAAGACAATCTGGACTATTTTTGAAACTACCTATGAGGTTACTGTAAACACCGTGTTTTGTACCTTTTACGACTCGGGCCCCCATTCCCTAATGATGGTAAAATTCTAAAGCCCAAGGTTGGTTTAGGGCCCTACCAAAAGGGCCAAAACATAAGAAAAAGGCATAATAAGAGATAGAAAGGCTTTAGAAGCACATGGCATAGCAACCAACATGTAGATCTAGACACATGAACAAGGCATAGAGCACTCAAAGATATAGATCTAGGCATAGACATGGCAAGGAGCATATAAACAAGTAAATTTAAGCACAAACATGGCACGGAGCACATAAACATATGGATCTAAGCACAAACATGCTAAAAAGGCACCTAGGCCCATGGATCTAAGCATATACACAAAACTTAGGCATATCCTAGTCCAAGAAGGCTAGGCCAACATCATTAAGCATTAAAGTATGGTAAAAAGCAAGGAGGCATGCTAGGAAAGCTATAGAACATGCTAGTAAGCAAGATAAAGCAAGAAACAAGCTAGGAAAAGCAATAAAGCATATTATAAACAAACATAAAGTAAAGGGCGTAGATTGTAGCTAAAAAGCTACATCTACACCCTTTAAACCTCAAATGCAAGGTCCTAAGACCAAGGAGAGGAAAAAGAGTGCAAGAACACTACCTTTTGATTGTTAGAGAGGAATCAAAGGTTTTTTGATGTGTTTTTTGAGAGAGAAATGTATAGAAAAGAGAGAGAATTTTCCCAGAGAATTTCCAGAAAGTTCCCAAAATCCTTTTTTATTATTTGTTTTTTGAGGGGGTCTAGGGGTATTTATAGGCGAAAAGTGACTCTTCAGTGCTAGCAGCCACTTAGTGGCCGCTGACTTGGAATAGCCTGATGAAGGCCTTCCCGCGTTCAGATTGGGTCGATCGTGGTGTTCTTGGAAAGGTATTGATGTCTAGTTTCTGGAAAACTATAAAACTGTGAAATCCAATGGTTGGATCAAAAGTTATGACCTCGGGAAGCAAGCTGACGCGCCCAACACGGTTTTCAGGATATCTCAACCGTTTTAACTCCGATTTCGACCCATGAGCAATTGTTGGAAAGAGAATTTGATAATCTTTACAATGACACTGGCCCCAACCTGTTCCAATGGATGGATAAAAATTAAGATTTCTGGGGCCCTCGAGAGTCAACTCCGAGTCAAACTTGGTCAAACTCGATCAAAGTTTACAAAAATCTCCGAGTAGCTAGGGTTTGATGTAGAAACATGAAAATTTTTTATTTTGGGATGATTTTAACCAAATTTGACCTTCGGTCAACCCAAGATTGACTAGGGGCATTTTGGTCAATTTGACCTAAAATGGCACTTTGAGTGCTCCAATGCCTGAACAAGTTGCAACACGTCAATCTAGATGTTTCCGCGGCCCCTTGGAGAAAAGTTAATATTTTTGTGATTTTCATGGTCTGGCATGCAAATCGAGGGCAGACAAAATACGGTGTTTACAGTTACCCCTTCTTTATCTGACATCTTGATGATAAGGAGAGGTGTTGGATAAAGAACGTGGTTCCACATTTTGTCGCCCCAAAATTGCATGTGGAAATTGCGTCGTTCATGGGTCGAGACCGGGCTTACCTGACAAGGTCGTGCTACTGCAATTGGTCTGGAAAAATTTCCTTTGGCTGGGTCCTTAATGCTTGGGCAAAAACTCTAGTTTTTTTTTTTTTTTTTTTTGGGGTCAATGATCAACCGGTCAATGTTGACCCAATCAACGCTGACCGGCGGCCACTTATGGTGCACTAGGCAGACCTGGCAACCACTAAAGGTGTGTCGGGCTACCCAAGTCGTACAGTGGCCTATAAATAGGCCCCAAAACTTCATTTTGACCATTCTGACTTCATTTCTCTGAATTCTCACTTCTAAAAAGTTCTCTGGAGCAAGTCACTACCTTGCGGGTCCAGCTTTTAACTTCAGTTCACAGCTTTAGTCTTCTGTTTTGCACTTGAGGTCAATGTCTTCTCTTTATTTTTCCAGCAAATATGTTAGTAGTAGTGCAACTAGGAAAGCATGCTAGTACTTATTTTATTCTTGGTATTTTTGCATGTATGTTCTTTTTTGTTTTTTTTTTTATGCCATGATGATGCTAGAAAATATATATGTTCACATGTCTAAGTAGCATAAGCGAACTTGCATATGATGAAAACACATGAAACACTAACAAAACTAAAAGAAAAGTGTTAGGACATATGTGATTCACATGTTAGGAACATATGTCACTATTTTATGTAATTAGCTAATCCTTTAACAAAACGCACTTTAGGATGTGTTTAATGTTTCAAGAAACAAGGTTTTAAGTTCAAGTGTTAAAGCCATGCAAGTCTGTCCAAGAATCAAGTGTAAAAGTGCTGCTCATTAAAGCTCGACAGCTAACATCTATCGAGGCTTAGAGAGCTGTCTGAATCCCGTGGCTCGACAGCTGCTCGACAGATAGGGTATCTGTCGAGGTTTATGAAAAATAGATTTTTCAGTTCTGTTTTCATCCAATCCGTGGGTATATGTTTGGGCTTTCTTTTCTTACAACCCTAGACATATATAAGGATTATTTTAAGAGCCGTCAAAGGTGACACAAGTTGCATAAGTGTAGAGCAAAGTTTTGTTCATGCAAATTGTGACCAGAGACAGAATTTGCCTCAGTTCATCTCTCTCTTGAAGAAGCTGCTGTGTTTGTATACCATAGGGTTTTGTAACCAAGGAGCTTCTTGATTTTCATCGTGTGATGAACTGAAAAACTTTCCAGCCAACATCCTTCTCTAGTTGGTGATTGAAGTTGCGTACTGGAATCCGCGCAATTGGTTAGTCACGTACTGGGAGCCGTGCATTGAAAATGAGAGATTGTCACTACAGAACAAATCTAATTGGGTATTGGGGTAAAAGTTCAACTGTAGATTGGTCTAAGGTACTGGGATTCATTTACTTGTAACCACTTGTTGTGATAATAGTGAATTCTCAGGAGTGGTGACCTTAAAATCACCCGGTAGGGTTTTTGCCGTGTAGGTTTTCGCCATTCATAAACAAATCACCGTATCAATTTATTTTCCACTGCATACTTTAGTTTATTGGTGATTTGTTTGTGCTTCCACGCATCCTGCATGTTAATTTGATTAATTAATAAACTTGGCTAATTAATCAATTAATTCATCACAAAGGGTCAATACGTTTTTGGCCTATCAAAAAGCTAGGCAAATATGGGAGACTATGCATGATAAAGATGGGAAATTTTGAGAGGATTGAAGATGAGAAAACAATGCGATTTTGAGTGAGGGTAGTTTTGGAAGGCATAGGATTAAACAATCACTCCCGAATCTGCATCCCGATGAGACTAAAAAGTCGCTACCGAATCTGAATCATGAACAAGGCATAGTATTAAACGATCGTTGCCGAATCTGAATCCCAATGAAGGTATAGGATTAAATGGTTGCTGTCGAATCTGAATCCTAATGATATTAAACGGTCGTTACCAAATCTAAATCCCAAAGAAGGTATAGGATTAAACGGTCACTACCGAATCTGAATCCCAATGAGATTAAACGGTCGTTGCCGAATCTAAATCCTAAAGAAGGCATAGGATTAAACGGTCACTACCGAATTTGAATCCCGATGAGATTAAACGGTCGTTGTTAAATCTGAATCCTGAAGAAGGCATAGGATTAAACAGTCGCTACCAAATCTGAATCCCGATGAGATTAAACGGTCGTTGCCGAATCTGAATCCTAAAGAAGGCATAGGGTTAAATGGTTGCTGCCGAATCTGACTCCCAATGAGATTAAACAGTCGTTGCCGAATCTGAATCCCAAAGAAGGCATAGGATTAAACAATCACTATTGAATTTGAATCCCGAAGAAGACATAGGATTAAATGGTCGCTATTGAATATGAATCCCGAGAGAGTTATTTTGAAAATTTGGATACTTTTGAAGCAAAAGTGATAGGATTAAACGGTTGTTGCCGAATCTAAGTCCCAAGAGAGGTATTTTGAAAATTTGGATACTTTGGAAGCAAAAGTGATAGGATTAAACGGTCGCTACCGAATCTAAATCCCAAGAAAGGTATTTTGAAAATTTGGATACTTTTGAAACAAAAGTGATAGGATTAAACAGTCACTGCCGAATTTGAATCCTAAGAGAGGTATTTTGAAAATTTGGATGAGGGAATCCAGACTTCTTGCGATCCTTGTCACTCACCTTGACATTTGCATTCTTAATGAATTTCTTAAACTGTCTGGTGATGTAAGCTTGAATTTCTAATTTTCATCTTCAGATGACCCTTCCTCTTCATCATTCTTAGCCTTTAGAGCCATATTCTTGCTCTTACCCCCTTTGCCAATTCTCACTAGACCTAATTCATAGGTCTGCAGATTTCCAATTAGCTCTGTTAAAGGAATTCTATCGATGTCCTTTGTTTCTTCAATGGCGGTAATTTTAGCATGAAACCGCTCAAGAAGAGATCTAATTATCTTCCTGACAATCTAAGGTTTAGGAATCCTTTCACCTAAGTTAAAGGCTGAATTCACTATGTCCTTGAGTTTGACATAGAATTCATCAAAAGTCTCATTGTCATCCATCTTGATATCTTCAAAACTAGTAGTGAGCCTTTGACACTTAGAATCTTTAACAGCTTTGTTACCTTAATAAGTATTTTGAAAAAAGGTCCAAGCTTCCTTAGCACTTTCAATGGACGCGATTTTCTTGAATTCCTCTTTAGTCACAGTACTAAACAAGGCATTCAATGCTCTACTATTGAAATTGGTAGCTTTGATCTTGTCATCATCCTATGAAGCAGGGGGCTCAGCAGGTTTAGTCCATCCAACTTCGATAGCTAGCCAGACTTTTTCATCTAAGGATTGCAAAAAAGCTTTTATGCGTACTTTCCAATATGCATAGTTAGTACCATCAAAAAGAGGAGGAATGATCAATGATTGTCCACAATCCATAACAGCAGGGGTCAATGGATCACACAACAAAGATTAAAACCTAATTTGAGTATGCTCGCTCTGATACCACTTGTTGAGTTATAGATTGACCCTAGTTAATTAATTCAATTACCCAAGTTGATTAATTAGGTCAAATTACATGCAAATCGTGGAGGCACCAACAAATCATCAAATCAACTAAGTGTAGCAGAAATTAAACTGATACAGTGATTTGTTAACAAATGGGGAAAACCTCTTATAAGGCAAAAACCCCATTGGGTGAATTTCAGGTCACCACTCCCAAGAATCCACTAATCAAGAACAAACGGTTACAAGTATAAGAAATCTTACCACTACCCAAGACTATCTCAAAATACCAACCTACAATTGAACCTTTACTCTAATCCCCTATTGGACTTGATCTTGTAGAAAACTTCTTTGCATGTACGGGTCCCAGTACGTGACTAACTTTTAGCAACTGAATGATTGTTGTTGGTTGCAAAGTTCTTCACTCCAAAGTACATTGAATATCTAGAAGCACTTGGTTACAAAACCCCTAAGGCGCACAAACGCAGTAGCTTCTCATAGTGTGTATAAGTTCTCTAATTGAGTCTCTGTGTCTTTAATGACTTTAAAATAAGCATTTTATATGGTCTAAGGGTTTATAGGATGAAATCCTAGCAATCCAAGTCATCAAGGGCCGAGATTCAGATCTAAGAATTCTGAAATCACAAAGCTCGATAGATCGAGTTAGTGTCAAGAAGGTGTCGAGAATTTTTCATTAAGTCTCAATAAATGCTAGTGTTGAGCTAGTGTCGAGCTTCACTGAATTAACTTTTCTTCACTTGTTTTTTGGTTCAATCTTCGAGACTTTAATGATACCACTTGTGAAGTAAATTTCACATACTTCTTGATACATTAAACCCAACTTTGATCTATTCAATTACAAGTAAAGTGAATTTTGTCAAAGAATATGCCAATACATAGAAAATATGACCCTAACAAGGCTCATAAAAAGTTGTCTAATGTATATGTGTTTCTTTATATGTGTTGAAGCTAAAGGCAAAGAAGAAGATGACACGGTGCAATTTTGTGAAGAGAATACAAAGAATGCAAGATGCGATGTCGTTTCAGTTAAAAGAAAGAAGTGCAAATTAAAAACGGCGTCGTAGCTTTTAGTAACAAACTATTAGTTTAGCACGTGTTTGTACATAGTTAGTGGATAAGATTAACAACTGTCATCCATTAATTGGTAGTTTTCTTTTCTGTTTGTTAGTTTTTTCTTTTTGAGATTAACATTTTTTTTTCTTTTCTGTTAGTTAGTTAGTTAGAGCACTACATTTGGCACACCAAACACCAAAAACCAATCATCATCAGGTATTTCAAATCTCAAACATTTTACCACACCGCTACAGTATCGTCTCAAATATGAGACAGTATGGACATCAATGCCAAAAAAAAATTTGCTTATTTTATTTACTTTTCTCTATCCTCCCAACACATATATCTCTCACTCCGTCTGCAACCTCTCTCCTCTCTGATTTCCATCTCTCTCGTTGCTCCCTATTTCTTTCTCACTCTGTTCCTCTCTCGTTCTCACTCTACTCCGCCGACTTCAAGCCGCTGCCATGCCGCTAATCTTGCCTAGAGCCGCCGCCTCCGATCTCGTCCTCACTCTACTCCGCCATACCTCGCCGATCTCTCTCTCTCTCTCTCTCTCTCTCTCTCTCTCTCTCTCTCTTTTGGTGGTTGGTTGTTTGGATTGTTGGTGGTTGGTTGATTTTGGTTGATGGTGGTGGGTTGATCGGGTTGTGGGTGTGAGATTTTGTGGCTGTGGATGGGTCTCACCAGTGCTGCCGCCGATATTGGTTGATGGTGGTGGGTTGATCGGGTTGTGGGTGTGAGATTTGGGATGGGTTTGAGATTTGGGATGGTCTCAGATCGGGTTGTGGGTTGTGGGTGTGAGATTTGTGGCTATGGAGTGTGGATGGGTCTCACCAACACCGTCGCCGATATTGGTTGTGGTGGTTGATGTTGTGGTGTTTTTTTTTTTTTTTTTTGGTGTAAGGGCTGATATTGGTTGTAGTGTTTGTTTGAGTTGTTTTTTTCTTTTTTTTTGTAACAGTGGTTGATATTGGTGGTCAATGGTTGATCTGTGGGGGTGGCCGGTGGTTGTGGACTGTGGTAGTTGATCTGTGGGTGTGGGTTGTTGTTGTTGATGATAATGATAAGGAGGAGTTAATATATTATTTTAATGTGTAATAAATATTATTTAATGTATAGAATTGAAGGATAAAATACCTAATAAATGAGATATTATAAAATGATGTGGTAAAATAATAAAGTAGGCTTTTGGTGTGTCAAAATGACATTTTTTATAAAACAACTTACGAGAATGCTCTTAGGATTCCTTCTCTTCTCTTTCTATGTATTAGTGTATAAATGCCTGAGCATTTGTGAAACTTAATTACGCTGTCTATTTTCTTAATTCATCAATAAAGTTTAAACTTTTATTTAGAAAGCTCCCGATTTTACAATATATAATCGACACATTCAAAATATGTTAGTAGTGTTTTGCTTGGAAGGCTGATTAATGAAAATTCTAGATCATTGAAAAATGTCAGTATTATTTGGCAAGTCAATTTTTTTGGGTAAAACTTTGATTCGATTGTCCATATATGGATGAAGCTACGCAGTAATTATATCTACCTTCTTGAAGCTATGCCAATGGAAATAGTTTCAAAAAAAAAAAAAATGCCATATCTAATACACAAAATTTTTACTTTTTTATGCGGGGTCTGAGAGCAGTGAATTTGATTGATCTTGGCACAACCTAATATCCTATTACAACTTTATCAGCTTTACTTGAAGAAAAGTGACGTATTGATTCTTAATTGGGTTTTATTAACCGATGTTTAAGGACGGAGGTTAGTAAATTATTTTTAAAAAAAAATTATGAAAAATAAAAATACAATTAATTAATTTGATATTTTTTTTTAATTTATCAAAAATTATATATTAAAATAGATGGTTAATATATGTCTGACTTTTCGAAAATAAACCTAAATCATCTATTTCATAATTCATAGTCAATATCATGCATCACTGTATCAGTGAAATGTCCATGTACCTTTCAACATTATTGGATTTACAGGACATTCATGTTTTCGAGAGTTGGGCCACAACATCTACAGTTAGTGAAAATTTTAAATTAATTGTTGTTTGGTACTGTTGTTTAAACAACAGTTTTCAGTATTGTTGTTTAAACAATAATTTTTAGTGTTTAAATAACACAACACATATTTTTATAAAATTTTTTAATTTATATATATTTTCACAACACTTAAATAATATTATTAAAAATCTCTTACCAAACTAACAGACGCGACTATAGAACATTTTTTTTTTGTAGTGAACATTATTAAAAATCTCTTGCTAAACTAGCCCTAATCTTTTAAAACATGCATTTTTCAACAAGTTGGATGGAATTGAAGCTAAATTCTTGTCCACTGGCCAAGGGCACAAAGTGAAAAGCGCAAGCAGTCTTGTGACTCTTGTCAAAGAGACAAGCCCCACCTCCTGGCATTGAAAAGAAAAGACAACAAAAATAAAAACAGACTATTTTGAAATTTGTGCACACAAAAATTGAGACACCGCACCTATAGATCATGATCATTTCATTCACTTTTTCTAGACAAATTTTTTTTTTAATTCGGAATATTGTCAAAATTTTGGAATCTCAGTTCTCAAAAGGGGCACCCTGTGTTTGAAAGCTATGGTTCAGTGCTATGCTGGTGTCATAACTTGTGGAACAAGGGAGATGGCTAGTCCGTAGAATATCATTAATCAGGGCCCCAATTAGGAATGATGGAAATAGACTTAGGGTCCGTTTGGATAGAACTTATTTTGCTGAAACTGAAAACTGAAAACTGAAAACACTGTAGCAAAATAATTTTTAAATGTGTGAATAGTGCCGTGGGACCCATTTTTAATGAAAAAGTTGCTGAAAAGTGAAATTTGTGGGTCCGTGAACAGTGCACTTGGTCAAAAGTTGCGGCTACTGTTCATGAACAGTGCATGAACAGTAGCCGCTTGTGAGGGGGAAAACGCGTGAAAAAAAAAAAAAAAAAAAAAAAAAAGGGAAAAACGCGGATGCACAAGACGTAAACGCAATAAGCTGGATCCAAACCGGCACTTATTGTTGTTATTGTTGTCGTTGTGTTTGACACTACTGCTTTGGAGAATCTTAATTCATTTAAGGCCACTTCTAAGTTTTGACGATGTATCGTCCATGAGAATTTAGCAACAAAAACAAAAAAGTATCGTCCATGAGAACACAAAGTAGGACAGATCGTAAATGGACGGGACAGCACAATGAGAGGGCATGTGAACTCTTGGGTCCCAATAATCATATTTCAAGTTGTATTTGTTTATATATATATATATATATATATATTTATAGGGTTTTGCCCTTAAGCGTACACTAATAAATTATTTTAAAATTTTTTTTATGAAATAATAAAAAAATTACTAATTTTTTTTTGCAATTTTTTCAATCCTCCATAAAATGTTTATAAAAATAAATGGTTATATATATATTTTGGTAGCTTGTCAGTATAAAAGTTTTTCATTTCATATATTTAGAAAAATAATTATTTGAGTTTGTTTAACAACCATTAAAGTGCATTTGTGTTGAAGTGCATTTTTCATCTGATATATTTAGAAAATTAATTATTTGAGTTTGTTTAACAAGTGCTGAAGTGCATTCTTCTAGGTGTTGGGAGATAAACCTTAATAGATATATGCTCAATTATGTTAAATTAACATTTTTACAAGATCATTTGTGTGGGTTTAATGGATTTGATCCGCCTACTCCATTTGTGAAAGGGCTCTAAGTACACATATCCTGATAACTTTGCCACTTTTGTCCCACTACTCTGATACCACTTGTAGGAAGATAAACACCTTGAAAAGTTTATTGACACTTTTAACATAAAAGTCCTAAGCCTTAATGAGTATGTGGTCAATTATATTATATTAATTACTTATTCTTCTCATCATTATTTAATGTGAGACTTCACTTATACGTGTATACTCAACATTAAGTTGAGTTTTTTTTTTTTTTTTTTTTTTTGAGGAGTCACACAATATTCAATTAAATGGTATTTAGTTATTAGTTTTAGATATTTTTCAATATATTTTATTGAATCAAACTTACAAGTGCAATCGATCACCATTAACATATTTTAATATATTTTATTTTAACTCGATAAAATTTTAAAATGGACTCTAATTTAAAATTTTGAACCGCTGAAAGTTGCAGTCTCATCTACAACAAATGATAGCGTGAATTGATGAAGTTGATGAACTTATCAAACCTTGACAAATTCGCTTGGAATTCATGAAGAATGTACCCGTACCACATTTCTCTTTGAAAAGCAGGTCCTAAAAAGAAATTTTCTTTTTTTATTTTCTTAGAGACATGTTGTTACACGATAATTGGATATAAGGAATTGTTTGAATTGTTTTGAACATGCGCAATCTCTTTATTGGGTCCAATTTTCTTTTAAAGTGTGTTTGGAACAAGTGAAAGGGAAGGGTAGGTAAAGTGTTGCGAAGAAAATACTGGGTGGGAGAGTAATTTCACTGTTTGGTTACTAGAGAAGAGGAAGGGAGTAGAAGTGAATGAGAGAATTTCCACCCGGCCCACCTTTTGTAATCCACTCAATTATTGCTTATAAACTTTCATTCCTCTTTACTTCATCATGGCATAATTGTTTTTTTTTTTTAACATATATTTTTATTTCCATTTACAATTCAAACAAAGGAAAAATAAATATATTTTCTGTTTTGTTTTCTCCTTTCTTCTTTTCCAAATATATGTGAGGGAAACATTTTCTTTTTTTTCGTTGTGTTAAAGTGGTTCCACCATTTTTACTGTAGAGCATGCATGTTCTTCTTTAAAAACTCTTTAAATTTCTCCTAATTTTTTAATAATTTGGGGAACATGTCCTATATTTATTTTTAAGCTTTGTGACATTTTTGTTAAAAAATGCTAGCTAAATTTCGTGTTTTAATTATAATGCAAAGTCACACAATTTACTAAGTCCCAATGCTGCAATTTGACGATCTCAAATTTCATCACGTGGCATCATCACATTGAGCTATGTGTCCTCCCTTTAGTTGAACTCTGTTGCCTATAAATATCAACTTGCCGACATCTTTATTCAACCCCACTTTTAAGATTATTGGAATATGTTATGAGTTCTTTTAATTTTTACTTTTTTTTTAATATACATATATTTTAGAACATTTTTAATAAAAAAAATTAAATCAATTATTTTCAAACCGGCATGGGTGGATCGGGCTTGGGTGGCGGCGCAAATGGGTGCGATCTCGCCAATGCTGGGATGCGATCTCGCCGGTGCTGGATCGGGCTTGCTGTTTCTCTCTCTCTCTCTTCTATTTTCCTGGGGCAGAATTCATTTGAAGGTAAAATACAAACGGAAATGGTTTTACAAGGTTAGTGGGCATATTTTACAGTCAACGGAAATGATTTTCCGTTTGACTCAATTTTCCTTGCGCACCCAAATACCCGAATTTACAAAAAAATATTTCTAAAAGTGATTTGAACCCAAAACAAACAAAGCCTAAGTTACGTCTTCATGACATTTCCATGATCTACTTAGCAAACTCAAGTTTGATTTCACTCTATGTCTGCCTTGAGTTTGGGGGAAGCGCGATAGTAACTTTCTATACATTAGACTCAGGCCCATACTTTTTGACCCATACATAGTCCCTACAGTTAGTACTGTATTCTGTTACCTTTAGATTGTACTATTTTACTATTGTTTTATTTGTGTACTATTCTGTGCAGTGCCAAAGCAAGTACTTTTTAAAGGGAAAATGTTCCCCCAACGACATACACATGCATATGAGTACTTGAGATCAATCTAAAAAAAAAAAAATCTTGTGAATAAAGAGCGATATATTAATGTAAAAAACTCCACACAAAAAATAAAAATAAAAATAAAAATAATAATATAATATAACCCATTAGGTGATTTTTTTTATAGTCGAAATTCAACTTATGATTTACATGAATGGTTTTACAATAGTTAGACAAACTTTAAGCACAACATTTGCAAATTATTCTATTTTGGTTAATATAAATTTATAAAATGCTTAAAAGTCCGTTTGGATATCGTTTATTTTGCTGAAAACTGAAAACAATAAAAATGTTGCTGTTCATGCACGGATTACTGTTCATAAGCCTAAATGCACTGTTCATGTCCCATGAACAGTGCAAGAGGCGCTAAAAATAAAAAAAATAAAAAAAAACGCAAACGCAGGAGAAATCATTTCTATCCAAACGTATACTAAATTGTAACTTTAAAAACTATATTGTAAACATATATCTACCTGAATCTTCTTGGTTAATTTCAAAAAAATATTATACATTTTTTTCATTAGATTGAATTTCAATTTATGGTATTTGCTTCTGATAATAGCTCTTTATCATCAGATCAAGACACTAATCGGTTATTTATGTAAGCGGGAATTGAACCCCATATCTCATATTCAACTATTAGAGATTTTACCAATTGAGCTAATTGGAACCCACATACATTTTCTTCATTATGTAGTCATCATTATATTTTATTACTTATGCATAGTGTTTTATGAAAAATATAAATTATTATACTAAGAATATACACTTCTTTTATCAAAATTTTAACACTTTTGAAAGGTATATAAATCAAAAGACATGGATAAATAATAAAGAAAAATATTTCATATACCTTTTCAATGTTTGATATATAAAAAGAAATAATAATCTATTAATCATAATATAAATAAAAAATAAAAATGTAAATATTTTTTAAGAAGGATATATATATATATAATATGTAAATAAAGTATATTGAAAAAGAAAAAAAAACAGTTTTTAATATAGGTAGATGAGAGGAGGGAGGGGGGCTAAAAAAAAAGGATGTTAAATAGTAGATAGTTTTATCGCTATGTACTAAACTGTGTCTCTGACTTTCTATATCAACTACAACGTGCAAAAAGGTAGGGATTTCTTCTCTCCATACACACTTAGGGCATGTTTGGTTGGAGATTTCTAGTATTGTTGTTCAGTTTTCAGTGTTGTGGAAATATATGTTTGAGTGTTATAGAAATACGTGTTAAAAGTGTTATTATTGTTTAAACATTGAAAATTGTTGTTTAAACACAAGTACCAAACAGCTCCTCAACACACTCTAGAGCATCTTTTCCTAAGGTAGTTGTTTGGGAGCGCAGGGGATGGAAGACCTCCGTGTGTCTCTGACATCTCTGTATATAGACCTCCATGTGTGCAGTATTATTCATAAAGTATAAGGAGAATTGCTTCTCAATTCTAAAATCATGAAATGATTATGTTTTGAATGTTTATTATTTATTTAAAATTGATATGGTATAATATGCAAATAATCTCAGCGAGCCACTTGCTAAAAAAAAAAAAAGGTTTTGGAAGACTTGCAACAGAGATAGAAGACCACTTAATCGGATGATACCAGTGTGGTGCACGTCTAATTAAACTTTTTCGATGCTTAAGTCAAAACTCACTAAAATTTACAAAGTAGCAAAGTTTTCTAAGAGTTTTTTTTTTTTTTCCTCATATTTTAGAGTGGGTGTGGTTGGTCTCCATATAAATATATATATATATATATATTTATATATACCCCATCTTCCTTATTTCTCTTCATTCATTGGAATCATTGCGTAATGGATGCAGTGGTTGGGAATGATATAAGGTGAGAATCTCGAGTCCTACCCAAACATTTGCGCACACATACACATACACATATATATAGAGAGAGAGGTTTAATGGAGTGAAGATCACGCATGTCAATTCAACATATATTAAAATACATAGAATTTGAAATTTAAAATTTAAATATGAGAGTTTTTACTTTTTAGTATGTATTAAGGTCCGTTTGGTAATAGATTTCTAGTAACGTTATTTAAGTTTTGAGGAAATACATATGGGTGAAAAAGTGTATAAAAATACATGTTGTAGTGTTTAAACAATAGTTTTTATTGTTTAAATACTGTTGTCAACTCATATATTACTAACGTGGGCAAAGCTTCTACTCCACCATGCACATGCAGTGGACGGGGCGTGACCAAAAGGTATGGAACTGTAACAAACTGCAAAGCAACTAATGCATGCATATATATTGAAGAGGTAGTGCAGATAATGTTATTATCATCGTTGTCCATTTCTTGGCCAACCATGGAGGTTCCTCTCACAACATCTCTATGTTAGCATCCTTCCTTGGCTTGGTGCTAGAGTTTTGGTCATTTCTACGAGAGTGGAAGATATATTAATTAATAAGGCCTTTTCAAGTGTAAATTTGTTCATGTGCAGATCTTTGCGCGATGCCATTGATGTTAATAACTGAAGAATACAGCAGAATGCCTTTTTTTGTTATAGGATGTATATTTTACAATATTCTCTTAAATATTATATTGAAACATAACGAAATTATGTTTAGCTTGAAGAAGTGAAGAATGCATTTTTTTTACATTAAATCAATTTTTATTTGAGAGAGGGGCGGCTCCATATTGAAGCCAGGACCACCTTGACCTAGAAAAAAATTATTATACATATTCAAGTTGAAGAAGAAAAGTGATATAATTGATATAATTGTAAGTTGCAACTTTACAAATCCTAAATCTCTAAACCTTCATATAAATATTTAATTTCATTTTTTAAATTCAGCTCGTCCTCACTCCCTCTCACTCTCAAAGCCTAAACTTGCTCTCTCTCTCTCATAAGTATCTCTTCGATGTGTTTAGTGATTTCTCATATTTGTGTTTTAATGTGTCATTTATTTGCATTTTGTGAACTATGTAGGTAAAGATGGAGGAAACCAATGACACCAATAACATGAAGATTACAATTGAGGAAGAAGATGATGACCTAGAAGATGATACAGATCAATGGAAGGTCAAAAAAAGAAAAAAGGTGTATTCTAAAATGCTTTCTTTTGGACCAAACAAGAAGCGAAGATGCAAATGTAAGAAATGTGGACTTGTCTACTTAGTTCCAAGTAAGTATGGAAATGGAAATTTAAAGCATCATTTGGAAACTTGTGTGAGAAGAGACACACGAGATGTAGGTTGATTACTTTTAAGTAAAAGTGGTGTGTGTGCCTAAAAGTAGAATGAAATCGGTTGTGTCGTGTTGTGTTAACCCGCTTTATTAGAAAGTCGTGTTAGGGTTAAAGGGTCATGACATGATTATTAAATGTGTCAGGTTTGGGTTGAGCTATTAGTCGAATACCTCTACATCGATAGGACACAAACACGACACGCTAATCCAAATTGGCATCCTTATTTGGGTCTATTTTTCCAACATGGTGGCCAAAATTTATGATTGCACATGTCATAGGTAGAACTGAGAAGAGTAATAAATAAATAAAACATTAAAATATATATTTTTTTTTAAAAAAAAGGGGAAAAATAATTCATGGGTCTCATATGTACTAAAATAGGCCTCATCGCCAATTTTAGCAAGAGTGAGAATAATGAGAAGGTGCCAAAATTCTTATAATTTAATTGGTTGGTACCTTCTAATCTATGATATCCAAAGTTCAAATCTCTCATTCCTCATTGTAATTATCGACAGTAGCGACTCAAGGAATTTTTCCTAGGGTGTTCCTTAAGAAGCATGAATTACACTATCTATTAAAAAGAGAAATTCATATATTGACAACAACAACAATAAAAAAATACGCAAATACATAAAGTTTACAAATTTCCTTTTACGAGTTTTCATATTTTGAAATTGTTGCATGATAGTCTCATTATCAATGCCACAACCTACATCTTTTTCAATGTACACAACCAAACAATCATTCATCCACTGATTTCCCATTCGATTGCGTAGTTCATTCTTTATATATGTCATTGTTGAAAAACTTCTTTCTACTATTGCAGTAGCGATAAAAAGGGTCAAAACTAACTTCACAAGCAAATAGACTAATGGATAAGTGTCATGCTTCTCTATCTTCACTAACTTTTAGTAAGTTCACCAACTCTTTGAAGCTCTAAAAACGAGTCATTGCTGCGCATATCAAAAATGTAATTTTGAAGTTGAGGGTCAAGTGCCAAGATATCTGTCCTAGAAAAATTAGATGGATAGAACTTTGCTAGACGTATCAACTTTTCCTTATCAAAAGCCACAAATAAATTACTTAGATTCAAGCAAGCCATACAAAGTAGCAACTCGGTATTCGCCTCTGAAAAATGGTTGTTAAGCTCTTGAAGTTGAAAATCTATGACTGTGTAGAATAACTCAACACGATAATGATGTAAATTTGTATTTTGTTAGGTGTTGCATCCCAGCCTCCCACTAACTACAAATATTTCATCCATGTTCAAGATAGAAATATCATGTGTGGTACAAAATGAAAACGCTTCAGTCAATAAAGATTTTCATTCATCATCTCTCATCACTTGCAATCATTACTTAGACACTTTAACAAGATCCATAACATTTACTATATCTTGAATTTTTTTTTTTTTTTTTTTTTTTTGCAATGCTATTGACAACTCATTTGTGATCCCTAAAATGTTTTTCATCAAGTGTAAAGCAAAGACAAATTCAAAAGATAGAATTGACCTCATAATAGATCGAACTTCAACTTTTTGGTCGGAGAGGCCATCTTCTTCAATAATCTCAAGTACATAAACAACAACAGAGAACATCAAAATCAAGTTGAGAATAGTCTTATAATATGATCCCCAACGTGTATCACCAGGACGTTTAAGATTTGTCTCTTGATTCAAACCTTGCCCACTTCTACGTACACCTTTATCTAATTCATCTTTAATTTTGGCAAATTGTGCATCTCGAAAAGCATCTTGTCTCTTACAAGAGCCTCCAACAACAGTTACTAAATTACTAATCACATAAAAAAATTCAGTAATGTTAATGTGATTTTTAGCAACGGCTATAAAAGTCAATTGAAGTTGATGAAAAAAAAACAATGGACATAAAATGCTGACTTGTTCTCTTTCAAAATTAAAGTTTTGAGACCATTGATATCATAACCTTGTTCACGTAGTCTCGATAAACTCAAATTATGTTCACAAAGTAAAGATTCAACAGCATATTTGAGTGACAAAGCGGTCGTACTTGCTACATGTGCAATACCAAGGAACCGCTCTATAATAATTCCTTTTTTATTCACGCAGCGAAGAATGAGGACCATTTGCTCTTTCACTGAGATATCACGCGACTCATCAACTAATATTGAAAAGAACCCATTGTTAAGATCCTTGATGATGGCTTTGGATGTTTCACGTGCAACTGCATTTACAATGTCTTTTTGAATTTCGTGGTGGGTAAGCTTGAAATTTTTCGAAGCGTTTTGCAACACTTCATTGATAGATTCATTATGATCCGCCAAAAATTGTAGAAGCTCAAGGAAATTTCCTTTATCACTTGAATCTTGACATTCATCGTGACCATGAAAAGCTAACCCCCGGCATAAAAGGAATCTTATCAATCAACTATTGCATTTAATTGAACCTGATATTTAATTTTATCTTGATTTGATTGCTTAACTAACACTTTGAATGTGTTTCTTTTTCTTCATTAGATCTTCACTCCTCTTAACATCTTGGTTATGAGCACTATTAATTCCTCCAACATGGGATGATAACTTCTCTTTCTAATTCCAAAGTTTGAATCCCTTCGTTACAAAAGTTTCTCTTCCTCCTTCCTTACCAACTTCTTGCCCAAACAGGTAGCAATATAAACAAAATACTGCATCCTTGTCTATACTATATTTCAACCATTTTCTATTTACATACCAATCAGACCTAAATCAACGAGTCTTTCTAGAAAAATTTGCTGGAGGGTATTTATGGAGAACAGGTTGACAAGGGCCTTTTTGTAAATAAAATCTTCTTTTTTCATCATGATTATTAGGATGATAAGATGATATCTTTTCTCGTAGCCCTTGATCTAAATGAAGATTCTCTAAGTTAAAGTCAACACAAATTCGCTTAGAAGATGAAGATGAAGATGTGCTTTTAGACCCCTTAAAACACAAGTTGTTTAACCTAATATTAAGCCAAGTTGATTAACAAGTTCATTAATAAGATCTAGGTTAAACACATTCAAATCATATCATGTGAATAGTGCGAAAAAGTAAATAACACAACGATATGATAACCTAGGAAAACCAAACCGGTAAAAAACCTGGGGAGGATTTAACCTAGCTATCCTCAAGGTAAAATAGATCCACTATGAAAGAATTGAAGTTTTACAATAAGACTGAGACCACTAACATCCTATTGCTACCTCGAGTAATAGGATGTTAGACACATTTAAATCATATCATGCGAATAGTGCGAAAAAGTAAATAACACAACGATATGATAACTCAGGAAAATCAAACCAGTAAAAAACTTAGGGAGGATTTAACCTAGCTATCCTCAAGGTAAAATAGATCCACTATGAAAAAATTGAAATTTTACAATAAAACTTAGACCATTAACATCCTATTGCTACCTCGAGTAGAAAACTTACTACCACGACCACGTGACAGTTCCGAGTCCACGGACTACTTATTTCCTTGATCCACAACAACCACAAGTACTCCCACTTGTGTTTTCTTTAAGCTCTTGAAACAGCAACCGAAGCGATCACCAAGTTCTCGACATCAATCTTAATCTTGATAACCCTAAGTATGTATGAAGGTAAACACCTCTAGATCTCACAAGAGATTCACACACACAGCATATCAACAACCTCTAAAACGTGGCTAGGGTTTTTCCTTTTATACTTGAAGCAAAACATAAAACCCTACACGTCATATGGGCTTAGGCTAAGTTGGAAATTCTGCAGAAAAAGCAATCTGCACGAGCTTCAATCAATCGAGTCTAATTTTCGATCGATCGAGCCTTGCAGAAATTGAATAGTAATTTCCTGCAATTACTCGATTCCAAATTTACACATAAACACACTTTGAGCAGCTTAAATCTAGACTTAATGTTTTGATCATGGTTTGCCAACACAATACAAGTTGAAGTTCTAATACATTTAGATCTTAATTACTTAAAACCTAACAAACTCCCCATTTGGCAATTTGTGACAAAACATATAACAAAACTGAAATGCTCAAAGTTACAAAACAGCCCATTAAACATAAACATGCCCAAAAACAATTCAACCTAACTACTATCTATCAGTTGCCAGTGTAGACAGCAGCACGACTGAATAAACCTGTATATTCCTGAAACACTCAACAAACACATAAACGCATGTGTGAAAAATACAAGTAAAACAACATAAATTCTTGATTTCACAAAACAGAAAATAAAAGACATATATCACGAATAACCTCATAATATAAACCAAAAGTCAATGTAGCACATGTGAAACAAGAAACAATAAAAGAAATAAAAACATAAAACAAATTATCTCCCCCTAACATATATAACCCATAAAAATAAATACATCAAGATAAATACATCATGAGCCAAAAAAAAAAAAAAAAAACATCATGAAGCACCTAGATACAATCTAAAGCTCCAAAGCTCCAAAAACTCAAAATCTCCCCCTATCTCCATCAAAATGTACTTTTGGCCATAGCAAGTCATTTGAATTTCAAGCTGTATCAAATGGATGTCAAGAGTGCATTCTTGAATGGGATGTTGCAAGAAGAGGTATATGTTGAACAACCAAAGGGTTTTGTTGATCCTCACAGACCGGATGATGTCTACAAGTTGAAGAGAGCCCTCTACGGTTTGAAACAAGCTCCCAGGGCATGGTATGATAGGTTAACTGCATATCTCACTAAGCATGGATTCAAAAGAGGATTTGTAGATACTACTCTCTTCATACGAAAGGATAAGAATTATTTTATAGTAGCTCAAATTTATGTTAATAATATTGTTTTTGGTGCTACTAATGATTCTCTTGCTCAATCTTTTGCAAATGAAATGAAGAAGATGTTTGAAATGAGTATGGTTGGTGAACTAACTTATTTCTTGGGATTGCAGGTGAAGCAAACAGATTCTAGAATTTACATCAACCAAGCAAAGTATGCCAGAAATCTTGTCAAGAGATTTGGACTTGAAAAGGTTGCACATGCTAGAACACCAATGGCGGCTAATGCAAAGCTAACCAATGATCCTTCAGGTGAGTCTGTAGATGTTACATTATATAGAAGCATGATTGGTTGTCTTTTGTATTTAATTACAAGTCGTCCTGATATTGCCTTCAGTGTTGGTGTATGTTCTAGATTTCAATCTAATCCTAAAGTTTCACATTTAAATGTTGTTAAAAGAATCATAAAATATGTTGGTGGAACTTGTGATTATGGGTTGTTTTATAGCAAAGAGTCAAATTTGTCTCTTGCTGGATACTCAGATTCAGATTGGGCTGGCAATGCTGATGATAGAAAAAGTACCACTGGTGAGTGTTTTTATGTAGGAGCCAATCTTGTTGCTTGGATGAGTAAAAAGCAAAATTATGTCTCTCTGTCTACTGCAGAAGCAGAATATATTGCTGCTGGAAGTTGTTGTTCACAGCTTCTTTGGATGAAAAAGCTTTTGAGTGATTATGGGATATCACAAAACACCATGATTGTCTACTGTGATAATTCAAGTGCTATCGATATTTCTAAGAACCCTATTTAACACTCTAAGACTAAGCACATAGAGATTAGATATCACTTTATTAGGGATCTGGTTGAAAGAAAAATTGTGGCTCTTGAATATATCCCTACTGAACATCAGAATACTGACATCTTCACCAAGCCTCTTGATAGAAGTAAGTTTGAGACATTTCGTCAAGTAATTGGTGTGACTCTTTGTCCCTAGTCATCTTTAGCTTTCTTGGTCCTTGTGCTTCATCTCTCTACTCTTTGTGATTATTCTTCTTTGTTCTTTTTTTTTTTTTTTTTTTTTTTTTTAGGATTTGCTTTGCATAACATTCATGCATTTCATGATAGGTTGTTTTTGTTATTCTTTTCAAAATTAAAAAAATAAATAAATAAAAAAGGAGAAAGGAAGGAAAAATGTGTTTTGCATTATTATTCTTGGACTTGTAATCAAGGTTGGCCATATTATCTTTACATAACATGTTTATGTATCTTGTTTAGCTTGGATGAGCTTATTTTACTGCACTTTACTAGTTTTATCTTTGTAGTGCATGTTGCGTGGGAGTTGTTTATAGTTTTTGATCACATGATCTTGATCTTGATGTCACATGCTTTTAATTGTAAGGACTAAAAAATCCTAAAAGAAATGCATAAATAACCATCTCACCACTATTTACTAGCCAATCATGAACACCTTAGTGCATATCATATGATTTTGTGCTTGAGAATTTTGTGCTTGAAAAAGTGTAGCACATGCACAAAAAGAATATAAGGTGTAGCCTCGGTTTAAATAATAAAATTGGTGTGTACATTATCGGGCTATAATAAATTCAAATTGAAATAAAAATTGGTGTGTATATTATGAGTAAAATCAAGAAACTTACATGATTGCAAGTTTATTTTCTAGGAGATGTGAGAGTTATATGATGTAACTCTTTAGATGATAGTCACTTTCAAACTTATGTGATGAATTTTGTAGAAACTGTGATTGATCATTATTTACTTATCACCTCACATGTATCTCATGCTATTGCTAGTTGCACACACTATACTTCCTTGCCAAACTTAGTACATGATATTGTGTGTGATCTTGTTGTGGCCATCCAAGATTAAGAATTCCTTGATTTCAATGCAAAATGTGTTTATTGTTTGAGTTTTTGAGGACAATTGTTTCAAAAACTTGTTTTTGGGAGATCTGGGTTGAATTCAAGTGTTTTTGAAAAATTTTCATCTCATATTCATGCATTTCATTCATAAAACAATGTGCTTTGAGGAGTTTCTGCATTAAAATGCTCTGTTTTTTAAAAATCTAAGTTTTCCAGATTTTCAATCGATTGAACCTGTTGCTCGACCAATCAAAAATGCGATTAAAATTTAGGTTTAAATCTGCCTGGCTCGATTGATGCTGGACCGATTGAAATTGATTTTCAATCGATCGAATTTAATTTTCGACCGATCGAAATTCGTACTGTGAGTTTTTAAAAAGGTTTTTCTCTCACGTGTTCTTCACAATTTTAAAATCTTTTCAAAAGCTCTTTGACTGTTCCTCTTCGACCGATCCTATCCAAGCCAAATTTGTCGTTTTCTTCCTAAAATTTCTCAAGGGTTTTTGTCTTCTTAAGCTTGTAAGTCTCTTTTACCCTTTCTTTTTCATTTTATTCACATTTTTCATGCATTTGAGTTGAAATTTTCGAACTCATAATTTTTGGGGTTTTTGAATTTTGAGCTATTTTCTTTCACATTTGATCATTGGGTTTTTGTCTCTAGATGTTATTAACATGATTCCCATGCATAATTTGATTAATTTTGTGATTTGGAAAATTTTGAAATTCTAGGGCTTGAAAGTTTAAGAAATTGGGGATTTTGTTCAATTGGGCTAAAATTGATGAAATTAACTTGTGTTATTGATTGATTATGTCATTATATGATGTTAAATAACTAGTGTAATGATAAATTGATCAATTTGTTGGGATTTTTGAAATTGGGTTTTTCACAATTTGGGGTTTTTGTTCTAAAACTCTATGTTCAAGTCAATTGTTGGTTTATAATGTATAATTGAACAACTTTCAATGCATTAGGGCATGCATCATATGTGCATTCATGTCATGCATCATATAGATTGTTATTTTCTATATTGTTTTGTCTAACCAACTCTAATGCAGTCTGCCTTGGGTTTTCTTTGTTTTTTTCTTTTGGTTTCTGTTTTTTATCTTTCCTTTTCAACCCTTAGCATCATGGTTAGGAAGACTAGAGCCAACAAGAAAACCACCACCACCCCCTCTACCCCGGCTTTTGATAGTGAGAGGTTTAGGTTTGAGAAAAACCAAGAGACCTATGAGAAGCTGAATATATTTAGGTCTGTTTGGGCTGAGCGGAAGGTGATTCTAGATGTGCTTGATGGGGAGATTAGGAGGAATTTTGAGCGTAGGGGCTAGTTATCTCTTATGGATATAGAGTACCCTCCTCCAGCTGCATTGATAAGAGAGTTCTATTCGAACCTCTCTATTCACTCCAATGGTTCCAACACTCACTATGTGATGAGTTGGATAAGGGGTGAAGAGTATGTCATTACTCCTTCAGTAGTGGCCTCTGCTCTTGGGGTACCTTTGGTACGACAGCCTGTGTACCCGTATTTTGAGACCTTTCCTCTCGATGACATTATGTCATATCTCACCGGTACTTCCATTAGTTGGGGTACTGATCTTCGTATCACCTCCCATGAGCTTACTAAGCTCAATTACTTGTTTTTTCGGATTTCTTGTCATTCGATTTGGCCCATCTCTCACTTGCACACCATTCCTATTGAGAGATGTGCATTTTTGTATGCTCTTGTGACTGATGCTCCTATGTGTTTTCCGTCTCTTTTCATTCGTTCTTTAGTTGAGGTTCATAGGAGTAGTTCTAAGTCACATGGTCTTTTCTTCCCTGTTTTTATTCATAGGATTTTGTTACATTTAGGATTAGAGGATTTTCCTGCATTTGAGCCTGTCCATATCATAGCTCCCATAGGTGCCACCTTCCTTAGGCAAAGAGTAGCTCAAATGAAAGCTAGCTCTAAACGCCCTAGAGTAGAGTCTTCCACAGGTGCTGCATCTCATCCTCCTTCTTCAGGTGACCCCACAACTGAGGAGTTTGTTGATCCCACTGCCGCTATTGATCCTCCACCTTCTTCTTCGGGTGATTCATCCATTCAGAGTATGTTGGATATTGTCATGACCGTTCAGGCGGCACATGGACAGCTTTTGGTGGATGTGCTTACGGAGCTTCAAGCATTGCGTATAGATTTGGCAAGTGCTCGGCGGTCTTCTCCACCACCTCCTTTTGATGATGAGCCTTGATTGCACTTTGGCAATTCGTCACAAAAAGGGGGAGTACATATTGATGAAGATAGGGGGAGTTTTGTTAGATTGTATCTAGGAGTTTCATGATGTATATATTTTTTGGCTCATGATGTATTTGTTTTGATCCTGATGTATTTATTTTTTATGGGTTGTATATGTTAGGGGGAGACACTTTGTGTTATGTTTCTTTTATTGTTTCTTGTTTCACATGTGCTACATTGGTTATTGATTTATATTATGAGGTTATTCATGGTATACGTCTTTTATTTTTTGTCTTATGAAATCAAGAACTTTATTTTGTTTTACTTGTATTTTCCACACATGCGTTTATGTGTTTGTTGAGTGTTTCAGGAATATACAGGTTTATTCTCTCGTGTTGCTGTCTACACTGGCAACTGATAGATAGTAGTTAGGTTGAATTATTTTTGGGCATGTTAATTTTTAAATGGGTTGTTTGTAACTTTGAGCATTTCAGTTTTGTTATATGTTTTGTCACGGATTGGCAAAGGGGGAGTTTGTTAGGTTTTAAGACTTTAGGAACTAAATGTATTAGAACTTCAATGTGTAATGTGTTGGCAAACCATGATCAAAAATTAGAGTCTAGATTTAGGCTGCTCAAAGTGTGTTTATGTGTAAAGTTGGAATCGAGTGATTGCAGAATTTATTGGACTAAATCTACAAGACTTGATCGATCAAAAATTAGACTCGATTGATCGAACATCGTGCAGATTGTTTTTTCTGCGGAATTTCTAACTCAGCCCAATCCCATATGACGTGTAGGGTTTTATGTTTTGCTTCAAGTATAAAAGGAAAAACCTTAGCTATGTTTTAAAGGTTGTTGATATGCTGTGTGTGTGAATCTTCTGTGAGATCTAAAGGTGTTTACCTTCATACATATTTAGGGTAATCAAGATCAAGATTGATGTCGAGAATTTGGTGATCTCTTCGGTTGCTGTTTCAAGAGCTTAAAAGAAAACACAAGTAGGAGAACTTATGGTTGCTGTGGATCAAGGAAAGAAGTAGTCCGTGGACTCGGAGCTGTCACGTGATCGTGGTAGTAAGTTTTCTACTCAAGGTAGCAATATGATGTTAGTAGTCTAAGTCTTATTGTACAAACTTCAATTCTTTCATAGTGGATTTGTTTTACCTTGAGGATAGTTAGGTTAAATCCTCCCTAGGTTTTTTACCGGTTTGGTTTTCCTGGGTTATCATATCGTTGTATTATTTACTTTTCCGCACTATTTACATGATATGATTTGAATGTGTTTAACCTAGATCTTATTAGTGAACTTGTTAATTAACTTGGCTTAATATTAGGTTAAACAACTTGTGTTTAAGGGGTCTTAAAATGTACAAAAAGTTTTATGACATTGGTCAGTGTGTGGGTCCCAGTTTTTTTAGTTTTTTGGTTGAAAACATAACTGAGTGATGGGTGTCAAACGTGTGGGTTTAGGGAATTGGGGTATTTTAAGTGATGAGTGATGAGTGATGAAAAAAAAAAAAAAAACCAAACAGCCCCTTAGTATTTGACTTGGAACATCTCTATTTGAAACTTAATACTACGGCAGTACTAAGTCAGCTCAAGTATACACCCACCAAGTTATCTATAAGACTGAATAAGGCTTTAAACCATCGTCTTTAAAATGTAAATTGTATTGTCAATCGGATATATGAAGCTCTAAAGAGCCTAAACTTCATACATGATCTTGAATATTGAATTGTTAATCGATTATATAAAGCTCTAAAGAGCCTAAACTTCATACATGATCACGAATTACCATCCCTAGCGCTGTTCATTTCCCTTCAAATAAAACAAAAATTTATCGTAAATAAAGAAATTTATTTATTTATGTTCTCAAATGGATTTTCACAAAGACAAATACTTCATAATTAATGATTATTTTTATTATTCTCTTTGTGAGGCTTTCATGTCCTTTCGGCAACGAGGACATTATAGTTCGGTGAACAAAAATCTTGCAATGTAGTCACTTAAAAAGGGTCTAGTTCGGTGACACCATCTAGTCCTAATTCATGCACATACAAACCTGGACACAACAATAGACATATTCAATAATTTCAACAATTGGCACCTCCCAATACATGAAGTGCTTGGAAGTTTAGGGGGAAAAAGGTTCAAGTTGCAAAGAAAATGTTCAAGTTGCAGAGTTAGTAACATGTTGTAACTAAAAAAAAAAAAAAAAAAAATCCAGCAATTCTAGGGTCCTAATTCAATTGTGTATGATGTGGTCCATCAGCTAACGAAGCATGCACCAAACATAACAAGTGATCACACACAGCTAGGGGTGCGTTTGGCTCGCCATGATGTGACCTTAATATGATGCACAATACCGTAATGTGACATTAATGTGCTTGGTTCATTTGATTTTTTCTAAGATTGTCATAATTTAAGATTACAAAATATATCATATCACCCTAATCTTATTACCTTATTAAATGGAGGTAATCTTACATTACTTATTGGTGGGGGATATAATAATTTATACAACTGACAAAATTGCTTATACTAATAATTTTCTTTTACTCATGAGAATGAATAAAATACCAAGAAACTGTTAAATAGCCCAAAAGCTCTAAAAAAAACCCAAAAATCTTTGGAATCATGACTAAAATAAACTCCAAATGTCCAAAATACCTCTAAAAACTATAAAATGACCAAAATGCCCCTAAAATTTCCAAAATGACCATTACACAAAAAAGAAAAACCTCTAAAATGACAAACAAACAAACAAAAACCTCTATAAAAAAAACTAAAAATATGTTCAAAACCTCTAAAACAATCTAAAGTACCCAAAAACCTCCAAAACGACCAAAATTCTCTTAAACCCTTTGAAATGACCAAAATACCCCTAAATCTAAATAATTGCCAAAATAACCTCAAAACTTCTAAAATTACTAAAATACCCCTAAAATCTCTAAAATGACCAAAAATACATTTAGACCTTTAAAATGACCAAAATACTCTAGAAACATCTAAGTTGACCAAAATACCTTGAAATCTCTAAAATGATGAAAAATACCCTAAAACCTCTAAAATTACAAAGAAAAACCCCAAAACCTCTAAAATGACCAAAATACGCTCAAAACCTCTAAAATAACCAAATTACCTCGAAATATCTAAAATGACCAACAATACCCTTTAACTTGTATAATGACCAAGATAATCCCAAAACTTCTAAAATGACTGAAATACCCCTAAATCGCTAAAATGAGCAAAAATACCACAAAATAGCTAAACTTACCAAAATACCCTAAAACCTCTAAAATGATTAAAATATCCCCAAAATAGCTAAAATTACAAAAATAACCTCAAATCCTCTAGAATGAGAAAAACACTCTAAAACCTATAAACTAACCAAAATACCTTGTAATCGGTAAAATGACAAAAATACCTCTAAAACCTCAAAGATGACCAAAAATACCCAAAAACCATTAGAATGGTCAAAATACCCCAAACTTTTAAACGGGCCAAATATATCTAAAACCTCTGAAATAAGCAAAAGCTTAGAGGTAATTTTGGTCATTTAGAGGTTAAGGGAGGTATTTTGGTCATTTCGATAGTTTTTGGGGCTTTTTTTGTCATCTAAGAACATCCACATTGGTGGAGGCAAAAATTTGGTTATTTTGCACCTACAAAAGTCACTTTATCTATTTTACCTCTTCAATTTACAATACACCCAACATCAAAGGATCTATATTTTTAGCTATTTGATTAAAATAATACAAAGCACTCATTAGAATAATAATAAAAACATTTACCACAAACTTCAAGAACCAACCACAACCACCTACACCACCACCACCACCACTGTGGCAACTACAGCCCACAGTAGGAAAAAAAAAAAAAAAAACCAAGCAGCCTGATCTACCCATACAACCACCACCACCACCACCACTGTGGTAACCACAGCCCACAGTAAAAAGAAAAAAAAAATCAACCAAGCAGCCCAATCTACCCGCACAACCATAACCACAACCACAACCACCACCACCACCACCACCACCACCACCACCACCACAGCCCACAGTAGGAAAAAAAAAAAAAAATCAACCAAGTAGCTCGATCTACCCACACCTAGCCCGATTCTAGCCACCACCACGAACACACCTACAACCACCCCCACGAACCGACACCGACTAAATGGTCCTCACATGAATGGAAGAATGTTAGCCAAAAAGATCCTAAGGATGGGGTACTATGGGAATAAAATGGAAACTGATTATGTAGACTTTGTGAAGAGTTTCCATGATTGATAAACACATGCAAACTTAAACCACGTGCCACCTAGCAAGCTATACAGCATGACCTTTCCTTCGTTTTTCTCGGTTTGGGGCATAGATATGATTGGAAGGATAGCCCCAAAGGCTTTAAATGGGCACAAGTACATACTAGTGGCAATTGACTACTTCACCAAGTGGGTGGAAACGGCCTCCTACTCCGTATTGAAAGCCAAGCATGTGGCTCGGTTCATAGAGAATAACATCATTTGCCAGTACGGGGTACGACAAGAGATCATCTCAGATAATGGCTCCCACTTTGAGGGAGAGGTTCGAGGGATCATGTAGTTGAACAAAATTGAGCATCACAAGTCTTCACCATACTGACCACAGACTAATGGGGCCGTAGAAGCAGCCAATAAGAATATCAAGAACATCCTAGCCAAGATGGTGGTGACATACAAGGACTGGGCTGAAAAACTTCCATTTGCTTTACAGAACTTATATTCGTGCATCAACTGGGGCAACCCCTTGCTCTTTGGTTTACGGATGCAAGGCGGTCCTTCCCATTGAGGTAGAGATACAATCTTTGAGGGTGCTAGTGGAAACCGAAGTCCTAGAAGAAGACTGGATGAAGGGGAGATATGAACAGTTGGCTTTGATAGATGAGAAAAGAGCTAGGACACAATGCACAAGGGTACCAGAAGAGGATTGCTAGAGCATTCAATAAAAAAGTGAAACCTAGAAACCTTAAGGAAGGGGACTTGGTGCTGAAAGTACTTAGAGATGAAACTTTTGATTCAAGGGGAAAGATGAAGCCAAGATGGTCTGGACCTTTTATCATCAAGAAAATCATGTCAGAAGGTGCTACAAGAATTACGGATTTGGATGGGGAAGAGATGCTTCGCCCAATTAACATGGATAGGCTCCGAAGATATAACATTTAAGAAGAAAAAAGCCTGCTAGCTCGAAAACCCGAAAGGGTGGCCTAGGCAAAAATTAAGGCAAAAAAAACCACGCTAGATTGGAAACTCGAAGGGGCGATCTAGGCAAAAGATAGGGGGAAAAACCATGGGCATGGCAAAAATTCCTATAAGGACGTCATGGGCAAAAATTACATGGCATGGAAAAAAAAAAGAAAAAAAGAAGAAGAAGAAAATAATAATGACAATAAACAAAGATAATAAATAGATAATTCTCTTATTGCTCAAATTAAAAGATAATAAATTGTTTCCATAGGGGATTTGGAACATTCCAATCCTTTATTAAATTTAAAAGAAAAGACATGAGGCATATCAAGGTAGTTAGTTAGTCCCTTTTCTTTTGTTGGACTTCTTGTAAGCCTTTTCATCCAGATTAACCCACTTCATGTCAGCCTCTAGCCAAGCTTTGTAGCCTGAAGTAGGATGAAGAAATCGAGGGAAACGAATGTCTTTAGCCACCATCCTCTTCGACCAACTCTCACGGATCTACCCAAGTCCCTCTCAGTGAAGACAGAGATGTAAAAGACACCATCATCACTAGGAATCCCTTGGCATCTCCAAATTGCCTTGCAATACGGTCCGGGGAATAATAAGAGCAATGGTGAAGCCTAACCAAAGGAACACAATTGTCTTTGATGACGTGGTTGACCATGCCTAAAATATGCCACCATTCCACTACCCATTGAATATCTGTGACATCAATGCACTTCATGAATTCGGTGAACTCATCAAAACTCATCTCAGCACGCTTGGGTCTACGATCACGATAGTGCTTGGGGTGATATTGACTAGGGGAAACAGTAGGGGAATGGAGAAATCGAAGCCTCTCATATAGCCATATCTGAAAAAGAAAAGGGAGGAGAAAAAGAAAAGAAAAAGAAAGCATGAGTCAAAAAATGAGAGATAAAAAGGAAAAGATGACAAAGATGTTATATGGAGCCTCGATGGGTTGAAAACCGAAAGGCAATCCATGCAAAAATTAGAGGGATCCACCTAGGTTGAGAACCTAGGCAAAAACTAGGGATTGTACGTAAAGGAGGAGAGGACTCCCTGCGAAGAAGGTTGCTTTATCCCTATGAACAGCATCCAAGCTATTGAGAGTTTCAGCCAAGATCATACCTAAAGGACTTCCTTTGTCCAGATTGTTGACCACCAAGCACATCCTTGGGTCTACTTGATATGCTTCATGCACCAAGAAGTACCTCGCAAGGAGGCATAAATAGAAGGCGTTGAGATAGTGAGAGCGTTTCCTACTAGTCACAGGAACAACCAATCGAGAGAAGTATGCAAAAATCGTGTGAATGTTCAAATGGTCAAGCATACACCATTGCTGCGCCACAGCTAGAGAAATCCCTGAAAGTTCATGAGCTAAGTTAGCAAAGTCCTCACCAATAGTAGGAAGGATAAGAGTGCTAACCCATGATTGCACTAAATTCTTCAAGAGTGGGGCATATCTCCACACCATTGAAGTGAAAAACATGCCGAGTGAGAATCCAAAAGTTGGCAGCAACACGAAGGAGAGGTTCATGCACTTTGATTTAGTGATATGGAAAGATGCAAAAGAGACTGAAAGGAATGAGAGCCTCCTTGAAACTAGGGCCAAGCTTCTTGATCCATGCTAAGACCTCTAAAGGAGAGAATTCTGCCATTGGAAGGCCTTAAGGAGTGTTTTTTGAGTTCAAAACACGTTTGGTGAGGGTTTGGAGGTCTCCAACGGCTATTTTATACTTGAATAAGGCGGCTAGGGTTTTTTCTGAACCGTAGCACATGTGCGTAGGGTCAAAGCTGCGTACGCATGGTCAAGACCTGCGCACGTAAACGCGCGCATGTGTGCACACGAAGGGAGGCAGGGCCGAAGTTCTTTTCCTATTTAGGGTGTGATTCCTCCATCGAAACCTCTCCCATGATTCCTACAACCTAGGGGACTACTCAAGGCACACTCAAACTCAGATTTTCAAGCATCAAAGATCAAGAAAAACAAAATTGCATAGAATTGTGCAATTATCCTCATAAGTTGTAAATTAAGTACATGTCCTAAATTAAAGCATAAATGTGAAAGATGTTCTTAAATACAACCCAATGTCTCAAATAAAAGATAGAATGCAGAAATACATGCTAATAAAAAGAAAAAAAGAAAAGAAAAATATGTTGTATGTCTGTCTGTCTGCAAAATCATTGGAAGCGCCTCTTCTTCGGTTGGTAGCTAGGAGTCGCCTCTGAATCGCCACCGCCATCACCACTACCATCATCATCATCACCACTTGGGTAGGCATACAAATCAGGACCATAGATCCGCCGAGAGTACTCCATTATCTCCAGCTTGAGGTTCCCCGCAAGCCAAACTAGCTTATAATGCTCCCAAATAGTGGGCTGAATTTTGAAGGAAAAAGTGTTAGAACAAAGGTTGGGATGCAATAATAGAAAGGAAAGAGGCAAGAATGAAGAAGAACTCACTGCTCATGTTCCCTCAAGAAAAGGGTAACCCATGACATTTGTGTTGCGGCCCACTGCACACTCACGAGCAAAACCGTTAAGACCGTAAACATAGACCGACCACGGTAAGCAAGGAGGATCAAGGGGAGCACTAGCAGTAGGGCCAGCCTGACATGAGTATCCCACATGAACTTCATTATGCGAAGTAATGCAAAGGAAGAAGGGAAATAAACGAGAAGGAAGAACACATACCGCAGGAATGAGAGAGAGGCAGAGTTTTATAGAGAGAAGAGATGGAAGTTAGAGAGTTAGAGAGAATATAAAGAGATGAGGGAGATGAAGAGAATGAAAAGAAAAAGAAATGATTGGTAACCGTTGGAGAAAAATGAAGAGGTGGGAACACACCTGGTGGCTGAACTACATGTAATTTAGACCCCCACTAAACTATGTGTAGTTTAGTAAAAAATAAAATAAAACAACTTCAAATATCCCCAGTGGGTTCCCAGAAGGTAGGAAATGGAAAAGAAAAATTCAAGAATGCACCAAAATGAAGGAAATACTCTTAGTTGGTAAAAGACACAAAGACAAAGGCAACCCCCTCGCGAATTGTAAAGAAATTTCCCTGGTGGCTAACACATCATATAGAACTTGTGCACATATCCCAAGGGAATTGAATATGTAGGCACAATGGAAGAGGTAGAGATAAAGACAGAGACCGAGGTCACCCCAAAGTAAAAGCCTCACCAAAATAGGTAGAGATAGAGATGGAGAAAGACAGGTATTACCTAAAGGCGCAAGCCACCCGGAGAAGTTTGAGGCAAGAGCCCCAAATGGACACCATAGATATATATCATGTTAAGCTCGTAGAGCACCTTGTTTGTTTGGTTGATGGTTACGGCTATTGGCCTTATTTGTTTTTCTTTTTAAGTGACTTTAGGATAGTGAGTCACTCGCCTTTTACTTGCAATTGGCAAAACAGATTCTGGGATAGTGAACCTGTCGTTGCTCATTTCCCGAGCAACAAAGGTGGGAATTCGGACATACAAATCCCACGTGACTCTACGGATTGCACCCCGCCCCATGTATGCGTGATGTGTGCCATGTGCGTGGGTTGGGCTTGAGCCATACGTCGAAACAAAATGTTTTGTCGCTTATTCTTTTGATTATATTAGCGAAGCTCACGAATCAAAAGAGGGGTATCTGTAGACATCGCATTTTGTACCCCTTACGACTTAGGCTCCCATTCCACAATAATGCTGAAATTCTAAAGCCCAAGGTTGGTTTAAGGCCTAATCAGATTACAAATTGACTTAAGAGGTGTTAAAATGGAAAATATAACTTCTTATGAGTAAATAAATATATTTTTGGAAAGTAAAAGGCCAAGGAAACCCTCAGCCTGCGTACGCAGGCCTAATGCATGCGTACGCAAGCACGAACCTACGCACGCAGCTAGGGTTTCAAAAACCTATGAAAGATAAGTTTTCTGCATTAATTTTGAGGTTTGGAATGAATTTCACATCGTCTGGGAGCCGTTCAAAACCCCTATTTTCTCACTATATAAAGCCATACATGGCACCTTTTCAAAATACAGAAAATCTTAAGGGAAAACTTAAGATTCACTAGAAATAGTGAATCAAACAGAGAGTTTTTCACAAAACATCCTCAAGTCAATTTTATTTTGATTGGACCTTATTTTGAAGTTTACTAATCATTCTTGTTTGGTTGTGAATAGATTTGACTGAAAGGAACAGTCAAAATCAAGCTCAAAAAGCTTCTTGTTTGAGGTATTGAGTTCTAAAACTTTTCTTTCAATTTCTTCTTTTTGATAGTGTTTTGGTCTATTTTATTGCTTTGTTTATATGTTAACATGTTTGCTTAGTTTAGGTTTTAGTTATTTTTATGTTTTCAAGCATGCTAGGTTGCTAGATTTGTTGTTCTTTAACTTCTGTTCTTGTTTTCTGGGTTAGGGTTCTTTAGGGCGTGTCTACGTGCTCATGCTTCTGCATGCGTATGCATGCTCAAAGTATGCGTACGCATACATCTGGCTTGTGTATGTAGGCCTATGTATGCGAATGCGTACTCAAGCCCAGAAACCCTAATCCGAGTTTTCTCCTTTTGTTTCTTTGTTCCTTTCATATAATATGCCTCTGTTTAATTTCTTTGTACGCTGTCTAAGTCTCTATTTCTTTGTTTGTATGTTCATTTGCTTTAAAATTCTAGATTAGGGTTTCTTTCCTTTCCTTACTTTAATGTCATGAACATGCATTCATATGTCCATTCATTGATGCATAGGTGCTGAGATGCAGTAAGGTAAGTAAGGTAAGTCATGCATTTACATGAACATGCATTGAGTACATGTTTGATGATAAATATGACCATTTTCATTTGAATAATTTATTCTTGATACAATCACATGTTTGTTTGAATATTGTCATGCCTACCTTTTCTGTCATGATTTGTTTTGCTACCTTTGACGGTGTGATATGAGATGCCTTGATAGATGAATGCTAGGGTTGGCTGATGAGCATGATAGATGAATGTTGGGTTTGGGTTCAAATGCCATGTTGTATGCTTAGATGTATGTTAGTGTATGTGTGTGTTAAGACGCAATGCTGAATGTGCCTTTAATAGGATTAAGACGTAGGACACAATAAGTGGAAGCCGACCCACGGGTTGGGCAGTTTTGAGTGCCTAACATCTTCCTAAGACCGTACCTAAACTTCGAACCTAAACTTCGAACCCATACTTTGGTAGTAAGACTAGTCCTTCCATGTAAGTGTGCTATATTCATGGTTCCTAAACCATAAAACTAGATGGTGACTCTTTGTGTTTTCTCCACCCTGGTCCACTCGGTCGAGGCATTCTCCCCCCAAAAGGCCCAACCACGTGCTGCACCCATAGTGGGTTTTGCATTTTAGCCACAAATATATATATATATATATATATATATATATATATATATATATATATTATGGGTATTCAATAAAGAGACCTGGCCAAGAACAGTTTAACCAAAACTATGAAAGAAACTCAGGTAAAAAAAATGAAAAGATATAGTAATTGGATAAACCAGCACAGTTCAAACTTTGATGCAAGTAAATCAAAAGACTGAATGAACTATGAAAGAAACTTATGAAAAAATTTGAAAAAAAAAATTACCACCAAAGAGCTAGGCGAGATTGGGAAGAGAACTGAGAAGCTAAAGGCAGAGCAAAGCAATGAGATTTGGGAATAAGAGGTGCAGACGCAAAGAGATTTGGAAATTAGGCCAGATTTGGGTAATACCCAAACCCAACCTGATTATTTTAGGAAATATTCAAATCCGACCCAATTGACTTTTACCTATGACAAATCGGGTATTACTTGGATCTTTCGGGTCAAATAAGATCGGGTATCCATTACCCAATGGGTTTGGCCATCCTTACTCAGGCACTACTCTTAAGTCCTTTTGCAGTCCACCGTCGTAGTGCCATATGGGTGTGCTATGTGCACATTCTTCTATACGAGCAAGCTAATGTCACAAATAAACAAGCCACACAAAGTCAATCATTCATGATGCAGCTATCCACAGAACACATAAAATGAGAACTTGCTGCAAATACAATAAAATTGCAACGTTGTGTTTGGTAATTATCCCTAGCCGCTGGTGTATTCTAAAAAATTGCATTATATATATTTTTAAGAAATTAGCTTTTGTATTATCTTAACCTTTTACTGAAAATAATTATACGGAATATAATTGCATTTGGTTATCAATTCTAACAAATTCATTTTTTTTAATCAATAATAGGCTCTCTACTTCTGTGAGGATGGTTGTGTAGGGTTGGCAAGATGATATTTTATGTAGTTTTTGCAAGAATAAAATGGAATGTGGAAGTCACTTATTTTTTTTGAATAATCTCTCTCAAACTCAAAGGGTATTTGTTAGAAGGGACAATATATCATGTTTCGGCTACATGTATCCACCTTTTACATGAAGTCCACTCCATGTGAGAGGGTTGATACTTGTAGCCGAAACATGTAATACCACCTCACGTTTGAGGTATGTCATGGCTTGCAAATGGGAGGAAGTAATCAAATGCAACGGTGAAATGCTGATATGAAGGAATCTGGCTATGGAAGTGGGGAAGATTGCTCTTGCAGCCATAGTGTATAATCTTTGGAAGCAGGGGAACAACAATTGATACTCTGGTTTGCAGTTGACTTGAAAAATCTATTTTTTTGGAAGGGTCCGGTTAATGTGTGCCCTTAGGGCACACATTAAACCATCCATTTTTGAAAACATTTTCTTGAAAATTGAAAAAGTTGTTAATACTTTTTCAATTCCCGAGAAAATATTTCCAAAAATGATTAATTATTGTGTGCCCTTAGGACACACATTAACAAAATCCTTTTTAGAAAGATATAGTTCCGCTTTTCATTATTTCCAGTACATTATATAAGGAGTTAATTATTAAGAGTAATACACTTGCCAAACAAATTATTTAGAAACAATTTCTACAATTTCTCTACCATTTTTCCAAAATTCTACATATCATATGTACAATAAACTGAATTGTTGCAAAATTTGTGTCCCCTTCACTCCCTTTTTCTTCTTTTCTTTTTCGGAATGGTATAATGGGAGATTTTGAAATTTTCAGTTAGCCTATTGACCTTGAGCAGTATAGTCTTTCTTGGTACATTTGGTAAGGATAAAATGGGGGTTTTTTGTGATCGAGTTATGTGGGTTGTTGCTAATTTTGGGTTGAGTTTGACTTGTTGAGAAATTATGGGAAACTAGTCGTAGACTCGCGCGATGTGCGGAAAAATTAAATATGATTATTTTTTATTGAATAATATATTAGATTGTATATTTTTAAAAGTCAATATATGTTATTTGAAATTATATTTTAAATTAGAAGTTTTTTGTAGTGTAACAATTAACAAATTAAATATATTTTGTAGTTGGGTATTATATATAGTGAGATATGTATGAAAACACAATCCAATAATTTTTTTTAAAAAATTTACAGTGTGAGAACTATTAGACCAAGTTGTAACCATGTATACTTTGTTTATTACTATACAGATGTATGCGATTAAACATTTATAGGTATATTTTTTCTCCAAAACATAGGTCCACGTCTCTTTCTTCTCACAATTGAAACTAAGTGAAAAAGTATATAAAGATAACTATGCAATAGATCATAATCAATAAATCATATATCATAAAGTGGAAATATAAAATAAAATAAAATGCAAAAAGCAAACTTTATTTCATCATATGAACATATGAACAAATCTCACAATATATAACTCTTCAAATTCATAAACCACTTGATTACTTAGATTTTATAGTAAAATAAGACCAATCCATCCATCATGACATTGCAATATAGTCTAGATATAATTATATAAAAATCACATTTTGTTGATCTTGTTTTATAAACCAGAACTACCATCTATACATCTAATAAAATCTTTAAAGGTTATCAAAAAAAAAAAATCTTTAAAGAGTAACACATGATAATTTATAATTTGAACAACCGATTATATATATATATATATGGACAGAGAGAGAGAAACATATGTAAATGGTGGTGGAGGGGGATGGTGGGGTTTGAACCCTAAAGATTAATCTAAGAGGCTAGACATAAGGATAATAGAAATTCCAACAAAGAATTAATCAAGTTCCTTAAGTATCTATACATAAAAACATTAATAGCATAATGATGCTCTAGAGTAAATTATATTTTGTCTTATTCTCTTTTTGTCCTTTTTCCTTAAAGATGATCAACTAAGCAAAGTAAAAGCTTACCAAAAAAGCTCAAATTAGCCAAAAATTTAATGTTAGAGATGCCAATTATTTGTAATAGAATGACCAGAATAAAAATAATAAACGGATTTAAGAAAGACACATGAGATTTTTAAAAGAAATTTTACCAAACAAATGGGATGCAACAATAACAAAATTACTACATTGAATACTTTTTGACACTCTACAAATAAGCACATAAAATGTTCATTATCAATCTGTTTTATATCAACATCAAGAATTTCCACAACAATGATAGGCCAAATAAAACTGCATTAACAATTCTAAGTCAATTAACAATAACATAAGTCAATATCATTGAAAATTTGGAAAGGAAAACAACAAAATCACTTCAAAAAATGCAAGAATACTAAAAAGAAAGGAAAACGAAAAAAAAAAAAAAATCATTTTTGATTGTGCGTTTTGTTCACCTTAATTTTTTGTCGTAGATGACGGGTGATTGTATCTAGAATGTGCATTGGTATATATAACATTGTAAAACTTAAATAAATAATCAATGTATTAGTGAGAGAGAGATAAGGTTGTGAAAAACTGAAATTTTGGAAGAGGAAACAATATAACGGTAGATAAACGAAGAGACATTAAAAAGATAATGAATTATTCAATATTAACAATTCCTTGAAATTAGAAAGAAGAAAATGAAAGTTGAAATCAATTTGGGTAGCTGAATAGTCAAATATTTGTATCTAATGAATAGTAAGTTTGTCCATGATTAGTATTTAATTATTTTATATAAAAAAAATTTAAAAAAAATCATGAAGGAAAAAATGATTTAAAAAGAAAAAGAAAAATAGTATGATGTAGCTGATGAGGTGGCTCAATATGAGTATAACAACATTAAATGCTACATCTCAGCTTTTAGATATATATAACAACATTAAATGCTACATCTCAACTTTTAGATATATATATATTTATTTATAGATAATGGAAAAAATTAAGGAATTGAAAGTACTGACACGCCCTTTTAGTGGTTACAACACTCTAATGTCCTCTATTAGAAGACTTTGGGAAATCCTTACAAACTATCAAAAAAAAAAAAAAAAAAACTCAAGCTTAAGAGGGTGTTTGGTTTATGTTTTTAAACAGCCATTTTCAGTTTTTAAACAACATTTCACGCATTTTAATGCACTTTTTCACCCACACGTATTTTTACAAATATTTTCAAACAACAATTTTCAGTTTTTAAACACATGTACCAAACGAGCCCTAAGCATTTGGAATTTCAAAGATCCCACCAAGATAGTTTACTTGCGGTTGTTACAAAAGTAACAAAACATGCACTTCTTACTTCGCTGGTTCAATGGTTCGGCATGGTTTTGTACTTCCAATTGGTGAGACTTTCTTCAGGATGGCAAGGATAGAGGTTGCTTCTGAGTTTACAACATTGGCACAGGATATCTCTTCGACTACTTGGTTGTCTCACAATAAGAATTCTCATTTTGAATTATTAGTAGAGATCAAGAAGAATATATTCTTAAAATCTACTACAAACACAAGTTAGCAAACAAGATAAAATAAAAAATAAAAAAAAACATTTTCATGTCATAAGAACTTAGATCTTGCAAAGGGTCGGGTTAATCGGGTTTGGGTTGAAAATGAGTCATCCTAAATGGGTTGCAAACAAGTTGAGTCAATCAGGTTGTTGGTTACAAGCAATTGTATTTTTTTTCACATGCAAATTAAAAATTAAAAAAATGAATGAAAGAATACTAATTTTCAAAAATAATGAAATACTCCAAAATAAAAGTTAAAAAAATAAATATATTCTTAAATTTGCACAATTTAAAGTTCAATAATGATTTCATCACTATAAAAGTTAGGCGGTTTCCCACTAAGTGCCCAAAAATGACATGGTATTTTTTTAAAATGATTTTCTTACCTAAGAAAATCCATAAAATTAAAAAAGAAAACATAAATTAAAGAAAAAATAGAATAGTAATTGCCCATAAATCTAATGGCATTCTTGAGCAACATCGGCACTTTCTTTCAACTATAGTCTTTTAGGATACTGATTTTGTTTTGCTCGGAGACAGTGAAAAAGATGTTAGTTTACTTACAGCACACAAAACAATATTGCAGAAATTTTATGGCATTCTAGGGTGACATCGGCAAGGATTTTATGATTTTTATTGTAGAAATTTGAGGTTTAAACCAATGCTTTAAGCCTTTTAGCACACTAAGCAATGTAGAAAATTTTCAATCTAACGCTACTTGATGCTCTCAAAATATACATTGTAAACTCAATTTTTTTGAATCTTATTGCCTTGTGGTCAAATTAGATGAAAACTTTTTTTTTTTTTTTTTTTTTGATTCAACATAGTAATTATTTTTGGATGGTTGATCTATTACCTTTACATGGTTTAATATTTGGAGTGATTTTGCTAGTTTATATAGTCTGATTTGTTTTTCTTTGAAATTAAAAAAAAAAAAAAAAAAATCATAGGTCAACTTGGTTGTTACTCTGTGTCAAAAATCTCAAGTTTAGGTTGTTACTGAGTTGAGTCTAATTTTTCTAGGTCTAAAAAAGGTATAAAATAATGAGTAATGTTACAAGCTTTAAAAAACTTTACAACATTTTTCATAATAATTAAGTTGACAAATTTTTACTGATTCTTATTTGGATCAATTAAGAAATGTTAGGATCACAACTATTTACTAGAAATGGTAATGGGGCAGGTTTCCTATTCCCTGCTCTCGCCCCACTTTCGCTTTGGGGCGTGTTTTTTTTTTTTCCCACCCCGTTCTAGTGAATACCCGTAGGTGCCCATCCCGCCACACTCAAATATTATATCTATATATATATATAATTTATTAAAAATTCATTTTTAATGTTTTAAATTAAAACTCATAAAACATTTAAAAAAAAAAGTTCTAACATTACAAAAAATTCTCAAAGCATAACAATACAACAATTCAATCAATAAGAAATAAAAAACAATTCAAACATAGCAATATAACTAAAAATATATAATAAAAATGGAAATATTAAAACATAAAAGTATAAATTCAATAATACAATATAAACTAATCATAAATTTAAAGTTAGAAAGGTGTGGGGCGGGTGTTGGGGAAAATATTAATCCCCATCCCCATCCCATTTATTATGTGGAGAGGGTAAAACTTGTCCATTAAGGACGGTTGAGGTGGATACCAACAGGTGCAGGTTTAAATTATCATTTCTACTATTTAGACCTTTTTGTCGCAACTCGTTATAGGATGAGTTATGAGCAATGGAGAAAAAGAAATAAGTTTATTTGGATCGTACTTCTATCGCTCACAGTTCGTCACGTGACGAGTTATGATAAAAATTGCATAAATAATTACTCACATTATTATTTTTATTAATTACAAATAATCTGTTATTTTTTTACTTACGATTAAACGATTAACAACCTAACCGGCTTTGAAAATTTTATCAAAATTGTTGTGACTAAAAACTTTCTCAATAAATTCTCAAGCTTAAGTTGATGTGACATCTTAAGCACATTTTTAAAAAAAAATTCATTTTTAGTTGGTTTTGTTTTTTTTGAGTTAAAAAAAAAATTCAAAATTGGGTTAGTGTATGTCTGGGTCCCACAAGAGAGGCCCACCCACGTGAATGGAGCGCGTGAAGGAGAGCGCGTGGGGTAGAAGAGAGAAAGTATAGTGAAGTAGAGACGAATCTCCTTTATACATAGCAACAACGTCACACTAACCAAAAAGTGAGACCCAAAGAGTTGGACTGAGGCAGCAACAGACCTTGTCATGTCATGTTAAATGTGACATACATCAAATAAATGCCACTAAATCTCTCTCAGATTCTCTCTCAATTTTTCTCTCTCTTCAAAACAAGGATCACGTGATAGACAAGAGAGAAGCCAAAACCAAAGAGAATACTAACTTGTGGTCTCTCTCTCTCACTTGGTGGGGGTGTTGTTATTGTTGGTTGTTGTCGTCCTTGTAAGTTGTAATAGTCTATTTCTCTTTGCATTCCTTTGCAGTGAGTGTGTTTTATCAGTTCTGTTGCTCTGCTTAGAGTGAGAAAGTTAGAGAGAGAGAGAGAGAGAGAGAGAGATAAGAGTTCGAGACTGTGCTAGAGAGAAATGCAACAGCACCTGATGCAGATGCAGCCCATGATGGCACCTTATTACCCCAACAACGTCACAACTGATCACATTCAACAGGTTTCTTCCTTTCTCTTTGCCTCTCTGCCTTTTCTTGGCTCTTTTTTCTTTACCCTTTGGATAATATCAAATTTTGTTTCTTGCTTCTTTGGATGAATCTTTTCTTTTTGGTTTATCCTGTAGCTTCTTGGGCTAAATGGGTATTCACTGTTTGATTATTGTTTTGTTTTTGTTGGTTGTTATTTTCATTTTCCTTCTATCTGCTTGTTCTATTTTTCTTATTCATGGTTCCTTATTACCTACTCAAACTGGTTTTTTTTTTTTTTTTTTTGGGTGCTACTTGTGGATCTTTTTTGTTGTTTAAAAGTTAGGATGCATGTTATTAGCTGGTATTTTCATTTTGCTATTGCATTAATTATTATTTTAAGTTCAAATGAGTGTGTGTGGGCTATGGTAAATGGGTTTTCTTGTTTTGTTTGGGTATTTTATTGGTTTCTGATTATGCTTAGGTTCAGGTTTGGTGCTTCTTTCAAAGCCTTTTTCTTTCTTAAACTATTTTAAATGATTTACCAATATAGATATAGGGGAAGAGATTAGTAGCGTTTGGTGTTATATCCTCATTGTTTATTGTATCTCATAAAGAACTGAATAGTCTATTTTTGTTTTTTTATAATCTTTGCGTGTTCTTTAAAAATTGTATATCCTGTGTTATCCAGAAATGCTACGGACATTAAATTTTTCACAATTTATTTTATAATTTGTTAAGTTGCGAAGCTGAGTGATACAATATCATTTTCATGATCCCATAACTGACATTACTTTTATTGTGCACTAATTATCATACACCACCTCTCGTGAAAAAAGTTATGAAATTGTTTGTGTTATTTGACTTGTTGGTATGATAATGACAGGTAGGGTTTAATATTGATGAACATGATCAGTATCTTGGTATCTCATGTTAACTCCTTATGCTTCAAGCACTAGTTTTAAATAGATTGCCTAGAATGCTTTGGTGTCTTTCATGGCTACGACTTACATGCAAACTGTTAACCAGTGAACCGGGAAATTTGTTAGGGACATATGAGGGTCCCCATAAGAGGCCTTAATGCAATGCGTTGGGACCCCACCTTAATTCATTTTTGTACTGTGAAAACGATAGTCATCAACTCCGATACCACTTGTTAGAAGATAGCACCATGGTGGTCTTCTAGTGAGGCCTTATTATGATATGTTGGGACGCTACCTTAATCCCGTTCCCATACTAATTGCGAAAAGGACAACCATCAACTCTGACATCAGTTGTTAGGAGATGTTACCTTACTTAGACTTGAAGTGAAGCCAAAATATAATATGGTAGGACACAAAATTAACTCAAAAGTTTAAGCCTACTTGTCTAATACTGTTATCTTAATTACTTACTCTTTCATTCAAAAAAAGAAAAATTACTTACTCTTGTACTTATATTCTCAAGATATTCCGCCATTTAAACTTCTGTTGGATTCTTTTTGTCTTTTTTTATGGATGGATGGCTTATGACAATTCAAACTGATAACCATCTTTCGGCTAACCTAGACTCCTCCATCCCTTGGGACCAACAAGGGGCAGTACATAACACTTTAAAGCGTTATCCTTGCATATTTTCTATCCTTGATTTCATTTCATATGTGAGTTTTGCTGATCTGTTTGCTTACGTGTATTTGTAGCGTATAATATAAATTGATTTGGGATTTAGCTTACATGAAGTTTAAAGCTGAATTTCATTCATGAAGTCCCGTCGAGAGTTTCAAATTACTAAGTACTAACTGGAGATGAAAATGAAGAGAGAAATTTTAAACAAAAAAAAAAGTAAAAAAAAAAGATGGGTGTTCTTAGGAGGAGGATGACCCAATTCATAATTCGTTATGGGAAAAGAAATTAATCTATATGTTTGCTGTGGCTGCATATCAAGCTAAAATGTTTGAGAGGTTGCACTAATGTCAGGGGATGGGGATTGTTAGGGATGCTATAAAACTATGTTGTTTCTGAAGGTGTTCACTAGTTCAGCTAATCGAGTTTACTAGGTTGCAAATGGGGGTTGATATCAAATCCTGCATTTACTTGGAATGCTGTGTGGGTGGGGGATATATGAGATGGGAGATAGCTACTGTAGTGATAAGCCAAACTAGCCGGTAATTGACTAGACTTTAATCAACTGAACTCAGCTAACCCTTTAACCCAAATGCAAAGCTCTCCATCATTGTTGGTTATAAATTTGAAGGGTCTCATGCATCGTAAGTTACTAAAATTAGATTATTACCTTACTTGCAAGAGTTGACTGCATTCTTATGTAGAAAGTCTTGTGTTGATCCATTTCATTATTGATTATCTGGATACATCACAATTAGTTACTACATTTGCTGGCATAATAGGCTGATGTGGTTTAATGGTATGTTACTTGTCTTTATTTGTAAACTTTTTTGGGGTTGATAGTGGAAAAGTTTATTAATAAGTCACCCTTGCCACTCTACAGAATCATACATGAGATTTTTGTCTCATATGTCTCCTCATTCAATTCTTTTGAAGTTGTTTGATCCTTTCCCTCATTCGAGAATCTCCTCCCTTCTTCCACTCTGCCTCAAAGAGTAACTAGGATCAATTTGGTCACAATTTCATTCATTTGGAATTTGGGCTCATATAATTTTGGAGGCTTATATGGAATCATATTTAAATCAGATAACCACACATACAAAGGAAAGTCTTTTTAATTGGGTTATGCCCTTTGAATGTGCAGTAGTAAGAATCCTATTTGATAAAAGTTAAAAAGTTTCTTTTTTGCTTTTCTTCTTGGGGGTTGTGAGTATCAATAAAATTTTAATTGTGGGTTGTTACAATTCCACGTAAATAAAATTAAGTCTGTTGTAAGTTTAATCTTGCATCAATTTGTATGAGATTATCTTCAATGTATTAAAAATGCTTTGGATGTATGCAACTTTGTAGGAAATGAAAACAAGAAATGAACTGATATATATATATATATATATATATCTATCTATCTACTAGCATCTGCATAGCTTAATCTTGTTGGTGAATATGTGAACGACTTAGCACTTACCATGGCTGATGAGGTATTGTCCTAATTCGGGCTTTGCTTATGATTAAGTAGGCAGAGTGGAAAAATGAGTGTCCCGAGACATTGACTAGGAAATTTTGGTTTGATTATGATGATTATTCACAATTCTTCTGTAAAAGATGCACGAAACCCACCTTCATAGGCGCATGCCCATGTACTATGCTGCACATAATAGCATTTTCATGTTGTCTGGAATTTAAGGAAATTTTTTACATGATATATCTATTTTGAGTGAGAAATTGATGTTTGAGTCAAGTATAATAATCATAGAACATGGAATAGTTTGATCATTGTTATATGGATTCTTCTTTCTGTTAGGTAACCATAAGTCCTCCATGTAAAATTTATAATGTCTCTATTATGTTGTTGATTATAAGAATATTACTTTGTTGAATGGGTCCAAAATATGCATAAAGATATTTAACCTTTATGTATTAATTAAAAATAGTTTTTTCTAATTTGGTGCCCTTATTTTATTTATTGCAAACTATACTCTCTCTCCATTAGTAGTATGGGGCAAGTTTGGTTTGGCAACATGTGGTTTGGAAAATGGCACTATACCCACATGAAGTCCACTCCTTTAGTATCTGCTAAATTATAACATTAAACAGATTGCAACCAATAGCCCCAATCAAAGTGTTATGGTCAACCAAAGTGTTACTTTTTCTTTGAGCACATGATCTATATGTGCATGTTTTGACTTTAGATGTGATGGGTGCTAATGGAGTGTCTCTTTGGTGGCCAAAGTGGCACCTACTAAAACTTAGGTTGACAAAACAAACTTGTGCATTGCTGTATATGAGCAAAGTGTTATGGTCTTGCACATCTGTATGCTACACAAATGCTAGGCTATGTTACACTCAAGTAGAAGTTTCATGTGCTGTGGCAGATTTGTCTTAGCCTAATCTCCTAGAACATGCTATTACAGTTAAATCAGTTTGTAACTTGCCCAAGTGTTCTTATTCAGTAGCCTAGGGTTTAAATGAATATATAGCATACTAGACAGACCGTTTCATAACATTGAAGATTTATTGCCATAAAGCTTAACAAGATATGTAACTGAGTTTATTTTTGAGTTAACAATTTGTTCCTGTCTTACATTGTTCCATACACTTGATGGGTATTTTCCCATCTAGGACATTTTCAAGCGTTTGTCTTGTCCTCATTTCCATGTCTCGTATTTTTGTTACTGGCACTTCACACATTTTGAAGAGTCCATGTCTCATGAGGACTAGAGGTTTGCCAAATCATTTTTTTTTTTCTATGGGTTGCAGTTCTAAAGATTTTACTTAGAGGCTAATAATGGAATCTATCATTATTTCTTTGCTCCTGCACAATAGATTTAACTAACAAGTGGGAATAAACTAGTTCCTTTTAGTATCACAGCAAGGTGGTAGTATGGAAATTAAACGGTGGATTGGATTTAAGATTTGCTCTTTTAAGGAAATTGTTATGGAGAGATTGTGTGGGAGACTGGTAGCCACCAACTATGGTATTACCAATAATGGATGGAAAATTTCAAAGGGTCTTGCTCCTTATGGTTTAGATCATTGAAGAAACATCTCATATAATAAGTGGAGCTTCTTGAGATGGGTGATCAAATATCAATCTGAAAGTAAGAAAGGTTTTAAATTTTAGTTTCTGAAATGATGTTTTTGCATGATGACTTCACTTTGCAGCGGATATTTCTGACTTCGTTACTCATAGCTTAAGACCCTAAGATGGATTATATGAACTGGGTCTATATAATGCTATCCCATACAAATTTTCCCTTTTAGTTCCTAGTCATTTATTGGTGTAACCATGAAGTTCAGCATGTTTTAATCATACAGCAATACGGAAGGTACATCTCAGTTGTTTGATTTTAGTTTTTGGTAAAGTAAAGCTGCAATACATAGGTTCAACAGCTCCTTCAAACAATTCAATGTGAAAAAGAACAAGGACTAATCGGATGCATATTTCAAAAATTATTCAGTGGGAGGTTTAACCTGCTGAACAAAGCAAATTCTTAGCCAGATTTCAAAAGAAAACAAAGCTTAACCAATGAGCTATGAAAATGTTTTATAGTTTACATAGTCATGAAGTTGTAGAGTCATATTGAGAAATTTTATATAATTTGCATGGGTATAATAGTGGGCATTCATGAGCTTGAAGTGAGAATAAAATGGGATGTTATCTCATTCAATTGTGGATTTTTGTTAGATTTATGATTTTATATTTGGTAATTTAGTTATTATTGTTTGAGTTTCAGTTTTCCAATTAAAAACTGTGTTTCACATGAATTGAGTGATCCCCTCAAAAAAAAAAAAAAAAAAAAAAAAAAAAAGCCAGAGCAACTTGCTTTTAAATTTGCATTCTTTTGTTAGCTTTTCAGAATAATTACATGAGCAATTTCCTTGGTACAAGTAAAAATAATGTGTTCTTGACATTTATAATTGTTGATTGCTATTTCCTGGATATTAATTGTATCATTGCTGCTAAATTCTTCCTAACTTCATTGTTTATACATGCAGTATCTGGATGAGAACAAGTCACTAATTTTGAAGATTGTTGAGAGCCAGAATTCGGGAAAAATGAGCGAGTGTGCAGAGTAAGCAGTAATCTTTTTAGTTTTCCAATTTGATAAATGTGGTTTTGCTTGTCTGGCATTTTCATAACTTGGTACTGAGCCACTTACTAAAATACATTGGCTTGTGCGGGGAATGTCTCAGTACTTTTGGTTTGTGTTTCTCTGCCAAGCAATCAAGTCCAAGGCTTGAAAGGTTTCTGTAACTACTGCATTGTCATAACTTCCATTATACTTATCATTTGCAGTATTGATTACTTGTTGAAGAAAGAAATTTAGTCTAGTTCTGGTAACCATAACATGACATTTAATTCATTAGTGACTGGATGTTTGTGACTTTAAACACAAAATTGAAACACTCCTCTAGAGGAATACTATTATATTGTTCTGCATCTTTTTGCTAGAAGGCCACACGTGCATCAAAGACTAGCCGCTTGGGTTATTCATTAGGAATTATTTAGGTTGTCTAGAAAATTTCTCATGTGCATCCTTGGTTAGTATATGCATCCAATCTAACGATAATCGTGTTTCTAGTGTTTATATCAAGAGAAATTCTGGTTTGATTGAAATGGCAAAAAGAACATTGAATGTCTTGTAAATTTCACTTAAATGTTGAATAGCTTGCATATTTACTTTAGAGTAATGCTGGGGCTGCTACAAATTTTACGCGGAGCTTACAAATTGATGTATCACCAAAAAATCATTTATTAGGTGGTTGAAACTCACTAATCACATTCATTACCACATTTGTTTGTAAGTTTTATGTAGTAAAATTTGTAGTAGCCTTATCATTTTCCTTTACTTTAGTGAAATTGGCTGTACTAATTCATTTATTCATTAGTATAATGATTGAAGCTTTGCATAAGTCAATTCATATAAACACCAGCCAGACTTGCAGCAGGAGCAATAGATAGTTGGAAGTAAGCAGGCCATAAATTTTTTATGTTTGAAATACCAGAAGGGCCGATAAGTTCTCTCTATTGTTGCAGGAACCAGGCAAGGCTACAGCGAAACCTTATGTACCTGGCGGCAATTGCAGATTCTCAACCCCAACCCCCAACCATGCATGGTCAGGTACAGAACGCATTTCTATTTTTAACTTATGCATTTCTTTTTTTTGTAACTTTTGATGCACTATTTATTTGAGCCTGCCTTCTTTGATTTTGAGGTGAAACTTGTAACTGGACCCATGTTTGATGTCTTGCTTATTAAATAAATAATGGGGTTCTGTTGTTTTTACTTTTGCATTTAAAACCATTTTAATCACATGATATATTTTTTAAAAAAATTCATTAAATTTTGTTGGATTGTATATCTTATCATGTGTGTCCCCATATATTATTGAATAAGCAAGACTTAGGTACAGTACTTAGGTGCTGTTCCTTAGATTCATTTTTTAAGATTCTGCCATGTGAATATTTTCTTATGGGATGGGAGTGTATTTTTTAGTTAAGTAGCCACGTGACTGAATTTTAAAGAGGGGAACCTATAGCACCTAAGGCACTATACCTAAGTTTTTTCCTAATTGAATTTATATCAGAATTCATGTGCATTAAGTAATCACTATGGCCAATTTACTTTTTTAACATCACATGCAGTGTTTTTTCATCATTGTAATACATTCTTGTATTAATCACTGCAAATTTGAGGCTTACAAAGCTTGAGGGATTCATAATGTTAAATGCCACTATATTTAACATTATTTGGCAATATCAGTTTCCTCCAAGTGGCATTATGCAGCCAGGAGCGCACTACATGCAGCACCAACAGGCTCAACAGATGACACCACAATCGCTCATGGCTGCACGCTCCTCCATGTTGTACAGCCAGCAGCCATATTCAGCACTGCAACAGCAGCAAGCTTTACACAGCCAGCTTGGCATGAATTCTAGTGGAAGTTCAGGGCTTCACATGCTGCAAAGTGATGCTAGTCATGCAGGAGGCAGTGGGACACTCGGGGTCGGTGGCTTTGCTGATTTTGGTCGTGGCTCCACTGGAGAAGGCTTGCAGAGTGGTAGGGGGATGGCCGGTGGGAGCAAGCAAGATATTGGGAGTGCTGGGTCTGCTGAAGGGCGAGGTGGAAGCTCCACAAGCCATGATGGGGGTGAGACGCTTTACTTAAAAGCTGCTGATGATGGGAATTGAAAGGTAAGAATGAAGAACAAAGTATTGGTTAGCATCTGAACCTAGTAGACATAGGCGAGAAATATGAACTTAGGGGGGCAAAGAGGTACTTGCTGCTTAATGTACTTTTGTCATCTTATCTGACACCTCTGCAATGATGTTCTTTTTAAGTAGTGAGAATGCATCCTATGGTAGTGTATCATGTAAATTTGTAGCTCATAATGTGATGTGTCTTAATGTTGGTCACTTTATTAAGTTTATTTATGCTTTTCATTAGTTATGGATGAGTTTCTATGTTCTTAATATATGCTATTTTAGTATTCTGAAACCTCACAATTCATAAATGAATTCCGAGATATGCAAATCCTAGGCATTTTAGTCTACTTGCTCTAGCTCTCTCTTGAGGAACTAGGAAATTTATACTAATAAGACATGGCCTTTGTCTGCGCATGCATGCTCGCTTTCGCGGAACAAGTTGAGCTAACTAGCTATGACTGAAACATGATTTACTTCATTGAGTAATCTAGAAAATAGTGAAATTATCTAGTGCACTCTTACTACACCAAAGATCTCACATGAAGATTATGTGACAAACACAGTATTTGGTGTCATAATATGTTCTTTTAACTAAAGTCTTTGTTTAGCCCAAAAAAAAAAAAAAAAAAAAAAAACTAATAATATCTTCCGGTCAGCATAAAATTACACCCCAACCCTGTCTCTTTTTTCTTTTTGCCTTTCTTTTTTAAAGGCAGATAGCGGGGGAGGGAGGAAGTTGCTTTTATTTTTTATTTAAAATTTAATTTCTAGTGTGGTAGGGACAATGTTGTCTTTTTCTCAGGAATTTAATAAAACGATTTTTTTTTTTTTTTTTTTTTTTCATAACAACCGCGTATGACCGATTGTGATGTGATTGTTGCATGGTAGAAATTATGTTAGTGACATACTGACAGATATAGGTAAAAATGTTAGTTCCAACTACTACAGGTCTCACAAAAAAAAAAAAAAAAAAAAAAAAACTACAGATCAAGTTAATAATTGTCTTTCTCAAAAAAAAAAAAAAAAAAAAAGAATAATTGTGAAAAAAAAATCTTCAAACTTAGTCAATAATGAAAGCATTAATGCTCGTTATAAAAAAAAAAGGAAAAAAGAAAAAAAGATGCAATAAATTCACAACATGATTTAGAACTTGTTGAGGTAGCATATTGTGATTAGTTATGTTCACTCTCACATAGCTTTTAAGAGTTTTTATTTTTTCTTATTAAAAAATGTATTTTGCAAAACAAATTCCATTTTCTTAGGACCACAAAAAACAATAGATTTTTTGTAGTAATATGTGGTATATGTGTGCTTGTTACGATAAAAAGTAGAATTTGGTAGGTATATCAAATAAAAATAATGTCAGCATTATTGAAAATTTTATAAATCTCTTTGTTAATTATCCCGATTAATTAACAATTGATTTTTTTAGGGGCTAATTAAAAATTGATTGATAATTCAATTTGGTGGTTAAGTGTCGTACTCAATTAACCAAAACCATAATATAAACCAAATATGAAAAATCAAGCAATCCACAGGAGTGTCAAAACCTACTTTAGACATTTGGAACTCTTCTATATGAATTTCTTCTCTCTTAAACAGTGTCTGTGATCATGATCAAATTCTCTGACAAACTCCAAGAACCACCTTGAAAATTTATCTTCCGCTACAGTAGTATTAGGATGATAGACTCTATGACTTCAGCTTTTGATCACTAAAAATATTACACAATTGAATATAATGTTATAAAACCTAGATTTGGGTTTTCTCTCTTTTTGATGCTCGATGATAGTATTTTCCACTATGATACCTCTTCTAAAGTTGGGTTATAATAAGTATTTTCTACGATTGCGTGTAACACACAAATAATGAGGTAGTAGCTAACTTAATTAAAACATGTCTGATTCAGATAGTAGCTGACTTAATAAAAAATTCCTCCTTCAATTGATCGAGCAACAGTCAAATAGTTGTTGAAATTACAGATCACTCTTGAACAATTGTCTTCTTTTGAGCTCCATCTTGGGGTTTTTGAACTTTGACTTTGACACACATTACAAACTTGACATAAAATTACAAAGTCATGATATTTTCCAATTGAGATATTAACACTTTTAATAAATGAGTATTATTTTACTGGTAAATAACACATACCAAGTGATTTTGAATTCACGAAATACCCTACCTTACTTTAATAACTGAGTATTTGATAATGATATAAAAACATATTAATGTTCTCATTTATATATCTATCTACATAATATTAAAGTGGAAATTTATTTAAGAATCTAAATTAAATTTTAATTGCACTCTTATTTTGTGTCAAGTGTCTTAATTTCCCATTAATTTAAATGTCAAGTTTCTTTAGATCTAAAAATACACTATAATTTTGTGACAAGTATTTGTTTAATTATGAAAAAAGTTTACTTTCAATCCAGTTTAGAAGAAGGTTCTTCTAACTCATTACTTGAAGATTGATAAAACTGATAATGTATACTTTTAATTACATGACCTATTTAATAGGTTATGTGATTTGTTTAAATAATATGCGTTAGCGGTTTTATAAGTCGCCACATTATGGTTTGAAAAAGATTCTTCCAAATCAGTTGGGTAGCAAGTTTGTCCAATTATAATCTAATTTGCATGAAGTTTGTTTGTTGTTTCTGAACTGTTGAATATATAAATATATATATATATATTTATATAGTTTCTCAAAAAATATATATATATTTTTTGTCATGAGACTTAAAAAAAAAATCTTTCATATTGCGGGTGGCTTTTGTGCCACTTGTTCCTCTCATGTATGTTCATTTTTCTTTTTTAAATGTAATGGTCAATATTAGATAAGTCAAATTCTCTAATGCTAAAATAGTTCTACATAATTAGACATGTATAGTAACATTTAATCAAAGTGGAGAGGATCACATATTGTAAAACATTTTTAATAGTTTATGAACCAAAAAAATAAAAATAAAAAATTTAAAACTCTAGTGATGGAAAACAAACTTCATGCAAAATTTAAGGACCGAAACAATATTTTATAAACTATATTCCTATTACATAAAAAAAAAAAAAAAAAAAATACTATAAACCAATTCAAAAATTTAAAGTGAGAACTTTAATTATAACCCTAATATGTATAAATATTAAAATTGATAAATTTTGTAAATATTGACAAAATGTCTTGATAAATTTTGTAAATATTGACAAAATATTTTGATTTTTTTAAAGTATCTTTAATCAACAATATTTAAGCATTAGAGAAGTGTCAAAATAAACAATAATTCAAAGGTTAAGAGGCTAGAATGAATGTTTTGTATGCATTATATCCCTCATTAGTGATTAATAACTTATAACAAGCGTTCAAGTGATATAACCAAATGGTAATGACATTTTTTATGATGTCTCATGTCTATAATTCAGATCCTACTAACTCCCCTCACTATATTTCTATTAAATAAAAAATAAATAAAACTAGTAACAAAAATTCAAAGGTAAATAACCTTTAAAAAATTCCAAATAAAAAATAAAACATATATCCGCTTAAACAAAATCACAAGGAGACTGAAATGCAAAAGCCCTCTGCGAAAGTTCTCTCCAAAAGTAATAACCTTCATCAAACTCTTTTTTTTTTTTTTTTTGATTGAACCTTCATCAAACTCTGGCAAAGACGAAGTGTCTAAAAGCCCATTATTACTAGAGTTTGTCTCTAAAGAAGCTTGAGAAATTCTATCTCACTGGGTTGAGATAAAGAGCAGACTTCTATATCTTATATATAATCAATTACAGAATGTTTCTGGTCCATTTTATGGACTTGTACAGGATGGCTACAGTCAAGTAAATATACAACAAATATGGAATACCACAATCTTAACTTGCCTAGAATAGATAGAGTGATATGCGCCTCTATTTAATAATGCTAGAATCCCTATCAAAAAAAAAAAAAAAAAAAATGCTAGAATCATGGAGGAGCCTTTTTTACTACAGCTGTAATCACAGTGCATGATTTGCTGGTCTGCTCATTGCTAGGATCATGCTCTATGGGTGTAATTCTATCAGTCTCATGTGCAGTGTCATAACTGAAAGCCTGGCTTGGTTCTTCTTCAGTGACCATTGGACAAGAATCAAAATCAGGACTTATACTGGAGTTCTTGCCCGTGTGTTCTTGAACTATTGCTCGGAACTCAGATGCATCACAAGCTTTGACCATCATTGGACTCGATATGTAGGTTATCTTGATGGGTTTTGTCTTTTGGTTGGTTTTTGGTTCTTAAGGTTAGGGTCGTGTTGAAAATGGTGATTCATATGCTTTTCCATTTGCATTGATCAGAGAGGGAGAGAGAGAGTATGGTTCTTAAATGTATAACAGTGTCTCCTTTTATAGGCTTTTTTAGTTAATTCAGATCTTAGGGTTTCCAACTTCCTAGAAGCTGGAACAAAGGAAGAGACAAAATTGGAAAAAAAAAAGGGACTTGACTAGATTTAAGGTTTGCGAAGGAGACCATGCTTCGACACTATTACTTTTAGCGTTTGATTGTATGAACTTTCTAAAATGACTGCCATAACATAGTCCTCCTTGAATCTTAAAAGCTAAATTGCTTGCAAAAACACCATTAAAATAAGTAACTAAAGAGAGAGCAAAAAAGAAACAGTATTACTATTCAAAATATATGGATTATTCTTTTTTATAGATGGATAAAATTTAAGAGAAATACTTCGTTACTCATATTTTCACAACTTACCACCTAGAAATCTATTACTGGAATTATTTTTTTGTCCACTAATAAAGATGAATAATAATTGAACACTTTAAAATTTATTGTAAAAATGTGGTAAAAATATTTTTTTTATAATTAATATTTTTTATTATTAGATCAAGAAACTAATTATTTATTTATTAGTAGGGTAAGAAAGAATTTGAATTAGATCATTTATTCGACTTCCAAAAAATTTAATTATTGAGTTAAGGGAACCTGCATATTTTAACTAGCTATTAAACAAACCTTATATAATTTCCTGTGTGAATACAAATTCTTTTCACAGTCCTCTTCAAGATCTCGTGCAGATTGATGTCTCTCTCATATGCCATGTGGTCAAACATGGACCGCGTGCACCATTTATATTCTTGTGAAAATAACAAATTAAATTTGTCAGTGTTCATAATATCAGTGTACAAATCATGAATTCGTGCTAACCACCCAAAATTCTAAAACACTCTTCTTTTTACCTTTCTTTGAACCTATTATTTGCTACAAGCAATATACCTTTTCAACAAAAAATAGTCCACAGATGCACTAGTAGTGCACTGATAAACAATATACCTTTTCAATACATGTTAGAATATTCTTCCAAACTTAATTGCCACTATAATATTTTAGTGAGATCCAAAAAAAAAAAAAAAAAAAAAGAAGCAAAATGAGAATGGAAAAAATTGGCCTTTGCCCCTTTCAAAAAAAAATCCAGCATTTTGCAATCTTTTTCAAACTAATTAGAGAAATGCCACTCTTTTGAAACTCGATTTTCTCAAAATCAAGTTAAGTCCTATAGTGGCGTTTTTAAGGAGCCTATAGTGACGTTTTAAGAGCCTATAGTGGCGTTTTGTAATTCAATCTCTATGAAATCGAGTTATAGGTAAAAAAAGAAAAAAAAAATTGCATGTAACTCGACTTCATGGAGATCGAGTTACAAAACGCCACTATAGGTCTTTAAAACGTCACTATAGGCTTCTTAAAACGCCACTATAGGGCTCCAGAAATTTTTTTTTTTTATAACTCGATTTTGAGAAAATCGAGTTTCAAAAGAGGGGCATTTCCCTAATTAGTTTGGAAAATGGGCAAAAATGCTGATTTTTTTTTTGAAATGGGCATTTGCCCATTTTCTCCAAATGTGAACTCATATGATTTGAGGTTATCATTGGAGAAATTTTTTGAAATGTTATTATGGTATTGAGGGTACTTCAAAATTAGGCTTCACAACAAAAATAAAGATTATTTTAAAAACAACTATTTGATTTTGTACATTGAAAAATAAATTATTGAGTAACACTTATATCTTTTACTTTATTTATATATTGTTAAGATTGAATGGATATTAATTTTACTTTGTATATAGTAATTTTAGTCTAGAATTCTGAAAAAAATAAAAATTGTTGTTTATGCTTTGGTATCCTAAACTAAATTTTTAGCTTTGTCCCTGCACCAATATCATAAATCTAAACTATTACATTACTATATTGATGTCTAGATCACGAGCACAATAAGGCTATTTGGAAAATATTCTATCATTCAAAAAAGGAGGAGGGAGGGGAGATTTTTCATGATTCTATTATCAATAACCTGTAGGTTGTATCTGAATCACATTAATACCAACTTCTAAGAGTCTTTCTCTCAACTTCTTTGTCCATTAGCACCTCTTGCTTTTAAACTTGAACTTTGTTCATTATTCATAAAATTGCAGCTATCTTTTGGGTGTGAATGTAAATAATTTCCTTGTTTGGGAATGCAGTTATATAAATGAAGTGGTGCAAAAACAAAAACTGATTCCTGCTTACAGCTACAAAATTGATTTGCAATTTATTTGGCTCTTTTGACATTAATTAATTATTCTTTACTTTTCTCTTTTGGTAGATTGACATTACATATTCTAGCCAACCTTTATTGGAATTAATTGGCTCATATTTGTTGGTGCGCCAACTGGGTCAAATAACCTAACATCAAGGATATTTTGAGGATTTGTACATGATAGAATTAATTATGTTATTGTTATAAGTTATAACCCTAGCATTTTATATAGTGGATTGATAACTTCTCTTGCCGCGAATGTTGGCACATTGTCAAATGACATCAAAATCAATGTGTTAATCTTTCTTTCTTTTCTTATTTAATCTTACTTAAACTGATTATTTACAATTCTCATATTAGACCAAGTAAAAATATTAATCTATCTTGTATACACTTAGATTAAGTTAGAGTATAAATTCTATCTTGTATAAATATATATATATATATATATATATATATTAATCTCCCTCCCACTCATAAAAAAATAGAACCTTAAATTCTAAATGGAGAAGATAGAAGCAAACCCGAATTAATTCACACAATTGTCATCAAACATGTGGTAGTTAATTTCCAACGACCTTGGGCTCGTCGGGCCAGAACCTCCAATTAATTTGTTTTTTCATTATGGGTTTAGCCAATAATGGGAGATCCCAAAAGAAGCTTGGCTGAAGACTGTAGAAATTTGACTATCTGAGGAGAATATTAGAAAGCCAAGGTGTCCGTTTGGGTGTCCGAGCTGGATCACCTTTCCCACTTACTGTTTTCTAATTTCTCTATTTTCTCTGGTGTTTCTCTCTCTAGTGAGATTCTGATCCCCTCATTCTAATCCTCTCTCTCATTTTTATTCCCTCCTCATAGTGGACCCATCATGATGATGGAATATTCTGGACGTGTGTGAGTCCCTTCACTCGTGGGACCTAAGTGGCTCTTTGGGTCCAATTAGCTATTATTTCAGCGTGTCTAATCATGTATCAGGAGTGGGACTCATGATTGTGCTATTGAAATGATTTTCTAATAACTTGTGACTAACGCCGAATCTTGTATTCTGCTGGTAGACTCTCCCAAGGCACTACCTTCTATCCTCGGAAACAATAGGCATTTGTTTAAGCACTCCTGCCAAGATTGCGCCCCTTCTATATAGCAATTCGACATTCAACTAGTCAGTATTGATTAGATTTGGGCCAATCTTAACTTCGAACGTGCTCGGCTTGGGCTTGGTATGGGCCGGCCTTTTGCCCTCCTACAAAACACAACCTCCAAATTGTTCCTCTTGTTGCTTTGAGGGCGTCACTGTCCACTTTAGATGGATTGGAATTTTTATCCCATAAAAAAGCTCCACTTCGGATAACAAATTGCAAAAAGGGTCAATTATTTTTCCACTATGATACGTTCACGTGCTGATAAATGTTGAATTAGTCAAGGTTAATGCACCATATATGCAGTCACTCTCACCAAATTTCATTGAGATAGGACAATAATTATATATACACTGGCTGTAGCTTGTCTCCATAATTATCAGAGACCTCATTACTAAACACAAAAAGATTCATAGAGCTGAATTTATGGATTAGTAGTCGTAAGAATTAGTTAGTGGTTACGTATTGAAATTTGAAATTTCCTATTAATTTCGTGGGTCCGAGTTTTGATAATAAAGTTAAAGAGAGGACAAAAGACCAGGAAGTCATGCCACAAATGTCATATCCGTATCCCTAAGATCAACCTGTACTGTGTCTAATCAAAATGTAATTGGTGAAGTCGACAAATTATAGACAATATTCATTGACTATATGATTGACTATCTTATAAATACTTTGTAAAAAATTAGAAAACCTTTGAAGGTATTGATACATATGGGATGGTACGCAGGTGTTGAGCCTCATATATTAAAATGTAATTTCGGCTCACACGTGAGGGAAAGTGTTAGAAGTATGTGATTAAATGATAAAATTTACCATACTAATAACTTAAACTTTTTGAATAATCGGTAATTTAACAATACTCGTCCAACAGCTCCAATTTTTGAGTCATAAAAACTGTTAATAAGGTGAATTAACCTGGTGTTTATATTATTTTTCTATTATAAAAAAATGAATTAATCTCGTAACAATGGAAATGATCATACGTGAAAATTAATTGTTTGGGAATCGATAAATTAAAGAAAACATATTTTTCCCTTTCAAAAAGAAAAAAAAAAAATCTATTTTTAACACTTTTGAATGTTGTTTGTACTTTGTAATTCAAAAATAGTTTTCTAAAAACAAATTACTAAACAAAATTTTTGGCAAATTTCACTTTCCCCCTTGAGTACTAGTATAGGACCGTTTCAATGTCCTTCATTTAGTTTAAAATATAGCAATGTCCCCCTTTATCTTTTTGTAATATTACCCCTTCCATTACTATTTTCCATCAAATTAACATAAAATTCAAAATTTATTTTTTGAAAAATGTGTTTAGATCCACATATCAATATCATTAATACCCTTTCATAACATACACCTCACATGCACAAACATATTACATAGATTAACATTGTGCATTTGGTGTGTTTGCTATTGGAAGGCATTATATTAAGGTCATCATTGTGCACATGGACGGAGCCATGGTTGGATCCCAATTTTTTTTTTTTTAAAAATATTATTATATATATGGGTACTAATTTTAGCAATTTTGTTTTAAAAAATTACATTTTTGCTCCCTTAAAAATATTATCGATTCTTTTAAAAGTATTGTTATAGTCAAAAAATTTTCTATAACATTTTTACAAATTGTTAAGGTAGTAAATTTTTATTGGTTTGCATTTGGGCTCATCACTTACATTATCAGCAATTTGTAAAAAAGTTTGTAGTTCAAACACTTTCCTCATTTTAAAGACCATTAATAAATATTTATAAGTCTAAAATCTAAAAAAGAAATATACAAGCCCAAAAAAATTAGTACAATAACAAAAATTACCAATAGTAAAACTAAAAAAAAAAAAAAAATTAAGCATAGTCAACCAATTTTACCTAAAACAAACAATTTGACCCTTTAAAAAATTTTAAACAACTAGCAGTTAAACGACTAAGTAGCAACAAAGTCGAAGGTCGAAGTCACTGCACACAACCAATAGCAGAGTCGCCCCCCTAACTCTAAGTTTTGGCTCTGACCTTGATTATTGTGCACGTGATGTATTTTCTCTTCAAGCGCTTGAATAACAATGGTTGAACCATTGAAGAAGGCATGTCTCTCATTCCTTCAATGTTATCAATTTCTTTTAAGATAGTCATTTAAGAATGGCAACCATTCAAATTTTAGCAGTGATGAACTGAGATAAAGAGAAAGAAAAGAACCTCAAAGCACTAGTGAGATATTGTGGAAATGATTGGCCAAAATTGGAAACTAAGCATAATTTCCCAACTATTTAGTTAGTAGACCCGGTTCCGAAACTATATTTTTTTACTAGCATCTCGAGTCTAAGAGACTCGATTTTGGCCTATAAATTGAGTCTTTAAGACTCGATTTCGATGGTTTGATGTGACATTTTTTTCACGTGGCGACCACCTGGAAATCGAGTCTCTGAGACTCGATTTATAACCCTTATAAACTACCAACACAATACATCAGAGAAGAACCACCCAGAACATCAGAGAGGAGAAGAACCCAAAGAAAAAAAAGAAAAGAAAAAAGAAACAGAAAGAGAGAGAAGATCGAGATCGGAGTGGCCCAATCAGACCACCACCGTGCGCGACCTAGGCCAAGCGGTGAGCTCTTTCTCTCCCTTTGAACTCTTTCACTTCCTCTGATCTGAGTCTTTAGGCAAGCTCTTTCTCTCCCTCTGAGCTCTCTTTCCCTCTGATCTGGGATTGTTGTGTTTGAGATTTCTTAAATTTGTTTTTGGGTATTCGGCTGGAACATGAGACTTAGAATTTTTTTAAATTTTTTTGGTTTAAAAATCGAGCCTTAGATACTCGATTTCCAGGTGGTCGCCACGTGGAAAAAATGCCACATTAGACCATGGAAATCGAGTCTTAAAGACTCGATTTATAGGCCAAAATCGAGTCTCTTAGACTCGAGATGCTAGTAAAAAATATAGTTTCGGAACTGGGTCTACTAACTATATAGTTAGGATTTTATGGCCATTTGGCCATTTTGGCCGAAATGATTGAAGTAAAGTAAAAAACGTACTGATTGCCTACTGTTTGAACTAAATGAGTTGTCATGTACTGGACAAGAAAACTAGATAAGTTTGGACTGAATTCTCAATGTTAGAAGAGGACAAATTCATCTGACAGTTCTGTTTAACATTTCTGGTTTATTTTGGCAAGGCTCAACTAAAAGCATCTCAGGAGCTTCTCTAAATTTTTATACTGTTTGGACAGTGAACAGTGACATTTACCTATCTATTTTTTCAAATATACACTCCAACAAATTCTCTATACTTTCTCTATCTCATTTAAATATTATTTCTTCATTCATTCTTTATTCTTTTTTTAATCTTCATTTATTCTTCCTTTGTTCATTCCCAACAAATATATTTTTCAATGAGAAGTGTTATGTCCATAACATTTTTCGCAATATTTTCACAACAAAATCTTATGTGAAAAGTTGTTACTGGTTCTAATTTGTGAAAGATTTTGAGGTTGAGAAGAAACACAGCAATGGCGGAAAAATTGTATAGGGAAGAAGAAAGAGAGGGAGAGTGAGAGAGAATCTCTAAAAACAAAATATCTTCTTTGAGAATTGTATTCAAGCTCTAAAGCCTTACATTAAGCTTAGCTCTATATATATATATATATATATATATATATATATATAAATATATATATAGCATAATTACAGAGGATCAAGAACCTTCTAAGGGTTTCTACACTAACAGAAATCTAACAACCTACAACTACTATTTTGTAAAATCAGGAGTGATAGCTGGATTGACAATTATCAAGAACAACCAAGGCTCAGGATGATCAAGCTTGAGGCAGTGTCAATCTGTGAGAGAGAGAGAGAGAGAGAGAGAGAGAGAGAGAGAGAGAGAGAGAGAGAGAGAGAGAGAGGCAAAGAAGTTCCTGAATCACTGCTATTGAAGAGGAAGCATGAAATGGTGCCGTTCTACTAACTCAAAACGTCACCGTTTTCTCTTCAAATATATTACACTTAAGTGACACGACACTATTTTTCAGTCACTGATTCTAGCCGTTACTCCTCTTCTTCCTCAATTTTTAATTTCTGTTTTTGTGTTTGACATTCACCACTTGCCTTAACATCCCCCCTCAAAACCATGGGGTCAAGAGACACCATGAGTTTGGACTGTAGAAACAGAAAACGAGAGGTGGACAAGCTCTTGGTAAAGACATCAGCCAGCTGATCACCAGTGGCTAGGTACTTGACCTGAAGATCTCTTCAAAGCACCCTTTCTCGAACAAAATGGTAATCAACCTCTACTTGTTTGGTTCGAGCGTGAAAAACAGGGTTTAAAGCAATGCAAGCGCAGAAACATTATCACACCATAGCTTAGGAGGTGAAGGAAGAAAAATACCAAGATCTCTCACAATGTCATCTACATAGACCAAGAGGTAAACAATAAGCTTGTTGTGTCTAAGGATAAACAAAGAGGAGTCTGCCAGAGAAGCTTGAAACCCCATGTGTAAAAACTAAGTGGAAAATCTCTCAAACCAAGCCCTTGGAGCTTGTTTGAGTCCATAAAGAGACTTCCACAGTCTGCAAACATGATTAGGGTATTTGGGATCAACATAGTCAGGTGGTTGCATCATATATACCTCTTCTCTTAAGAATCCATGAAGAAAAGTATTGCTCACATCCAACTGCCTCAAAGGCCAATTGAATTGAACAACAAGTGGGAGTATAATTTTGACAGTAGGGGGCTTGATAATTGGACTGAAAGTTTCCTCAAAGTCAACCCCATATTGCTGATGAAAACCCTTTGCAACCAACCTTGCCTTGTACCTATTGATACTCCCATCACTATTGTGTTTAAGCTTGAACACCCACTTACACCTAACCAGATTTTGAGTTGAAGAAGGAGGAACTAAAGACCAAGTCCCTTGTCTCTGAAGTGCTGCAAATTCCTCATCCATTGCTTTACACCATTGAGGAAATTGAGCAGCAATTTTAAACGAAGGTGGCTCAGTGAGAGTGTAATCAGGCTTAGAAACAGAGGTGGGCTTCGTTGGCTTGTCATAATTGACAGCAGATAGAGACTGAGTAGAAGCAGCCTTAGCAGCAAGAGCCTTAAGCTTAAAGATTCCATTCTTGGATCTTGTGGTCATGGGATGAGTGTTGGTAGTGGTAGGATGAGGTAGCTGCAAAGGAGGTTGGGTAATATTTGTAGGATTAGATGAAGGTGACTGGGTAAAAGGAGGAAATTGAGGTGAAACATTTGCTGGAGCAGTAGGGTGTGTAATAACTTCAGAATTAGGTGTATTGGACTGGATAAAAGGTGAAGCCTGAGGTGAAGTATCTGCTAGATTAGAAACAGTAGACAGGACTGTGGTTTGGACAGGAATAGAAGCAGGCACTATAGGACTGACATATGAGGGTGTTGGGGTAGGACTAGAAGCAAGTGGAACAGCAGGTGAGATGGAAGTGATAGGAGGAGAGGTAGACTTGGAAGGCAGATTATGCAGAAAAGCCAACCAGTGAGACAAATTAAACACAGCAGAAGAATCAACAGAAGAATCATTGGGTAAAGGATTGGACTGCAATGATAGAAATTCAGATTCATTGAATAAAACGTTGCCTAGAAATGTAAATTCGAGATGTGGTAGGTTCTAGATAGATGTACCCTTTTGAGTGAGCAGGATAGCCAAGAAATATACAAGGTTTTGTGTGTGGTTGAAGTTTATGTGAATTGTATGGTTTGAGTAAAGGAAAACAGGTACAGCCAAAGGTTTTGAGGTGAGTGAGGTCAGGTTTAGAGTGATGAAGTAACTCCCAAGGGGATTGCTTATGTAGGACAGGTGTAGGTAATCTGTTTATGATGTGAGTGGCTGCAGCTATGGCATAAGACCAATATGACAAGGGTAAATTGGAATGAGAAAGCATGGTTAAGGTGCATTCTATCAAATGTCTATGTTTGCGTTCTGCTGTACCATTTTGCTAAGGTGTATGTGGGCATGTAAGTTGGTGAGTGATACCATGTGAAAAGCAAAATTGTTTGAAGGCATTAGAAGTGTACTCACCACCACCATCTGATCTAAGAACCTTGATTTTAGAGTCAAATTGAGTTTCAACATAGGCTTTAAAATACTTAAAAATATCAAATACATTAGACTTATACTTGATTAGATATACCCAAGAAAATTTTGAGTAATCATCAATGAAAAGAACATAGTATCTGAAATCATTAGCAGAGGTGATGGGGGCAGGACCCCACACGTCACTGTGAATGAGCTCAAAGGATTTAGTAGATTGAAAATCAGATTTATTGAAAGTTAATTTGTGTATTTTACCACTTAAGCAATGCTTACAATGAGTAATAAGACTATTCTTATTAAAAACATAAGAGGAATTCATGAAAGATAAGGCAGTGCCAAGGATATTGTCACTTGGATGACCTAACCTGTGGTGCCATAACAACCACTTATTTGTTTTATTTACATGAAAAGCTGAAGAATTAAGACTCTAAGATGAAGCAGAAGCTGAGGTATGCTTGAAAAAGTTCTGTGAGTAGATAGGGTAAACACCATTTTCACTCAAGCCCCTGTAGAGGAGTCTCCCCGTAGGAATATCCTAGATTTTAAGTTCATTGGCATCAAAATGACAAGAATAGTTATTATGCAGGCAAAATTTGTGAATTGACAAAAGGTTCATAGCAATCCTAGGGACATGTAACACATCTTTGAGAAGAAATTTATGATATTTAGTGTGAAGAGTAGAGTTACCTATGTGATTGATGGGAAGGGTTTAGCCACTACCAACCGTGACTTGCTTTGGTCCTTTGTACTGGGATTGAATTGAGAGATTGTTGAGATTGGCTGTGAGATGATCAGAAGTGCCTGAATCAGCTAACCAAGGATCTGGATTGCTTGTGATTGCTGCATTGGATGCTGATGCCATAGCAGCCAACTTAGTGGGATGATTCTTGCCTTGATAAGCAAAATCCATCCTATGGTAGCAGTCAAGTGCTTGATGACCTACCTTACCATAGATTTAACAGGTAGGATGATCTGTCTTGTAGTTCTGACCTCCTCCAAAATGAGAATTGGATCCAGATCCATGATTGGAAAACATTCTGAGGAAAGAAATTTTGTTGAGGTGAATGATATTGTTGATTAGAATCATATCTACCTCCTCATGTTCCTCTATTTGAGTTGTTCCTGCCTCTACCTCTGTTGGATCCTTGAGACTGAGATTGATTGTTGCCATTTGGCTTACTGTTGGAAGCATACATAGCCAAAGTATGAGGAAAAACTTTTGAGTTTTGCCATAGCTAATTCTTCACTTTGAAGCATGATAGAAAGCTGTTCATAGGAAATAGGATCACTTCTAGTCCTGATTGCTGAGCAAAAATGAGCAAATTCCCTTGGCAAACCTCTTAGAACAATGCACAACAACTCTTCATTATCAACTATCACTCCAACTGCAAGTAACTTGTCTCGTTCAATCTTGATCTTTTGTAAGAAACTTTTCACAGAATCATTGCCTTTCTTGAGACTTTGTAACTCAAGCTTTAGATTCAAGATATTTGCTCGAGAAGTTGAAGTGAACCTTTGCTCCAATGTATTCCAGACCTTTCTTCAACTTGTGATTCCAACAACCAGAGAGAAGACTTGACAAGTCAAGGTTGAATTGATCAAAGAAAGCAAAGCTTTAACTTTGATTTTCCAGGTTTGAAACTCTGGATTCACATTCATAGTTGCATTTCCTTGAGCATCAAGCAGATATTGACAAGGTTGTGTGGTTGAACCATCAATGTATTCAACTAGTGAGTAAGCTTCCAGTATAGTGATCAACTGGTGCTTCCATGGAATGTAGTTGGTATAATCCAACTTGATTGACATGAGATTGGACATATTAGAAAGTAACAGTAATGGAGATTGTGTGGGAGTTGGTGATGGAGTAGGAGCTGGAGTTGTGTGAATCGGTGTAGTGTAAACTGATTGTTCAGTGTTTGATGGTGTTGTGGAAGCCATGGATTGTGGCTCTGATACCATGAAAGATTTTGAGCATGAGAAGAAACACAACAATGGCGGAAAAATTGTACAGAGGAGAAGAAAGAGGGGGAGAGTGAGAGAGAATCTCTGAAAACAAAATATCTTCTCTGAGAATTGTATACAAGCTCTTAAGCCTTACATTAAGCTTAGCTCTATATATATATAGCATAATTACAGAGGATCAAGAACCTTCTAAGGGTTTCTACACTAACAGAAATCTAACAACCTACAACTACTATTCCGTAAAATTAGGAGTGACAGCTGGATTAACAGTAATCAAGAACAACCAAGGCTCAGGATGATCAAGATTGAGGCAGTGTCAATCTGAGAGAGAGAGAGAGAGGCATAGCAGTTCTTGAATCACTGCTATTGAAGAGGAAGCATGAAAAGGTGCCGTTCTACTAACTCAAAACGTCACCGTTTTCTCTTCAAATATATTACACTTAAGTGACACGACACCGTTTTTCAGTTACTGATTCTAGCCATTAGAATAACTAGCCGTTACTCCTCTTCTTCCTTAATTTTTAATTTCTGTTTCTGTGTTTGACATTCACCACTTGCCTTAACAATTTGAACCCACCACTAAAATTATTTTTTTACTCACCAATATTAGCTAATAACAATATGTTACTTAAGATTTATTGTGAAAATATTGTGGTAGCATTTCTTAATTGTGATTTCTTATTCTTTATATTATTTTTCCATTCTTTCTTTAGTTTTTTTTTTCTCATCCATACGTTTCTTTTTTTTACTTCTTTTTTTCTCTTGTTTTTTCTCCTCCACACACGTACACTCACTCTTATCTCTATCTTCACTTTTGTTTTACTTTTTGTTTTTCTAATTCTTGATCTCTGGAACATATCTCCGGAACATATCTCCAGTTCTCCCTCATTCTCTTTCTTTCTCTCTCTCTTACATGCGCGCGCACACATACACACACACACACACACACAAATCACTCTCCCTCTATCTCACACAAACAAATTCTCTCTCTCATACACTCATAGATTACCGGCGGAGAACAAAGGCTAGAGAGAGTTGGCCTTTTAAATATCGGCGTTCATGCACACCGCTTGGTCTGCTCTATCGCCGCTCGTCCTCCTCTCCACTTCTAAGAACATGCAGCTTGATCACCATATAGGTCAGATTAGCAATCTACAATTTTTTTTTTTTTTTTTTTTTTTTTTTGTGTTCTGGTTTGATTAGTTTTATTTTATATGGAAGATTGTATTTTCTCTTTGTTTTGATTGTGTCTCGCTCTTGAGTTCAGAGACGATTGAGAGAGAGAAAAAAATTTGGGAAGAGTTTGTAGCCATTGTGAATATTAAGTAAAAACTGAATATTTTAATTGATTGGTTGAATTTTTTATTCTCTTACTAATGAATAGTAGTTCATTAGAACAGGAGAACCACTGTTTATTAGCAAAAATTTTTTTGCTAATGAACAGTGATTTGGAGAGACTGTTAGAGCAACTTTTTGTGGGTTTATTCTCTAAATTTTGGGTTTACAGAACTTGTTGGAGATGCTCTAAAAGATTCACATTTGGAAGTGTTAAATAGCATTTTTAGGCTTTTAGCACTCCAAATACCAAACAAACGTTCAACATCCGATGTGCTATAGCTAAAATTTTTTAGCTTGTTGTACTACTACTTTTAGCATCTCTAATGTGAATGCGTAGGATATATTATAAAGTGATGTGTTAAAATAGATAAAGTAACATTTTAAATTGCTAAAAGCTAAATTTTTTAGCACCATCAATGTAAATGCTCTAACTAAACATTTCCTTAGTAATATTCTTTGCAAAACAATATAAAAGGAGCTATATATACTTAGGGTATGTTTGGTAGGATGTAATAACTCTTATAATGGAATAGCAATTCATGTGTAACAACAATTTAGTCATTTGGTTACATCTTTATTACATGGATTAGTTATTACAAAGGAATAACTATTCGTTAAATTGAAGAATAGCTATTCCTCTTTAAAATAAATGTAATAGCTATTTCTTGGCGTATATAATAGGTCTTAAAATTAATATATTTCCAAAAATATAAATTTTCCTTATACATCATCTTTTACAAGCTTTCCATATGTAACAACTAAACTTATAGACAGTAATAGTTATTCTATTACACTATCTTCTATTCCCAATAATAAATATTACTATTCCTAATGTAATCTCCATTCAGTGTACCAAAAGTGCCCTTAGGGTTTTACTAACGTATGCCTTTAGGACATACATTACTTTTTACAACAAAATGAAAAAGTTATTGACTTTTTTTTTTATAGTTTTTTCAATTTTTCATGAAATAAATTTCCTAAAATGTTTACATTAAGCAGACCCATGTACTTATGCCAATAACCTATTTTCATAGTTATTTTCAGTTCACAATACATATAAAATTTATATTCATAATCAAATTATTTATGGGGAATGTGAGAAGTGATGAGAAGCAAGGAAATAAGTTGCACATATGCTAAATTCCATAATAATTGACCACTTGCATTAGGTGTACCAAATGCTAAAATTTTAGCATTTGGCTCTCCAAACAACAAAAATCATACCTCATGATATGTGCAAAATGTCCAAAAAAAAAAAAAAAAAACAAATGGCACATGCTATAATGAAGGGGCAATACTAATGTGCTAAAAATTTATGTATTATTTTAGAGCATTTAGCATTAGTTGTGCTAAGAAAATGCTATTTTGACACATCAAAAAGTTAGTTTATCTATTTTAACACGCCACTTTACAATACACCTATAATCATCTTCTATTATTGTGTGGGCGTATATGCCAAAAAATAGTGATGTTTAACTTTTATATGGGCAAGACTACATTGCTAAAAATTTAGGAATTATTTTATTACTTTCTCTCTCTTCTATTAATAAAGAAAGAATTAATAAGAATAAAGAGCTTATAAGGCATGCGTGGGGCGCATTTCTTGCTAATGTGGGACAGGATCCAAAGGCTTCCCAAAAATGGGTCGAACCCGAGGAGAAAACTCACGTCGCCTGAGAACAAAACCGTGCGGACTTGGCTCTCTAAAGCGAACAAATAGCTTGTGCGGGAAAATCCCCCACACAATGTGTGTTAGTGGTACACCATGCCTTCGCCTAAGAGCTTATAAGACATGCGTGGGGCGCATTTCTTACCGATGTGGGACAGAATCCAAAGGCTTCCCAAAAATGGGTCGAACCTGAGGAGGAAACTCATGCCGCTTGAGAACAAAACCGTGCGGGCTTGGCTCCCCAAAGCGGACAAATAGCTTGTGCGGGAAATCCCCCACACAAAAAGGCACTTTGAAGGGACAGTGCCCAACAAGGTATTGTCCACTTTGGGCTCAGGGTACCCTCATGGATTTGTTACCCATTTAGGGCACGCCTCCCCACTAGCACATGCAAGTGCGTCTCTGGGTCCTGCCCTGTTACACATGTGTGTTGTAGTGGTAGAGGCGTGCCTTGCTCTCTGGAGAGGCAACAAAACCGTGCGGGTAGCATGCGGTGCAAGACATGGCAAAGCCAATCCCACCCTTGCCCTAAAGCGGACAATAACTGGAGATGGGCACTGTCCTCAAAAGCGCCTTTTTGTGTGGGGGATTTCCCGCACAAGCTATTTGTCTGCTTTGAGGAGTCAAGCCCGCACAGTTTTGTTCTCAAGCAGCGTGAGTTTCCTCCTCAGGTTCGACACATTTTTGGGAAGCCTTTGGATTCTGTCCCATATCGACAAGAAATGCGCCCCACGTATGCCTTATAAGCTCTTGGGCGAAGGTATGGTGTACCACTAACACACAACTCACGCCGCTTGAGAACAAAACCGTACGGGCTTAGCTCCCCAAAGTGGACAAATAGCTTGTGCAGGAAATCCCCCAAACAATTTATTTTAACACACCCCCTAACAATACACGTCCTACATCACATATTTTATTCTTTTACTACCTTATTGAATTTTTTTATTATTATTATTTATATATTCTTTTTAATTATTTATTTATTAAAAGAAGAGAGAGAAAGTAATAAAATAATACCCAAATTTTTGGTACATTAGTTGTGCACTTCTAAAAGTAGAACATCACTATAGTATATGCCAATTTTTTTGTCATTTGACACATTTAATGTAGGCAATTTTTTAGTGTTTGGCGTGCTAAATGCTTAACTCATCTAATGTTATTGCTCTAACAAGTTATCCAAGGATCTTGCTAGCAATTGGCTAAAAAGAAAGATCCTTGGCAATTGATCCCACATGCTGTCATGTTATTTTGTATGTTGCCATGTCATCACTGGGTGCCACATCATCACTATGTGCTATGTCATCCCCATAAGATTACTTTTATTTATTTATTTAAGAAACAAACTGACTGTTAAACACACACACATAAGATTACATAAGTATGTGTATAAAGTATGTACAACTAATATATCAATGGAAGTCAAGTATTACCCATACAGAAATACCAATATATATTCATTACATGCCTAATAATTTCCTAATTCTATTGCAAGCCTTTTTTTTTTTTTTTTTTTTTATGAGAAAAAAATGGCTAGTATATAGTATGAGGAAAAGAAATAATAACTTTGTGCTTGAAAGGGAAAAAAGGAAAATTAGATTTCTAAGCTGAAAACTGTTTAAAGTAATGCCACCTACACAAATTTTCACAATTAAAACTAATTGGCAAACTGTTATTTGTTATCATTTGGACCCGCTACTGACATAACTTTTTTACCCACTAATAATAATTTGCTACCTAAGTTCTGTTGTAAAGTTTTTGTGAAAATGTTGTACACATAGCATTACTCAACTATTTAACCATACGAATAAAGCTATATGCATAATATTTTCACAACAATTTCATAATAAAGCTTGAGTGGGGAGTTATTAGAGGTAGGTAAAAAAGTGATGTCAGTGGTAGGTCGAGATGAAAATCAATAATAACTTACTATCTAAGATTTATTGTAAAATTGTGTGCTCGTAGCACGACTCTAAATTTATAGAAACTCTAAATAAACATTGAGCTGATCATTCAATCACAAGGAGAGATCAAATGTACACAATGATATGCACGGAATCTTCAGGAGAAATATTGTTTGGTAACTTCGGATAAGCTATCTGAACAATCTATCCAAAAGCCACCTTCATTGAATATAGTGTTCGGAAGCTTGTTACCAACCTCTTCATGAGTAGCTGTAGCGATCATCGAACATGGAGTAGTGTTTTGATCAGGAACATGGCATGCTTCTTCTCTGACTGTTGTATAAGTAGCATCTGGACTAATAGGATCGGCGTTTTTGCCTGTGAGTTGCTGAACAATTGCGCGAAACTCTGAAGGATTTCCAGCTTTGACCATTATTGGGCTAGAAATATACTTAATCTTCATTGGTTTTCTCTCAACTTTGGTGGAATCTGGTGATCTCTTTGACTTGTTTTGATAATGGTGATCTATATTAAGTTTCCCCTTTTCCATTGAGAGAGATTAGGCTTTTCTATGTATTTGTGCTTTCTTTTGTAGGCTTTGTTGAAAAGGAAGGAATTAGAGTACTGAGGTTCCAAGAAACAAGCATCATGATGATATATACAAATTAAAGGTGGAAAAACGAGGAAGACTTGAGCAAGTTGCGCAGCCTTTATGGTCGTCCGATAATTAAACACAGAGTCTATATGTTTGGTCTGACTAACTTTCCAAAATGTCTGCCTTTACTTTGTACAACTTTTGTTGCTCAAATTCTGATGATGTGTACAAAACACTTGGGTGTTTTTGGATACCATTTATTTTGTTGAAACTGAAAAATCATTGCTGAAAGTACTGTAGATAAAAGTAAAAGTTAGTTGAAATAGTACAGTGGGGCTCATGAATAGTGCCAAAAAGTGCAGTGAGGTCCATAAATAGTTACAAAAATAAGCTGAATAATGAAATAATTTTATTTCTTCATTTCAATCCAAAAGGTCATGAATTTCTATGACAAACATAAGACATTAATTGCTGTCAATCTCCGATAATGAAACACCGTTAAAAAGCAATATTGTGCAAATCTTCGTACTGTATAATTGCATACGTAGAATTAATGTTACGTGGAATTAATAATAATTTACACTAGTTAACGTTGTTTATTTAAATGTGGAGTAAAGAGTAACGATAATAGACTTTCAATTGATTGTTATTAGTATTTTTTTTTTTTTTAAAGATAGAAATTCTAATCTAGCCTAATCGAAGTGTAAATGTGTGTGAAGCTTCCTCCTGAATAATTGAACCCAGTCTCTTACCCCCTCACTCCATAACATTTATATTTGTGGAGTGACTACCGCACAAAATGTGCGCGGTGGTGATTGTTATTAGTATCTAATAACACAAAAAAATTCACATGATGTCGTAACATAAGTGATGGAACCTTTTATGACACATGATGGAACCTTAGACCATCCCGCTTGAAGCTTCCATTTTCATTTTATATAAATTAGACTAATTGGCCATTTCCCTAACACTATTTCCAGTATATGAAGAAATGGTAAAATTAAAATTTTCAGTATTACGCTCCAAAACTTCTTGTACTTACGTGATACATGAGATTTGTGGGATTCCAACCTCAATACTAGTATCACAAGAGGCACTGGAAGCAGGGGCGTAGCCAGGAATAAGTACTTGAGAGGGCCAGGTTGTAATAAAGATATATTAAATATAATTTATTAGTCTATTGAATACAAAATTATCAACTTGCATATATCATCATATTCTTGTACGTTAATGAACATGAAAAACTGTCTAGTTCAATGTAGACATATAAAAAAGAACATTCACATCAAATCATGCCTGGCAATGATTTTTCATGAAATAAAATTCATCCATTATCATCTCCACAGTGAAATTCCCTGCAATTTCCTTCTCTATATAAACTATCATATTATCTGCCAAAAGCTCATCCTCCATTCTATTGCGAAGTCTTGTTTTTAACAGCTTCATAGCTGAAAAAGCTCGTTTTGTAGTTGCTGTAGAAACTGGAAGGGTCAACACAAGACGAATAAGTCTATCAATCAAAAAATAGATTTTAGACTTTTCTGAAATTTTTAATCCCCTACATAGCTCAAAAATTGTACTCATATTCTGAAAATCTAGATGTTTTGTCACATCAAGCTCATAATGTTGCAATTGAGACTCCAAAAGTTCTTGTTCTTGTTTAGTGAAATCTTGAGGATAATATTTCTTAACCAAATTGCATATATCAACAATTTTGAATAATCTAAAAGCATCATTGGGATTTAAAGCTGAACTAAGAAAGACAAGTTCCGTTGTTAACTCACAAAATCTACTTTTCAATTCTTGCAATTGAAAGTCTATCGCAACTATAAATATGCCAATTCTAAAATGATGTTCTATTGTTAAATTTTCATCTTGACGACGATATCTACCTCGAGCTTTAGCGTAACGAGCATTCATATCAGGAATATCAATTTCATGTTGCTCACAAAATGATATAACACTAGCAAGTAAAGGCTCCCATCCATCATCTCTCAACTTTTGAATAAGTGATTTTGTAGTTGTAACTAAATGCATGGCATTTAAAAGGTCTTGAGAATGTTGTTGCAAAGCTTGACAAAGAATATTAGTAATTCCCATTATCTCTTTCATCAAATGCAAGATTAAAATAAATTCAAATGATGTTAATACCTGATAAGCTCCCTCGGCATCACCGCGTTGTTTATAGTTAGCCCCTTCCTCAAATGCCCTAAGTTCTAAATGACTAATATCTTTTTTCTTAAAGAATGCATCAATTGTTTGACGTTTGCTCATTATTTGGTACCTAATTTCAAAGTAAGGACCTTTTAGGATAAAAAAAAAATTGAATAAACAAATCACTCAAAAGTATAAACAAAGTAACAAACAACATAAACAAAATACACTAACTCCCGGGTCAGTGGGTCACAGCCTTCATCCTAATTGCCTTCCATATATTTTACTTACTTTACTAATTACTACCCAACTACACAATGCAAGCCCCACCTTGCCCCCACTGAAGAGACAAACAAGAAACAACACAAAAGCCAAAAGTCATAGAGCAGCCAGTGGAGTCACTGGGTCAAGAATATAGAATACAATAACAATAATCACAAAAAGACAAAGTCAAATAAGCATAAATTGCTTTGCTAGCAAAGGGATATCACATATTCACAATTTCACATACTCACATACACATATTTAGTTCAGTAACTTCAGTTGTAGAGAAAAAAAAAAGAGAGAAGTCAGAAGTGAGATGAGAATGAGATACCTTGAGGAATTGAGATTGAGATGAGGGCTTGAGGTTGAGGTGATGAACAGGTCAGCGGGCTAGTGGAGTTTGCGGTGTCAAGGCAAGCAGGCGAGGACTGAGGAGATTGTTTCTAAGGAGAGGCGTGACAGTGTGACACTATGGAGGCGTGAATTGAGAACAGAAGGGAAAAAAACAAGGCAACGCGACAATCAGATGGTTTTCTCCTTTTTCTAACAGTGAGGATTGAATTTTAAGATGCCTTTGTTTTGTTAATGGTGAGGATTGAATTTTAAGATGCCTTTGTTTTGTTTGATCAGGCATTTTAGAATTGGGATTGGGCTGGGCTGGAAGTGTGTTTAGTTTAAAGGAGAAAATTTTTGTTTTATTAGGAATTTGGGGCTGGCTGGTGGGGCTGGATGTGGGCCAACGTTTTTCTTTTATTTTAAGTTGTATTGGACTAGAACTAGAAGAATGGTTGAAATAGTTTGGGGGGGCCCATGTCAATTTTTTACCTACTCTAATGGAAATTTGAAAATTTTTGGGGGGCCAAGGAGCCAAGTGGCTCCGCCCTTGACTGGAAGTCTAAAATCACTAGGGTATCCCTCAAACCACTAATTGATTACTTTTTTTTTTTAGAAGATTTTAATTATTTGTTACTTCTTTTAATTTTTAGAAAAAATTTCAACTTATAGCGTACGTTACTGATGATAACTCTTTATTACTAAGACACTATTTAGTTTTTGGTGTAGATGAAAATTGAACCTCATATCTCTTATTCAACCATAAAAAACTTTACCAATTGAACTAACTGAAATCCACTAATTATTTGTTACTTAAGTGGGCACAAAACTTTTCCTTGTGCCAGGTTTAGTAAGGTGAACTTGTAACCTATGTGGAGACATTAAAATAATGAAATGCCAGGTTCAGTAAGGCGAATTTGTAACCTGTGTAAGAAAATTAAAGTGGTGAAATTTTTATTTTTTTGAGATAAAAGATAGAACTTTAATCAAATACTATAATCAAATACAAGAATGGCCGCGTGCCAACAGAGATCCAAAAAAACAAAAAAACAAAACAAAACAAACAGATGACAGCAGTAGCTACAAGAAAGCCAGGGACAGCAGTACAGAAAGAAGCCCAGAGCAGCAAACTGAAAAAACTAAAGCTGTGTTTTGCATTTAGCTGCTGGTACTCCTCCAGGAAACCAAGAGCCTCATCAAGAATGCGTTTCGGATGCTGCTGAACTTTATCAAAATAGAATTTGTTCCTTGCAGTCCAAATTGCCCAGCACATTTAAATTTCAAAATTTTAGTGCTATTTTCCAGATCAATGTCGACATTGTTTAATTATATTATTACTCTTTATATAATGATCTAACTGGTAATTTCATGTGAATAAAAAATAAAATAAAAAACCTAGTAATTTCATGATAGTGTAGTCTATAATTTCAAATTACACTACTTCTAAGTGCTTCTTCTTTTTCTTTTTTTTAATTGTAATTAATCATGCTACATGCATGCAGTCTCAATCATTGATGACTATAATTTCAAACTTTTCTTCATTGATGACTATCTCCAAAAAATATCTGGAAGTAAACACAAACTACCCATTAAGAGATTCATACTCTCGATTCTCATAGAATGAAATTTCTTTGCCAATCGTACAATTTGCTTTTCTGGGTTGACAGGTTAACGTTTCGACATTTGAAACTTTCTAATTCAACAATTCATGCAAGTTATCAACAACACAAGGTAAGTTAGGTAACTCTAAACCTAATTAAGGACCTGGAAATAATCATTTGTCAAAGGCTGGATTAACCTTTGAAGAATATAACCTCAACACCTTCTAGAAATATAAATTCATACTTATTTTAAGGGTAACCTAATTTTGTACTAACTAATAAAGAGTTTGACTAATTAAACTTGTCAGGACTTGAACTAATATAATATCTAATTAAAAATTCATCATTCAAAAACTGAATAACAAAGACCCTAAAATCAATATCACTAAATTACGAGGAAAAACTCCTGATTACTAAAATTAATATTTAAAAAAGCCCAAATCATTGGACGTCATAAAGTTATAACCACAAGGTTTTTTGTCAAAGAATCTAACAAATAAAAAATGCAACCAATTAAAAAATTTTAACGATTCTTATTTCCATAGTCTTCGCTCAAAGGAGGAGTGGTCCAATCCAAAGCATGTGTTTTTTGGGTAAGAGAAACGCTATACTATTTTGATGAGGACCACACAGAAATAAAATAGGATAAATTATAGTGACACTTCCGAGGTTTAGTGCAATTATATTTGTTATACATGATTTTAAGGATATGACACTATAGATGATTAAATTAATTGACACTCCACCTAATTTCCTAAAAAAGTTATAAAAAAAAAATAGAGATGTATCAATTATTTTGATAATTTGAGAACAATTAAAATGCTATTTCTTGAAAATTAGGTATAATTAGTCATTTTGCCATGCCTCGGGGTGTCAAAATAATTTACCCAAAATAATAATAATAATATGGTTTTTTGTTTTGTTTTGGACCTAGTTTTAAGAAAAAAGCATATTCTTATTTATTCATTTGAATTTAATTTGACAGAAGTTTTTAAAAAGGCTCTCGAAATTGATGTTACATTATTTATTTATTTATTTATTTTTTTCGGTTTTAGAGCGGCAAGTGTAAGAAAATAAAAAACAAATCAAAACTCTCTAAATATTTGCTTAATCCTTTTTTTTTTTCTTTTTTTTCCTATAGGGATAAACAACAAAGTTTTCAGACCCGAACCGTTCATTGAACCGTAAAAGGGAGAGGTTCAAGGTTTTTGAGATTGAACCGAGGTCAAACCGTGATGACGTCATAATTAATTTAACAATTAATTAAAGCCTAAATATAGATATTAAATTTATAAAACTAGCAAAATTGACAATATATCTATATATGTGAGAGAAATTTAATGATTTTCAAACATATATTTAATAATTAAATAAGAAAGTTAATAAAATAAAATAATAACCATGAAAACATTAAAATTTATGATTAATTTTTGAAGTAAAGTTGAATATCTTTGAAGGATTTTAATTATATATATTTTTTTATTCCTTGTAAGAGATGGATAATTTAATTAAGAAGAATAAAATTGTGTTAAGTTGTTTTTTTTTTTTTTTTTTTTTTTTTTTTTTTTTTTTTTTTTTTAAATTGCTAAGGGGTTGGACCGCACAGTTCTCACCTTGTAAGAGATGGATAATTTAATTAAGAAAAATAAAATTATGTTAAGTTGTTTTTTTTTTTTTTTTTTAATTGCTAAGGGGTTGGACCGCACAGTTCTCACCGGTTCGTGCGGTCCAACCTTGGGTTTAGGGGTTCACAGAATTAACAAAAAATCCGGTTCTTTAGGCTTAAAAAATCGGTTTTCATCCCAGTTCTCGGTTTTCACGGTCCGACCTTCCGGTCCGGTCCGGTCCAGTTCTGAAAACCTTGATAAACAATACACCCAGTTACGACCATGTGGCTCTCTTGAATATATTTGCGTGAGTCAGTGCAATGGCATATCCACTGTAGTTTTAAAACAATTTTAGATACAAGTACAATTGTAGAAATTTAAAATATTTTTGCAATTATACATATACACCAATTAATTTGTGTTTGTGGGCTTCAAAAAAAAAAAAAAAAGTGTTTGTCGGATCAACTATAAGAGAACTTTTGAAAATTAGGATTCATTGCCATTCTGAAAACCTACAGGGAAGATTAATAGGCCACAAACTGAATTGACCTTTTGTGATAGAAAGTAATTAATTAATTAACCAAGTTATTAATTAATCAAATTATCATGCAAACGCGTAGCAGCACAAACAAATCACCAATAAACTAATTATGCAACGGAAAATAAATAACACGGTGATTTGTTTACGAATGGGGAAAACCTAACAGCAAAAACCCCACCAGGTGATTTTCAGGTCACCATTCCCGAAACTCCACTATTATCACAACAAGCGGTTACAAGTAAATGAATCCCAAGTACCTTACCAACCTATAGTTGAACCCTTACCCTAATACCCAATTGGACTTGTTCTGTAGTGACAGTTCCCATATTTTGATGCACAGCCCTCAAGTACGTGACTAACCAATGCGCGAATCCCAATACGCGACTTCAATCACCAACTAAGAAGGTTGTTGGCTGCAAAGTTTTTTAGTTCATCCACACGATGAAGATCAAGAAGATGCTTGGTCACAAAACCCTACGGTGCAAATACACAGCAACTTCTCTAAAAGAAAGAGATGAACAAGGGCAAAAACTTTGTCTCCAGTCACAATTTGCTTGAACAGAGTTTGCTCAATGCTTGTGCAACTTGTGAACTCTTTGACAGCCCTTAAAACAATCCTTTCATATGTTTAGGGTTAGGAAAAAAGAAGGCCCAAACACATAATCACGGATCCCAAGAAAATCATATCAGAATTCTGAAATTCATAAACCTCGACAGATAGAAGCTGTCGAGAAGGTGTCGAGCACACGGGGCTGAAACAGCTTTTTAAATCTCGATAGATGCAGCTGTCGAGCCAGCTATCGAGATTTAATGATTTTGTACTTTCAGCTTGTTTTCTTGGACAGACTTGAAGGCTTTAACACTTGATCCTGAAACACAGTTTCTTAAAGTATTAAACACATCCTAGATCTATTCAAATACAAGTAAAGTACGTTTTGTCAAAGGATAAGCCAATTACATAAAATTATGACATATGTTCCTATCATGTGAAACACATATATCCTAACAAAGATTAAATTATGTTCTTCATGAACCCTCTGGAAGCTCATATATATAAGAGACTGACTTTCACTGAATGAAATATATAGGTGTGTCAATCATAGAATCAGCTTTTCTAGGTTGACAAGGTTAATTAATTTAAGTTTTGAAATTTGAAACTTCGTGCGTAGTCCAAGTTATAATTAGCGCAAGTAGAGGAGAAATGTTGTTTGGGAACAGTTAATTAATCGTTTTTTTTTTTTTTTTAAAGAAAGAAATTCTACTCTAACTTAATCTAAGTGTATACATTTGTGAAATTTTTTCTTGAAAACTTGTACCCAGCAGCCCTTACCCCCCCACACCCCACAAGCACTTATACTTGTGCAGTAATCACCGCAGTTTTTTTTTTTTTTTTTTTTTTTTTCTGAAAGTGTATTAAAATATACTTGTACTCTGAAAAAATTTGTAAAAGTGAAAAAAATCTAGAAAAAAAAAATGAAATTTTAAAAAACTGTATATAAAAACTAAAAGTTCAACTTATAAGCTAATATCAAACTCACCCCAAATATGTGAAGACAAAGGCGGCCCATGATTCCCTTGAATTTTTCAAAAAAAATTAATTACAAATAGGAAATTGGCCCCTTAAAAATAATATTGATCCAAAGAATCCAAAATAAAATAAAATAAAATGGCCCATATGCTCGATAACATGTCAATTTGTGTGACATATATAATAAAATCCTTAGTAATTGTCACATCACTACTCACTAGTTATGTCTACAAGGCATAGCTTTGCCCATTAGTCTTCATAGATTTTTTTTTTTTTTTTTTTTTTTTTTTGGGTCCATTAGCCTTCATTGGTTTGTTATTTTTTTTTAAAAGAAAAATAGACTCACATCTTTCAAGTATAGTCGACAACAAATAAAATAAAAATAAAAGTATTTATCATTATTGAGCGGTGGGGTTCTTGTAGGTCCACATATATCAGCATCCACCAATTCGAGTGGTGCTCATATTCGCCGTGAATTTGGTGGAAATGGAAGCCTGTGCATTTTTTCAAAAATTACAACCTTCATAAATTTGGCTTAACTGGCTAATAGGAGACAAACCTAGCACCATATATTTTTATCCTTTTATATTTTGAGGCATTTACAAATTACAACTTAGATGCCCATATCTTAAGTACCATAAACAATATCGTGAATTCTGTTTTGGTTTGTCTGTTGTAACAAAATATATTGACATTGATCAATTCCAATGTACCGTTTCGAGATTACAACTAATATATATATATATAAAAACACAAATACATATTTAACACTCATATTTACTCATCATTAATGGAATATTAAGAATCAAATCAAAACAATATAGTTTTTTTTTTTTTTTTTTTTTTTTTTTTTTTTTAAGGGAGCAAACTGAAATTTGAATGGAATGAATGAGAATGACCAATGGTATTTTCCTCATCTTGGTCGGAACAAAATGAATTCCACAACAATGGCAATGAATATGATTCATTTATTTTTTTTACATTTACGCTTCGTTTGTTTCATTGTAAAACATTTTCAAATGTAAAATAATTTACATATAACAAATTTTACATGTAAAACATTTTTAGTAAAAATATACTCAGCTGTTTAGTGTGACATGTAAAATTTTTCAAGCACAAACTACTAGTTGCCTAATTGGCCATTGGACTAGCGACTTTAGCATGCCAAGACTAGTTGCCTAAACATCTAGATCGGCAACCCAGCCACCAAATGGGGGGGGGGGGGGGTGTGGAGGGAGGGGAGAGTCATTGTATGTTTCTATAAAATATTTTACAAAATTTTAATGGTAAAACATTTTACAATATTTTATAAAGGATTTTACGGTTAATAGGAAATATTTTCAAGTTTATCCGAATTTTACAATGAAACAAACATAATAAAATGTTGAAAATATTCTCTGTAAAACATTTTACAGCGAAATAAATAGTGTTATAAGAAAAATTCTCATCTAGTGGCATAGTGAGAGAACAAACGATTTTGGAACTCATTTCTACTTTTGTACTATAAGATTTTTCTTCTTATCTATAATTGTACTTTCATCATTAAAAATTCAAGAGTAACCCTTTCATAATAATTGCCAAACAGTTCATAAATTTGAAGTTGAACCAGGAACATAATACACATAAAACCATAAGTTTAGGGTTACCTTTTTTTGACTCAACAACTACTTGTTTTCCTTTGTGGTCGTGAAGTTTGTCGTCTCCAAGCTGTACTGCATATGAGAAGTCTTCGTCATGCTAGCTTTACGAAAAGTTCTCAACTTCCTATCTTGTGATTACTACAAGCACTATCCAGTATCCACATCACCATATGTTTTCATGTTGAATATGAAAAGCACAGCAAAGTAATATAGAAAATGAAGAAAATAGAGGAAGTTTAGAGAAGAGAAGTGATTCCAAAGGAAATGACAAATTCTGTTATTGCTTCAATTGATCTGATACAATGCCCAAATATATCCCAATTGGACTTGTTCTGTAGTGACAATTTCTCCTTTCGATGCACGGCTCCTAAGTACGTGACTAACTAATTGCGCGAATCTCAGTACGCGGCTTCAATCACCAACTAGAGAAGGTTGTTGGCTGCAAAATTCTTCAGTTCATCCCAACGATGAAGATCAAGAAGATTCTTGGTCACAAAACCCTACGGTGCACATACACAGCAACTTCTTCAAGAACGATGAACTAGGGCAAATTCTGTCTCCGGTCACAATTTGCTTGAACAAACTTTGCTCAACACTTGTGCTACTTGTGAACTCTTTGACGGCCCTTAGAATTATCCTTTTATATGTCTAGGGTTAGGGTCTATGGTTAGGAGAAAAGAAGTCCCAAAGAAACATTCACAGATCCTAAGAAAATAGAACAGAAAATCTGTTTTTCTTAAACCTCGACAGATAGGAGCTGTCGAGCACACGGGCTGAACAACTTCTTAAACCTCGACACATGCTAGCTGTCGAGCTTTAATGAACTTGCACTTCTCAGCTTGTTTCTTGGACAGACTTGATGACTTCAACACTTAATCTTGAAACACAGTTTCTTGAAATATTAAAAACACCTAGATTCTACCCAATTACAAGTTAAGTGCATTTTGTTAAAGGATTAGCCAATTACATAAAATAGTGACATATGTTCCTAACAAGTGAATCACATATGTCCTAACAAAGGTGAGAGTGGATCCTTGGCTACTTGTCATTGTTGGTTACATGCTTAGAATAGATGAGATTGGGGTGGGATACGTGGAAGGCTAGAGAAGAAAATCACACCCCCTCTTTTTCCAACTTTCTTGCATTCACACTCACACTTTTCTACAAAAATAATATCACTTAACACACACACACACATATATATCCTTACGTCTGTAAAGTTATATCCATAACATTAAAAGAGCATATATGTTTTATAATACCACAATATCGAAGTTTCATGCACTTAAAACTAATTACAATAATAACAAACATATAAACCCTTACCTTAAACACTTAATTAAACACCAATAACTATATATCTAATAATTTAACCACTTAATATAGTTTTGTACATACTTAGTATATATACATAATACAAATAGTCATTCAATTATTTATAATCTTTACAATTCTTATTTAATGGCATTATAAAATAATATGCTTATTAAATACTCTTATATTAATTTTAGAAAGCAAGTGGCTTAAAAATAATAATTAACCACTCCAACACATAGTTTAATTATAAAATTGGGTCGGGGTGTTACACAAAGGCACAACAAAAAAGGTGTCAATGTTGAGATTTTGTGGTCCCTAAAAAGGTGTCAAACACACAAGAGAGTTAGAGAGAGAGAGGGTAAACACCTTTCAAATAGGAGGTCCAAGAGGAAGGCTTTATTTGAATTCCTTGCTTCTCCAACGTTTTTCCTTGAGAAATCCTAAACACTAAAAGTACACCACATTTTCGTCAAAAATTTCAAACAAATGTGGCAAAATTTTTAAAACTTCAACAAATTGAGACATCACCATTACCCAGTAGTTGTGTTCCTCAAATTTTGATTCGTCCCTTCACAAGTAACTGGCTCTTTAAAGAGCATAGAAATCAAGGTATGGATATGGGTGAGTTACAGAGTTGTTCATCAATGGTTTCGGTCTACAATCACCAGAGTCTGCGAGAAGAGAGTGGAATCGGTGAGAAGAGATTAACCTTTGATCGTGGGGATTAGGCAAGAAGAGATGTGGTTGTCAAGAAGGATTTCATCTTGGGTTAGGGTTCGAAATTTCATTTTGGGGATTAAGAATTCAATCGGGTCTGAGTTGTTGCCTAGTGAGGATGGTGTTAAGTGAGTCACGTGAGAGTCACGTGGAATTTTTAATAGTAGTAGAAGCTGACGTGGAATGGCTGATGTGGAATGACTATTTATATTTTAATTTAATTTATGCCATGTGTGCATTCCGTTTGCCACCTAAGCAAATTCCGTTAGTCATCTAACGGTAAGGACCAAATTGATTGTGACTTGAAAATAGCATGGACCAAATTGACTGCTCCCAAAATGTAGGGACTAAATTGACCGTGACACCAAAATTTAGGGACCAAAATGATGTTTTCGTCAAAAAAAAAAAAAAAATGTAACAAAATTGTCTCAAGTTTTGTGAAGTTCACCCCTCTGCTATGTGAGAGGAAGAGGTGAACTCATTGCCTCGACTATTTTTCCAACTTGAACTTTGCCTCTTGCTTGAGTTCGTAGGAGTGAACTGCTCAGCAACTAACTTCCATTTTTCCGTTATAACCACTTCAATTCACAAGCCCAATACAAATGAAAAATCACAAAATTACATAGAAATAATGAAAGTTTAAGCTTTTGAGAAATAATAAATTTAATTGTTTAACCACATAATTCTAACACTCCCCCTCACCAATGAAGATAGGACCATGTTTTAAGCATAGTTGAAAGTGGATTCAATAGGACTTGCTACCATGGTTTATGGTTTATGATTCGATAGGACTTAATACAAAAGGAGTTGGTTTTGATACCAAACTCGTTGGGTGCAGGATTGTAATAAAGGTCTGCTTAAAAAATAATTAATTTCTGCTAGGAGCACAGATACAGAGTATTTCTATGCTCTGTCTCTTCATTTCAGTGTAATTTCCATATACTACACACTCTATTGCATTATATTATATATAGGGCGGTGTTTAAACAGCCAATTATTAATTTGAATTGTTCTATAAAAAAAAAAAAAGAAATCTAGTTTAGATTTGAATCCTTGAGAACCAAGGCTACCATGCTCTAAAGATTGATGTAATAAATCATTTTGTTCAGAATCCTCGAGAACCAAGACTACCATGCTCTAGAGTTCGACGGAATAAATCATTTTGATTTTTCTTCTTCAAGGATGAGTTGTCAAATGTCAGCTATGTTTCCTAAGTTTTCCGGACTACAAATTAGGTTTTTTTTTTTTTTTTTTTTTTTTTTTTTTAATAACAATAACGTGTAGCAAAGGTTGCATTCTGTTATTTGAAACCAACTTTTAGTACAGCTCCTACCCTATTCTACTTTACAAATTGGGAAATTGTTAGTTCACACGCTTTGTTGCACACATTGAACACATAATTTATTTTTTAGAACTAAAATCATGACTCTCAAAAGCTGAAATATGTGTACTTTGTGTAATAAGTACTGTATAATAGACAATGCCCATGACCATAAAAAAAATTAAACCATGTAACTTAGGTTCTTTTATTAAATTTAACAATGTGATAAACAACAAGATAAAGTTTTTTTTTTTAATAACAAATAAATTCAACCAATTAATACAACCACATTGTTCAATTTAATTAAGAGATTTAAGGCGCTGCATTTGAGGAATCTTATATAAATTTTATCCATTGCATGAATGGTTTCGATTAAGTCCCATTCACACCAGACAAATGAGATGTAAACCAAAATCTAGTCTCTATCATGTGAATCCATCAAAAAAACTAAAAAACTAAATGGTTCAAATTACCAAAGCCTTGGTTTGTTTGAATTAATTTACAAATTAAGGAGTACATTAATATGAAGGGAGTGCCTATGCTTACACCAAAATTTTTACAAGCTGGATATAAATGTGTGTGTGTGTGATATTACAGAAATCAGCATATGTTCCCCAAAACTTCTCTCAAGAAGTAACCTTGGTCGAGCTCAAGTGAGATCATAGTCTTCAAAAAAGGGTCGCCCACAATTTCAGCAGCTGTTTTTGCATATGGAGCTTCATGATTAAAAACCAAGCCGACTTGCTCTGAACTTGCTGCATGATTACTTTATATTCTGTTTGGTCGCTGAGAAAATGTGAAAAAGAAAGAAAATTTAGTTCTATTGGAAAATGTGTTTTATACTGCTGCAATTTTGTTACATCAAAATTGTTCCTCCTAATCTTATACAACATGCCTTCTTGTTGCCTTTTGCATTTAGGTTTTGATGACAAGGCCATTATTTATGGTGTAATTATTTTGTTGTACTATTTTTTTGGTTGTTGCCAATCTTATCCCACTGAGCTTTGGGTTTTCTTCTCTGACCACTTGATGCGTGCTACCATGAAGTAGTACAACAAAAGTAGCATGAAGTAGCACGCATCAAGTGGCAGAGTATTATCGCCTCCCTCGGAGTTGAGTGGTGATTCTTGTGTGGCTGACCTTATAAACAGAGATACGGGGTGGTGGGACTCAAGAAAAATTGATAAATATTTTTTGCCGTTTGAAGCACAAAACATTAAATCAATGCCTTTATGTTCTAACCCGCAATCTGATTATTTTTTCTAGCCTTTAGCAGGTGATGGCATTTACACGGTGAAGACAGGATATAAACTTTTATGTGATGTGTCAAGAGAGGAAGCTGCATTGTGTCAAACTCTGACAGCATAAAAACTTTCTGGTCGAGGTTGTGGAAATTAAAAATCCCTGGCAAAGTTAAGCATTTCCTGTGGAAGGCGTGTACCAATAGTTTGCCAACAAAATCAAACTTGCTCAAAAGGAAAGTTCTCTCGGACCCTACATGCCATCTCTGTGGGAATCTAGCTGAAGATGCCATGCATGCTTTATGGGAATGTGAAGCTGTAAAGTCGGTGTGGATGGATTTTGGGTGGGTTAACAGGTTTGAAGCTGCACAGGGGACGTTCTCTGAGCTATGTGACCGAATTATGACTCAACCTCGGGTTCCTGAGATTTTCGCCACCACAGCATGGTTCATTTGGTCGTATTGAAATAAAACAAGGTTGAACGAGTCTACCCAACCTCTAGACAGAATTCCTGAAGCTGTCCATAGCTTCCTTTCAGGTTTCCAAAGAATTAAGGTCCTGCCAAGGAGTACCGCTCCAAGCAGAAAAAAGAGATGGACAGCGCCTACTGTGGGTGAGTTTAAAACAAATTTTGATGGAGCAATGCTTGAAGAGAATGATAATGCAGGAATTGGGATTATTGTTTGGAACTCCCGTGGTGAGGTAATGGTGGCTCTTTCCGAAAAAATTCCTAAACCTTCGTCGGTGGAAATCTTGAAGATGTTAGCTACGAGGCAAGCTGTCAAATTTGTTTAGGAAATAGGTTTGCATTACTCTATTTTTGATGGCGACTCTCTTGTTGGTATCAAAGCTTTGCAAAGAGGAAATATGTTATCATCCTCTTTTGGTCACTTATGGCCGTTTGGATGGAGGGGGGAAGGAGGGGAAGTGGAGGGGAGTAGAGTAAAGTTAGCTAAAAATAAGTTAATTTTAGGCTAAATCTACTCTACTCTACTTACTCCCCTTCAATCCAAACGGACCAATTTCTAATACTTCATCTTTTGTTAGCTCCTTAAGGAGTTTCTCTTTCTCTCATACTTTGAGGCAAGGAAATGTGGTTGCACATGCCTTAACTTAGAGAGCAAGAATTTTTTTTTTCTTTTGTTGGTCTGGATGGAGTTTGTTCCACCAGATATAGACAATATAGTTTATGCTGATTTTCCAGCACATAATTACTACAATGGATGACTTGTTTCTCAAAAAAAAAGAAAAAAGAAAAAAGAAAAAAAAACTTTCACTTGTATGAAAAGTATTATTGCTACTTATTTTTTCTTTGTAAAGTTAAATATCTTATATAATTATTTTGACTTTCACTTGTATAGAATTTTTATTAATGCCATTAGTATCATTACTTCCAATAACAAAATGCTAAAATTGATGTAATTTACTCACACAATTTTCTTAAGAATTTATTAGGGAATATGTTAAATAAGAACATATTATATCAATCTTCTTATTAATTACTAATTGATTTTGTTTGTGCATGTCAACCTAATTATAAAATGCATATTGATGTAATTTGCAAGATTACTTCAATCATGTCTTTTTTATTTCTTTAACTTATTTAATCATTTGTACATATTTAGAAAGTTTAAACTAGTTTGTTTGGCACTTTAATTAGAATTGCTGTTTAAATAGCTTAGAAAAAAAAAAAAAAAAATTAAGCATGTATTTGAGATTTGACAGTTTAATTACAAGGGGGAAAAAAGTGCTCTCCCAATTCGAATCTTGAAATAGTCAACATAACCAACATGTCCTTTAATTAGAATTGCTGTTTAAATAGCTTAGAAAATTTTTTTATAAAAAAATTAAACATGTATTTGACACTTTAATTACTAGGAAAAAAAAGTGCTCTCCCAATTCGAATTTTGACAGCATAATCACCATGTCCTATAAAATGTGTTAACTATAGTATTACAACACCATATCTTACGAGTACAAACTTCTGTCACATGCCCAGTAGATATTTCATATTTGAGCTCTAAAGTAAGCCAATTAGATCCAACACGGTATTTAGCTCTCACTATTTTGATACAAAAACTATCCTTGTCGGATAGAATCCACCAAGCAAGCTCGGCAATCATTGTTTCATTGAAGTTTTCAAAGGATCAAAACCCCAAAATTCTTGGTTGTTGAATCATTAGTTCTCTCATTTTTGTAATAGTTGTAATTAATAATTGAAAATAGAAAATTGATTTTATGGTTAGAAAATGGAAAAATGAGTAGTAATTAGAACTTTAAAGTTTAAACGCCATCCTTATTATGTAAAAAGAACATGTTGTATATCATATAATGAGCAAGTCTTTTTTTTTTTTTTTTTTTTTTGAGAATCAAGTCAATACTTTTATTGATCAATGAATGCTATCATGGATTACAAGCTGTTGCACATCACTTAGGATGTCATTCGACCAAACATGGGGACAAGGAATATTTTTAGCAGCCTTAGCCAGTTTATTTGCTATGGCATTCCCTTGTCTCTTTACGTGAATAAAAGTAGCTGATACAAAGTTCAAAGCCAAAGCTTTAACATCCTCCAGAATATGACCAAATGAGCTGTAGCAAGGAGTGCCCGAGTTGATAGCAGTTGTGATAGTTTCAGAATCCCCTTCAAAAACCATGTCTGCAAGTCTAAGCTGAAGGGCGTACCGTACAGCTTTTCTACATGCGATGGCCTCGACCTCCTCCACTGTTCCAGGTAGTGCCGTTCTGTCTGAGAGAGCCCTATAGACCCTTCCATCAGCATCTCTGACTACTACTCCAACTTCCGCCTGCCAAATTTCTTTGAACAGAGCACCATCATAATTGACTTTATGCTGTGAAGTCTGGGGGGGGGGGGGTACCAACGTGTTGCACTTGTGGGCCTGAACTTGGGTATGTGAGGCTCTTGTGCTAATCGGTATTCGAGTAATCTCTCTCGCATGTCCTGGTACAGCAGCTGAAACGGAAGGGAAGATGCTTGCATTCTTGTGGCATTTCTTTTGTTCCATATACTCCAGGCAACAAAAGCGAACCATTCAGCCAGGTTTGGTTCTTTTGAATTTGTGATTCCAATCCACAGATCTCTAAAGTCCACGAAGCGCATGGAGAGCTGGTTTATAAGGATTTCTTCTTCCCACCAGACCTCCTTGAGTACTTGGCAGCCCCACAAGGCATGAACAGAGTCCTCAACTTCCTTATTGCACCATTCGCATAGTGCATTCCTTGTGACATTCCTAGCCAGCAGATTCTTTTTGGTGGGGAGTGATTCACGACAAGCTTTCCATAGGAAGTGCTTGATTTTATTTGGAACACTCAAGGACCAAATTCTTCTCCAACAACTCGTTTGGGCCGAAGCATCAGATGGGCTAGGAGTGGAAAAATCCTGCATAGACGTCAACATTTTGTATGCACCCTTAGTCGAGTATCTCCCTGACTTGGTGCCAGCCCAAATGAGAAGATCAGGGGCTCGGGTTGAGCTTAGTGGGATTCCCAGAATTTGTTGGGCTTCATGGGGAAAGAATTCTTGTGTTACTCGTTCTTTAATCCACCTTGGGCCATCCTCATCAATAAGAGCACATACCTTTGCATTCATAGGGAGGTTTTTTTGGGGAGAGATGATATGTTTTGTTGACATATCAGGCAGCCACTTATCACCCCTAATCTACACTTAAGTACCATCCCCAATCCACCAATATGCTCCTTGCTTGACCACCTCCCTAGCCTTGAGAATGCTTTGCCAAGCGTATGACCCATTGGATTTTACCCCACTCTCAAGAACCGAGCACGTAGGGAAGAACCTTGCTTTGAAGACTTTGTAGAACATGGAATCGGTATTATGAATTAATCTCCAAATCTGTTTACCTAGGAGAGCTAGATTAAAATTTTCCAATTCCCTAAATCCCAAACCACCATGTAATTTTGGTAAGCAAAGTTTTTTCCAAGCTATCCAATGGATTTTTCTTGCCTCACCCGAATACCCCCACCAAAATTTTCTAGTCAATGCTTCAATGTCCTTGCACAAATTTTTGGGGAGTTTGAAACACCCCATAGTGAAGGTCGGCATTGCTTGGATGACTGCTTTGATTAAGATCTCCCGGCCTACTTGTGATAGGAGTTTTTCTTTCCAAACTTGGATTTTGTGCCACACTCTCTCTCTAATATAGCTGAAGGTTTCCTTCTTTGCTCTCCCTACAAAGGATGGCATACCCAAATATTTTTCATATTGAGTCACCACCTCTACCCCCACCAAGTCCTTCACCCTATTCTTGATGACTTCTTGTGTATTTGTGCTGAAGAATAATTGTGTTTTGCCACGGTTGATTTTTAGACTTGACGCTTCTTCATACATTGTGAGGATATTCATCACCGTTTGGCAATCTGTATCATTGGCTCTACAGAAGAGCAAGCTATCATGCGCAAAGAATAAGTGGGTGATTTTTGGCCCTTCTTTGCAAAGAGACACTCCATGTAATTCTCCATTGTCAGCTGCCTGTTGTATTAAAGAATGTAGACCTTCTGCACATAAAAGAAATAAGTAAGGTGATAGAGGGTCTCCTTGACGGAGACCCCTACTTGGGTGAAAAAATCTATGAGGTTCTCCATTAATCATGATAGAGAAAGAGACCGAACGAAAGCAGCAACCCACTAGATTCCTCCATTTACCATCAAAACCCAATCTCTCCATTATTTTATCCAAGAAATCCCATTCAACCCTATCATATGCTTTACTCATGTCAAGTTTTAGAGCCATGAACCCCGTTTTGCCTTTTCTTTTATTTTTTAGGTGGTGGAGTGTTTCAAAGGCAACAACAATGTTATCAGTAATGAGACGATCTGACATGAAAGCACTTTGAGTCTCGGAGACAAGTTTAGGGAGGATTTTTTTTGAGTCGGTTGGCTATGGTTTTTGAGATTATTTTGTATATGACATTGCATAGGCTTATGGGACGGTAATCTTTTAGGTTTGTTGGTGATTTTGTTTTGGGGATGAGGGTAATGAAAGTATGGTTTAGGTTTGGAGGCATTATTCCCGAATTTAAGACAGATAAGGTTGCTTTTGTAACATCAGACCCAACAGTATTCCAATAAGATTTGTAAAAGATTGGGGGCATACCATCGGGGCCAGGAGTTGTCATAGGTTTCATTTGCTTGAGTGCTTGCTCCACCTCCATGGCTGTGAAAGGCCGGGTTAGATCGGCATTCATCTGTGATGTCACTTTGGGTTCAATCCCTTGAAGGATTGGATCAAACCCGGCTGGGTTGACTGATTGGAAGATAGATTGGAAATATTGCACAAAGGCCTCCCCGATCTTCTGTTCATCCTTAACAACTTCCCCACTGTCAAGGGTCAGTTTGGAGATGAAATTTCTTCGATTTCTCTGGTTTGCACGACTGTGGAAATAGGCTGTGTTTAGATCCCCCGCTTTCAGCTAATTCACCCTTGATCTTTGCTGCCATAGACATTCTTCCTTGACCATCAAATCATGCACCTCAGCCCTCAAACTTCTCACCTAAAAATGGTTGGATCCGTTCATGGAGTTTGCTTCTGCCTGCTTTAGCAATTTTTTCTTTTGTTGCAGCATGCGACGGATGTTGCCGAATGAATGTTTACTCCAAGACTGAAGGGATAATCGGCATGCCTCTAAATTTTTTGCCACTCTGCCAATCGGATTTTCAATTGCATGGTCCTCCCATGAGTTTTTTATCACCGTTTCACACCCTTCATCCCTCATCCAGACCGCTTCAAACCTAAAAGGTTTCCTTTTCCTGTAAAACTGGGCATTTTCATCGTCAGTACAAATCCATAATGGGCTATGATCCGAGAGCGAACCAGAGATGTAATGAACTTTGGTTGATGGGAACATTTGAATCCATGGGTTGGTTGCTACTCCTCTGTCCAATCTAATCCAAGTCACTGTACCATCAAACTGGTTGTTGCACCATGTGAACGGAGAGCCAACAAAACCCAAGTCCTGGAATCCACAGAAGTCAAGAGCTTCTCTAAAGTCAATCATTTGTCTCTCCCGACACATTGCACCACCCAGTTTCTCTTATGCTCTGACAATCTCATTGAAGTCCCCCGCACAAAACCAAGGGAGATCCATTTTGAGGCTTAAATGTTTTAGTAGTGCCCAGGAGTGTTCCCGGTTGGCCGTTACAGGGTTTTCGTAGAATCCCGTAAACTGCCAGGCGTCATCCACTCCTGGGTTCACCACTGCATCAATGTAAGTTGGGGTTGCATCCATCACGTGTAGATTGATGTCTCTGCTCAAAAACAGTACGAGGCCACCACCTGTATTGAGTCTAGAGACTATGTGGACATTGTCTAGCTGCAGTTTTACCTTTAAATTCTTCACGTAGTTGTCTTTTGATTTTGTTTCCATGAGAAAAACAATTGTGGGAGCGTATTTTTTCACCATCTTGGTGAGTTCCTGAACTGCACATGGTCATCCCAAACCACGGCAGTTCCAGCTTATGGTGTTCATTGGTGTCGGCGGGGCTGCTTGGCAGCCACCACTGTTGGGTAAGCTTCTGGGGATTCCTTATAGGGCATTGAGATTTTTTTTGTGGGATGGCTACCTTCTTCAGACTCATCACTTCTTTTGTGTTTTCTCTCAATCATGAGCACGTCACTTGGGCTGCTTTGTTTGTCACGTGGAATTCTGGCCCACGTTGTTTTGGTTGGCAAAGGATTGGGTTGGCTTTGTGTGTTATTGGTGGGCTGATGAGTGGTGCACGGCCCAATGTGGTAGGGGTGTGTTGGGGTTGGCTTTGTGTGGTGATGGTGGGCTGATGAGTGGTGCACGGCCCAATAGTGGTAGGAGTGTGTTGGGTTAGAACTTTGGGCTTTAAGTCCAGATTGGTCTCGGATTCAGTGTGTGTGGGGTTTAAGACTTTCTCTCTGTCATCAATGTTGGCATTTATGCTGGATTTTTTAACGGTTGCTTCCTCAGTGCCAGAAATGCAGCCGTTAGGGGCATTGAATGTGTGATTCTCTTGCCAATCAGCACTGGATTGATGAGCAATTATGACCTCATTTATTGTCATGGTAGTGACAGTTGTTGGGATTGTCGCCGGGGTTGGTGGAAGATCACGTGGCTGGGATGTTGGTGGTTGGGTGTTTGGGACGGTGGGTGTTTGTGGTGGAGGTTTTTGTTATTTGGGTGTCTCGGTCTGGTTCCAGGTACAGTAATGGAGGTTTTTCTGGTAGTGAGGTCTATCTCTGCTCTCATCCAATCCCCAAAATTCTGGTCTGACTTTTTCAGTGAACCTTTGCTTCTCAGCCAGCGTTCACAATTTCTATCATCATGGGAGACCAATCCGCACCAGTAACAGAAGTTTGGGAGGCGCTCGTATTTCAAAATTGTGCACCCAATGACAGACCCCTCGAACCATACCTTGCGTACCCTGTTCAAAGGTTTAGTAATATCAATTCGAACTCGAACTCGTAAATAGTTTCCCTTACCTCCTTCGCTTTCTGAATCGATCATGAGTAATGGTGTGCCCAATGAGCTTCCAATGGCATCCCGAGTTTCTTGGTTTAAACATTGGACTGGTAGTTCATGGATTTGGATCTAGAATGATGTAAACTGGAAGGCGAGTGATGATATGGGCACATTTGCAGTCACTTTCTCAAAGACCACAAGGTGTTTGTCGTATGTCCAAGACTCATGTTCAAGTACCCTGTCTAAATCACATTCATCTTCAAAGTTAAAAAACAGGATGTTGTTGCCTATATCTTTAATTTGAACATCCTTTTTCGATCTCCAAAGTGGCCTGAATGTACGAGCCACTGATTCCACATTGACGACTCGTTTTGTCAAGAATTTTGCAGCAAGAGTAAAGGAGTCAGGCTCCGCTTTGGGCATGCTATTCCAGTTTCTTCTTAGTCTAATAGAGAGAGTTTTTTCCATAATCCTTTAAGGGATTCCATGTTGGTAAGTTGTACAGGTAGTGAGGTGTGTAATGATTGTGTTTTGGATGGTGATTTGGGACGCCCTACTAGTGACAGGACACTAGAGGGAAACGGGATACCTGTACGGGGACAAGGACAGAAAAGCTCCACTGGGGTTAAAGGAATAGATTCGTCCTAGAACCTTAGAGAGCGACTATCAATACCTACCCCTAATGGCCATAATGAGCAAGACTTAGGTACAATACTTATGTGCTGTTTCTTCGGTTCCCCTTTTAAGATTCTGCCATGTGGCTTTTTTCTCATGGATGGAAGTGTATTTTTTAAGTTAATTAGCCACATGGCAGAATCTTAAAAGAGGGACCTAAGAAACAATACCTAAGGTACTGTACATAAATTTTGTCCTCATATAATTCCTGCTTCAATTGAGTAGTGAATATAACATTTTGGGATATCATTTGTATGGTGTCCTGCACCATTTAATACCTTGATTTAGTCTACTAATTACTTATAGATTAAGTTAATTAAGAGTTAAGTCCTGAAGAAAATTAAGTGCATTTAAAAAAAAAAAAAAAAGTTACCACCATGTATCTTTGGCATGATGGTCACTTTACAAGTATAGGTGCTTGTGGAGTGTGTGGGGCAAGAGTTAAGGTTCAAGTCCCGTCACTAACCATATGTGTTCATAAAATCTATGAATAATATTGATTTCACATAAATTAAAAAAAAAAAAAAAAGGATAAAAGAAGAATTTCCTCTTCTTGATGAAATGAGAATACTATATTGCACAAGTAAATTTGTCATACTCATACCTTACCTTTTTCTAAAAACCAATATTCAACAAGTACTGCAACGTGCACATGATTGATTTATTCATGCATCACCTTAGCCATTAATTGTAACAATGTCAAGACTTCGTTTTTGCACTTTACGAGTTCGACTAATTTCTTTGATTCGAAAGTGTTTTTGAATGTGTTCCAAAGTAATATCCACTGTGTCACGTGTGATAATTTCTTCCTATAGTTCAGGGACGGACCCAAGATTTCAAGTTAGGGGGGCAAAGTATAAGTAAAAAAAAACTTCAAATAAGCATCCATATAGTTAGTGGCGAAACCAAAAATACTTTATAGGAGGCCAAGCCAAAGATAATAAAAGTTTTTAACTTAAAAAAATCATGACAAAAAAAAAAAAACTTTATTTTACAAAATTAATAAACAAGTCTATAAGAATGAGTGAATGGCTTAATTTAATTGCTCAAGCAAATACTATTATTATAGAAACACTATTATAAATTAAAATATAGGGAAATTCTTCTTTTACATTGTGCTGTTATAATATAAATTTATATTGTATACAAAAAAAGTGGCAAATATTATATATATTTGCAAAACATATACAATATTTACCATTTCTTTACAAATATGTACAATATATATTACTTTTTGTATGTCTATCATGTAAGTTTACATTGAAATTGCAATGTAGACATAAAAATTACATTGAATATAAAGCAATCTAATGATCACTCACAAGTTAACAATATAGCTACTAGTCCTCTACAGTACTCTACACAATGATCTTATTTTGTTTGATTGAACTACACGTATCAACATATCAATCTATATTCATCAATGAAAAATATCAATCAATAAAATAATAATATAATTAACAATCCTATTTTATATTACTATTTTATGAGTTACTATAGTTTTCCATCACTTAACTAAAACAAAGAGCAGCTGAGTCTTAAACTCAAAGTGAACATGTTTGAATATACAAACAGAGAGAGGGGTTCAAAGAGAGATAAATACAGTAGTGGAGACGTAGAGGGCCTGAAGGCTAGATTTGCGCCGATTGTCCCTAGTTGGCTGGTCAGATCTTCAACTTGATGGAGCTCTTTGCAGCAAGCGGCGATGGGGGAAGGATATGGGGTTGTTTGTTTGATTTATATATATATATATATATATATTTATATAAAGATGATTTTTTTTTCCTATTTTTATTAGGAGAGTCTTGATTTACTTAGATAGATTTGAATGATGAGGTACTTGAGACCATAATTTTTTCGGACTCTATGCGGAAACTAGCCTTAGTTCATGCTGCATGCCATTATTTGTGCTACATTATCCATTGAAGGTAACGACTAAAAAGTCGTGTTCCCCACATTCCTACACAATCAATCATAGAAAGACAACACGTTCATGATGAAATAATGTCTCAACTTAGGACTAGTGAAAAAAGCTATGATGTAATACGCATGGGTCCACAAGCTTTTCATGGTTTGTGTGACATTTTGCGAAGAGACGGTGATCTTCAAGCCACACAACGTGCCACGGTTGAAGAGCAAGTTGCCAAGTTTCTTCACATTCTATCACATAATGTGAAGAACCGTACAATTTCCTTCTTTTTTTGTTGTTCCAGTGAGACCATTAGTTGCCATTTTCATAATGTGTTATGATCAATAATTATGTTAGAGGATCAGTTTCTTCGACAACTTGATGGAACCCAAGTTCCACTTGAAATACTACAGAGTAGTAGGTTCAACCCATATTTTAAGGTAAATATATCATGTTTATATTTTATATTTGATAGTAGTCTAGTATAAATATATTTTAAGATAAATGTCTTTGAGAGATATTGTTAATTTCAGGATTGTATTGGGGCACTTGATGGAACACATGTTCGTGTCAAAGTGTCGAATGAGGATGCACCAAGATATCGGGGTAGGAAGGGTTACCAAACACAAAATGTGTTGGCGGCATGCTTATTTGATTTGAAATTCACGTATGTATTACTAGGTTGGGAAGGAACTGCTTCAGATTCAAGAATAATAAAGAGCGCTTTAACTAGAAACGATAATTTGAAAATCCCACAAGGTAAATTTAATTCAAATATGTATTAGGATGTATTCTTTATAATTAAAAAAATTATAGTATATAATTAACCATTGTTAGTGTTTATTAGGTAAATATTATCTTGTTGATGCGGGATACATGAATAGAAGTCGTCTGATTGCACCTTATAGCGGAATGTGATATCATTTAAAAGAGTACTCTGCTCGTCCTCTTGAAAATGCTAAAGAATTGTTTAATTTGCGACATGCGCCATTGCGCAATGCTATTGAAAGGGCATTTGGTGTACTGAAAAAGAGATTTCCTATCATAGCAAGTACAATAGAGCCTAGTTATTGTGTTGACACACAAAATGAAATCATTTTATTATGTTGCATACTTCATAATTATTTAATGGGTGTCGATCCTGATGAAAGTCTTATTGCTGAAGTTGATGAAGAGGTTTTACATTCTCATTGTGAACGTGTGGTCCCTACTCCTAGAGAAGATGATAAGCATGCTAGACAATGAGATATTATAAGAGATTCTATAGCATTAGCCATGTGGCAAAACTATGTCCAAATGTGATAGCTTTTGGGTTTATTGTTGTCATGTTGTTTAAGACTATGTTATGTTTCAATTACTTAGACCTAAATGTTATGCAAATTTCTCTTTTCATTTTGATATTGCTCTCTATCTTTTGATAATTAATATTAATATCTAAACAATATTTTATATGTGTTTTTTGTCTTATTAATTATAGCATGGGTAAGATATAAAAGAAGAATGGTGGAGATCCAAGCAAAGAAGTACAATGGAGTAGTGTTATGGATGATGCTTTAATGGATTTTTTTTTACATCAAGTGATCATCGGTGGTAAAGTTAATGGAACTTTTACCTTTAAGGCATATGATGACATAGTGAAAGAGTTGGTTGAAAAATTTCACATGGAGATTAATAAGGATAAGGTGAAAAATCGACAAAAGACATTGAAGAAGAATTTTCATGAATGCTATGACATATTTATAGATGGATTGAGTGGTTCTGGATGGAATGATTCTTTAAATATATAGACAGTTGAACTAGAAGTTTGGGAGCCACTTATAGCAGTAAATTACCATTTTTTGTGAGTTTAATTTTGAATTACATAATTATATCTGTAATATAACCATTTTTCTTGGTTTGTAACAGTCTAAACCTGCGGCCAAGAAGTGGATGACAACACCTATGCCCAACTACTCTAAGATGACACAACTTTGGGCTAAAGATAGAGCAAAAGGTGATCATGCTGAAACTGCAAAGGAGAGACGTGCTAGGTATGCTGCATCGACCACTATTGATGAGATTGATAATTTGGTATCTCAAAATGAAGTTTCTTTGGAGAACTTTGAAGTCGAAGATGATCAGAGGTCACCATAAATTAATGTTGTATGTTCTCGAGCGTCATCACAAGATGCAATGTCTTCTAAAAGCAAGAAAAGAAGACTGGCAGAAGATGACGAACTTGGGAATGTAATTTCCCAGTCATTTGATAATGTATCAATGGAAATTGATAGGGTGACTGAGGTTATGGCAAAGTGTTTTTCAAAGTCATATGGAGAAGAAGTTCATGCAGCGTTGGGCGTATTGGACTTGGATCCAATATCAAAGACTGAGACCTACATGTTCTTTGGTTGCCCAGATCATGAGTGCAAATGTGTTCTATTGACACTGATGTCTAAGCCTAAAAATTAAAAAGTGTGGGATTTCTTGGCCAACTTTAGATTTGCTTTATTTTGTTATTTTGTTTTGTTTTGGCAAGACTCATTATAGTTAAAAAAAAAAAAAAAGATATTTGTTTGTATTTTTTAGACAATGTTTATTTTGTTGAAAATAAATATGTGATGCGTGAATTTCTTTACAACATAGAAATATACATAACTTAATTTTTAGCTACAATAAATTTTTTTCCCCCTAAACTAGAATCATTATTTATGTTCTTTAAAATGAGGGGTATAATAGTAATGTTATTATAAAATAATTTCTTTTCATTCCATTCATTCCAATGTCACTTCCAAACAATATTACTTACATTCCATTCAATTCCATTCCTTTATTTTAAAACATCCAAACAAGATTTTTTAATTCAAAATCATTCATTTCCCTACTAAATTCATTCTATTCCATTCCTTTAATGACTATTCCATTCCATTTCATTCCCTTATGAACTCTCAAACGGAGTGTAAGAGTCCTGAATGAAAAGATTTGGATTTATTTTTTCTATTTATCCTTTTGTGATTGTTTGAATTTATTAAAATTATTTTGTTGCTTATTTTGGTGGAGCTATGGGTCAACAAATCAATGAATGGCCAAATTTCATTTTTGATTCTGGGTTCTTTATATCAAAATGGGTAAATTACAAAGTTAGTCCCTATATTTTACACCATATCTTAATTTTGGTCCCTAACCTTTCACTTGTGTCAATTTAGTCCTTAATATTTCCAATGACGTGTCAATTTAGTCTTTTCTATTATCCCTTGGATGAAAAAAGCTGATGTGTCAAACGGAATAATAAAAAAATATTTTTCATGCCATATCAATTACCCCACATCAATTTTTTTAAAGAAAAACCCACTTCAAATGTTCACATGTGAGATTTGTAATCTTGATTCTTGACTCACGTGAGAGTTGGGGGGGGGGGGGGGAGAGAGAGAGAGAGAGAGAGAGAGAGAGAGAAGAAAGGGAGGTGAATCTGATGAGAGATTGGAAGGATTTAGAATTTTCCCTAGACTGATTTGTACATGTGAACATCTGAAATGGTTTTATTTTATTTTTGTTTTTAAAATAATTTGAGTGGATTTTTTAAGCCAGCAATATCAACTTCAACTTAAAAAATCCAAAGCCCAACACATAACACCCAGAAGCTAAAAATGATCAAAAGGTTCAAAACCACGATCTTTCTCAGCTTTTTGAAATTGATAAGATTAAGATTGGAAATAAATGGGTTTGTTTGAAAGAAAGGAAAAAAATAAAAAAGCTCAAAAGAGACAAAGATCAGAGAAAGAGATAATAATGTGAGCGAGGTTGTGGAAGATGGTGTTATATAAGAAGAGAGATACAGAGAGAGAAAGCAAAACTAGGGGCCATTTGAAAGAGTTAAGTAAGTGCTTTTGGCGGGAAAGCGTTTTGGGAAAGTGAGAGTGAGAGTAAAGGTGATGGAGGAGAGGAAGATGAACCTGATGAGAGACAGGAATTTAGGGATTTAGAAATTTCCCTAATCTGATCTCATGTGTGAACATTTGCAATAGATTTTTTTTTTAATCTGACGTGGCAGTACAGTTGGCCGTTGATGTGATATAATTAATATATTTTTATTATTCCATTTGACACATCAGTTTTTTTCATCTAAGAGATAACAACATGGACTAAATTGACACGACACTAAAAAGGTTAGGGACCAAATTGAAACAATTGAAAGGTTAAGGACCAAATTGAGATATGGTGTAAAGGATAGGGACTAATTTTGTAATTTACCCTATCAAAATTTTCTCATTAGGTTGAAAGTGTGAATTTATTTGAGGTCTAAAGTCATTTTTTTCCAAAATTCTAGGGGGGCCAATAAGTATATCACTCTTAAATTTTAAGATAATTTATGTGAGAGTTATATGTATTTTTACTGGGTTATCCCCAAGTTTTGTCTTTACTTAAACATTGGATGTAGGGGTATTTTTTAACCACCAAAATGTTCATTCCAAACAGGAGAAACCCTTTAAATAGTAGTAGTATAGTCTATGGTTATTAATATCCCTATCTGGATCTTAGGATATTAAAATACTAAGATCCTACATCCCTAAAATGTTATGGATCTCACTAGGATCTCTAATAAAGTGAAATTTGTGTGAGATTTCAATCCAGATCTTATAGAATTCCGATCCCATAGAGATACTAAAGATCTTGTGCTATAAAGGAAAATTTAATTTTTTTTGTGTGTGCTTATTTTAGGCCTCCAAATGGAGTTCAAAGACCCCAAACTAATAAAAAATGTAATAAACAGATCAGCCCAGTAGCCCTAACCAAAATTGATTGAAAAAAAAAGTAAAAAATAAAAGCCTAACGCTCACGTCAGTCGCCAGTCGTCACTTTAACCTAATAAATAAAATCACAAAAAACAAAAAAAGAAGAGAAGAGACTAGACTACTAGAGAATGGAAGGCGAGTGTGAAAAGCTAAGAAATCCGAGGGTGATGCCACTATGAGAGAGACCATTAACTACAAAGGTGATTTTTTTTTTTAATAATTTAATTCAGCTAATAATGACTAGAATGATGTTTATAATGATCAACCGTACTTTGAGAAACACATCCAAGATAGCCAAACCTTTGGTCTTGATGATTGAGTGTCATTATGGTGTTATTTGAAATATTTTTATTTGTGTGGGACAATAGGTATTGACAGATTCTTAAATACGTTGGTTTCCAACTTTCCAAAAAAAAAAAAAAAACAAAAATGTTGGTTAAGTGAATTACGAATCCCTGATGGTGTCAGACATGAAACAAGGGGTATGAAGCGTTAAAAAAAAATCTCAAACCTATTTAATCAAACACATAGTTATATAGTTAGAGCATTAGAATTGCAACCCCTAAATTGCTATTTTTTACCATCAAACCAACAAAAACAAGCATTATCCCAATTTCTATTTATAAAAATTTTTGCAACTTAGCTACAGTAAGATGGTACTTTTAGAAGATACTGTAGCAAGTTGTAAAATCGTTTTTATTATATTTCATTACTTCTCCTCTCTCTCTCTCTCTCTCTCTTCCAAGTCTCTCTTTTCTCAGCTCAGACTCCATCCCTCTCTCTGTAATCTTAGCCTCTCTCTCCCCACTCTCTTTGTCTCGGTCTCTCTCGAATCGACATGGAGACAACGGTTTATGGTGGAGGCATGGAGATCGGCTTCTGTGGTGAAGGCGTGGACATCATGGAACCATGGTGGAGCTGTGGTTGTGGCTGGGTAATTGTGGTTTTGTTCTTAGGTCACGGTGGTTGCAGTGATAATGGGTTTGCTGGGCTTTGTTCTTGGTTGGGTTAGTGGTGGTTGTAGCGGAAACAATGGGTTTTGGTGTGGTAGTTTGTGGTCAAGCCAAGGAGGTCGTGGGTTGTGGTCAAGGTGGCGTTTGTGGTGGAAGTTGGGGGTTGTGGTTCGTGGTTGTGGTTGGGCCATGGTGGTTTTGTTCTTGGCATGGTGGTTGCGTTTTGTTCTTAGGTCGTGGTGGTTGATGTGATGGTGGGTTTGCTGCTTTGATCCTGGTTGGGTTGGTGGTGGTTGTGGTGGTTAAACAATGGGTTTTGGTGTGGTGGTGCCTCATATTGTTGGTGGTGGTGTGGTTGAGAGAGAGGGAGAGAGAGAGAGAGACAGAGACAGAGAGGCAGTGACAGAAATTAGAGAGAAGAGAGATAGATAGTTTTATATTATTTAATTGTATAATTTATATTATTTTAATGTGTTATATGTTAAAATAAAATTTGAGATGTTGGGTGTATTGTAAAATGATATTGTATAATAGATAAAATAGCTTTTTACATGGTAAAATAGAAACTTTTATGCAATTCCGGATGCTAATGCTCTTATAGACTTATAGTTTAATATATTTTACTTTATTAAATCCTAAAATTAAATAAAAACAAAACAACAACAACAACAACAACAATAATATTGGGTCCATTGTTGAGGTCCAAAAAATCACAATGTTATACCAAGGCCCAAAACAAAGCAAAGGATTGAAACCTAGGAAAAATAAAGCATTTAGGCTTCCAATAAGAAAGAAGAGAGGTCCAAACCCATTAAGGGTCCATAAAGAGGAACCTAAATCCATGAATGGGCAAGTCTCAGGCCCCATAAAATAAAGGAAGGAAAAAAGCCCAGCATAGCCCTTAAAGGTCAGAAAATCGCTGGGGAGCCCGGGAAAATAACTGGGCCAGGATACCTGGGGATTCCCAGGAGCCAGGGATCCTTGGGACATGCAGCAAAGCTAGGTTGGGATTAAGACAGTTTAGAGTGTGTACCAAGAAACACAAGGAAATAGAATAGATATGTCTCTATCAGCCACTCAATGATGCAGAAAGGGGGTCAGAAGGCTTAAGAACCAACAACCCATGAGTAAAGGCCTAGTACCTCGGGGAACCCAGGAAGAAGAACCATAAGGGAATGTGGCTGGGGATCTTTCAGCCTGGCAGGAAGGAATCAACTCACTTGGTAAAAATGATAAAGGGAAAAGCAACCAAAAGTTGGGTCTGAAAAGGTGGAATCTAGAAGCCTTAAAAGAAGAAAGACCAAAGGTCAGCCCTTTAAGACACCCCAGTACGGGAAGGTTAGCTGGGGTCTTTCGAAGATGAAATCTCAAAAAAGGGAAATAATAAAGAATAAGGAAGGGACCAGCCACTAATGTTGCTGACACAACATTGGTTCTGGTACCCAGAAGAACAAATAGAGGGAATCAGTGGTACCCCGGAAACCCTAGGATGGCACTATAAAAGGGGAAGCAACCAACAGTGAAAGACATTCAACAATAGTGAATTAGAGTAAAAATCATTAAGAAAACTCTGTTAGAATTCAAAAAAAAAAAAAAAAAAAAAAAAAAAAGAGAAAAAGGAGGGACATGATTAAAAACCAAGCCGACTTGCTCTGAACTTGCTGCATGATTAAAAACCAAGCCGACTTGCTCTGAACTTGCTGCATGATTATCACCAGGAATTTCGATGTCATCAGAGTTCTTGCCAGTGAGTTCTTGAACTATTTTGCGAAACTCAGAAGCATGACAAGCTCTTACCATCGTTGGGCTAGATATATATGTTATCTTGATGGGTTTTTGCTTAGATTTTGTGAGTTTTTCATTCTTAGGGAGGTGATGATAACTTTGTTTTGTAAGCTTGCCCATCTGCATATATGATGTGAGCTATAGAGAGAGAGAGAGGTATCAGAGGATATGTATTTGCTTCCTTATTAATTAGTAACATGCTTTTTATAAGCTTTATATTTGCTTCCTTGATTGAGACATTGAGAAATGGTTTTTATAAACGAGGTGTGCGTAGGAAAGGACAAATTGGTATGAGTTAACGAATTGACTATAAAAAGTTGACTATAGAAAGTAGTTTCAACTTTCAAGACCATGCATGCAAGAGACCAACAGTCTAATACAACTTTCTTTTGGTGGCACCGTTCTAAACTGACTGCCAAAGCCAAATAAATTATAGTTCTTGATTTTGAAAACTTACAATATAGTCAAGATATTAATCATTAAGAATTAACTAAAATCGCAGTAGATATTACCTAAAGGTGAAAAAATAAATAAAGAAACAAAGATATATACCTAATAAAGTGAAAGAGCACCCTTGTTTTTCCAAAGTTTCTTGACCAATATATGGGCGGATGTATAAATTATAGATTAGTGTATTTTGTTTTTCATGACTTTCTCGATTCATTCACTTTCTTGACCAATTAAAATTTTGTTCAAGACATTAGACATTCAACAAAGAGTAGCTAGAACAGGAACCCCTTTGTCATTAAAGAAAATGTCAATAACATCGTCAAAATAATATTAACAAAACATATCACGAGAAAGAAATCTATATATATATAGAGTATAGATAACGCTCAAGTGAAAAACACTAACTCAGATTGCCTTCCTACTTTTTTTTTCATAAAAAAAAATAAATAAATAACATCAAGAAAAAGGCATACTGCATAATTGCCACTGGAATGCATGTAGCATCCTTATTAAATTCACAAGCCCCTAGCATCGCACCAAAAATTACAAATTATCGCTTTTTTTTTTATTTGTCTTCTTAATTGTTTGCTTATGGCCACCTTAAACCCTATATTTCTCATTGATTTCATTCTCTATATGTCAGATCATGAATTAGTAATTCATCTAATATTCAAAAATAAAAAAACAAAAATCCAATTGTTTGGAATTTTTTCCAAAGTTACATGTTGACCTGGGAAGTGGGAAAATCCCTCCTCCTCCCCTCACCCCTCATCTTTTTTGGGAACATTTCTGGAAACATTTCGTTTTCCATTGTATAGAATTATATTCATGAGTAACATATAGAAAAATATCACTTAGCCTCCTTTTTTTTATTTAAAATCTTTATATTCTTGTTAATACAAACATATTTATAGATAATACTAAAATAAATTAAATCATAATCCTCCCAAAATATATGTCAAGTGATGATATATCTCAAATCACGTGTTTAAATATTTAGAAGCCACATGAATACTATATAAAATAATTTCTTAATTAATTTTTCAATTATATATTGGATCAAGAATATGATTAAAACAATTATAAATGGTAGACATACGATAAAAACAATTGAAAATTAAATGGTATTACAAGAAAGGAATCAAGTTTGGAAAAATATTATTACATTTTACAATTAATATATATATATAATTTTACATCTAAATAATTTCAAAAGAAAAGCATAAAATATAAAATGAATTCTTAAAATTATTCTACTTGTAAATGAGAATGAGAATGACTTTTTTAAGCTTGTAGTTTGTTGATCTTAATTCTCTTTAGATATAGTTGTGCGCGTCCAATTCTCGGTTAATGGGTCTACCATGTGATTGGGCTCACAATTTATTTGTTATTGTGGGTATTTGGGTTTCCTACAATGGGAAGTTCCTCAAGCCAGACTAAGACTTCACAAAGATGGGTGATTACCTTGACTGAACACCCTTCTTCCTAGGCTTCCTCACTTGGTCTCTCTCTATCCTATAGTTCTCTACCCTCTATTGTCCAACCCCTCTTTCTTATGCTTTCTCCCTGTTTATATCCTTTCCATAGTGGGTCAGCAATGATTACTTTCCGACGACACTCGTGTGGGTGGGGCCTATTTTGATTGTTCCTAACAGGGGGTAGACCCCATTTTGGGATCAGGAGCTTGCATATTGGAACTAGCGCTAGACACCGAATAGTGCTCGGCAGCGACATTCCCCAAGGCACTATAGAGGTATTTCGGAGTGTACCCGAATAATAACAGCTTCGAGTCCCGAAACAGTTCTCAGCAAAGCCTACCGATCACATTATACCATTTGTGTCCACAAGTAATGGGCTAGTAACCGTACACCATGCACTTTTGGGGCCTATCTATGATGGGCCGACGACCGCACACCGTATAATAGCCCCCCCTTAATTCGTTCCCTGCCCTCAGGGAATGGATCAAGGACTCTCGTCACAGATGGTCTCTCTTTGGGGATACAAATCATTGGTTATTAATTACAGACAAGACAGCAGTTACTTTAAGGGTAATCGTGGTGACAAGCTGTCTCATCGAACGGCCATCATGACCTGACGGTTCATGTACCGAGGCCACGCATGCAACGATTATGAAAAAAGGAATCAAGAGTTTTCTCGCTTAAACGCTCATTTAATGCTCCTTTAGTCTTTTTCTCCCTATAAATCAGAACTTCCCCCTACTTAGATCACTTTTCACATCGTCTATCTTTGAGCGCTTTAATTTACCAAGCACAAATTCCTTCCCAAGCAAGTCTTCCTTAGCATTCTTACTGTAAGTTATTCAATCTTTACCTTGTTTTTAAGTTTTTCTTCCCTTTATTTAGTATTCTAGAATGAGTTTTCACATCTCCTTAGGACCGAGGCTGCTTTAGCCAATTTTAGGGCTAGGTTTGCCATTCCTTTTGATATAGATATTGCATGTTGTCATAAGGACAACATAGCCAATGAAAGACACCCTCATGTAGTATTCTTCCCATTGATGACAATATTGGAGGGTGGGGTAAGATTTCCCATAGACCCACTAATACTTAGGACCCTTAGATTTTACAGCCTTTGCCCCGACCAACTTCCACCAAACTTTTACTGAGTAGTGAGTAGTGTAAGTAGGCTTAATGACTTGTATGGTCTACACCTCAACTAGCACGATATTAACTTTATGTACAGTCTATGCGGTAACATACAGTCGGGGTATTACCTCAAAGTCAGGGACACAATGGTACGATTGATATCGTGTCTCCCCGATTCAAACAGAAACTCGGCAGGAGGGTTCGTCCGAGTAAGCGGCAATTGGCTTGCCGATGAATTAACTTGCCCGACCTCACCTCGAGATGTCGGTCAGTACCCCATTTTCTTTAACTTACTCCCTTATTACTAACATTTTATTACTTATTCTCTATATCATTGTCCTCTACAAAAAATTGATTGTTTCCTTTGCTGGTGCAGATACCAAGCGATTTAGACAGGACCCTACTGCCATACACGTGCAGGACCTCAACTTCGTAATTCGATCCGAGATTTTCGTGCACTTCGATGGTCAACTGTGGGCATCCCATCTTATCCTCGACTGCACCCGCGCATACACAAGCTTTCAAGATCCTGGTCAAGCGTTAACTGTGGGTAGTCCTCTTCTTTCTTACCTTGACATTCGGTTACACGGTTTCCTTCCTAGGGGATTGACTCTCGGCGAGGCTCGAGCGCTCAACCCCCGACAAATAAGGAAAGGTTCACTGTTACCAGTAAGGGACGGTTCAACGGACACGGTGTTCCATGGTCGGGCCAAGCACATCCTCGTTGAAGAGCCAAACAAAGAAGCCCGAGTTGAAGACCCAAACGAAGAAGCCCGAGTTGAGAGGCAAGTAGTGATTGAATTCGTAGACTCTTCTTCCGAAGGAACTGAAACCGAGAACCCTAATCTCAAGATGATGGTTAGAAGGACAATGATGGCCGACCGATTCCTGCCCAGCAGACGACTAGCCCTGCAACAATAGGCTCCTCCTCCCCCAGCTCCCCGTGGTCGAAAAAGGCCCTGAGACACAACTGAACCTTCTGATCGACAGGGGGAGACACCTCCCCCAGCCCCTCCTGCCCCACCTACTGGCCCACTAGTCATCAGGGAGCTCGCTTCAGGCCTCCAAACTGCCATGGAAGTGGGTTCCAATATAGTGTCTTCCTCGGCGCCTCCTGCTACTGGATGGCAAAGTGTTTTTTTGCTCGGGGACCAACCCCTCTCGGTGACGTCTAGCATACAGAATTGGGCTAACGGGCAAGGTGGTCGTATTGCTCGGAGCTTGGGGCAAGCTCTTCAGTTACCGAATGATGTACAATATTTTGCAGATGGCAACGACGAAGCAGTGGCACTTAGGCTCCAATGACATACCATTGCGGTAACAATTAAGACGTTTTTCAAGTTAATAAACTACATTATATTTCTTAGTCATTAACTTTAAAAAAAATTCTGTCACTTAAATAGGCTACCTAGTTAGCCTTTATGATGGAGGACAGGGTGAAGAGCTTGGCAGAAGAGGCCAAGAAGGAGAAGGCTTTTAAAGAAGTAGCAAAGGCCACCATGCGAGAGAAGAGTACGGCATTGGATGCTGCCGTGGAGAGGGCTGGAGATGCTGAGAGGACAAATTTTACAACATGGGATTCATGAATGCTGAAAACTCCGGCAAGTCGGTCATGTTCCAATCACAAAGGTTTGGGTTCAGCGAGGGGTGGTTGGCAGCTATGTCTACTTTGGGTGTGCCTGAAGATTCCCCTTCAGAAACGCCAAACAAATCCCCTATCCGGAGCCTCCAACTGTTCAGAATTTAGCCTGTGCTGAGGATGAAGATAGTCAAAGTATAAGGGTGTTGGTTAAGGAGATAGACTCCCATGCCGAGCTCATTGATCTTGAAATCTCAAGTGATCCCAATGCCGGTCAAGGGCAAGCATTTTAGCCTATCCCAAATCCTGATCTCTAGTCTGCCGAAGGTGCCGTACCCCGCGTGTCCGATCAACCCCAAGAACTGGCAGATTAAGTTTTTATCAGCTTGTTTGCTATTAGCCTTTATTTAAGGTTTTTGATATTACCCTTGCTGCTTTCTTTATTACTTCTTATGCTTCCCTAGGTCACCGAGGTGTGGTGGCAATATTTTAAACTTAAAATCACCACGGTTTTGGTGATAATATTTTAAATTTACATTTGAGGTTACCATGTTTTAGTGATGAGATAGTTGCATTTCATTATTTTGCCATTCTTTCTTTTCTTTTATTACATTGCCGTCTTTATTCTTCGAAAGGTTCACATGCCATTGCAATTTTTCTTCGAACAGTGTTCAAGGTCAGACCCTTAGAGAATTTAAGGTAAGGTTTCCACCTGGTCGGTGACCAGGGTCATGCTGAGCTAAGGTTTCTGTCCTTGGATAATTTAGGGTAAGGTTTTCACCTGGTCAGTGACCGGGGTCAGGTCGAGCCGTGGCTTCTGTCCTTAGAAAATTCATGATAAGGTTTCCACCTAGTCAGTAACCATGTCAGGCCGAGTCGAGGCTTCTGTCCTCAGAGAAGTAAGCAGTTCTAAGTGGCAAAATTCATACACTACACATTCATTACAATCTACATGCCAAGTACTGTACATACCGATCACCTGCGCTTTACATACTTAATGATAATATTTTTTCAAGTTTTGTACATTCCATGGCCGGGGAAATGGTCTTTCCTCCATGTCCTTTAGATAGTATGCTCCTGCTCTAGCTATGGTAGTGACTCTGTACGGTCCTTCCCATTTCGGAGCCAGCTTCTCGGCATGGATGTCCTGAGCACTCCCTACAGCTCTGCGCAGCACAAGGTCACCAGCACCAAACTCTCTCGTCTTCACATCCTTATTATACCGTTGGGCTAGCTTTTATTGGTAATCTGCCAGGCGGATAGTCGTTGCTTCTTGGCACTCCTCTAGTGAATCCAATTATCTTACCATTGATTCCTCATTCGTTACTGGGGAAAAATCCGAGGTCCTTATGCTACACAGACTTATCTCTATTTGTATAACCGGCTCCATTCCGTACGTTAAGGAATAAGGAGTTTCGCCTGTTAATCTCTACGGTGTTGTTCGGTATGCTCACAACACGTTCAGCAACTCCTCGGTCCATCTTCCCTTTGTTCCCTCCAGCCTCTTCTTTAACCCATTAACAATTACTTAGTTCGTAGCCTCGGCCTGGCCGTTGCTATAGGGATATGCCAGAGTTGAATACCTATTCTTTATGCCATGGTCGCTACAATACTTGCGAAAAACTTTACTATCAAATTGCAACCTATTATCTGACACCAAGGACGCTGGTACTCTAAACCTCGTCACTATGTTCTTCCAAACAAACTTCTTGACATCCACATCCCCAATGTTAGCTAGCACTTCAGCCTCAACCCACTTAATGAAATAATCCACAGCTACTAAGTCAAACCTTCTATTCCCTGTAGCTCGGGGGAATGAGCCAATGATGTCCTCATCACTATGTTCTTCCAAACAAACTTCTTGACATCCACATCCCGAATATTAGCTAGTGTTTCGGCCTCAACCCATTTAGTGAAATAATCCACAGCCACCAAGTCAAACCTTCTGTTCCCTGTAGCTTGAGGGAGTAAGCCAATAATGTCTAGACCCCACTGAGCAAAAGGCCATGGATTATTGATGGGATTCAAACTTCCTACTAGTTGATGTATCAACGGGGAATGCTTCTAACATTGCTTGCATCTTTTGACATACTCAGCAGTGTCTTTCTACATCCGAGGCCACCAAAATCCTTGTGTCATTGCTCGATGGGCCAATGACCGACCTCCAACATGGTTGCCGCAGACCTCTTCATGGAGCTCGGTTAAAAGCTTATTAACTTTGGTAGGATGGAAGCACAACAGGTAAGGTCCCTCAAAAGATCTTCGGTATAATTTGCCTTGATCAACCGAGGTACCTCATCGGCTAGTGATGATGCCAAAGTTTCTAAGGAGTCTGCATGCCTGTTCTGCCCTCGGGAAATTTGAACTAATTTCATTTTCTGAAACCTGCTCGTCATTTTCTTTACTAGTTTCAAGTAATCAACCTTTCGAGAATCTTTGGCTTCAAAACTTCCCTCAACTTGACTAACCACCAGCTGAGAATCCAAATACACCTCCAGGTCGACCACTCCCAAGCTAAGCACGGCCCTCAACCCTGCAAGAAGTGCCTCATATTTGGCCTCATTGTTAGATGCCCTAAAGCCCAACCTCAATGAATGTTCCACTTTTACCTTCTGGTGATATTATGGTGATACCAGCCCCTGCTCCCATTGCACTGGACACGCCGTCCATAAACACCCTCCAGGGCCGAGCTTCCACATTACACACAATCCCCTGGTCCCTTCAAGAAGTAAACTCTACAACAAAGTCGGCAAGTACTTGGCCTTTAATCGAGCTTCTAGGCTTATATCGAATATCAAATGACCTAAGCTTGGTCCCCCACTTGGCTATCCGGCCCGTGAAGTCAGACTTCTTAAGCAAGGATTGTAGTGGGTACTCGGTCAACACATACACCGTATGGGCTTGAAAATAGTAGGGTAACTTCCTAGTTGCATGCACTAACACTAATGCCAGCTTTTCCAAAGGTAAATACCTCGTCTCTATATCAACCAAGGTTTTACTAATGTAGTAGATCGGTTTCTAGATTCCTCCCTGATCTTTCAATAATACTGCGCTTACTGCGTGCTTGTATACTGCTAAATACATAAACAAATCCTCACCAGCCTCTAGGGAAGACAGTATTGGTGCGCTCACCAGGTATTTCTTCAGGTCTTGAAAAGCCCCCTCACACTCCTCGGTCCACTGAAAACCTCTACATTTCTTCAGCAATTGGTAAAAGGGACAGCACCGATCAGCGAACTTTGAAACAAAATGGTTTAAGGCAGCTAACATCCCAATCAATACCTGTACCTCCTTCTGGTTACTCGATGATTTAAGTCGCTCTATGGCACTTATCTGATCGGGATTCACCTCTATTCCCCGATGAATGATCATATACCCAAGAAATTTGCCAGCCCTTACGCCGAAGACACACTAATCAGCATTGAGACGTAACTTGTGCCGCCTGAGTATTTCAAATATCTCAATTAAATATTTAACATTCTTCTGATTTTCTTTGCTCTTTACTACCATTTCATCGATATACACCTCTGTCGTGCTCCCAATCTTCTTTCTGAACATTCTAGTCATCATCCTTTGATAAGTGACCCCTGCATTTTTTAGATCGAAAGGCATTACCGTGTAGTGGTAGTTTGCCTCAGGAGATAGGAATGACGTTTTCTTCTAATCCTCGGCAGCTAATGCAATATGATAATAACCCTGAAAAGCATCCAAAAAACTCATCCTGGGGTGTCCACAAGTGGCATCCACCAGCTGATCGATCTTCGGCACCAGGAACGGATCCTTAGGACAAGCTCGATTGAGGTAGGTGAACTGGAAAGTTAACTTAAAGGGTTACAACTTTTTAGTTTACCAAAAGTCCGAATTCTAAAATTAAATGGGCCAAAATCGTCAGTTAAGTGAAGCCTAAAAATCTGGGATTTTCTCCAAACGGGAATTCAACTTGTAATAGGATTCCTTGACCTATTTAAAGGCTCTTTAGGGCAAAATTCAGAGGCAGTGCAGCATATGGCTTCTAAATTGATTTCTAGATTATCATGCAGTTATTGGGAAAAATTAATGATCATAAATATATGCTGATATAAATTAACAAGGTGGATTCCAAAACCTTAATTCCTTTCTCTAGATTGTTTACATCTCTTTACTGCTTTATATTATATCTTTGCTTAGTTTAATTATTTGTTTAGTTTATTTAATTTCAAAACAACCAATTTTTATTAAACTAGATTAGGATTAATTTGGTTAAGGTTTAATTAATTTTCCTATGTTCATTCAAGTCCCTATGGGTTCGACCTCATTCTTGTCAAACTATACTTCGGTACGGTTCGTACACTTGCGAGTACTTTAAAATTTCACAACACTTCTTCACCACCACGGTATTGGATAACCATTTCGGGAAATAAACTTATTTGATTGCCCCCGCCAATTTCAACCTCTCAACCTCTTGCTTCACAACCTCCACGTGTTGCTTAGCTGATCTCCTCGGCTTTTGCTTCTTCGGGGGGAACAGCGGGTCCACATTAAGTTTGTGGGTAATGAACTACAGGTCCACGTCGGGCACTTCATAGGGGCTCTAGGCAAAGATGTCCAGGTTTTGAACTAACAGTAATAATATATTCACCCTATCTTCATGCTTCATACTAGTTCCTATATAGAAGCTTCTATTCTCATAAGGAAATATACTTACTTTAATCAAATCCTCGGCACTGTCAGTTCCCTCGCCCTCTAGGGGCTCCTGTAATTGCTACAATGGATCTTGCTTAGCAGACTCTTTCTGTTTGATCTCTCGGTTCACGACTGCCACCAAACACTGCCTTGCCACTTGCTGGTCTCCCCTCACTATGGCGACACCATGGTCGGTATGAAACTTCACCTTAACATGCAAAGTGGATGGGACTGTTCCCATTGCGTGAATCCATGTCCTGCCGAGTATTGTCGTGTACGGAGAAAATGAACCGACCACGATAAAATTTACCATCACCTATTTCCCCTCCGTATTCACGGGAAGCGAAATCTGTCCATTTGGAATCACCATTCTGGCATCAAATCCCACTAAAGGTGTATTGTATTTAGATAGATCTTTTGCCTTTAACCCCAATCCTTTGAAGAGATCGGGATACATTACTTCAGCTCTACTTCCCTGGTCTACTAACACCCTTTTGACTATAAAACCATTTATCCGGGTAGTATTCACGAGTGCATCATCATGTGGTTGGGTTGTTCCTTCCAAATTATCATCGTCAAATGCAATTGGCTCTTGAGTAAGCTTCACTTTCTTTCTAGGCCGAGCGTCTTCCTGATTACTCTCTACTGACACTACGGTTAACACCCCCCTCCGCCGAGTCACACTGGTACCCATTGAAGCTACATGAATAACTTCAATCACACCCAACAGGGGTGGAAGTGCATTCCCCCGTGACCTTGAGACCTGCTCGATGGCACCATTCCCAGGGTCCACGACGAATTCCTTCAGATGCCTAGATACCACTAGTTGTTCCAAATGATCCTTAAATACCCTGCATTGCTCGGTGGTGTGCCCCTTGTCCCAGTGGTAAGTGCAATACAGGTTTTGATTTTTTCTTGTCGGATCACCCCCCATTTTGCTCAGCCACCAAAAGTAAGGTTCATTTTTTATTCATTCCAAAATCTTATGCACGGGCTCCTTAAACGCCACATTGATTTCCCCAATACGAGCATTGGGCTCTTGAATTCTTAATTCCCTTCTTACCCTTAGCTGAAAGCCCCCTAGCCGAGACTCCTTCGTGTACTGCGACGTGGCAGGTGCTTTACCTTTACTTTGTTGTCAATCATCTTCCAGCCTTTTATACTCCTCAATACATCTCATAGTTGTCACATGCTCTTGGGAGGCCTCATAGTCAACAACTCCCATAACTTTGAGTCCTCCAACAGACCCAGTCTGAAGGTACTAGCAGCCACCTTCTCATTACCCCCACCAAACTCATTATACAACTCCCAATACCTATTTGCATAGCTCCAAAGAGTTTCCCTGGCTCCCATCTTCATAGAGAGCAACACATCCACCAGTTGCGATACTCGGCTACACATTATAAACCGAGCACCAAACTCTTGAATTAGCTCTCCAAAATTATGAATTGATCCCTTCCTTAACCCATTAAACCACCTTAAAGCTGTAGGCCCAAGAATGGAAGGAAATACTTTACACATGAGCGCATCATTTTGATTGTAGAGAAACATCATCTGAATATAATGACTAACATGTTCGACGGGATCTACCTTTCCATCATACGAAATAAACGGTGGTCTACTAAATCTCCTCGGCATCTGCACATGTTCAATCTTGTCTGAGAAAGGTGATCGGGCCGCCTTGCGTAACGCACGGCTCATGGCATCCATTGCTGCACTCCGATGTCTATGTCGTTCAGGGGAAACTGACTCCCTATCAGCGAAATCCGGTGATCTTTCCCTTGATTGAAGGGAACCAGATTGGCGGGACGCTTCTCCATGAATATCCCTAACACTCACAGACCCTTCAGGAGACTCACCGCGGTTCCTTCTTTGACGCCTACCCTGCACCTCCAATTCCAAGTCCCTGACTAGTCTGCGCAGGCGCTCTAATTCTAGATCTCTCATGTCATGATGCTCTTACTCAAGGACTTCTGACACTAATCAGTACGTCTACAACGATCCCTCTCCTGAGCGAAAGCGTTCCCCGTCCCGTTCGTGTCTTCGGTCTTCATTCCTCTTATGCCTCCTCTCTCGCCAGCTGGAACTCCGGGATGGGCCCCCAGACCCACTATCGGCATAGCTCACCGAGTGATGATCAGACATGTTCAGTCAAGTGAACCTCGGTGGAACTACAGTGGAGTAGGAGATTCCCACAGACAACGCCAATTGTGCTCGTCCAATTCTCAGTTAATGGGCCTACCGTGTGATTGGGCTCACAATTTATTTGTTATTGTGGATATTTGAGTTTCCTACATTGGGAAGTTCCTCAAGCCAAATTAAGACTTCACAAAGATGGGTGATTACCTTGACCGAACACCCTTCTTCCTAGGCTTCCTCACTTGGTCTCTCTCTATCCTATAGTTATCTAGCCTCTATTGTCCAACCCCTCTTTCTTATGCTTTCTCCCTATTTATAGCCTTTCCACAGTGGGTCAGCAATGATTACTTTCCAACAACACTCGTGTGGGTGGGGCCCCTTTTTATTATTCCTGACAGGGGTAGACCCCATTTTGGGAATAGGAGTTTGGATATTGGAACTAGCGCTAGACGCCGAATAGTGCTCGGCAGCAACATTCCCCAAGGCACTTCCAAGGTATTTCAGAGTGTACCTGAATAATAACAGCTCCGAGGCCCGAAACAGTTCTCAGCAAAGCCTACCGAGCACATTATACCATTTGGGCCCACAAGTAATGGGCTAGTTGTTGGAAAAAACATAGTTTGTACCACATACAAAACATACGCAGCGAAAAATTAACGGATCTATTTCATTCGCAATTGATAACATGTACTATGTAAGTTTTAGAATTTAAGAACAAGAAAGCGTACCTTGGTACGGTGAAATTCAAAATCAAAGATTAGAAATACTTGGGAACACTCTTAATCTTCAGTCCAATTCTACTTATGCCCAAGAAGTGTGGTCTCTCAATCAATTTATATGTATGTGTTCAAGGGAGAATAAGAGAGTGGCTTACACTCACATACACACCATTTCATTCCTTATAAAATCTTATGAAATTCTGTATGTTTCTCTCCTTATATATAACTGATTATCTAATTGGGTTAGCCTTTTGGGTCATTCCAATTGGGCTTTAGTATATGGCTTGGAGTGGGACCAAAAGGGAACAAATAAGACTCTAGCTCCAATGGGCCTTGGGCTTTTTCTGTTAACTCTTGACAAGTCCAAAGTTACCATTAATTTTATTTAATACCACTATATAAATATAATTGCACTCTTAAGTCTTATTAATAAATTTTATCCCAAGACTTTATTATACATGCAACCCCTTCATTAAAATATTCGTAGTAATACAAAGTCATGAATGTTGACTGCCACTTTGAAGATTACTATATCTTAATCCTTGAGTACCCGGTTTAATCCTTTTAAGTTAATCATCATATATTTATGAAATCCAATTTCATAAATATATACTTTAGTAACTCCTTACTAAAGTGGTTAGGCCTAACACTCTGAATAACCAAACCCATTAAACTTATCTCAAAGGAATATTTTATATCTCCGTTAAGAGATTATGAATTCCATCTTGAGAATATATGTTCCATCAACATTAAATGCGGTTGCCCAACATACTGAGATTTTGATCGTGACTTTAGATCTCACTCCTGATATATCAAAGCAACTTACATTTCATGATCAAGTTCATTATTCTCTCAGGAATAAGAGTTGATATAAATAGAAGTCGTGAGATTTATTATTTATTTGACAGTCGTTAGGAGAATAATAAATCTCATAGCGGTCCAGTTCAATTTGTCTTAACTCTTAAAACATATCAACATATCAACTAGAAGTCTCCACTTCTATGATAAAAAAAAAAAATCATCTTAGTTGATATGTTATAGTCTTCGCAGATGAAATGCCCAATTTCATCACTGACTACAAACTAAAATTCTGAGTTTACAAAGAACTTGTGATTTATATCTTCTGTGACTAAATCACATACTATGCATCTCATGGACTATGATAATGTCCCATTATTTCATTTATAAATAGTCTTATATAATTAAACAGTTTAATTATTTATAACATGCTAATAAATTGGATTTTAGGGCACAAACCCTAACACTAGTAACCGTACACCATGCACTTTTAGGGCCTATCTATGATGGGCCGACAACCACACACCGTACAATAGTAATTTGAATTCAAGTTGTATGGGATATAAATATATATATATATATATATATTTTTATATATCGTAATGATTAAGTTACATTTTGTGTAACTATTTGCGATACTACACCAGTATATAAACTTTTATAGGATTAATATTTTAAAAATATGAATAATGAATATATAATTTTGTTGTTGTTAATATGAAAATCATTTATGTTAATTACATGTTATTTAATATTTGATTCACAAACTCATATTTTGTGTATAATTTTAAAGTTAAAAATTGAAATTTTAACATTCTTGACGAGATAATTATTAATATTTAATCATCTTGATATTTTATAAATGTGAATGGTACAAGGAAATAATGTAATCCAATAATTGATTTATCAAATTACTTTTTAAATAAATAGTTATAAAATGGAGTGGGAGCAAAGTAACTCCTAATTATGAGTTAAACCATTATAATTTCAACATGACCCATATATATATATATATATATATGTGTGTGTGTGTGTGTGTGTGTGTACATCCATATATAAGAGTAAGGTTATCACAATGCCCAAATAAATGTTTCTGGCTCAATTAATCATTAAAAGCATCCACATCAGTCCGTGGATAAGTGTGTATAATAGAAAAAATGCTCAAATTTACACATTTTTGTTCAAAAACAGCCCACATCAGTCCGTTTAAAATCTTGCAAAATCTTCTAAAATTATCAACGAGCTACAGTACCCATGTAAATTTACACGGGCACTTTAGCTCGTGTATTTAGTTTTTTATTAATTTCCGTTCGCACCAATTTTTCTCTCTCTTCTCCGTGCACAACGACCTCAGATCCTCATCTTCTTTTCCTCAGATGCACACAAACACATCCACACAAACAAATCAACACAGAAACACACCCACACACAAACAAACCCACACAGACAAACCAACAGAGAGATATGGGTCGCCGATGAAGAAAGGATATGGGTCGCCGGAGCTTGGTTCGTGGATCGGCCGGTGAAGAAAGGATCTGGGTCGTGGAGCTTGGTTCGTGGATTGGCCGGTGAAGAAAGGATATGGGTCGCCGGAGCTTGGTTCGTGGATCGGCCGGTGAAGAAAGGATCTGGGTCGTGGAGCTTGGTTCGTGGATCGGCTGGTGAAGAAAGGATCTGGGTTGTGGAGCTTGGTTCGTGGATCGGCCGGTGAAGAAAGGATCTGGGTCGCCGGAGCTTGGTTCGTGGATCAGACGGTGAAGAAAGGATCTGGGTCGCCGGAGCTTGGTTCGTGAATCGGCCGGTGAAGAAAGGACCCGGATCGGCCGGTGAAGAAGTGATCTGGGTTGGTAGTTTTTGAGAAAGAATGAGAGAAGGGAGAAAAGAGAGAGACAGAGATAGAGAGAGGTGTTCAGCTCAGGAAAAATGAGTAAAGAGGGAGTGAGAGAGCGCGCGTATTTAGATTAGGGAAATTGAGAGAAATAATAAAAAAATTGAGAATAATGAATATTTTATTAAAATATCTTGTAAAATAGAAGAACTGATGTGGGTGTTTTATATAAGTGATAGTGTAAAATAGAAAAAGTAGGTTTTTCCGTGTAAAATAGACAGAAAATTTAGAAGGACTGATGTGGATGCTCTAAGTACGTGGTTAGTATATCCGCCTACATTTTATGCTAAACATTTCCGTCTCCTTCGGTATTTGTGAGACTTTCTTCTTCACTACTCAAAAAAAATCTCCTCCTTGCACCAGCTTTATGGGAAGCCTGATATTGCCCCTGTTTGGCTTTGTTGCAAGAAGTAGAGCTTTAGCTATAAATTTTTGCTAGTAGAACTTTTGTGTCATTAAATCTTAAATGAAAAAGTCTTTATTAGCTATTTGAGCGTATGACGTAGTGCTACAACCACAAACAATATTATAATATTTTTACAAAATGTTGATATGGTCAACTTTTTATTGGCTTTTATTTAGGATCACTATTAATGTCACTTTTTCATTTATCAATAATTACTCACCACATCAATAATTTATAAAAAAATTTGTAAAATAGTTTGTATCTCTAGCTCATGATGAATTATTGAGAATGGTATTTTAAAACTCTAGATTTATATTGTATGAGCAGTAAATTATAGATTTTTTCCCTAAAAGTTCTAGATTTCAGTGTTTCCTTCCAAACTTATTGAGTAGCTTTTTCACCATGATTCACTAATCGACAATTGGTTATATTTGATAATGTATTTAACTTGGTTCTGGCCTCCGCCATGACAGTATGTATGTTTAACTAAGTTACTAAGTCAACTATTTGAAAGAAGAGAATCCATCTAAATTCAACTAAATTACATGCTTTGTGGCTTCCAAAAAACAACCAAAAAAAAGTTATACGCTTTGTGGTTTGCCTCACAATAACATTAACTTTATATATATATATATATATATATATATATATATATATATATATAGATGGTAAAGTTGTGATTTCCAACTAGCCTTTGTTGACTTTAATTCCGTGCCAAATTTAATTGTAATTTGTTTAATCATTTTCCTGTATTTATGTGGGTTTATTTGTAAGGGATGAGTGTGAGAGAGTGGTGAAGAATCAAGCTTCAAAGATGAATCAGTGTAATTCGCGACTAGCTCACAAGAAGAGTAACCCGTGAAAAGGCCATGTGTGAAGCACATGACTGGAAGCTGAAGAGTCACGTTAGGCTGTCAAGTTCGCGAGTGTTTCGCGAGAAGGGCCATCTTGCGAGGTACCCGCGAAACTCTCTGTTTGGCAAAATGATAAAGTGTTTTACCAAATTATTTACCCACACTATAAATACCCTCATTACTCACAAAATGTAAGGAGTGCTTTTCAGAGAGAAAATCCTAGCAAATACACTTGAGAGTTAGAGATTGTTATACCCATAATCATCTACATATTTTCTTGTGGTTTTCCTTTACTCCTACCTCTCCATCTCTAGATCCTTGAGAGGTTCTTAGTCCAAATACTTACCACACACAATCTGAGTGTTAAGTGAGGTTTTGGTGCTATTGGGAAGTATTGGAATGAGTCATTTAGTGGCGGATGCAATCGGTCTGAAAAACTAGAGAAGACAAGACTCCGAGAAGTCTGTTGGTAGTAGGAGCTTAGAGGGCTCAAGTACATGGGGTAGACTAGGCTTGGAGGGTCTTTTGTTATTCGTGTACTCCAACTTTATTTTCTAGTGGATTGATTTCGACTTGGAAGGCCGCGGAAAGGTTTTTCGCCAAATTCTTCGGTTACATCTTCGATAACACGTCTTGGTGTTATCTTGTGTTTGCATCTCTCTTCCCTACTCTTTAAGCTTTCACTTTATTGTTCATTGTGGATGGATATGGCTTAGAGTAGTGTAATCGATTCAATGTGCATATTTACTCTTGTTCCGCACTTTGTTAAGTTTGAGTAAAAGCAATCTAGTCGTAATTTTTAATTTGGGGTCTGAACAAACTCGTGTGTTTTCACAATAATTTGAGCTTTCATATATATATATATATATATATATATATATATAAGGTTGGTTCAAATTACACCTAGTGTAACTTTAAGCAATGTTACATCACTCAATAACTTGTTATTAGATTCATATTTTGGTAATTCAACTGTTGAATTACATGTTCTATATGTTCTTAACATGCATGCCAATTTTCATGTCAACTGGATATAATATTTACCATTTGATTCATAAAATCATCTTTTATGCACTATTTTAAACTACAAAAACTTGAATTTAAACAATTGATTAATGATATGGCTATTGGTTTTTTTTTTTCTTTTTTTTTTTAAGATAAAAGATAGAAATTTATTGATATAAGAAGCATACAAACAAAGAGAATACAGAACCCTGACACCATCCAAGGAAGCTACGATTACAAAAACAAAGAAAGAAAAAACAGCCAAGGCCATACATAATCAATCATGTGCAGAAAAACAGTGAAAAGAAACACCATTAAAGGCAAGTTTATGCAGCAAAGGCATTAAGAGCATGTTTGTGCAGCAACCAGCCTCTAATACTCCTCCAATATACCAATAGCCCCATCATGTATAGACTTGGGATGTACTTGAAACTTCTCAAAATAAAATCTGTTTCGAGCATTCCATATAACCCATGCAGTCACAGCCCATTTTTCTAAATCCAGTTGTGGAAGCTTATCTATCAAACAGCAGAACAACCAGAAAAAACCCTAAACATTATTAGACAATTTATGGATCCTTCCTCTGCATAAAGCCAACACATTTGTTGCAAACGAGCATTCTCACAAAATATGAGCAACTGACTCAGCTTGTTGGAAGTAGCACTCACACCGTGAATCAATTTGGATCTTTTGATGATGTAACTTGAATTGAATCCATATATATAAATATATATATATATTTATATAAAAGTGTGCATTCAAATCCATTAATTCTCCCATATATATGTTGTAAGCCAAAAAAGATAAATATAAGCATGCATAAGAAAAATGTTTTTAAAAATGACATGCTTCTGTCATAAAATAATAGAATTGAAGTTCAATAATTGCACTAGAAATTTAAACATATCAAGAATCAAATCGTATGCATACATTTGTTTCCCTGAATGTTGTGTATACTTATAGATTATTATCTTCTATTTTTATTTTTTTTTAAAGATAATTATTGTGGGGGCCAGTCAGCCAGAGTGTACTATTACGACTGTACGAATTGGGTCTATGGCCCAATCCGAGGATATCAGCTAATCCGAGGATGGCCAAATAAGGTTACTTTTGGGAATGGGATGAGTAGAAGGGATAAGGATTGTACATGATAGTCTAAAATATGTCCAAGGATAAAAGTCACCTCGGAATCAGAGATCCGAGGACAGTGAGAAGATCCCATCAACCAGGGTACTTTTAGAGGTTGCATCATGACTATAAGTCGGCCATTGGATAAAGGATGAGCAAAGGGAGGTAACAAATATCTTCAAAGCTGCTACCTCCACATTAAATGCCCCCCAACTAACTCTCTGGCCGCATTAATGTGGAGGTGATACCTGAACAGTGGCAAAGCAGCCTTACAGCTACTAGTTTGAGGTTCTGGCATGTTCTGGATGGGACAGAAAGGAGTTCCTATAGCCTGTCCTACACGTGTATGGTGGAGCTAAAAAAGGAAATTAGTATATAAGGAGGAAGGAGCTCTGGAGAAAGGGGAGGATTGAGACTGGAGAGAGAACACTGTAGCTCTTTGAATTGACTTTGTATCCATTTTCCACGATCACTCGAGAAATAACAAGTTAAAACTTCTCGGACTAAGGCCGAGGACAGCATTACTTACATAGAATTATGCTTGTGTTAATTATTCACTAATTTAATTATCGTCAACTATTGTTACACTAATTAACACCTAGTTCTTCTACCCACTTTCTACAAATTTATTGTATTGGGCTTGTTGGGCTTGAACTCACTTATCCCTTAAGAATAGTGCATAAACCCAGTCCCTACAATTGGCGCCGTCTGTGGGAAGAACTTGTGTGTCAGTGAGTGTAACAGTTAACCATGGTAGGGTCGGGTCCACACCAACAAACCTCGCGCCAGGCAGGTCCCCAACAAACAGAATCTGATGGGTCCCAACAAAAAGGTCATTCTCATAGCCTCAAACATGGACAAAGTCAAGGGGGTGAAAGGAATCGAGAGGGGAGCGTGCATACCACCCGGACAAGCAACAGCCACTCTCAGGTGGGTAGTCGCGTGTCTCGGAGACAAAACCATAACCGGACCATGCAGAAGGAGATAGATGGCTTGAAGCGAAGACTGCGCCATGCATAGCAGAGACGGTCTCCTCCCAGTTTTGACATGTCTTTTGATGAGGACGGCGATTACAAGCAGAGGTCAAGAACTCCTCCCAGCGAGACCTTCTCCTACGAGGATGAGCACCATCCTAGACGAGAACACCAGGGCTTATCTAGTAGAGGCCTGGGTAATGATACCATGAGTAAGGCTCTGGATCAAATTTCTAAATCACCCTTCACGCGTAGGATAGAGGGGGCTAGGTTACCCCGGCGTTTCCATCAGCCTATCTTCACTATTTATAATGGTTGAACGGACCCTGTGGAGCATGTGGGTCAGTTCAATCAAAGAATGGTCGTTTACTCCAAAGATGAAGCTTTGATGTGCAAGGTTTTCCCGTCTAACTTGGGACCAACAACGATGAGGTGGTTCAACGGCTTAAAAGAAAATTCCATAGATTCCTATAAGCGGCTCATCCAGGCCTTCAGCTCTCGCTTCATTACCAACAGTAGGGCTCCTCAGCCTCTGAGTTCGTTGTTGTCACTGTCCATACGCGAGGGAGAGACCCTAAAAACATACTTGGATAGGTATTGGGAGATGTACAATGAGATGGACGGCAACCACGACGATGTTGCCGTTAGCACTTTTAAAAGCAGACTCCCAACTGGGCACAGCTTGAGGAAGTTCCTGATTGGCAAACCTGTCACCAGTGTATGCCAACTTATGGATCGGATTGACAAGTATAAAAGAGTGGAAGAGGACCAACTGCAAGGGAAAGGAAAGGAGAAGGTTATCCCTCAAGAGAGGAGGGATTTCAAGTCGGACAAATACAACACTAGCCGTCCGAAGAGAGATTTCGCAGGGCAATCCGAACTAATCAATACGCAAGTGGTTAACACTATATTTAGAGAGCCGGTATATCGGGTTTTGGAAAAAGTCAGGAATGAACCATTCTTTAGGTGGCTGAATAAGATGACTGTAGACCCCATGAAACGCAACCAGAGCCTGTATTGCCAATACCATCAGGATCACGGACATACTACAGAGGACTGCAAGAACCTTTAGAACCACTTGGATCAGCTGGTACAAGAAGGGAAGCTGAGGCACCTTTTACACCCTTCTAGCGGTCATCAAGGTCAGGCAAACCAGGAGCCACGGAGGGACAAATCCTTAAGACCACCTGTGGGAACTATTAACTTAATCTTTGCTGCTCCAGGGAGGACGGGCTCATGCCCTTCTAGGGTAATGTCCGTAGCCCGAATACTCGCCGATGACTCTAGTCCAGAGCCAAAAAGACCAAAAGTGTATCCTCATCCGGTTTTGAGTTTTACCAAGGATGATAAAATTGGAACCATCCAACCCCACGATGATGCGTTGGTGATAATGCTTCGGATTGGGGGTTATGACATGAAAAGGGTAATGGTAGATGGTGGTAGTGGGGCTGAGATCATGTACCCTGATCTCTATAAGGGGTTGAGGCTGGCAACGGAAGATTTGACGCCATACAACTCCCCCTTGATGACTTTTGATGGGAAGATGGTCATGCCAAAGGGCCAGATTAGATTGCCTGTGTAAACCGGCCCAGAAGTGGTGGAGGTTGATTTCATTGTGGTGGATACATACTCACCTTACACTGTCATCGTGGCAAGACCTTGGCTTCATACCCTGGGAGCCGTTACCTCCACTCTGCATCAAAAGGTGAAGTTCCCTTCCGAGGGCAGGGTCCTGGAAATTCCAGGTTGCTAGGCTACGGCAAGGGAATGCCTGGTGGCTGCCATCTCATATCGGCCCAAGGCAGAATCCTCGGCCAGCATGGAGGGAAGCTCATAGCAATCAAGGACCCTAGCATCGCCTACTAATGCACCGTCTGAGGATGCGGAATGCGAAGATTTAGAAAAGGTGGTTATTGGTGACGACTTGGAGAGGTTCTTCCAAGTGGGATCTCAAATGTCCCCTCAGGAAAAGGAGGGATTGATAGGATTCCTCAGAAAAAATGTTGATGTGTTCGCATGGGACGCTTATAACACCCCAGGAGTAGATCCGAACTTCATATGTCACCACTTAAATGTAAATCCATCCGCTACTCCTAAGAAACAACCACCTCGGCGCCCGTCTAGGGAGCATGCCGATGCTATCAGGGACGAGGTGAGAAAGCTCAAGCAAGCAGGAGCTATCAGGGAGGTGTTCTACCCTGAATGGTTGGCTAACACTATGGTTGTGAAGAAGAAGAGTGGGAAGTGGCGGATTTGTGTGGACTTCACGGACCTCAACAAGGCATGTCCAAAAGACCCATTCCCCATACCTCGAATAGACCAGTTGGTGGACGCAACTGTAGGCCATCCTTGGATGAGCTTCTTAGATGCATTTCAGGGCTATCATCAAATACCACTAGCCTTGGATGATCAAGAGAAAACAGCATTTGTGACTCCTATTGGAAATTACCACTATAAGGTGATGCCCTTCGATTTGAAGAATGCGGGGTCTACCTACCAAAGGATGATGACTAGAATGTTTGAGCCACAGCTAGGCAAGAACATTAAGGTTTACGTAAATGACATGGAAGTAAAGAGTAAAGTAGTGTCTGAGCACGTAGGAGACCTCGAAGCCATTTTTGACATCTTGAGGAAACATAAGCTGCGTCTCAATGCTTCCAAATGCTTGTTTGGTGTAGGGTCTGGCAAATTTTTGGGCTATATGGTCACTCATAGAGGAATTGAAGTGAACTCGGATCAAATCAAAGCAATTCACAACTTACAACCTCCTCGGAACCCAAAAGAGGTCCAAAAACTCACTGGGATGATCATAGCCCTGAATCGGTTCATTTCCAGGTCTGCGGACAGGTGCCGACCCTTCTACCTCCTGATGAACAAATGGAAGGGATTTGAGTGGTCCGAGGACTGTGACTTGGCCTTCCAACAACTCAAGAAATACTTATCTCGGCCACCTATCATGTCAAGTCCTGAGGCCGACGAGGTCTTGTTCGCCTACATTGCAGTGGCTCCTCATGCTGTTAGCCTGGTGTTGGTACGAGTTGATAATGGCGTACAACGGCCAGTCTATTATGTGAGTAAGTCGTTACATGAGGCCGAGGTGCGTTACCTACCCTTGGAAAAGGCAATTCTGGTAGTAGTGCATGCCATGCGAAAACTTCCTCATTACTTCCAAACACACACGGTTGTTGTTTTAACTCAGCTTCCACTTAAGTCAGTACTCCGAAGTGCCGAGTACACGGGAAGAATTGCCAAGTGGAACACAGTTCTGGGGGCTTTTGATGTCAAATACATGCCTCGAACCTCTGTCAACGGCCAAGTCCTAGCTGATTTGATAGCTGAATTTGCTGAACCTCCAATAGAGATAGTAGCGGGGGAGCAACACATGGATGAAAAGTCGGTTGGCACAATCTTCGTGCAAGGGCCCTCATGCTGGAAAGTATATGTGGATGGTGCAGCAAACCAAAGGGGGTCTGGGGTGAGATTAGTTTTACTGTCTCCCGAAGGGGTTACCATCGAAAAATCATTGAGGCTGGGGTTCGCAACCACAAACAATGAAGCCAAGTATAAGGCTTTATTGCAAGGAATGCTCATGGTACAAAAGATGGGAGGAAAGGCATTGGAGGTGTTCTCGGACTCGAGACTAGTTGTGGGCCAAGTAACAGGGGAGCTTGAGGCCAGGGATGTGAGAATGCAGAAGTACTTGAGTCAGGTCAGGCGTTTGCAATTGGATTTCGAATTCTTCGACATGTCATACATCCCGAGGACTGGAAACACGCACGCAGATTCATTGGCCACTCTTGCAACATCCTCGGCGCATGGTATACCTCGGGTTATCCTTGTAGAGGACTTATGCAGAGGAGATGAGGTCAAAGAGAACATGGTTCAGATCCATCAAATCAAAGTAGGTCCAAGCTAGATGGATCCTATAGTGAATTTTCTCAAAGATGATACACTACCTGAGGAGAAGTCAGAAGCTGAGAAGATACGAAGAAAAGCTCCTCGGTTCTGGCTGTCCGAGGACCATAAGTTGTATAAACGCTCCTATTCTGGGCCGTATTTGCTGTGTATACATCCTGAAGCATCAGAATTGCTGCTTGAGAAGTTGCATAAAGGGATTTGTGGGAGTCACACAGGAGGAAAGTCTTTGTCTCACAGAGCCATCACCCAAGGATATTAGTGGCCGGGTATGCAAAAGGAGGCCCAAGAGTATGTCAAGAAGTGCGATCAATGTCAAAGGTTTGCCCCAAACATCCACCAACTAGGTGGGGTGCTCAATCCCCTCTCTAGTCCTTGGCCGTTTGCTCAGTGCGGCTTGGATATTGTAGGCCCTTTCCCTAAAGCAATAGGAAATAAGAGGTACCTGTTGGTAGGCACGGACTATTTCACCAAATGGGTCGAAGCCGAACCCTTGGCTAACATCAGGGATGTGGATGCTAAGAGGTTTATCTGGAAGAACATCGTTACTCAATTTGGGGTCCCCCATACCCTCATCTCGGACAACGGCCTCCAATTTGATAGCAAGGCCTTCAAAAGATATTGTTGTGATCTGGGAATTACAAATAGGTATTCTACTCCTGCCTACCCCCAGGGAAACGGGCAGGCCGAGGCTGTTAATAAAGTTATAGTTGCTGGGTTAAAAAAGAGGTTGGATAATGCAAAGGGAAGATGGGTGAAAGAGCTGCCACACGTCTTGTGGACATATCGGACTACACCTCGTCGATCAACAGGAGAGACCCCTTTTCCATGACTTACTGGGCCGAGGCTGTCAGCCCCTCAGAGACCAGCTTTCCAACGCTAAGGACGAGTACTTTCACTCTAAGCAACAACAATGAACTTCTATCAAAGAGTTTGGATTTAGTTGAAGAGAGAAGAGAAAAAGCGATAATCCAGCTAGCCTGTTACCATCAGAAACTCAAACAAGGGTATGACGCCAACGTGAAGCTACGGCCACTAGCACCAGGGGACTTGATGCTGAGAAAATTTGTGGGTAGTGCCAAAAATCCGGCCTGGGGAAAGTTAGGGCCCAACTGAGAAGGACCATATTGCATCACTTCAATAGCAGGAATAGGTGCGTATTATCTAAAAGACCTAGATGAAAAGGCTGTACTCCGCCCCTGGAATGTAAATAACCTAAGAAGGTATTATTATTAATGAAAGCAGCCCTGTGTGCACTCTGATTTGTTGTAATTGCGCGCCATGCGGTTCTTAGATATCTATTAAAGTATTGACCAGAAGCTAAGTCCTGTTAGGCTCCTCGGACCACAGACTTAGTGGAATTTAGATTTAGCGCACAAAATGTCAGGGCTTCCTGATGAAAATTATAGGCTTCAAAATAGTCCACGTAAATGTGGGGCTTTGAGTAGCCTTCCTCAATCGGTTTGTTGGTCCCCGGAGTTCCAACAAAGCCACATTGATTAACGTCATTGGGTTTGGAGGCACAAAACAATTTGGTGCCGCCCATTAATGTCTTTACGCTTGGGCTTAACTTAACAAAGCTCACACACAAAATAGCTATAACATGGCTGATCCTCAAAATTCTTTGAGTGGCTCATTTGATATTACTACTTATTAGAACTAAAATTGAACGTCGTATCAAATGTGAAAGCAATAAATCAAGCATATTATCACCATGTAGCTCTTTAACTTTAGATATTTCACAAACTATAAACAAAATGTGAATAAAAAGAGATTATGATGAAATCCTTAAACTGGAAAGATTAGTTAAAAAAAAAAAAAAAAACAGTTTTCCAATATTGACTAATATTTGATTGGGAATATACTCTTTCATTTTTTATCCCATTAAGACGAACCAATTGTAGGAAAATCAAACTCTTGAACAGAAACTAAGTCATGTTAGGCTCTTCGGACCACAGACTTAGTGGATATTAATGCCCTTAAATATCTACTGAAGTATTGAATAGAAGATAAGTCCTGTTAGGCTCCTCGGACCATAGACTTAGTGGAAATTAATACCCTTTACCATCTATTGAAGTATTAAACAGAAACTAAGTCATGTCAGGTTCTTGGGACCATAGACTTAGTGAAGTCAATACACTAAATCTATCTCGGATCACAAGGTGCGTTATCCCTTAGTGAAAATGTAAATTGAAGTAAGTTCACGAGCATCACTTAAAGCATTTCAGGGTACTATGGATTTTGCTGTTGTTAGAATTGATAGATTCAAAGTTCGTTTTGATCTACTCCGATTACCAATTGAAAGTATATTTGAACTTTATTTTTCCTTGTGTAAAATGCTTATTTCATAACATATGGCTATGAAAGTGAAAATATATTTGAACTTTTATAATATATGGTTATGATCAATCAAAGTGAAAATTACACAAATGAAGAAATTAACCCATACGAATTCGAGAAATTAAAATGCATATTTCATTAAAATATGTCTCAGGAAAAAGAAACTTCATTACAGAAATTGTGACTACACTACCAAAAAAAAAAAAAAAGGTTCATTGCTTTAGCTTTTTCTGAGGCTTATCCTTGGAAGTTTTGCTAGCCTGTTTGGCTGCTTCAGTAGGGAACACTTTTTCTTGCTCTTTGGGGGCTTCCTCAACAGGCATGGTAACTAAAGCTAAAGCCTGATGAAAACCTTGAGAAGCTGCCCCATCTTGTGGAACCCCTGCAGCTTTATCCGAGGATATTTCCTTGGGAGCTTCAGGATCTTTTGTTTATTCCTGTTGACTGGGAAGAGCAAGACCCTGAGGCTGTGCTGTCTCAATAAGGTCAGTAACTGTGGAGGCTGCTTCGCCTTGGGCAGGAGGGGGATCCGAGGTTCGTATGGATGGTGGGTAGTAGATACTTTCTGGCTTTCTTAACTCAGAAGAAGCCTCAACCCCAGCTCGGTTGAGGGCTTCACTCCAAGTTTGAGCGCAATAGGTTCGGCATACGGCTAGGACCTCTGTCCTGAGGGCTTCCTCGGTCTCTGCTACTCCGACGTCGCAACCTTGCTGCTCAGCCTCGTCCCTAGCTTTCTCAGCCTCGATTTTAGCCTTCTCTGAGCTTCTCGGCTTGATCCTTAAGCTTCTGAGCTTCCTCCAATTTCTTCCGGAGGGCCGCTATTTGCTCTTTGGAGGAAGCCAGCTGTTCCCTCGCATCGCGCAAGTGCAGTCTCTACTCCTCGGCTTGCCTCTGGGTGCTCTCTAGACCCGACTCAGCACTTCTTCTGGCTTTTTCCTCCTCAGCCAATTTCTTCCTTAAATCTTTATTAAATTGATCGGCGATATTGAATGATTCCACGGCTAACACACGCCTTTTCTTCTCATCGTCCAACTGCCGATAGCAGGAATTGGTTATCTCCTCAGCCCTAAAAGTGGCTTGGACAGCCTAAAAGAAAAGGGTTAATAACCTTACACTACAAAAAAAAAAAAAAGAAGAAAGGGCGGGGAATAGTGACATACCATGCCCAGGTACCTTTTGAGGTTAAAAAAAACCTCATTCTTCCTAACAGACCGCAGCTCGGCCATGTCAGTAGGGAGTAACAAAGCCTCCTCCAAGGCCGAAGCCACCTGACACCCAACGCCTCCATGAAAATCCCTGATGGATGCATTAGCCCTCAAGGGTTCCCCATTAAGCATTGGGGCTGGAAGCCAAGCCTGGAGCTTAGGTGGCTGACTATCCCCCCTCTCTATGCCCCTCTACCCTGGTTGGCCAATCTTCAGCTGCTTTGCAGCTCGTTGGGCCTCATCCTCATCCGCAGGACGAGATCTTCCCACCTCCAATGCTTCCTTTCCTTTCTGCTCTCTTTTTCTTTTCGGGTTGGCAAGGTCATGCCTGGGTGGCAAGGATGGCTGAGGAGGAGGAAGAGGAAGTTTGAGAGGAGGAGGAGGAAGTTTGGATTGGGTAGGCTTCTCCGGCACATCCTTCCTGGGCTGGGACTCTATTAAGTCCAGCAAACCTCTTTTAGGTTTCCTTTGAATACCCATCACGTCCAAAGTAACAATGTCTACTTGTTGCTGATAGTCAAAGTCAACTAGTGTATTCTGGGGGGATAGGGGCCTGTTGAATACCTCAAATTCATCCTGAGAATCTGACAGGTCTACAATCCCCTCTGGTTCTTCTTCTTCTTCTTCCTCCTCTTCTTCCTTAGCAATGGGTTGACGTGAGGATGCTCCTACTGAAAGGACACCCACAAAGATTGGCTGTGAAAGTGGTGTACCCTCGGGAATTGGAACGCCTTTAGGAACAACGAATCCTTCGTAGGCCATGCTAATGCGGTGAAGACGAGGATCTTTGGCTCGTATCACACACTTAGGAGCTTGGAATCCAAGGGAAATCGACTTGTACCCAAGGATTAGGTGCGCAACTCGTAATTAATCGTCGATTTCGTTCACTAACACCTCGGACTGCAGAATCCTGTCTAGACTTTCTCTGTTGACTAAATTGAGCCGAGGTCTGGTGGAACGTCTGTCTGTAAAATCATCAAAGTAAAAGGAGAATTTGTCAAAAACAGAAACGTTGCGGAATACAAAAGAAAAATATAAACCAAGGTACATAAATTTACAACTAGACCCCCACCTGGCGTTCTCTTCTTAACCAGACAGGGTAATCCATCGTGCCATTCCCCAGAAAAAATTAAAAAATCTTCCTTTAGCCCCTTGTTTAACATAGGGAGGCATTGAATTAGCCTCACTTCGGGATACCTTGACTTAAGGTAGTATCCCTGCCCTTTTAAATGGTGCAGGTTGTATACCCAGTTGATATCATGATGTGTTAATCCCAGGTTCATTCTCTCATTCAGGGCTTCTACGCTCCCTAACACTCTGAACATATTTGGGGCGCATTGTGTGGGGGATAATTAAAAGAATCTAAGATAGTTTCTTGTGATTGTACCCATAGGAATGGTCATCCTTCCCTCTATGAAGGCGATCATAGGGATGACCACCTCTCCCCATTTTCTATCGTCTACCCATTCCCCTTGGGCAGCGTATCTCATGCCCACTGTTGCCGGGATCTTGTACTTAACCCTGAACCTCTCTCTATCCTCCTCGGATTCAACTAAACACTTGAATCTACCCATTTCCTAAGAATATTTGAGAAGAAACTAACAATTTTGAAACGAAAAACAGAGATGAAAAGGAGAAAGAAGGATGAAGAGAGAATATACGGAAAGAAACGAAGTTGAGGAGGTTTGAGGAAACTTACAGGTTTAAAAGGAAGTCCTCGGACAATTTTTGGTATTTGTAACCGCACAAGTAAGTAAGAGAGAGGACAGGTTCAGTGCATGAACTCTAGGATTATGTAATTGCTGAAAGTAGGGAAGGGGGTTGATTTGAAAAGCTATTTATAGGGGCGCAAAATTTACAAGCGGGAAGATTCCCGCTCGCAACCCTAGAAAATCCCCCACCGTTAGATTCGCATCGGGCCGTTGAACGTGGGGGACATAAGTGCCGCCAAAATTTAATGAAGGCACGCTCTGGACGCCAAAGCGTCAGGAGCGTGCCTTGAGAAGATAAAAAGGCGTTTGGGCGGTTCAGATAGAAACGGTTTGATTGTGGGACAAAGTGGGCCGAGAATATCAAAATCCTTCTTTCCTCCCGAGGAGTCAAAAAGCAAGATTTTGAGGGGCTATTGTGGGGGCCAGTCAGACAGAGTGTACTATTACGACTGTACGAATTGGGTCTATGGCCCAATCCGAGGATATCAGCTAATCCGAGGATGGCCAAATAAGGTTACTATTGGGAATGGGATGAGTAGAAGGAATAAGAATTGTACATGATAGTCTAAAATATGTCCGAGGATAAAAACCACCTCGAAATCAGAGATCCGAGGACAGTAAGAAGATCCCATCAACCAGGGTACTCTTCGAGGTTGCATCATGACTATAAGTCGGCCATTGGATAAAGGATGAGCAAAAGGAGGCAACAAATATCTTCAAAGCTGCTACCTCCACATTAAATGCCCCCCAACTAACTCTCTGACCGCATTAATGTGAAGGTGATACCTGAACAGTGGCAAAGCAGCCTTACAGCTACTAGTTTGAGGTTCTGGCATGTTCTGGATGGGACAGAAGGGAGTTCCTAGAGCCTGTCCTACACGTGTATGGTGGAGCTAAAAAAGGAAATTAGTATATAAGGAGGAAGGACCTCTGGAGAAAGGGGAGGATTGAGATTGGAGAGAGAACACTGTAGCTCTTTGAATTGACTTTGTATCCATTTTCCACGATCACTCGAGAAATAACAAGTTAAAACTTCTCGGACTAAGGCCGAGGACAGCATTACTTACATAGAATTATGCTTGTGTTAATTATTCACTAGTTTAATTATCGTCAACTATTGTTACACTGATTAACACCTAGTTCTTCTACCCATTTTCTACAAATTTATTGTATTGGGCTTGTTGGGCTTGAACTCACTTATCCCTTAGGAATAGTGCGTAAACCCAGTCCCTACAATTATAATATTAGGGAAGGAGAAATTAATTTAAATCATGATTCTCCTCATAAAAAATAACACTCAATGCTACTTTTTTTTTTTTTTTTTTTTTTTTTTTGGAGAAAGATGCTGCTAAACTATTAAAAATATTTATATATATATAAAAAATAAAAATAAAATCACGTAAAATAAAAACCTGTAATACTCATGACATATACTAAATTACTATAATTAATTAGGAACTTTTTAGTTAATTAAAGCAGTGTAAGAACATGCTAATCAATTAATTGCTTTCTGCATTCTCAAAAAATAAAAATAAAAATAAAAATAATTAATTAATTAATTAATTGCTTTTTGCATAAAATTGCCCAATAAAGTAGAACTAATCATCATTGACATCAGTCAATGATAACGTTTCCACGTGTCACTATTTGAATGGTTATGCATGATTTTCATTTTTCACTACCTTAAAAATCTTGGCTTCGAAGGCATCCCGTCGCTCCACACTTCCGCTATATTATTAGTTGGAAAGATCAAATATCAGAGGTACCAATAAAGCACAATTAATCCCTTCTAGAAAAGGAATCAAATATCGTACGTACTTTTTCTCCAAAAATCGTTGAAAGATACATAAAATGAGTTGTTGGCTACCTTGAGAACTAGGTAATTGTGGGTCACAACTTCTTGAAATTATCTGAAGAATCAGTCAAAGAGGGAGGCTTCTCCAAGCTTTTTATTCTCTATGTTCTTCCAAAAGAAATATATAACACACGTGTAGTTTACAAGCGTGCTAGAGGTTTTTAATTAGATTTCCAAAAAAAGAGAAATGAATAAAACTTTGTGTAAATACGTACACTAATTTAGATGCAATACATTAAACTTTCCTATTAAATTTAAATACATAATTGTATTAACCAATAAAAAATCAACAAATGTTACCTTTTATGAAAAACATTAACGAATGCTTTAAGGATATTAGTTTATGAAATATTTTTAAAAAATATTTATATATAAGAAAAAAATTTGATTTTTTGGCAGTATTTTATATTTTCTATAAAAATGGTATCAATTTTTTTTTTTAATGGTCCATTAATGAATATCCTAAAAGTACCCGTTAGTCATATTCTTTTTTTTTATTGAAGATTCTAATATATTGAACTTAAATTACTGTGACTAAGTTTTTCTAAATATAAAAAATGAAAAACAAAAACTTGATTTTATCACAGACTCAATATCTTTTGGCTCAATACTCTCTCCTTTGCCCTCCATTTGGTCTACAATGTGTCACTCACCTGCTAATTGTGGGACACATGACTTGGCCCCTATTTCGAATCTTCGATGGCAACGTGTTTCTTTATGAGTCAAGTCAATTGTCATATTTCAATGCCCTGGTAGAAACGGTGTTAGGAAAATTGTAACCACAATTGAAACTGAAAAGATAAAACAAATTATATACTATTACAACTTTTACTCCATCTTGATTTTTGAATGGAAAATATCTTTGTCATCCATATTATTTTTGGTCAAAACAAAAATATTTATTGTCATTTACTGATGTCCTTTCAAATTTTTATTTTTATTTTTAAATTTGTATGTACAAAATTAGCTAACACAAGTGATTAATCATTGTCTTTTCTTGATCATGACTTTTTACTTTTGATTTCTGCGGTTTGTGAGACATTTTCACAAGCTACGAATTGTATTGATGGATACTCTTTTTATAAGAATGGCGGGTTATTATATCCTCTTTAATAAAATGTTCTATTAAGTACATTTTCAATATGCAAATTAATCAATGTCAATTTATACTTCTAAAAATACTATGTGAGAAATTTGAAAAAATATGAAAATTGTGGATATAACTCTTTGATTGTTAAACAACTGGCCACTTACCAAATAAAAAGAAACAATTAGACCATGCTTAATTAATATGGAATAGGTAGGACATTTGTTAATAGACTATTTTATAAAAGTTCTAATACTACTTTTTATGGAAAATATTTTAAAAAAAAATTGTGAAAAAAATCAGATGTTTTTTTCTTTTCACATAAAAAATTTCTAAAATATTTTCTAAACTAATGCTCTTAGGGTATCCATTAAGTTTTTCCAATTAATAATACTTAACTAGCTTAACTAATTAGTTGGAGCGTGATGATGGTTCTTTCTTTCTGGAATGTGTATCATAATCGTACGTAATTAAGTTGTATATAGATATGAAAATCCTGACAAAAACAATATATTCAAGATCAACAAGTCTCTAGTTGTACCAACAAGTTCTTGTTTTACAACCTTCAGTTTCTCACTGGACTTGATGCCAATTCTTGAAGGTGTGAATGCACTATATACCTTATGTAGCAGCGTGTTAGAATTATAGTTGAATGATTAAATTCATTATTTACTAACATATTAAACTTTTAAGACAATCTGTAATTTAATATAGTATCAAAATAGGAGATCCTCATAAGTTTAATGCCTAATTTCATTCTGCCTCTCATTTAAAATGTTAGAGTTACAGGTAAATAATTAAATTTATCATTTCTTAATGGCTTAATTTTATTAAAAAAATCAATAATTTAACACAATCAAATGTAGAATTTAACGTGTAGGAAGGACTTGATCAAGGATGACTAGGAAGAACCACAAGGAAGCCATAACATCCGTACAATGAATCATAATAGAAGATGCAAAAGCCGCCTTTAGGATATACTATAAGGATCAAACAAATCCATCTTCTTCTTTTCTAATGAGAAAAAATCCATCTTTGATTCCTAGAAATTTTGGAGTGCATATATAAAGTAAAGGTTTCGCCTCTAATTAGCCAACAGTCAATCCACCATCACATATTCTCTGTATTGTATATAGCCACATCACGAAGTGATACCAAAATATATATTTTTTAAATAATAAAAAAAAATCTTTCAATTATTTTTAATACGGAATTGTTCTCAAAATTCTTTCTTCATTAGTACAATGATCAAGTACTCTAAGGCCCACTCCTGTTGTATTCTCAACATGCCAATAGTACTTTGCTCATAAATTCTCCAAATTAGTCAAAGATGCATTCATCTCATGTGTAGACTTAAATCTTATTGTTGAACTACATGTAACATATTTCTTTCTACATTACTTTCCCATTTTTTTCTTTTAATTTTCGTGTTAATTTTCTTAATATTGCTATAATGGTGCATTAGGCTAGATTTTGCTGTATACTTCGACATATTTTTAGTGAAATTGAAAGTTCAAAAAGGGCTTAGCCTGAAGAAGGTTTCATTATCCATAACAACAAAATAAGCAAACCCTTAATGCTAAAAACACTACAATAAAGCATCTCTCTAGTTTTACAATGACATGATGAGAAACTAGATGAATTACTATCCATAGAAGCTGTCTGAAAAGTTCTCCCAAAGATAGTCTTCATGTAACTCAAGCAAAGGCATGGACCTCGGAACTCCACAATCCACGTTTTCCTTGACCATCTTAATCTGTGGTTCTGCATGATTGGTGATCATTGTGTAGGACTGATGGGGATCACTTCTATCCTCGGAGTGTTGGCCTGTGAGTTCTTGAACGATTGCTCGAAATTCTGAAGCATTTCTAGCTTTGACCAACATTGGGCTTGAGATATACTTGATCTTCATAGGTTCTCTCTTCACTTTAGTGGTGGGACTGGGATTTTGTCTTTTAGGCTGCTCATGAAGACCATGGTTATTTGCGAACTTGCTCATTTCCATAGATATGAGAAGGGATTGGGTGGGAGGGATAGGTTTCCTTGTGCATATTTTCTTTCCTTTTATAGGCTTTGTTGTCAGGCCATTGGAGTCAATGGGGGACTTTCAAGAAAGAATGGCTGAGGAAGAGACAAATTAGAAGATAACTTTAGAAAGATATACAGGTCACAAGACCATGTATGAGCTGAGGTTAATTTTTGGTGGCACTAAAGTCTGTGCCTAGACAAAAAAGTCCAGGTCTGAAATTTAACTCTTACGCTATACGTAGTTTAAAATAAGAGAATGGTCTATGAAGTCTGCTAATAAATAACAATATTAACCGCCTAGAAGCAGCAGTTACATAAACTATTATTTTTTCGATAATCAACTGCATAACTACGTAAACTATTAGAGATACTTATAAAACTTAGTTACAGTTTCTTACGGGATAATACATTAGATTTTTTTCAATTAAATTGAAACACCAAGTTACATTGACTAATAAAGCAAATACATTGTTATTATTTGATAATTAATATGTAAATATGTGTTGATTTTAATTGGAAAACCTAATATATTATATCTAAGACACTGTACATACATTTTACCTTATAACCCAGGCATACTAATTATAGGGTTAAACTCTAAGGTTTCTTAGAATATAAATCCAACATTAAGTTCATTATAACAATTATAAAAAAAATCTAAGGTCATGCCACATTAAATCCTGTTTTGCTTCTACTTTTTTTTTCCCTATCTCTCTTTCAATTTTGCAACTTTCTCAATGTTTAACCAACAATCTTATAACTCAATTGACATATCTTGATGTTTTCAACAAAACCATCAAAAGCTCAAATCCCTTTACCCAATTATTAATGTACCAAAAACAAATAAATAAATAAATAATCTTGTGTGTGTAAAGAATATCTAACAAGAGAAGTCATTCTTGGTAATAAATCTAAGAGAGATAAGATGAGTTGAAATTTGGGGTCAAATTCATAATTATCTCCAGCATCAAATTTCAATCCCACCCTGACAGTGTTTCTTGTAGTTAGTGCATTTTCAATTTTAGATGATAAGTGGCTTCTTCTTCCTCTGTTTCTTATAATAAGTGGTTCTTTAATTGTTTAATTATTTTATTTAGGTTAAATTGTAAATTACACCTCAAAAGTTTAGGGGGTTTTAGATTTTACACCCTAAAGTTTTAGAATTTGGATTTTACCCTCTAAAGTTTGGGATGTTTGTATTTTACACTCTGATGTTTCAAAATTTGGATTTTACCCCCTAAAGTTTGAGGGTGTTTAGATTTTACATCCCCAAATTCCAAAACTTCAGGGTGTAAAATCCAAACACCTCTAAACTTTAGAGAGTAAAATCCAAACACCCCCAAACTTCCTCCCTCTAATACCACTTATTGGATTATTTAGACCCCTGTACACTTAGATTGTTTAACCTAATTAAATACCAATTTATTACTTAGTTCATTTAAACAAATCTAGGTTAAACACAAACAATCATATCACTTAATGCGGTAAAGTAAAGAAAAAAAGCGATATGATAACCTAGGAAAACCAATGAAACCGTCTAGTTTCAAGGTAAAAAATCTGGGGATGATTTAACCTAAACTATCCTCAAGATAACAAATTCACTATATAGAATGGAAGTTTTACAATAAATTTTTCCCTAAATCTAAAGCTACCTCTTGTAATACTTACTCACGTGACCACACGCAGCTCCGAATCCACAGACTCTTCTATCTGAATTTGTTGAACACAAACACTTACGTTTATGACTTTGAGATCCCACTCAATGCTTTAAATCATCAGCAGATGTTGATCTTGTATATAGCAACTTATCTCCACCAGTTCTTGTATATGAATCTTCTTTTCGATAAATGCTTGTTGAGTTAGAAGGTTACAAAACCTCTCAAATCTCACAGGAGTAACTCACAAGACTCTTTAGAAGTTCTAAAACGTAATTTAGCGTTTTCCTTTTATACCTAGTAATGTTAGACACAAACCCTAAACGTTTTGCGCGCTTTTGTGCCTAATTTCAATTCTACAAAAATCGACGTTCGATCGGTCGAGCCTTGCAATTTCTAAATTCTTCTTTTTACAATTTAACTGTTCTTGAATCTTGACTTGAACCATCTTGAATAATGTCTAATACTGTTTTTAGATTTAAAAATCTTAAACTAGACATGTTTTAATACTCAGTTTGCCTACATACATAAAATTAGAACCTAAATATTTATTCCTAAATATTTAGAATGTAACAATTAATATATGTCTAAGACCAAAACCCAAATTATATTATTCGAAAAATAGAAAAGTTGTAAGCATGTCGGGCACCTAGAAATTAGAACTACCCAACAAAACTCAAAGCCATCATTCATTTCCTTTGTCACTGTCAGTCTCTGTTGGAGTGGTTATGTATTTTCAAGTTTATTAATCCTATGCAGAAACATTAAGGGTAGATGATATTACTTGGTCAATGTTTTTTTTCCATACTCAACTTCACGTGCCACCTTAATTAGTCAAGTCCAAGTTACGCAGTCACTAAACCAGGCAATACTTTCTAGAACAGATATCGAACACCGTACACAGTTATTTCCATTATATTAGAAGTTAAAAACATTAAGATGTTGAAATATAGAACATTTCTAGACCACACCACATATCCATGTTGTGATTAACACAACTCAAGCCAAGGCTTTAAAGCTAGAAGAAAAACGAAAAAGAAGTCAATCCACTGGGGCTATATAATATGGGTTTTATTAACATATGTCCTTATAATATACATTAGTAAATTTTAAGAAATTTTTTATAAAAAAATAACTAATTTTTTTGATAACTTTTTCTTTTTTAAAAAAAATAATGAATGATTAAAGCACACATCCTCGGACCATATATATAAAGTCGAAGTAATGGTAATTTTCAACTTATGTTGTCTTATCAACAATTTGGTGTGGAATAGTACGGTCTTGAAACTAAGATTTAGAAATTCCACACTAGAATGTGGAAGTTTCTAAATTTTTATTATTATTATTCCTCGTGTACTTGATCTAGACTATATTCAAAGTTTTTGAGCACGTGTTCAAAAACTTCTACCACAAATATGAAATAACAAAGTTCCACGGAGAATATAGCAGAAGTCTTAAAGCCAACTTTGTCGTTCAAAAAGCGGTTGGTAATTGTGGATAAAACTATTATAGTACAAATTGCCCATCGCAAATTCATACACTGATTTTCAAAATGGAAGGGTGTGCTATATATGGTCAACAACATGAGAATTGAATAACAAAGAAAGTTGACTTGCATCTTATATTGTGATGTACATATACGCTCTATTTGTTTCGATGTAAAATATTTTTCGTAAAATATTTTCTCATTTTCAAGTGTTTGATTGCATGTAAAATATAGTCAAAATTGTAAAATATTTTCCTTTGACTAAAACTTTGTGGGTAAAAACTTGTAAAATATTTTACCAAAAATGCAAGTGTAAAATATTTTACGAAAATCTCACGGCCTCACACCCGACTCTCTCTCCCTTTCTCATACTTTACTCATCCTCTCTCACACTAGCCCAAACCAGCAACAACACCCACCGACCACTCTCCACCTCCACTCCGCTAGCACCCTTTGCCGCCCTTCACCTCCATTCTGGTGGCACCACCATCAGATTTCAGTCTGTTTTGTCATTGGAGAAGTTGCCGTGAGAGGCCCGAGGTGAGCCTTATCACCACTGCTCCATTGCTCGTTGGTTGGATCTGGTTTTGAAAGCTACAAACGCCACTGCTAAGATCTCTGATCTGGAATCGCTAAGAGTGAGTGGGTTTTTTGTTCCTTCACGATCTGGGTTTCTGGGATGGCTTAGGGGTTGCGGTGGGTGGCTGGGTGGGTTTGTGGGTAGTGGTGGTTGGGCGGGCTACGGTGGCTGGTTGGCTTTTGTTGATTTTTTCTCTCCGATTTGTGATTTAGGTGGCTGGTGGTGGCTGGAGGTGACTGTGGTGATTGGGTTTGTGGTGGTTGGTGGATGTTGGTTTGTATTTGCATTTTCTAGTATTGAGGTCAATCCAAACACTTGAAAATTTTTTCCTGAAAATGTTTACATGTAAAATATTTTACATTTGAAAATTTTTTACGTCGAAACAAACAGAGCGATAATGTTGTCAAGTTGTACTATTTTTTCTCTGAAAAGAAGGTGTAAAGGGCGGAATAGTCTGTGAATTGAATCTCATACTAATTTTATATTCATTGTGAAAATCAATGTCTGAAGGACCTACAAGTATAAGAAGTGCCAGTGGTTGTTGCATATTATGTGTCCTCTCAAATAGTTTAGTCATAAAGTAATCTCAACTTATGTGAATTTTTAAGGAGTGTACATTTTGGATTGTTGGAACGTAAGCAAGACATGGAAAATTAAATATGAAAATTCAATATTGATCATTGACCCAATAAATTAAAGAACATAAAGATATGCTTTGGATTGTCTCTTGGGCGCTGGGATATATTTTTATTACAAGCTTTAATAATTTGCTACAATGAACTAGAGGCAGCTCGCTAAAAGGCATCTAGAAAGGGTTGATGATGTTGGTGTGATGTTCAATGAATTATATAGATACCCAAAAGCTTCTAGAGAGAGATGAAGTTGTTGGTCTAATGTTCCATAAAAATGTCATCATTTGATGCGTTTTTGAATCTGACGAGTTATGAATTGAAATTGAAGTCTTTGAGTAAGTTTGATAATCCAATGAGCTTCACACACAGTCCAAGTGAGAAGGAGAAGGTTGAGCCTCAAATTGTCCATTGGAAATTTGTGCAGGTGATCATGAAATAATGAAATAAAATTAAAAATACGATGAGGTTGACTCTATTATGATCACGCATATAAGTAATAGTACAAGTCACGTTTAGAAAAACAAAAACATCATGGGAAGAAGAAGAAGAACATTTTACCTATATATAAAATAAAATTTAAACTTGATTAAAATATATATATATATATTAAAATAAGGAAAAATTACACTTTGCCTATATGTGGTTTTCTCGAAAAACATTTTACCTACCTATAGTTTAAAAATTGATACTTTACCCATCTAAGGTAAGCTCCATTTGTGTCCTGTTACCCACTTCTATTAAAAACAATGATAAATTTGTATTTTTGCTACCATTTTATGTCTCTTTCCTCTCAAAACATTAAAAAAAAAACTAAAAAATCAAGGGAAAAAAAGATCTAAAAGCTAGGTTTTCAAAAATTAAAACCTAGCTTTTAATAGGGGGAAAAAAAAACTTTGCTTCTAGATTCAGCAAATGTATATATACATTTGTTATCTATATGATTTTCTGTCCTTGATTGCACTCCCAAATATTAGGCCTCACAGGTGGCTCAGTTTGGGACAGAAGGGTGTTAAGAAAGATTGGAACTTGTTCTTCAACACCCTTTTTTGGAACTTAAATTTCTGGGACAATGTTAGTACTTTGGCTGGAGAAGTTGATTACCCCCAGAAAACTCTTTTTATTTCTGTGATTTTCACTTGGTTGGCTTACTTGTTTCCACTCTTGGCTGTCACTGGGGCTCTTTCTGTGGATCAAACTGAATGGGAAGCTGGGTTTATGGCTCAGGCTGCAGAATTGATTGCTGGGAAATGGTTGAAAATCTTTCTTGAAGTTGGTGCTGTGTTATCAACAATTAATTTGCCTTTTTGAAGCCCAGTTAAGCAGTAGTGCTTTCCAACTTTTGGGTATGGCTGATATTGGATCTTTGCCTAAGTTTTTTGGTCTTAGGTCTAAATGGTTCAATACCCCTTGGGTTGGAATTTTGTTATCAACTTCAATTTCACTAGGGGTTTCATACATGAATTTCACAGACATTATATCCTCAGCCAATTTCTTGTACAGTTTGAGCATGTTATGAGAGTTTCTTCATTTGCATGGTTGAGAAGGAAGCTCCCAATGTTGAAGAGGCCTTACCGGGTCCCATTCATGAGGCTGCCAATGCTGGTGTTTATGTGCTTGGTACCATATGCTTTTTTGGTAGGGATAATGGCTTTTGCTACAAAAAAAGTTTATTTGGTGAGTGGTATATTGACTGTTGCTGGGATTGGATGGTACTTCTTGATGAAACTTTGCAAGTCAAAGAAGTGGCTAAAATTCAACATTGATGGTGAAATTGGTGTAGAAGAAAACGACCAAGATAGGGTGGTTGGTCATTTATGACAAACTTGACACTTATGGCGTGCATTCCACTAGAAAGAACTGAAAGTTTGAAGTCTGGGATTGAAGTGCAACATTCAACAAAATTGTGGGGGACACTTGGATTTGAGTCTGCAAATTTGAGATCCACAATTGAATGATTCTACTTGCAGATTATATGTAAAAACATTTTAGTGTCATCTCAAGTATTAGTAGTCTCTTGCGATCTTTGCAGGTATTGAGTCCTTCAGTCCATATGTAATTGGTAGCAGCAATTATAAGGAAATCTGGATTTATAACTTTTGTGAGTTAGTAAAGTATGAAAAAGAAAAAAGGTTGAGGTTAATTGACTCATAGTTGGAATTTTTTTGTTCTCTTTTATAAAAATTTGTGCTTTCTTTTTGGGGCAAATTTCAAAATTAGATTTTTACAAAACCTAGCTTTTTAGATCTTCTTTTCCCTTGATTTTTTAGTTTTTTATGTTTTGAGAAGAGATATATAAAAGGGTAGCAAAAATACAAATTTACCATTGTTTTTAACAGATGTGGGTAATGGGAGACAAACGGAACTTACATCAGGTGGGTAAAATGCCAATTTTTAAACCACGGGTAGGCAAAATGTTTTTCGGGCAAACCACATATGGATAAAGTGTAATTTCCCCTTAAAATAATTATGTGTAAAATTGTAAGACCTCAAAAGCTTATATGACACAATATTATGAGGCCAATTGTGGAATCCAATTAATTGGTAAATTCTCTTATCGTCAAATAAGAGATTTTTGGTTCAAACCTCACTTATACCAAAAATCAGTATGGTATCATAGCCTGATTATAAAGAGTAAATATCATAGATTAGGTCTAGTAGTATATGCACTTATTCCACACGTTTTACATTGAATCTAAGGCATATTAATTGTCCTTAATTCAAGTATAATTAATTAATAGTATCTAAAGGTCAACTTTAGGCTTATCTATATCCAATTCGACATTGTACAATTAGTTGAATATACATAATCAAAACACTTTTTTTTTCTTTTTTATGGAAAAAACAGTAATTTTTCAGAACCTTCTATTGTTCTATTTTTCTTTCTTTGTTCATTCTTTTTTTTTCAACAAGGTATAACATTAATTAATCCGCGGCATTTAATTGTCAATAAATAGTCAATTTCATGGCATTCTTTTCCTTCAAAGGAAATATATACATGTATAAGAGACTTTTCAAGATAGGGTATGTTAGCATCTAAATCTACTCCTTTTATAAAATCTTAATTAACAAATTTTGATGGTTAGCCGCTATATCCTCAAGCATTATATTGTTTTTAATCTCAGACTTGGTTCTTTGAGCCTCAATTAGCCCAGCCCTACAGGTTCTTTGAAACTGTAGGGGGGGTTTTTGTTTTTTTTTTTTTTCATTTACAAATTATATTAACAAAATGCCTGCTTATAACTCAAAATGGTTCTTAGTTTTATGTATACAACTAAACAACTCGAGCTTAAATACCGCAATCACAACATTTATTATAGTAGGTTCTAGTTAACTTAATTAGTAAAGTATCTAATGATTGATAGGTTGAAATTCTTAAAAATAAATAAATAAATAAACCTTTATTGTAGAATTTTTACAGGAAAAAGTGAAAATTAATAACTAAAGCAAGTTTCCAGGCTAGATGGGCCAAAGTTGATTAAGCCAAGCCCGGCAACAATTTAGATAAGGCCTAAGAAATTGTGCACAACCTACTTCTTTTTAGCCTTTGGTGGGTTGGTTGATACCACCCATTCCATGGACATTCCTAATTGAAGGAGACTTTTTGCTGAAAACAACGTAGGGAATTCACTAGAGCATAGATCAATTGGGTCATGGCTCATGAGTTGCACCTACTTATGATCCTATGCATTAGGCTTTTTTTTTTTTTTAATAAATGAGGGTGTTTAAAGTTTTTTTTTACCCAGTCTCACACAGTGTAGATTATTTCAAGGAAAAATATTTTGGGTGGCTAGAAGATTAAAGCTAGAAGTTTTGAACCTAAAACATCATGAATCTCATGAGATCTTAGGAATTACTATGTCAATCCCTTAGGATTCATTAGGCTACTTATTTATTAGGTTTATTATCTTCTTCTTCTTCTTCTTTTGCTAATGAATGATGCAATAAGAACAGAATAAGGTTGACAAGTTACAAAAGTGGGGGAACCAAACCCACTTACTTAACCATGCATTGGAGTGGTTTAGGCCAACCCAAGTACCCAACCCGAGCAAGCCTAACTCATGAAGTGGGTTTGTTTCATTTTGCAAGAAAGGATGAATCGAGCAATCCCAACGGTTTGTCATCCCCTCCTATTACAGTGATTTCCTCCTTAGAAACAATCCACCCTCTCCAACTTATGAACTTCATAATGGAAGATAAGCTTTCAATTACTGTTAATCCATCATACGCCCAAATTGATCTCGTGTCTTTTATACAACTCCAAGAACTATAGAAGTAAATTTTTGCTCCATTTTTAGGTCTTTCTAAAGAGTAGTGATTATCACACAATATGTATATACAAGGTACGACTAATTTTGCCAAATAGTATAATTTTAGAAAAAAAAATTTATGAAAAACGCATTCGACTAAATTTATTTTGTTATGTATCACTTTTTTTGAACTTGAGTTTGACAGTGAAACTCTAGTTTACCAAACTCAAGTTCCAACTATTAATTATGATAATCTAATCAAATATAATACTTAAATTATAAAAAATGTTACATAACTAGATAAGTTTGGTTGGATGTGTTTTTCCTAAATTTTTCCTTAAATTATGCTATTTGGCATAAAAGGCCGTGTATGTACGGATAAGCTTAAATCGTATTTTATAAACGAGATTTCAGTTAAAATTATATGATTTAACCCATTTTTACAATAATAACTAAAATCATTTTTTCAAAACATAATTTCACAAAGCAGTGTATACAGCTATGTATAACAAGTTGTATGCAACAATAATTAACCCTCTCTACATGAGTCATAAAATGGGACAATTACGAGATACAAATACAACAATGACATTTGCCTCATGTGAGAGGAAATTAAGCTCATAAGTTGGAAGCCAAAAGCTAAGCTCATCCGTTTTCATCCTCGACTCTCATATCATCAATCATCATACACCTTTCAATCAATCAATCAATTATTATTGTTATTATTATTATTATTATTATTATTATTTAATTTAACTTCACTGTACAGACTCTAGCTAGTCCCTTCTCATCCCAAAGGGTACCAATCAAACACACAAAAAGGGCCAATATGTCCACATCCGTCAGATCCTATACGATGATTCAAATCCCACGTCCAATTTGAGGAGTTGTAAAAGCCTAAAGTAGAACCGATTACAGTCCGTTGAGAAATCCAACAGACACAGTACATTCCGTTAAGAAACACACACAAACACAAACAGAGACAGAGATGACTTTGTTAGCAGCCACGAATTGGCGCGAAACAAAAGGAAAGCTAACCGAACTAACAGGACCTCTTGAAGAATGTCACTTCCCAGAAACCATTTCGGATCCCAACATTCACTTCCTTTCCACACACACACAAACAAACATACACAACTGTCAAGTCTTTTTATTTTTCTTTTTTCTTTTTTTCTTTTTTCTTTTTTTCTCTCTCTTTCCCTCATTTTCTCGCTAAATTTTTCCCAGAAAAAAATGGCATTTTCAGGCATTATTTTCGACCGTACTTGACTCTATTTTGGTTTTTGGCAAAAGGGTCGTTGTCTTTTGTGGTGTTTGTGACGAAGAAGGTGCAATTTTGGGCTGGAGATAGAGAGTCACTCCCTCACCAGAAAATTTTTCCTAGAAAAATTGGCGTTTCCTTGAGTTTTCTTTGATTCTACTTGACTCCAATTTGGTTTTTTTGGCAAAAGGGTCGTTTTATTTTATGGTATTTGTGGTCAAGAAAGTGCAATTTTGAGCTGGAGAGTTGAAGGGTATTAGATCTTTGAATCCATCATCTGATGATTTTATGAAGCAAGAGTTTTGTACGTAGCTGAGCTTTGATCGAAATCTTAAAAAAATGGTATGCGTGCTTTGATTATTTGCTTGGTTTTTTTAGAGTTAATTTTCTGTGGTTTATACTGTTGGACTATTTTTTTAAGACTTTGTAAGTTATAAATATATATGGTAGTTCTTCCTAGGTTTTTTAATATGACTATTTGTTTATATCTAGTTAGTGTATTTGCAATGTCATATCTGATCAGGCTCAATCTTTCCTCAAGTTGTTTTTTTGTAAAGTTTATGGGAGCGTTTTTCATTTTAGACTTTTCTATAAAAATGTTGATAATTGAATATAGTGAGAATAGATAATAACTCCGATGGTGATTATCTGGATCAAATAAAGCAATTGCTTAGTCTGGTAACTCTTTACAAAATCCTAGCATGTGGGGTGAAGAAATAAATATGAATATTTGCTTAATGGTGATCACAAGATTGAGAAGAGGGGTCAGATTTAAAGGAATATACCAGATAGTAAAAAGTTTGTGAAAAATTATGCTAATGAAAATGCTATTGTGCTTTGCTAGGGAACATTAATTAACTTTTAAAAAGCTTATTTTCGGTAGCTTATTTACATAATGTGAGACAAAAATCTAAAAACTAGCTTATTTTTAAAAAATTGAAACTTATATCATTTGAAATAAAGCTGAGACAAAAAGTAACGTGGGACTCATAAACAGTCGATAATTTAAGCAAAAAACTAGTTTATAATCAGTTGCCAAACACACGTTAGACTAATAACATATATGGCTTTTGGAAAGATTGGCTTTGGAATGAAAACCTGTTTAACCGTTCATAAATTATAGACAACGTCTTCACTGGGAATGAACTCTAGTCAATCTACCTATCACAAGGCCCAAAGGTTAAAATGCATTATTACCCAGTGCATACTTGTACTGGAATCAGACTATGATGGAAAATTGGGATGCTGTTGCATTGAAGCAATGAGATTGTAATGAAAGATGTATTTGGCTTTTTAATGAGTTTGTTACTCTCTTACCATTTTGCCCTCAAGTATACTACTGTTTAAGCCATCCCTCCAAATAGGCAAGCAGGAAAATTCAAGTAGAAATTTCATGAAACATTATGATGTAGATGAAAATGAAAAACTCTTGAGGTGAAGGTGATATTTGTTTTACAAATTACACAGATGAAATTCCAGCAATGTGAGGTGTACAGCCGGTCACGTGATAGGTTTTCAAGACAATTCTGTGTTAGAACAGATTTCCAATTTTTTTAAATTAGTACATACAAGACCATATGGTAGAACTTAAATGTAAACTTTTTGATTGACTTAGCTTCAAATGCTCACAATTATGTTCAGAGTTGTGCTGATTGATTATGACTGAAACCAGTATTATCTTTGTTGTATCTATAATTAAATTTAAAATAAAATTTTCTATGCTATTATTTAATGCTTGGGTATCTGCATCTGTAGGGAACTCCAGTGAATATCATTGTAGGTTCTCATGTCTGGGTTGAAGACCCAGGAATAGCTTGGATTGATGGACAGGTGTCAAAGATTAATGGACAGGAAGCTGAGATCCAGACTACTGATGGGAGGAAGGTATTTACCTTCCTATAATTTAAATAAATTGCTTAACTTTTTGGATCCTCACTTTATTTTTATTATTCGGGTAAATTGCAAATTACACCCCTAAAGTTTAAAGATGATTGGATTTTATACCCTGAAGTTTCAGAATTTGGATTTTACCTCCTATATTTTAAGAGTGTTTGGATTTTACTCCCTAAAGTTTGGAGGTGTTTGGATTTTACACTCTAAAGTTTCATAATTTGGGGGTATAAATCCAAGCACTCCTAAACTTTAGAAGGTAAAATCCAAATTTTGAAACATTAAGGTGTAAAATCCTAACACCCTAAACTTCAGGAGGGTAAAATCCAAATTTTGAAACTTTAGGATGTAGAATTCAAACACCCCCAAACTTTAGGGATGCAATTTGCTTACCCTTATTATTCTTAAAACTTTCAATTGAGATAAATTTTTAATGGTTTTTCACTCAAATTCTGTACTTACATCCTTGATGTTTTGTCCCCTTTGTTGACAAATCACATTGCATTCTATGGGGACCAAGCGGTCTTTTCTGGTTACCATTTTGTAGACATTCTTTGTTATTGTGTTTGTTGTTCCCATCAATGATTTTGGTTGGATTATGAAGGTTTATTTTCTCTTTATGTATCATTTGACTCATTTTACCTTCCAGATTTTCTTTAGCCTCCATTTAGATGTCAGAAAGAATGAGACTGGAATAGTTAAAGATGCTCAAAAATGGAGCCAATATATTATCACTTTCAAAATTTCTTTTTCTTTTACTTGTTCTTCTGTGATCCAAAGTGAGGCTTATATTACAGAGTGCAATTTTAAGTCACATCCATAAACTTTTCCTAAATACATTTTCAGAATGATAATTTTTAAACTACTCTATCTGTCTTGTGTATATAATTTTGGTTTGTTGTGCTTCTAAATTCATGTCTCATAAGTAGCTCTTGCTGCTTTAAGTAAATTACAAGCATCATTTTTTTATGACAAATAAATAAATTGTATACTGCTGAAAGTACAATTGGTTGTCATGGTAGCACATGTTTCTCTTTTTCTAAATTAAATTAGCAAAAACCTTGCAAGGCAGAATTATTGCCTAGTCATATTTATAGATATTGGTTATAATAGTGACTAGAAAAATGAGTGCAACTTCACAGTGAAGCATTTAAACAAAATTGTATTAGGTCGCTATATTATACTGTTTTTACATACTGAAAATTTGTGTTTCAACTTTGGTACTTCTAAGGTTGTGGCAAACCTATCAAAAATCTATCCAAAAGATGTGGAAGCTCCTGCTGGTGGAGTTGATGACATGACAAAGTTATCTTATTTGCATGAGCCTGGAGTTCTGCAAAACCTAAAAATTAGATATGAACTGAATGAAATCTATGTAAGATCTCCTCTTCTTTATATTTAATAAAATCTAATGAAAATAACCATTTTAAGTGATTACTCTTGCTTCTGCAACCTTGGACTAATAATTTGTACCTCACCTATATCATGGCAGACTTATACCGGAAATATTCTAATTGCCATAAATCCATTTCAAAGATTGCCTCATCTTTATGATGCTCATATGATGCAACAATACAAGGGAGCACCATTTGGAGAACTAAGCCCGCATGTTTTTGCAGTTGCCGATGTTGCATACAGGTTATCCCTATCCTCCATTGTTCTTTCTATAAAGTTCTTTATCAATGAACCAAATTTCAACACTAATGCAACACTTATGCTTATACTAAAATCAGAGCAATGATAAATGAGGGGAAAAGCAATTCAATCCTCGTCAGTGGTGAAAGTGGAGCAGGTAAAACTGAGACCACGAAAATGCTTATGCAATACCTTGCCTTTTTAGGAGGCCGGGTTGCTACTGAAGGACGGACAGTTGAGCAACAAGTTCTTGAAGTATGTTCAATAACCTAGATCTCATTTTTCAATTAAATGAAATCTCCATTGCTCCATTTTATCTTATATTTTTTTACATTCCTCTTGTTTCGTTCTAATTGATCTGACTGCAGTCAAATCCAGTCCTTGAAGCATTTGGCAATGCCAAAACTGTAAGGAACAACAATTCCAGGTGAGCCACTCTTCCACTCAGGCAATATAGTAGAATGTTGACTTTATGTCTCTTCACATCCAATTTATAAATTTACTGTAAGTTCAAAAGCTATAACCCAGACATTCTTCTTACACTGATTAGAACACAACACCGAGCTGATTTAATTGAAAGATAATCTTTTGCTAAATAGCTGCATACTTGCAACTAAATTTCTCAATGATTAAGCAATTATTAGTCTGACAGTAGCTACCTCCTTTTAGTTCACATATAATGAATCAAAAGTTGTTGAATGCTTGGACTTTATTGTGGTTGACACTGATCTTTTTAAATAAATACTGTTGCAGCCGTTTTGGTAAATTTGTGGAGATTCAGTTTGATAAGCAAGGAAGAATCTCAGGAGCAGCCATAAGAACTTACCTTCTAGAGAGGTCTCGTGTTTGCCAAATTTCTGATCCTGAACGCAACTATCACTGCTTCTACCTTCTTTGTGCTGCACCACAGGAGGTATCTTCCGGTTGGAATGACAGCTCTGTGATTTCCTAACTATTTATTGCATGTTTCATTTATCTCACTTCATTAGAAAATTCATCTAAAGTTGTTAATGTTAACAGGAAATTGAGAAGTACAAGTTGGGAAACCCTAAATCATTTCACTATCTTAACCAGTCAAATTGCTATGACCTGGTTGGTGTAAGTGATGCGCATGATTATCTTGCCACAAGGAGAGCAATGGAAATTGTTGGGATAAGTGACAAGGAACAGGTTCATCCTTTTCAAAGAAAGTTTTAACTGATTTATTACATATAGATAAGAAGGACCACCTTCTGAGCTCTCTCTCTCTCTCTCAGGAAGCAATTTTCAGAGTTGTTGCCGCAATACTTCATCTTGGCAATATTGAATTTGCTAAAGGAAAGGAAATTGATTCATCGGTTCCAAAAGATGACAAAGCCAAATTCCATCTTAAAATGACTGCTGACCTTCTCATGTATGAGTTCTGTTGCAATAGTTCCTAAATATTCTGATATGTCCACATTCATTTGGTTGGAACTTGAAACGATTGAATTTTGATTTATTTCAGGTGTAATGCTGAGGCCTTGGAAGATGCATTATGTAAGCGTGTCATGATCACTCCAGAAGAAGTGATAAAACGGAGCCTTGATCCTCAAAGTGCAGCAGTTAGCCGGGATGGTTTAGCAAAGACAATATACTCTCGACTTTTTGACTGGTAAGATATATATTGCAGTAATATGATGACATTTATCACCCGATTGATCAAAATTTTCCTATTTACTACTTGAAACATAAAGATAATGTGAATTTAGATGTTCATTTGATGCTAATGGAGTGCATCTGATTATGTACAGGTTGGTGGATAAAATTAATAGCTCAATTGGACAAGATCCTAATTCAAAATCTTTGATTGGGGTTCTTGACATCTATGGTTTTGAAAGCTTTAAGACTAACAGGTAACAACTAATAAACACAATACTTACATAGAAATATATATATATATATATATAAATACATATTATATACATAAACGTGTGCACAATTTATATATATAAAGATAGACACACATAGATACCATATACACATACAAACACACACAAACATATATTAAAATAAATAATTTAATATGTTCAAGAAATCACATTTAATGGGTTAGGAACTTCTTCATGAGTTAATTTCAGCTTACTCTGATGTGCAGTTTTGAGCAATTCTGCATTAATTTCACAAATGAGAAGTTGCAGCAACATTTCAACCAGGTAATGTTTCAGATCATATTGACCACTTCAGCTGTAGTCTAGTCACTCTTTTAACTTTAGATTGTCTGGTGGTGACTTTCAGCACGTATTCAAGATGGAACAAGAAGAATACACAAAAGAGGAGATTGATTGGAGCTACATTGAATTTGTTGATAATCAAGATGTCTTAGATCTTATTGAAAAGGTTATTCATTTTTCTTCATTCAAATCACCATTTTTTTTTTTTTTGTTATTAGATCCAAACTGGACAAAATATAATTCCAGGAACCTAGGCCCCCCTTCATTTGTCTAGTAAGAACATATTTTTAAGCATATCCATACATAGTTGATTCAACTCTCACTTCTCTTCCTCATTTCTTGAGGACCAAAAAGCTTACATATGACAGAACTTTTACCAGTCAACAAGGATTTGATTGTAGAACAGTATTGTGTGTCTCATGATTTCAATGGTGAGCACTTATCAGGTTCCCTGCCCCATGAAAAGTAAAAATAAAAATAGGCAGGTCAAGCAACTATTTGTAGGTTGAGAATTCACCTATTCTGTGTTTAAACTAAATCATGATAGAGATGTGTGACTGTCGAAGCTCATGGCTGTGGATCCATTGTAGCAGTGCCTTCTAACTTGTATCATTTAATTCGTTATAGAAATCATTTTCTTTTTCTTTTAACATATATTTAACATTTGTACCCGACTTATTCAACATTCTTTGTATTTGAATGAACATTTGTTTCAGGCGAGTATTTCAATCATGTCTTTTACTTATGATATTTCTTTTTTCAGAAACCTGGTGGAATCATTGCTCTCCTTGATGAAGCTTGGTAAAAAAAAATTATCTCACTTCTGCTATGAAGTTTTGGTTTTCATTTCAAAGGAAGTTGGGCATAGTTTATTTCAAGCATTTATTTCCCTTGTTTTGGTAGAAGAAATCTGAAAATTGCATTGCTTAAGTTTTGTAGGATTATGTTAAACTTCAAGATTAAACTCCTAGTTGAACTTCACATAGATCTTTCTTTTCATTCTTGATAACTAGTCCCTTTTGTTTTTCAGCATGTTTCCAAAGTCAACACATGAAACATTTGCAAACAAGCTGTATCAGACATTTAAAAATCACAAGCGCTTTATAAAACCAAAGCTATCCCGCACAGATTTCACCATTTCTCATTATGCTGGAGAGGTATAGTTGATTACCCAAGCTTATTGCTGCAAGTGAGGGCTGCTTCTCCATTTTGAATTTTACCCCATAACATTTCTTTTCAGGTCCTATATCAATCTGACCAGTTTTTGGACAAAAACAAGGACTATGTGGTTCCTGAACATCAAGACTTGTTGGATGATTCCAAATGTCCTTTTGTGGCAGGGCTTTTCCCTCCACTTCCAGAAGAGACATCTAAATCTTCTAAGTTTTCTTCAATTGGTTCTCGTTTTAAGGTACTTTTCTTCTGTGATATCGGTGGCTATTGGAGTTGATTTCACCTGAAGATAGATTTTAGTCAATGTATTTCATCTACAAGCACCAGCTTGTCTGACTTCCCTTGAACACTTCAAAATCTTTTTAAGCTGCTAGAACTTGAAAGCTAAGTTTTTATGATCTAATTGTTGCAGCTACAACTACAGCAGTTGATGGAAACACTAAGTTCTACAGAACCTCACTACATAAGATGTGTGAAGCCAAACAACCTTCTAAAACCTGCCATATTTGAAAATGTCAACATCATGCAGCAACTGCGTTGTGGTGTGAGTAAAATATGATCTCTCTCTCTCTCTCTCTCTCTCAATCTAGTTTTTTTGAAAATTTATTTGTCTCATTTATTTTTTTAATCTTTCATCTTTGTTCCTTTTCTTTTCTGTATTCTGCTATGACTGATATTTGTCCTTGTAGGGTGTTTTGGAGGCAATCAGAATCAGTTGTGCTGGATACCCAACTCGGCGTCCTTTCTTTGACTTCATAAATAGATTTGGTCTTCTTGCCACAGAGGTCGTGGAAGGAAAGTAAGTAGGCTCTTTTAGCATATATTTCTGTTCATGTAGTAATAGAATCCCTGACTGGAAATCATTGAAATTTACCATGTATGCTTAAATACATGAGGGTGTTCTACTTTCTGAATTTATTTTATTATGAGCAGTGTTGATGAAAAGGTTGCCTGCAAAAAGATTCTGGAAAAGATGGGGCTTAAAGGATTTCAGGTAACTTGAGGAGTTCCTTTGCTGCTTTTAGAAATAACTGATAATCCTTAAAATTATTACTGATCCTGTTTCATCCATCTCCTATAAGCTCCTAGAGTTGCTTAAGTTTTAACCAGATGTTACATAGACCCATGAATGTTGCAGCATGGAGTTATGTGCGTGCGTGTGTGTGTGCGCGTGTGTGCGTTCGTGTGTTTTTGTGTTATCTTTGAACTGCTGCAATGATGGGGTTACTATCAGTAGATATGGAGTAAGCTATGCATGTGTGGATGTTATTTCTTTAAGTATAATGAATTCCCATTCATCCAATCCATACTGTGGCTAGAAAAAATTTATTTGAATGTGTTGCAAAATGGTTTTGCAGATAGGTAAAACAAAAATGTTCCTAAGAGCTGGTCAGATGGCTGAATTAGATGCACGGAGAGCTGAAGTACTGAGTAATGCGGCAAAAACTATTCAGCGGCGCATACGAACCCATATTGCTCGTAAACAGTTTATTGCACTGCGGAAGGCTACCATAGTTGTACAATCTATATGGAGAGGTGAGCCATCTGAAAAATGTGATAGCACATATAAGTTCTACACCTATATGCTGTTCTGTTCCTGAAGATCACTTAGTCCCCTGAACAGAATGATTTAGTTATGTTTTCCCTTCTTTGCCTGGCACAGGTCTTTAGGGCATGAGTTGATTGCTCGGTCAATTTCTGTTTTGAATTTATATTCTAATGTGTTTTGGTATAAATTGCAGGAAGACTGGCTTGCAAAATTTTTGAGCAAATGAGAAGGGAGGCTGCTGCTAAGAAAATTCAGAAGAATACACGCAGATACCAAGCCTGGAAAAGATATCGCAAACTCCATTTATCTGTTCTTGTCTTGCAAACAGGCTTAAGGGCAATGGCTGCTCGTAATGAATTCAGATTTAAGAAGATAACAAAAGCGGCAATTTTGGTTCAGGTCATACACTTTAAGACTTGTATCACTTGGAAATCTACTTTTCTATGTTTGTCAGTTGTCAAAAATGCATACTCACTGGTAGAAAAATGCAGGCAAGATGGCGTTGTTATAAAGCTGCCTCATACTACAAGAAGCTTAAGAGGGGTACAATAGTCACACAATGCATATGGAGGGGAAGAATTGCAAAGAGAGAACTAAGAAAGCTCAAAATGGTTAGTATTAAGCAATTATTCCCTTAACCATCTTAAATAATTGTGCATTTGCAACTTGGCATGTGTTAAATTACCAATTCTCCCAAAAGTTTAAGTTGTTAGGAATGATGAATTTAAATTATTTAATCATTTAACCATAACAACATGCAAAGTGTATGCATGATACTATCCATGAAAAAAAAAATTGCATACATGGCACTGCATCTCAATTATTAAAGGAAATAGTTTGTGAATCATTAAGGGGATGAGCACCGTTTTGATAATAGGATTTAATGCACTCCATTTTCTGATGGTAATTAACATTGGTCCAAATAAGAATATGTTTGTAATAATTGTCATGTTATGGTTTAAAAAATTTGGGAATATCAATGGAGAATTTTTAACATGGTCAATATACATAAAATAAAATAAATATATATATGGGCATTTGGAACTAAAGATTTTAGATGAGAAAATTTTGCATTATATCTCCGGGAAATGCCACAAGAGACAACAATGAGCAGTTTACAGTCAAAATTGGAGACATTGAAAAATAATCTGTATTCTATTACATTTGAGTGCACAAGATTCGCGCAGTAAAATGATAAGCCTAGCAATTGACAAGTTGAGCATATCAGAGGCCCATACATCCACATTCCACTTTTTATATAAACACCAAGGTTCAAAAAATGCATAGAAGGATAAAAAAATGCTACAGAAATGTAAAAATATAGTGGCATTTTATAGCATCCTTGATATGTACACATGGAGCTATATCATATGCAAAGACAATAATTCATGACAGTAGTTGGGAACTATGGTTCATGCATCTAAAAAAGTTTAATTGTGTGCTTCAATAGTGTAACCAACCTAGTCATGATCATTTTAATTTCTACTCCTTAGTATTTGATTCACAACTGTAAGAAAATAGAATTTAGGAAAGATAATGTTTCTATTTTAATAGTCATTGAAACAAAGTTGAATTGTAATATAAACTCTTTAAAGGGCATAGTCAAACTACTCAAAATGTGTGATGGAGTGGAGAGTTGCATGCTCTTTCTTTTTATTTTATTCTATTTTGATTAATTCAGTAATCGATATAAAAGAATATTGAATCCATTATGTCTTATATTGGATTTTGAATATGAGATCCACATACAATCTTTTGCAGGCTGCGAGGGAAACAGGTGCACTTAAAGAAGCAAAGGATAAGCTTGAAAAACATGTTGAGGAGCTCACTTGGCGTTTACAATTGGAAAAACGTTTAAGGGTAATACTGATGCTCTGAAAATAGGTAGTTTTAGGTATACAAGAATATTGCTAATATCCATTGTATGCTTCTTCTATGAAAAGTTTACACCATGAAACCTTGCATAGTAGCACTATCCTACTGCAAAATTTGCTTTACCATATTTTAAAAGATACTATGTGACTTCAAAATTGGTCAGTAACATTTGTTTGATCTTTCTTCATTTTCAGAACTAAGAGATTCCCATTGCTTTCTATTCATGTGAATTTTTCTCATACCTTAGTAATGTATGCAGACTGACCTTGAGGAAGCAAAAGCACAGGAGGTGGCAAAATTGCAGAATTCGTTGCAAGAACTGCAGTACAAAGTTAAAGAAGCAAATGCATTAATTGTCAAGGAACGAGAGGCTGCAAAGAAGGCTATTGAAGAAGCACCTCCTGTTATTAAAGAAACTCAAGTTCTTGTTCAAGATACCCAGAAAATTGATTCTCTAACAGCAGAAGTGGAGAACCTAAGGGTTAGAAAGTTCAACCAATAAACTTTACCTAATGTCTTCTGTTGAATCAAATGTGTGATATATAGTATTCATTTTCACACCAAAAAAAACTAGAATTATTTTCTTAAATGATGCACGAAATAGACAATCAAATCTTCTTTCATTTTTAGTGCATTTTTCAAAAACAGCATCTTGCAAAGCAGTACTTCTTCTTTTACTTATCAATTTAACACCATATACCCTATGTGTTAGAGGAGTTTAAGTTTCAATTTGGCATATCGGTGTGAGGGTGAGGAAGCAATTTTCAAAGTGCTTATTTGACAATGCCTTTTGCATTGGACATAAAACCATTTGCTGACCTATGACAAATTCAGTTGCTGCTGATGGAAAACAGACATGGATCAAACATCTCAACTGCATGATGACCATGCATATCTCCATAGGAGTATCAAAAAATTGGAATTTGACATAGATTCTTGATAGGTGTAAAGGCAATATATGGAAATTCAATGGCACAAACTGTAAAACTTAAACTCTTATTAAGATCAATACTTCCATATCACCATTTAAACTTTTATTAGCCAAATAAAATGAGACTGCTCATTTACAAGAGTAGGTATTTATGGGAATCCAAATATCAGAGGTGACTCAACAATAATAACTTTGATGAAGAGTAGTCTTAACTTTACAAACTCTTGCAGTTAGGATAGCTTTAAATCATTTTATCTTAATATAGGTTAAAGGTTTCAATAACACTTTACACCATTTCATTGAAATAGATAAAGCAACCTAAGTAACAAGATGTGGTACAAAGGTCGCTTGGTTAGAATGAAGTCATTGCATTCAATTTGTGGCAGCATCTTGTCTGATTTGTAATCCATGTACCATAGGAATCATCTGAGTTTGCAAAGGTTCAACATGTTCTGCAGCTTATGCTACTTTTGTCAATGAAATAGCTAAACTGACTTAAGTAACAAGACGTGATAAGGTCACTATGTGCAATTTCATTTCTTGAAATCATTATTTCACATCATCATGTCAGTTTTGTGTACCATCTAGGACTGGATACATTTTTTTTTCAAAGGTTCAACATGTTTTTCAACTTCTTGTATGAGTGTGCAGCAATATTTTCATATTGGTAACAGTAAAGCATGGTCAGTTCATTTATTTACATAACCACCACAGACATCATTGGAATCAGAAAGACAAACTGCTGATGACTCAAAAAGAAAATACAATGAAGCCCAACAATCTAGTGAAGAACGACAGAAAAAATTAGAAGAAACAGAGAAGAAAGTTCATCAGCTCCAGGAATCTTTAACCAGGTAATATGATCCTTCAAGAATGACATTCTGATCCTCCTATAGTTACATTTACATGTTAAGTAAGTTTCACCTCTGAATGTTTTACATAAGGTTTTTGCATAATTAGTTTGACTCTCAAATTTGTCAGATGGGGTTTTGCATGATCCTGTATGTAATTAGAATTTAGCAATTTTACATGTTCATGTGTAGTATTTGACTGTGGCAGATTTTAGAAATACATCAGACATGGAAAATTATGTATTAAGATTGAAAAAGGTGTTTGGACCTCTCTTTTTATTTTATTCTTATGCATTATATATATAGCGCATTAAACTTCCTATATCAATTTCTAGCACCAATTAACATCGTTATGGTTTCAAATTTATTCATGGCCTGCATATAATTTGAGTTCAAATCACAATTTATTTAAAGAAAGTCATCAGTAGTTTTTGACTTTCCATACCTGATTAACTGAGCATTTAGATTTCTTTGATTAGGCTAGAGGAGAAACTTTCCAATTTAGAATCTGAGAATCAAGTCCTGCGTCAACAAGCTGTATCCATGGCACCTAATAAGTTCCTTTCAGGACGCTCCAGATCAACTATTCAGGTAAGTTCAGAAATCATTAATATTGAAGGTTGATTAATATTTGATATCCCAAATAGTTTAGAGATTTACCTGTTCTCTGATTAATGACAGAGAGCTGCTGAAAGTGGTCATATTGGAATGGATACAAAGATAGGTTTGGTAAGTAAAGCTCTTCTAAACTGATAGTATTATTATACTCTCAAGGAAAAGGAAAAAGATGAAAAGAAACTTACAGTATGAACTACTCGAATGTATCTTCTTGATTTTTCTCACTTGTTGATCACCTGGTATATGAATCAGGATCTGCATATTCCTCCAATAAATCATAGGGATCCTTCTGAAGTAGAGGAGAAACCCCAAAAATCCCTAAATGAGAAGCAGCAGGAGAACCAAGAGTTGCTCATAAGATGTATTTCCCAACACCTAGGCTTTGCAGGGAATAGGCCTATTGCTGCCTGCATCATATATAAATGCCTTTTGCAGTGGAGATCATTTGAAGTTGAGCGGACTAGTGTTTTTGATCGGATCATTCAGACCATTGGCAATGCTATCGAGGTTTGAAATTCCCAGATTTATATGCTGGGTACCATGTTTTGTTTTCTCTTATAAAAATCAGAAGCCTATTTTTTAACTTTAATATTTGCATTTGGATTTCAGACCCAGGATAACAATGATATCTTGGCCTATTGGTTATCCAATGCCTCAACACTTCTCTTACTACTCCAGCGCACTTTGAAAGCAAGTGGTGCTGCTGGTATGGCCCCACAACGCCGTCGTTCATCATCAGCAACTCTATTTGGGAGGATGACACAAGTAAATATAGTTTTTTTTTTCTCAAAAAAATATAAGTTTCTTGTTAAAATGTTCAAAATTTTCAATTCTTCTGTTAATTCATGTTTTTTCTATTATTTTTATTTAGAGTTTCCGTGGTGCTCCACAAGGAGTGAATATTTCCTTGATCAATGGTAGCATGAATGGAGTGGATACATTGCGGCAAGTTGAAGCCAAGTACCCAGCTTTGCTTTTTAAACAGCAGCTTACAGCATATGTAGAAAAGATTTATGGGATGATTCGAGATAATCTGAAGAAAGAAATTTCTCCATTGCTTGGATTGTGCATCCAGGTTTATAAATTTGGTTTTTGCAGACTTACTAAACTTTATTTTTATAGAGCCAAATTCATGTTTCACTACGATTATTGTTTAGTCATTCTAATTACTTTTCCCCTCTCCAAACTACTTAAACTGAACTTTATTGTTTGGATATGATGAAACAGGCACCAAGAATATCCAGAGCAAGCTTGGTTAAGGGATCATCGCGTTCAGCCGCAAACACAGAGGCCCAGCGAGCATTGATTGCTCACTGGCAAGGGATTGTAAAAAGCCTTGGAAACTTCCTAAACACTTTGAAAGAAAATCATGTTAGTAGAATTTATCTTGGCTCTGCTCCTTTCTATATCATCTTTTTTCTCCTTTGTACTCATATACTAGAAACTAACATTCAGTAGTGGTGCACATTGACATTGCTTGTGACCATCATGTTCCAAGCCAGCTTTGGCTTTCATGACCATGATTAATGGATTAACTAAACCGTGATTGAATCTTTTTCCATGGATCATGGATGTCATTCAATAGATTTTTCATTTTGAGTGTGTTCTTGGTGAAATATTTTTTTGCTAAACTCTTGCTCCCTCGCTCTCCCATTTTCTAGGTACCCCCGTTTTTAGTTCGTAAGGTGTTCACACAAATATTTTCTTTCATCAATGTTCAACTATTTAACAGGTATAAAATCCATGCTACAATATCTGGTTGCTTTTTGGTTGCAAGTCTTATGCAAATAAATTTTCCCTTATCATCCTGCATACACTGTTTTTTGTTGCAGTCTTCTGTTAAGGCGAGAGTGCTGTTCTTTTAGCAATGGTGAATATGTGAAGGCTGGATTGGCTGAATTGGAACATTGGTGTTATAAGGCAACAGATGAGGTAACTTGAATTCACTGCCATGATACTCCAATCTTGTGATATATTAATATTAAATAACCCAAAAAAAAATGCAGTATGCAGGTTCGTCTTGGGATGAGCTCAAGCATATTAGACAGGCAATCGGATTTCTGGTATCCCTCTAGTCTTTGTTATATTATTTTTCTTACACCATTACCTTGATACAATGGTGAAGAAGCAACAAATAGTGGTGTTCTGAAATATTCTCTTTTCTGATTCAGGTTATACATCAAAAACCAAAGAAAACACTGGATGAAATAAGCCATGATCTTTGCCCAGTATGTAATATATATCCAATTTCAAAAATAAATATAATTTATACTTTGACATGCCTAGCAAAAAATAAAAAATAAAAATTCAACATTCACCTCTTCCCAGGATCTCAATGAACTTGATTTTTCCATTTACAGGTCCTTAGTATACAGCAGCTCTATCGGATCAGTACAATGTACTGGGATGACAAGTATGGCACGCATAGTGTGTCCTCGGATGTAAGTTTTTATGGATGCCATTACTCAAACTAGGTCCGAGTCATCTTTGTTACCAAGCAGAGTGATAGGTTTTCATTTTCCATAAGATTACAAACATTAATCGAAAACAGATGATATTTAGGTTTTCCATCTTACTGTTTTTGTGTAGGTTATTTCCAATATGAGGGTGCTGATGACAGAAGATTCTAACAATGCAGTTAGTAATTCATTCTTGTTGGATGATGATTCAAGGTCAGTAACGGCGTTCAACTAAGTGATGAGGCCTTCAGCCTTTCTTTTTTGTTTTGCTTCAGTTGCTATTCTTTATATAACTTCAATTTGAGTTGCATTTCACTAAGCTACTAACCTTTTGGTAGCAAACCGATGCTTGCCAATTTGTTATACACAAACTGGCTAACCTCCACCCATTTGGTTCTCCCTTTTGGATTCAAAAACCGGGTGCCAATTATTTTATATAGTCGGAATACATGATGCATAATTATCAATGACTGCCAAAACTCTAAGCCTGAGACATTGCTTAGGTGCAACTTTCAGTCTATTTTATGATGAAGAGTCAATTGGATTTTAATTAATGCTTAAAAAAATACCCCATTTAATTCATATGTAGGAATTGTACCAACACTACATTTTGTTTAACAGAACTTGCATAGTTGTTAGACATGCTTTCAGAACATTAGTTTGTGGCTGTCACTGACCTTTAGAATCACCTGTGTGCAGCATTCCATTTTCAGTTGATGACTTATCAAAGTCCATGGAGCAAATAGACATCACCGATATTGAACCACCACCACTTATTCGTGAAAACTCAGGCTTTACTTTCATGTTTCCTCGTTCAGAGTAATCACTTTCACTGCATGAGTGGATGGGATTCCTCTCCATCTATCTCCACGGTCAAGATATAGATTCACATTGCAACCCCTTTAATTGCGGATGTCATCATAGGGTTGTACATTGTTAATTATTTTTTACATTAGAAACATTTTTTGAAATTATCTTCCCATATATAGTTCATTGTTCCAAGTAGGGATGCCTTTGCTCCCCCCACTGTAGTTCATTATTGGAAGCAGGATGCCTTTGCTCCCCATCCAGTGTAATGTACAACTAGTTTTCAATGAAGGAGAAGAAATTAAAAGCATATAGCATTTTACAAAAGCTGTCACTATCTACCGTTTAATGAGGCTTCTTGCTTGTATTTGTATTGACAAGTTTTGTGCTATATTGATAATTGTAAGAGTTCATTTTTATATATTGCTTATTGGTTTGTTTTACTGTGCTTTTTTCTTTTCTTTTTTTCTTTTGGAGTGTTTTTCTTCTTGCATACTTGGTTGTTTATTACTAGATATACAGTAAGAATTTGACTTTAAGCAAGCTTGGATTAGCATTTTTCCATTAGATTATTAGCTTAGTTGCTTACTTATACTTTTTTAGAGCCTTATATAATTTCGGTACAATATTACTTGTACTCATTTTCAGCAAAAAGCTAATCCAAACGCACACTTACGAATGGCCACTAGTAGCCACTAATCCCTGAGGATGCAACAAATTTGGCAGTTTCTTTTGGGCTAAACAAATACATCGTCCTCACCCTAACCTATAAGTTAGAATCCCTAAATTCCCTCTTCCCATTACAACAATGTTCCTACTAAGATTTGAATCTTAAGCCCCTCCATTGAAGGACTGGAGGAAATGCCACTAGACCAATAGATCACTGGCTGTAATGGCTAATACTGAAGTTTCTAAAAAATTTAGTTACAAGCAATAGATGAGGGTAATGCGTAGAAATGAGTTTTCAGAAAAGGGACCCCAAATTAGGAAAGTTCTTAGTTTATATTGTACTAGCAATGTAAGATTTACATTATAAACTAAACAAATATGTACAATGTTCGATGGGGCTGGGTGTACAGCTATGGATCACCTAGATCCCCTACTCCCACAGGCCCAAACCCAGCGAGTATAGTGTTATTATGATCACGCCTAAGTGGAAGACGCCAACTCAGGTCGTCCCCCTCTACCCATTTTTCGTTCATCAAAAAAAAATATGTGTACATTGTTGTACACATTTGCAAAAAATCTACAATGTGAGATTTACTTTGCTAATACAATATAAACCTATAATTACCTCTATAGAAATTTCTTAAACAATAAACTCTGTAAACATCATTGAGAAGGCAAATATATAAACAAATGGTAAATGAAAATTTTAATCGTTGCTACTTGCCTCCCTTTTTCATTTTCTCATTTTCATTCTCTTTCTATTTTATTTATTTGTAGTTACATCCTTATTCAAGATTATTCCCGCTAACACAAATTAGGCATGCTACGCAACTCAACTACTCGAAGGTTAACATTTGCATGAGTCTAGTGAATAGGAAAGTCATGACCTTTGCATTGTTTTTAGGTTAAAATTAATTTGGTCCTTAAATTTTGGGTCATATTTCAATTTCATCCTTAAATTATTAATTCTGTCAATTTAGTCTTTAAATTTTAAAAATGTTTCAATTTTACCTTTGTTCCATCTTTCTGATACTAATGCTCCATTTGTTTCAATGTAAAATATTTATAAAGGTAAAATATTTTACATGTAAAATATTTGTAGAAAAATATTTTCATTTTACAGTGTTTTGGTAGTGTACATAAAAATGTTGTGTAAAATATTTTCCAATGTTTGGCACAACCCTTGTATGGTTAATTTGGCACTTGTGGATCTCAGAAAATTAGAGAAGATAGTGCCATGTTACACCCTTACAGGCACTTGAATCACATAGGGCGACATGGCTTCACGAGTCACATCTGTTACGTAATGCCATGCTTAATTTTGTGAAAATTGTGATCTGACATCATTTGTATAATGGCAGCAAGAAAGAGTAAGGGTAACATTGAAACATTTACAAGAACATCGAGGACTAATTAACACAACAATTTTATATAATCATAAACACATGATTCTTGTTTTTATCTTCAATTTAATACCATACTCTTTACACATCCGATACTATCATATTATAAATTTAATTGGAATTTTTTTTTTTTTAATTATTTTGAGATATGGGAGAAAACCAATTAGTTTAGTGTTTATTTTGCTTGTGGTGATAATGTTCATGATTGATACAATATCTTTGTGTCTGATAATACTAGAACTCATGCAACATACTTGATGATATACAAAATCGTTAGTAAGTTAATCATCCAAACTCATAGTGTCAGAAGAGATGGAGAATAAAACAATTAGTCCAAACTCGTAGATGAAACATTTACGAAGTGCACCAGCGTGGTGTCGGCCAAATACCCGATGGCTAAGTTAAAGTGAGAAAATTAGGAAATTTTACTCATATCTTGGAATAAAGGAGGCTTGGTGCTTATATAGTGGTCTAGGGCTGACCATGTTCCTAGGAATTTAATCATTTCCCTTGTAGGGAGTGTAATGGAGGGAGTGGGTAATGACACCAAGATTTTTGGGCTTGACTTCCCATATGAGGTGGATACGAATTAGTAGGAGGATCTTTAGACCTGGTGTGCAAACTTCACTATGTGGAGATGATGAAGTGGAGGACAGACAAAGACTAAGGCCCCGTTTGGATTAGCCTGTTTTCATCACTCAAACTGAGTTCTCATCACTCAAACTGAGAATTATGTGGGACCCACTAAATACTGGAGTGTTTGGCTTGATTTCCTTTCCCAGTTTTCATCACTCAAACTCAGTTTGAGTTGAGTGAAAAACATGAAAACCGAAAACAACAAAATGTTGTTTTCTGTTTTCACCACTCAAACTGTGTTTGAGTTCAGTGGCATTTCTGTAAATCTTTTGACCTCGTGGAGCCCACCCGTATGACTTGTCCCATCAAGTAACGTCTCTCTCTCCAACCCGTTCTCTGTCACTTCTCCTTCTTCATTTTTTTTTTTTTCTTTTACCCAGAGCTCTCTCTTCTCACTAACCCAGAGAGAGAGCAAGACTAGAAAAGAAAAGGGACGCCGGCGAATCGAACTAAGTCAAGACCAGAGACCAGAGATCGGTTCAGCCCAGTTCTGCCGCCAACAGCCAATGACCCAGAAAAGGAAAACCACGAGACTATGATCACCAGTGCTAGTTCAGCCCAATTCCGTCGCCACCGTCAAAGCGAGAGCCTCGAAACACCAAGACCATGATCGCTGAAGCTGGGTTTTGATTTTGCCGTCGTGATTTGGCGCCGGTGCTAGGTTTTATTTTTATTTTGATGAATGGGTTTTGATTTTGTCGATGGTTGATGAATGGGTTTTGTTGATAGTTGATGGGTTATGTTGATGGGTTTTATTTTGATTTTGATGAATGGGTTTTGATTTTGTCAATGGTTGATAAATGGGTTTTGTTGATGGTTGCTGGGTTTGTGGTGATGGATCGGTTTGTAGTGGTTGATGGTGGCTAGTGGCTGGATTAGTGGTGGTGGATTGGTAGTGGTTGATGGCGCCAGTGAGTGGCTGTGGGTTGAAGGGAGGGAGAAGATAGAGAGATAGAGACGGAGAGACGCGAGTAGCAACAGACGCAACAGTGGGTAGTGTCAGTGGTGGGGTCCACGGGTTTGAGGAAAAATGGTAGAGATATGTAACTGAGAACTCAACCCAAACATGTGTTTTGCAATTTTTGAGTGAAACTAAGTTTGAGAATTGAGTTAATGAGTTTTGGGTTTAAGTTTGGGAATTGAAAACTGAGAACTGAGAATTGAGTCAACTCTAAACCAAACGGGGCCTAAGTTTCTAAGTGTCATGGGTCGTCCGTATCCACAGGTGCTAAACAACTGGCACTAAATGGGTTACTTGGCTAGTTTGTCATTTGGATTACTCTCTGTTGATTCACTAGCGTCAGACGATGGAGGGTACCATACAATTTATTCATGTTAGACGTTTCTAGGCCTGTCAATAAAAATATGTTCAATAAGTCTTGATCTGATATCAAAACACGACATGTAATATATAGATATCTCATTTTGCAACCGAATACTCAAAGGCAAAATCATAATTTCAAATCACTTCAGGAGCAAATATGTCATTTGAACCATTACATGAACACAAATTCCATTCTAAAATGTAGCATTCTAAATGTGATGATTGGATCATCCGGTCAAAAGATCATGGTTTGACATTAATAAGCATTTTTACATATCATGTGATTCTAAATAACTAATTTTGATTGGTTCTTAATTGGATTGATTAAGATATTAATGTAAGTGAAGTTATTAAATAAATAAATTTTACAAGATAATTATGATTTATGATTTTTTTTTTTTTTTCCCTGTACGTGAAAATGTGGAAAAATTTAAAATAAAACATTATGGAATAAAAAAAAGACTTTTAAATTCATAATTATTAGAACACATATTTCTTACTATTTCTTACTAGTAACATTTGCATGTGGGAGTGTTATCTCAATATTGAAAATACATTGCATCCAATCTTTTCAATGAACAATATTGCAGATCATGCTTAAGTTAAATAATATTTTAGAAAGCTTAAGTTAAATAATATTTTAGAAAGCTTAAGTTAAATAATATTTTAGATAAGTGAATTCCAGTTAACTCAACTGGTAAAGTCGATTGTTATTGAATAAAAGATCTAATATTTGAGTTTTGCCTCTACCAAAAATCGATTGGTCTCTTGAAGTTTTTTGTTTGGGGTGCCAATTGGCTTTGAAGAGCTATAATACGCTAGTATAGCTTTTGGATAATACGCAATTATGCATTGTGATTAGGACATGAAGTGTTTCAAAATCCTCTAAGAGTAACAACTTTAACATTTGTAGGATCAATTGTCATTTTCTTTGTTCAAGCTTTTTATATGTGTTTAAGGTTAAATTTTAGACTTTTTATACAAAATTATACACGAATTCAATTTTACCATTTCTGATTACCTAAGTGGCTTTTTACACAAGTTAAAATTCACGATATAATTAGCCTTGAAATTATAATGATTTTTCAAAAAATTAAACAATTGACACATTCAATTTAAAAGAAACGCTAGAAAAAAAAAAAAAAAAAAAAAAAAAATGAGGATGATAATCTTAGTGCAATAGTCCCTTCACACACACTACGCGTGAGCTCAAAGACTCTTCTTTTTTTCTTTTTTTTAAATGACAATGTTTTCCATTCATCCTATTTTAAGGTCGATGCGTTTTCCAATCAGAGACATCCACACAAACTAATGACTTGCTATTTCGATTTTCATTTTTTGGTGTTAGGTCTCATCACACCCCTAGCTATGTGGGTGATTGGCAAATGCATAATTATCGTTGGACAAATGCATAAATCTGGAATTGGAATGAAAGATAGATTTGACATTAAACCAAATAAAGAATTAATATAATATTGGAATGATTATTTACCATAACTTTCTCAATCCTCTATCATTTATTATAAACTATGATACTAAAATGATAATGCAAAATATCAAATAAAATAATGCAAAATTATGTTTCGGTCCATTCTAACCATTTCTGTCCATTCGGTCCAGTTCAATCCATTTCGATTTTTTAGAGAATTTACAGGGGCCGAAGGAGAGGAAAGGGTTTCTACTGATGTTAATAATAATAAATTGTCAAATTTGTCCTTATGATGTCATTTTATATATTTCTTTAAATTGAGCAAAAATATATAATTGAAATAGCATTGAAGTCATTAGTTTGTGTGGATGTGTGGTGCAATGTATCATCACACTCCTAACTAAATTAGTGATTGGGAAATCCATAATTATCGTTGGACAAATGAATAACATTGAATTGGGATGAATGGAATGTTTTGACATTAAACCTAAAAAACAAAAGCCACTAAGCATACAAATAGCGTGTGTGATGAGGCTATTATTATTTTATCGGGATATTTATATTTTTTTAATGGGTTAAATGAAATAATAAGAGACCTTGCACTCCGAATGTGAATGCACTAATGGAGGGTGGTTTTTGGTGTTTTGGGGTGCTATAATAACATTTTGGGAGTTGAGCGCCCTGAATTTAAATGCTTTAGTTGGTGTGAATGTACTTGGAACTAAGTACTTAAAATTAACCAAAAATCGATTGGTGTCTTGTTCTGACAATGAAGAACTATCATTACGAGCAGACGCTACTCTCTCAAAAAAAAAAAAAAAAAGTACTTAAAATTAAGGTTAAAATGCAAATTCCACCCTCTAAGTTTGACTAAAATTCATTTTAGTTCTCTAACTTTGCTTTCATATAATTGAATTCTCTAAATTTCAAATTTATTCAATTCAATCATTCCGACCAATTTCATTAAAAATTTTCCATTAAAAAAATATATTTCTCACATGAAAAAAATCTATAAAATTAATAAAAATATTTTATAGATTTTTATGTGAGAATTTTTTTCAAATTTTTTTTCATTAGTTAATTGCATACTTAACATTAATTTTTTTAACGAAAATGCATAAATTGAAAAAATATAAAACTTAGATGGCTCAATTGAACGAAAATAAAATTAGAAGACTGAAATGAATTTTAGTCAAACTAAAATGATGTAATATGCATTTTAGTGTAAAATTAATTGGCACACCCTTGAGTTTCCAATAAAATGTAACTAGCGAAGAAAAAAAAAAAAAAAACTAAGAATTCATGGGAAATTATCAGACCAAGGCTTCGGAATCTAATGCATGAATAGATTCACTTGGACATTCCAGTAGACCACAGAGAGAGAGAGAGTTATTTCCAATCGTTGGCTGCCTCTAAAGCCTCCTTGAAACCTGATTCTCTACTCTTAGCTTTAAAGCTTTTTTCTCTCTCCCAAAAAATAAAAAAAAGCTTTAAATGATAAGCGTGACTTTCACTTTTTTTTTTTTTTTGGGATAATTCGTCAAACCTCAAAGAATCCTAGATTTCTTCGATAAAAATGTCAGAAAGTATCAATCAGTTGAGTTATAAGACTTTTAGTCATTAAGTCTTTGATTTAACTAAAAATATAAATGGCATCTCCTTAATCATTTAAGTTTCTTAATTGGACCATAACTTCTAATTAATTATCTGTGTATTAATATATTTCTTTTATTTATTTTAGGCAAAAACCACATTTTCGTCCCTATATTTTCACGCGATTCCCACTTTGGTCCCTATTTTTTTATTTTCACTGCTTTTACTCCTTATTTAGAAAAACGTCATCCATTTTAGTCCTTTCAGTGCCCTAACGGCAAAATCCTAAGTGGCAGACGAAACTATTAAAATAATATTAATAAATTTTATTTTGGCATTAAAAAATGCCACGTCAGCATCTAAATTTTAAAAAAAAATTAATTTATTAATTTTAACTAAATAAAAAAAATTAAAAACAGAATTAAAAACCAAAAATCACATGAATTGAGATCGAAATGTATCTTGAACAAAAACAACAAGAATACAAACTCAGATCTAAGAACAAGAAGAACATTTTCCTTTATTTGACATTTTCTCTTTTTCTTTTTCTTAGAAAACAAACACAAAACACAAACCCAAAAAATTAAAATAAAACCAACACAACACTCCCATAGTCTCTCTCTCTCTCGTGTAAATTCTTTATATCTCTCTCACTCTCAAACTCATCAAAGGCTCTACGATTCATCACCCACCAATCCTTCTTCTTCGCCATCCAATCAAGCGACCTTGACTCCCTCAAGTAGCTCTTGGATAAGCTGTCCGGAGATGACCCATCAGATGCTTCCACCATCTCTGATCTAATGGCTCTGCAGAACGATGCAGGGGAGACTACCCTGTTCTTAGCTTCTCTGATATTCAAACCTTAAATTTTCAGCTACTTGATTGGCGTGGGTTTGTTGACTAATCGGTGGGTTTGGTGACTGCTTCGATGGGTTTGGTGACTGATCAGTAGGGTGGATCGTTGTTTTGCTAACTGATCGATGGTAGGGGTGGTGATTGGTGGTCTGATTTGTTCATGTGGGTTTCAGATTACAGGGTTGGTTAGTTGATTGGGTTCGTTGTTGTTGTGGGTTTCGGACTTGCTTAAGGTGGGTTTGCTGGGTTCAACTTGCTTGAGATGGGTTTTTCTGAGTTTGAGATTTTTTTTTTTTTTTTTTTTGGATTGGTTGTGTTGTATTTTGATTGATTTGGTACTTTGGGGTTTTAGGATTTGATGATTTTGCTGGGTTTGAGAAAATAGTGATTTTAAGATTTTTAATTTTTGGATTTTAATTTCTGAGTTTGTGTTCTTAGATCTGGGTTTGTGTTCGTATTGTTCTTGTTCAAGATACACTTAGATCTCAATTTATATAATTTTTGGTTTTTAATTCTGTTTTTAATTTTTTTTATTTAGTTAAAATTAATAAAGTAATTTTTTTAATTTAGATGCTAACGTGGCATTTTTAAATGCCAAAATAAAATTTATTATTATTATTTTAATAGTTCCGTATGCCACATAAGACTTTGCCGTTAGGGCACTGACGGAAAGAACTAAAATGGATGGCATTTTTCAAAATAGGGAGTAAAAGCGGTGAAAATAAAAAATAGAAACCAAAGTGAAAATCGCTTGAAAATGTAGAGACGAAAATGTAATTTTTGCCTTTATTTTATTTTGCAGTGATCATAGGATAAAATAATGTAACCTTCAAAACAAATTAAATAACTCATCAATTCAACTCTAGAAACTATTATAATTATGGTAATTATGGTCAGGTAATGCAGGTATTACATATTTGGCCCATTGATACCAGTTACACCACTAACTCTACCACCACAAGGGTATAGGGAATCTGCAACCAAGACTAAGTGCTACTATTGTTAGCTCAAAAGAAAGGAGACTAAGTGCTACTACACAAACTGAGCTTTCATGAATGATTTGGCATACCATTATGATTTATGAGAGACTTCTATATCAACCATGTGAACTGAGCTGAACCCTAGTTCATCATCTCACTTCGAGAAGCCAAACTATGCTATTCAGTGAAGACCAAAACTCAGTCTACAAAGCCTTCTACCTACAGATTTATCTACACTATTTTTTTTTTTTTTTTTTTTTTTTGAGGAGGGGGGTGGGGGGGGTGCTCAAGCAGCACTTATAAGTTGTAACTATTCATTTCTAAATAAATGTCTTCTGTTATTCATTTATTTTCCTTATGTACCTGCAAGGATATGGACTAAGAAAAGCAAATCATTAAACACACTTTTTTTTTTGGCAGTTGCACTGAAAGAAGGAGAAACAGGGAAAAGTAACATTACAGTTTTTTAAGAAACAGTTACCAAGATGTATGAACAGCTAAAGCATTGACCAACATATAGCAGCAAAGGGAAAAGCTCTAAACTCTTAAATGAAATCAACTAAACCAAACAAAGGTCACTGGTAAGGATTTCTTGAGCCACAATAAGAAACTTCTCCATGAAAATAGTAGGTAATCATGTCATACTGTTAAATCATTGACATAAGAAGAACAAGGCCAAGTTGGCCTGAAGTACGGTACTATTTTACTGGATTCCCACGAAATTGAAGAGCCACGGCCTTGATAATGAACCACTTCCAGCCTTTTGCTCTCAAAGTCATAGAGAAATATATTTGATCCTGATCTAATGAAGACAGATTCAGAATTCCGAGGAAGGAATGACAATATTTGGGATTCTTTAGAATGCTCAGTGAAAGTTGGATTCTGCTTCCACATTGCTCTGAAATTCAGTTTGTGTCTTAAAATCCACCTTTCCCCTGAATGAGTACTCTTGTACATGGATGAGTTACTACTTTGTTCTTTCTCAAGAACCCATATCTCAATGCCCAATGTACTGCTTTGACCATACTGCAAAAGTCCATCAGAGGACTCCCCAAGAACAGACTCTTCATAATCATACGACAACTCACCAGCCGGTAGTTTAATCAAGGATATACGCCTCAGTCCAAGATATGGATCATAAATAGCAAGATTTCTTTGTACTGCAAACCAGTGAACAACACCTTTGATCACAGTAGCCACAGTTCGAGGACACAATGCAAAACTTGAAGAGCAAGTGAGAGTAGATTGTTTCCATGTGCTGGTCTTTGAAGAGAAAGTCTCAATGGAGACAGTGTTGACATCAACAGGTTTGCATACACATTTTGCACGAATGACCTTATAGCAGATGGCATCATCATGAGAATCCTCAATAACGAATGCCATGCACAAGCTTCGATAGAACTGCTGTGGTTGAGGAAGTTGGTATGGTTGCTTTGTGATGGGATTCCATACATAATAGGTCATTGGGTGGCGACCACAAAGAAGAAGGCCATTGGAAGAGTCAATGAAATAACCAAGCTGTTTGAGGATCCCAGAAAACTTTAAATCATCACCTTCTTTACAAGTGGACAATAATGGAAGTGCAGGCTCCCATGGGGGACGACGGAAGCCATCTCGAGGTCTTCCAAGGTATAGAAAATTGCATACAAAGAAGCCCAAAAGATGAACATTTTCCCGCCAACGAGAGTGGTAACTAGAACGAAAAGAATTGCTACATATCAAATGAAGCCACTTCTTCGACACAAGAATGAGTTTAAAAACAGATTTTTCTGGCAGTCGAAGGAGAATCTCACATAAAATATCATCAGAGGCTAATGCAGCATGAACACTATCGTGGGCCTTTCTCTCATACTTCATTTCAACAAGATTATATCCTGCTAAAGAAAATTCCCACTACATCATTGCAACAACTAAACAAGGTTTGAAAATGCCTAGAATATAATAATATTTTTTTTACACAGCTCAATTGACAAGAAGAGAGACAGATGGGACACCACTAAGAAAATATTTAAAATAGAGGAATAGAGAGCATAAAGGAAACTTCATGTTGAATTAACATTAATGAATTTGAAAAAAAAAATGTTATTTATCACAAAAATTTGGTAATGCTAGGATTGGGACAAATCAATTAAGGTCTGTTTCATAGTAATCTTGCCACATGATTGCCATGGAGTCAATTTGCACTACAGAAAATGATAGTTGGATAGGAAGGACCCTGAAAATTACTTATCAAAAAAAAAAAGAAAAAAGGAAGGATCCCAAAAATGGAGAGACAATTAATGATGTTCCCAATGTTGGTAAAAGCGTCAAGCGCACTTAAGCACATAGGCCTCTTGGAGCCTAGGTACAAAGCGCAAATGCGCGCCTAATTGAAGTAAAACACACATTTTTCAAATATAATATTTAATATCCTTTAATAGAAATATTTGCAACATAATAAAAAAACATATTAACTCAAAATTCATATATTTTACCTATTAGGTAAGTGCAATTGTAGAATGTTTGTAAGTTCAAATTTTAATTAAGATATTTCAATTCTTAATATTTTATTTAGTTAACTGAAAACAATTATCAAGGGACAATATAATAATAATCAAGTTGTAGAAAGTTTAAACATAACATTTTATATAGTTCTCTTGTACTTTATAAAAATACAACCGTAATAGTTATGATGAAATGATGTATATAGTTCAATCAATGTACATCTAAAAATCAAAGACCAAAAGGCACAAGAATAGTGAATTAATCTTGTTAATATCTTTTAACATATAAATAAAAATATATAAAAATTTGTGTAATACAACACCTTAAAAATAGTGTTTGTATGGTAAATCATTGGTCCATGTCATTTCTTTCAAGATCAAGCAATTAATTTTGATGATTCATATCGTTTTTAGCAATAAAATAAAAAAGCGCGCTTAGGTGTGCTTTGTGCTTCTTCAAGAAGCGCCAAAAAAGCATGCCTAAAGCGCACTTCATTAAATGAGCTTTTTTTTAGACAAGCAAAGCACTTAGATCTTGGGGCTTTGAGCTTTAAGCTTTTAAGCGTGGTTTTAAAAACACTGGATGTTCCTCTTAATTTTATAGACATAAGGTCTCCTTTTAGATTTTCTCTAAGACATCATTAAAGAAGGAAAATTAAATGTGATGATAAGAGGTCAAAAGCGAGTAAAATGCTACATAATTCCAGAATATCTGTTCCAATTGTAGGAAGAACCAGCAATTATCATTATTCCCTCTCTCTTCATATAATTGTATTTGCAATCAAGATTAGCTTTCTAAGAAAGTAGGTTCCAATTTCACAAAAGCAATACAAAGTAATTTTTCTCAATTTGTGAAATACGGGGTTCATACACATTAGTCACCGCAAGAGTTGACATAAATGATCCCCTCTAAACAATGTCATACTGTAAAAAACATAGACAACCCAATCATTACTAAATTGCAGAAAAACAATTGAAAACCAAAAGAACTAGACAACCACCAAACTTTACAATCACAAAGGGCACTAACGAGTGTTGTTTGGTTCCCCAGAAACTGCAGGAAAATTAAAAAAAAAAAAAAAAAAAAAAACTAAAGTTTGAAACTTTTGTTTTTCATATTATTTGAGACCCATTAAAACTAAAGCTGAGCCTAATAAAATCACTTTACCAAGTACAGTTGAATCTTTCAAGCTGATTTCTTTTGATACCAAACCAGCTAAAAAACATAAAACCCAAAACAGCCAATTTCTAGGATTCTACTTTCTTAGCAAACAAATGAATCAATAAAGCAAAACCCAGACAAAGAATTACATTAAAATAAATAAATAAATAAAAAGGAAAAACAGTTGACCTTGAAAGAGAGAGAGAGAACCAACCTGCAATTGCTATGAGCTAAAATAATGGTGACCCAAGAAAGAGAAAAGCAAATAGTAGTTAGGGAAGCATTGGAATCATAGCAGGAAGATTAGAAGCAGAAGAAAAGGGTCTCCTCTCCATGATCATCACATCAGTAATGAGCAATGGTTGTGGCATTTTGGTTTGGGAAATGAATGAAGAACAAATGGAAGAATACTACGCATACAGTTCAACCTATACATTCCCTACGGTTCATCCCGTTCTTACTTCTTATCCTAGACCCGAACCGGCCCACCTCATTGACCCAATGCCACTAAAATGACTGAACCATGCACTGATGCACATTTAATTGAGGCCAAAAAAATAATAATAAATAAATAAATTAGAGGAAAAAATATTTAAAAAACTTAGAGTAAAATACATTTAACATCGTGAGGTTTATGCTAATGTTAGTAAAGTTTAAGGTTTTTCAAAACTAACTAACTTGGTCTTTAAACCATATTTGGTCCGCTCATTTTTCTTTTCTCTCACAATAATTAGGGACCAAGTTGGTCAGTTTTAAAAAATCTTAGACCCGACTAATATTAGTCCAAACCTTAAAGATATTGCCTGTATTTTACCCAAACATTTATGAATTTGGGGTTATAATCAAACATATTTAATAATTATAGGGAAAAAGTTACACTAACTTTTGGGTCAAAATCAAACAAACACCCTAATTTTCTAAGTTGAATTTTTTTTTTTTTTAAATCTCTAAACTTTCAATCATACCCTAATTACTCATTTGGTCTAGATTTTGGTCTCCCAATTTATTTATATCAAATTTTAATATAATTTTTTTAATCAAAATTTAGTTCAAAGCATAAAAAATTTCTAATTTTTTAATATGTACAATTGAAAAGTATGACAATATTTTAGATAGGAGAAGAAATTTGATATTTTTCAAAGTTGAAGGATTCCTAATTAATTACAAGGTCAAATACCTAAAGATATAAGAACAAAGTTTAGCTAAAAAATTGGTTATAGTCTTACGCTAAACCTTACTTAATATCTTTTTATTGGAGGTAAATTTTGACAAATCAATTATTAGATTACATCTTCTTCTTATATCCTTTAAGCTTGAAAATTTCTAGAAAATTAAAAATCAATAGTTATATCATTAATAAATTATTTAAATTGCAAATTTTTGTAGTTTAAAATTATAAATAAAATATAAGCTTATAGATCATATAGAAAATAATATCCGATTAACACAAAATTTGACATACGTATTAAGGACTAGTTTGGATAGCGTCTGCGTTTCCCATGGCTGGCGTTTGGTGTTTTTGTGTGGGTCCCGTGCACTGTTCACGGGACCCACAAGTACTTTTTTTCACCAAAATTTTCATTAAAACTGGATCCCACAGCACTATTCACATATTTAAAAATTATTTTGTTACAGTGTTTTCAATTTTCAGTTTTCAGTAATAAGCGATATCCGAACAGACTCTAAGAGCATAAAGAACCTGCAATTCAACGGTTGGATTTTCAAAATATAGAGTAATTTTTATTTTATTGAGTAAAGTTGTAGTTTTAGACTACAACCAGTTTTGTAGCTAAACTTTGTCTAAAATATAATCTATTTAATTTTGATAGTTTCTATTTTATATATGCAAAAAGGAAATTTAGCTGCCTGGATTTGAACATGGATTCAATATGTTCAAGAATTGCCATTGTGCTACAGAAAATTTTACGTTTTACTAATCTTAATTCTTTTTCCAACAAGCTTAAAAAATTATTTGAGTTGCAATCTTAACCTGCAAAAAGGTAAAAGCCCTACAATTTATACCCAAAAAAAAAAAAAAAAAAAAAAAAAAAAAAAAAAAACTAGATTGATATAACTTCGTTAAGATTACCAGTACCTCGACTAATCCACGATCTACAACCTTTCATAAAAAGTCACATAACTCACACAAAAAGATACTACAATTCATAATCAAAGACATATACCAAAGTTGGAAATTTAAAAATATATATTTCTTTTAGAGAAAAGAACCTATAGCTCTAACTCCTACTTCCATAGGCTAGGCAACTAGTGTGTCTATATATATATTCCACTATGAATTTGGGGTAAAAATCAAATAGATTTAATAATTATAGGGAAACAATTACACTAAATTTTGGGTCAAAATCAAACAAACACCCTAATTTTCTAAATTGAAATTAAAAAAAAAAATCTAAGCTTTAAATAATACCCAAATTACTCATTCGGTCTAGATTTTGGTCATACTTCCAGTTCATTTATAATATTATTTTTTTAACCAAAATTAGTTTAAAACAAAAAAAAAAATCTAATTTTTTAATATGTATAATTGAAAAGTATGACAAAATTTTAGATAGAAGAAGAAATTTGAATATTTTTCAAAGTTTAAGGATTCCTAATCTATATCATATCATATCATATACTATATAATAAAAGTTGGGCTTAGAAGTTGTGGTTGCGCCAAATAGCTTCACCAAATTGCAGAATTTTTTTTAAAATTTTAGATTTAAAAAAATATATATAATTTTTATTCTCCTATAATTTCTAAGATGATAAAAATCTTAATTTAAAAAAAAAAAAAAAAAAACAGCAAGATAGTACACGTTTATATGATTTTAACTTCTCCTATAATTCCTAAGTTGTTAAAACCATAATTTGATTACAATCCAAATTCTTCATCTAATCTTTTATAATAAAAAAATCTTAATTAAAAAAAAAAAAAGAGTTGGTTGCCCCAAATTGCAAGAAATTTATAGATGAAATAAATAAATAAATAAATATTAAGCCCTATGTATATCACTATATCCTACTTGAATTCGATCACAATTGAAATATTAATCCACATCAAATACCACTTCCAAAACTAATTAGATAAAGCACGAATAACAAAACTTCTAATTAAAATGAATTATAATTAAAATGAATTATAAGGACCAACAAAACTAATTTGATAAAGCCTAAAACACCTAAACAAAAAGGAGAATACGCATAAAGACAAAAAAAATGAGAAGATAATTTAATTACAATCGAAACGTTATCCGCATCAAATACCTATTCTCATAAAAAAAACAAAAGACAAAAAAGGAGAAGATAATTTGATTAGGCACTATCCACATCAAATACCTCTTCTAAATATTAATATTTTAGTTATTATATATTGATTTCTTTTTCAAACTTTCTCACTCTAGGTTTGAAAAAAAAAAAAAAAAAAAACGTTCTCACTCCCTCTCCATGAAGCAGATTAACATGGAAGACATCACCACCACCACCACAGGCAAGTATTTTTTTACACTTTACTTGCACTTGATTTGTCTTTCAAATATGCATACTATTAATTTGGTTGTGTTTTTTATAATCATTTGCAAGACTAAAACGAAAATCCATTATGAATTTACGACTATCAAAATCTATAGATTTAGCCAACAAAAGACAAAGAAGCACTATTCTTGCTAACTGATCATATAAGCAATGAACAATTGAATGAAACCAATATAGTCATACCTTTATTTTACGTAATAAATTTGTATTGATCTACTTTATTTTAATTAATTTGTCACCCTTCTCTGTCTCACTAGAAATCTTTGTTGTGGTTCTATCATTCTTGAATCACCCACCTACAAAGTATCTAAATAAGAGCATTCACATTAGTTTGTGCAAAATTTCTTGTTTATTTTACCATAAAAAACTCTGTTTTCTATTTTACACAACCACTTTTCAAAACACCTCACATTAGACTATCTATTTTACACTACATTTCATTAAAATACTATTTCTTTATCAATTTTCTATTATTCTCCCAAATTATATGTCTCTCTCTTCCCTCAATCAACCGCCCCCATCAACCAAATCACCAACCTTGAAACCAAACAAGAGAAAAAAACCACTCAAAGGCTCGAAAAAACACCAAAACAAAACCAATACATTTTACCATCAATTCCAGCAAACCCACAAAATTCTCATACATCAATTACCCAAATCAAATCTAACCTAAAACAAATACCAAAATCAAATTAGAAGAAAAGAAAAAAAAAAAAAAAAGCGCTTGATAATTGTGATGCTTTAGAGTGAAGCAGAGTTCATTGGAGCTCCGGTAGTGGCAGTGGCTATGTTCGTTGCAATGGTATGGTCGAGATGTGGGTTTTTCTTTTTGGGTTGGGTCTTGACTATGGGTTTGTGTAGGTGAAATATTTAATGTTGAGATTGTGTTGTGATTCTATGTTTGGAGAACATATCTGATGAGGTAGAGAGTGAGATGAAGAGAGAGAGAGAGCAGATCTAGGGGGAGAGAAAAAAAAAAAAAGAATAGTACACACGGTTACTGTAGCAACAATAGATATATAGACAACTTTAACTTAACTGTAAGAGCCTTTTTTACTTCCACAACCTAGCCTAGTTAGGACCTCGCTAAGACTTTCTTCTTTGTTCCTATGAATCATAGAAAAATGTTAATCTTGGTTAGGGGGTCAATGCTCAAGTTACCCGACTCCCCTATTAGCCTTTGAATGACTATATATATAAATAAAATAAATATAAGAAAAGATCTCTTCAATTTTGTTTGCAAGAACCTTTTTTACTTCCACAACCTAGCCTAGTGAGGACCTTGTTGAGCCTATCTTTTATGTTCCTATGAATCATAGAACAAAAAATGTTAATCTTGCCTAGAGGGTTGATGAGCAACTTGCCAGGATCCTCAATTAGCTTCTGAACAGACACATATATAAATAAAATAAATATATTAATAAACTAAATAATAGAAAAAATATTTTCGATTTTATCTGCAAAAGCTTTTTTTACTTCCACAACCCGGCCTAATCAGGACCTTACCAAGCCTTTCTTTTTTGTTCCAAAGAATTATTGAAAAAAAAATTAATCGCTCCTCTATTAGCCTTCGAACGGCTAAATATAGAAATAAAATAAATATATTAATAAAAAAATAATAGAAAAGATCTCTTTGATTTTTTCTGTAAAATCTTTTCTACTTCTACAACCCAACCTAGTTAGGACATCACCGAGCCTTCCTTTTTTGTTCCTATAAATCATAGGAAAAAAATTTTAATCTTGGCTAGAGGTCAATGATCAATTTACCCGACTCCTTTATTGGCCTTTAAACGACTACATATATAAATAAATAAAAAACATATTAAAAAAAACAAATAATAGAAAAGATCTCTTTTATATTGTCTGCAAGAGCATTTTTTATTTCTGTAAATTTGTGATTTTCAATTACATTTGTTGGCATTAATTCCGTGTCAAATTTGATTGTAATTCTTCAATTATTTCCTTGTATTTTTGTGGGATTCAATGTAATGGGTTCAATGTGTGAAATTGGTGAAGAACTGTGAAGACAGAGCATCTCACGACTTGGCTTGCAAGTGGTGCAACTCGCGAAAGGTCACGTGAGGAGCACATGTTGAAAGTTCAAAGATCTAAGAGATGGATGGCATCTCATGAGTGGCTCACGACTTGGCTAACTCATGACCTGACTCGTGAGATGCATTGCCAGCCTTCTTTGTGTGTTTTTTCGCATTTCTTTACCTACACTATAAAAGCCCACATTACCCACAAATTGTAATGAGAGTTTAAAAGAAATAACCCTAGAAATCCATTTGAGAGTTAGAGATTGCTTACCTATAATCCTTTACACATCTTTCTTAGTTTTCCTCATACTCTTCCCTCTCTAATTCCATATCCTTTGAGAGGTTCTTAGCCCAAACACAAACCTCACCCATTCTGAGTGTTGTGAGTTGTTTTGGAGCTCTTGGGAAGCATTGGGTCATGTCACTCTATGGTGGATGCAATTGGTGATAATTGCGGGACCCGGAAAGCTAGTGAAGACAAGGTTCGATGAAACCTGTTGGTAATTGGGACATGGAAGGTCTAAGTACGGAGAGTAGTCTGAGCTTGGAGGGTCTAAATTGTAATCCTTGTATTCCAATTTATTTACTAGTGGATTGATTCGGCTTGGAGGGCTGCAGAGAGGTTTTTACATCGAGCACTTTGGTTTTCATCTTCAATAACACTACGCGGTGTTATCTTGTGTTTACTTATTTCTTCCCTTACTCCTTGTGTTTTATACTTAATTGTTAATTATGTATTCCCATGCACTAGGTATTAGTCCCGGCTAATTGCGCATTAGTTACTCTTATTCCGCATCTAGTTGAGTAGACTAAAAGCAATTAAGCCGTAATTTTAAAATTGGGGCTCTTAATTAGCTCTAGTAGTTTTACTATCGATCTTTCAACTTCCACAACCTAGCCTCGTCAGGAGCATTTCATTTTTGTTCCTATGAATAATAGAAAAAAATGATAATCTTGGCTAAAGGGTTGATGAGCAACTTACCTGACTCCTCTATTAGCCTACGAATAACTAAATATATAAATGAAATAAATAATAGAAAATATTTTTTTGATTATGCGTGCAACAACCTTTTTTACTTCCACAACACAACCTAATCAGGAGCTTGCCGAACCTTTAATTTTTGTTCCTATGAATCATTAAAAAAATGTTAATCTTGGCTAGAGGGTTGATGAGAAACTTACCCGGCTCCTTTATTAGCCTTTGAACGGCTAAATATATTAATAAAATAAAAATAAGAAAAGACATCTTTGATTTTGTCTGCAAAAGCCTTTTTCACTTCCACAACCCAACCTATTCAGGACCTCGTAGTGACTTTCTTTTTTGTTCCTATGAATCATAGAAACAAATGTTAATCTTGGTTAGTGGGTCAATGAGAAAGTTACCTAGCTTCTCTATTATCCCTTAAACGGCTAAATATATAAATAAAATAAATAATAGAAAAAATCTCTTTGATTTTGCCTACAATAGCCTTTTTCACTTCCACAACCTAACCCATTCAGGACCTTGTAGTGACTTTCTTTTTTGTTCCTATGAATCATAGAAACAAATGTTAATCTTGGTTAGCGGGTCAATGAGAAAGTTACCTAGCTCCTCTATTATCCCTTAAACGGCTAAATATATAAATAAAATAAATAATAGAAAAAATCTCTTTGATTTTGCCTGCAATAGCCTTTTTTACTTCCACAACCCAGCCTAATCAAGACCTCGCCAAGCCTTTTTTTTTTTTTTTTTTTTTTTTGTTCCTAATAATTATAGAAAAAAAAAATGTAAATCTTGGCTAGAGGGTCGATGAGCAACTTACCTAGATTCTCTATTAGCCTTTGAACAACTAAATAGAGAAATAAAATAAATATATTAAAAAAAAATAGAAAAGATCTCTTTGATTTTGTGTGAAAGAGCCGTTTTTACCTTTACAACCCAGCCTAGTCAGGACCTTGTCGAGCCTTCCTTTTTTGTTCCCATGAATCATAGAAAAAAAATGTTAGTCTTGACAAGAGGGTCGATGAGCAATTTACTTGGCTCCTCTATTAGCCTCTGAACGACTACATATATAAATAAAACAAATAATAGAAAATGTCTCTTTGATTTTGTCAGCAAGTGCCAGCCTAGTCAGGACCTCGCTAAGCATTTCATTTTTGTTCCTATGAATCATAGAAAAAAAATGTTAATCTTGGCTAGAGGGTCGATGAGCAACTTACCCAGCTCCTCTATTGGCGTTCGTATGGCTAAATATAAAAAAATATATATAAATAATAAAAAATATTTCTTTGATTATGTTCGCAAAAGCCATTTTTTACTTCCATAACACAGAGCCTAATCAGGAGCTCGCCAAACCTTTAATTTTTGTTCCTTTGAATCATAGAAAAATGTTAATATTTGCTTGAAGGTCGATCAAAAACTTACCCGGCTCCTCTATTAGCTTTTGAACGGCTAAATATATTAATAATTTTAAAGTAAGAAAAGATCTATTTTATTTTGTCTGCGAGAGCCTTTTCTCTTCCACAAACCAACCTAGTCAGGACCTCGCAAAGACTTTCTTTTTTGTTCCTATGAATCATAGAAACAACTATTAATCTTGGTTAGGGGGTCAATAAGCAAGTTACCTGGCTCCTTTATTAGCTTTTGAACGGTTAAATACATAAATAAAATAAATAATAGAAAAGATTGCTTCGATTTTGTCTACAAGAGCCTTTTATACTTCCACAACCCAACCTAGTCAGGACCTCACCAAGCTTATCTTTTTTCTTCCTATGAATCATAGAAAAAAAATATATTAATCTTGGAAAAAGGGTTGATGAGCTCCTCGATTAGCCTCTGAACACCTACATATATAAATAAAATAAATAATAGAAAAGATTTATTTGAATTTGTCTACAAGAGACTTTTTTACTTCCACAACTCAGCCTTGTCAGAACCACGCCAAGCCTTTCTTTTTTGTTCCAAAGAATTATTAAAAAAAACAAAATGTCTTACCCAGCTCCACTATTAGCCTTCAAACGGCTAAATATATTAATAAAATAAATAATAGAAAAGATCTCTTTGATTTTGTTTGCAGGAGCTTTTTTTACTTCCAAAACCCTGCCTTGTCTGGATCTCATAGAGCCTTCCTTTTTGTTCCTATGAAGTATAGAAAAAAAAATGTTAATTTTAGCTAGAGGGTCGATGAACAACTTACCTGGCTCCTCTATTTGCCTTTAAGAGCCTTTCTTACTCCCACAAAACAGCCTAGTCAAGACCTCACTGAGCCTTTTTTATTTTTGTCCTATGAATCATAGAAAAAAAAATGTTAATCTTATCTAGAGGGTCGATGAGCAACTAGATTGAGTAGATTAGCAATCTCAACTAGATTGAGTGGCCTCTTTTATCTCTTTCTTTTCTAATTAAGTTTTATTCAATAAAAAAACAAAAATTTCAAAATTTTTTGTTCTCCCAGGGCAAGAGCAGTCAAGGCATCCACACATCTATTTTATAATTTGATAGTTGGGAGGAAAGAATTTGAACATGAATGTCAAAAACATCAAAATGTGCTAACTTAATTGAGATACAAAACTCTTGACCTCATCAAATAATATAAGAGCTTCCCATTGTCACAACATAAAAATCCTATCCGTAATACCTACAAAGTTTTATACAGTTTGAATGTTTCTAATATATATATATATATATATATATACACAAAGTTTTATACATTTTGAATGTTTCTAATATATATATATATATATATATATTTGTGCGTGCGATGAGACTTTTTTTTGGGTTTAGTGTCATAATTTTCCATTCATTTCAATTTGAAACGTTTCTTTCTTCTATCCAATTAAACCACATGCATAGTGATTTTTATTTTGAACATAGAGTTACATTCATTAAAATGAAAAAAAAAAAAAGACAGTACAAATAGATGTGAAAAGAAAACAATTCAAATGCTAACATAAATAAATAAATAAATCATTAAAAAGAAAAAAAAAGGGAGTACATTAAAAATCATTTTTTTTAATAATTCAAAAATAAAGAAGAAGAGATTTGAAAAAAAAAAACCAAAAAATAAAAAAAACGTGAGATTATAATTTAGAAGAAAAGAAACCAAAAAAAAGAAAAAGAAAAAAAGAAAAAGTAAAGAGAAAACGTTAGGTTTAGTGGTCCTATTTTATAGAAAAAAAAATCTATCTTTATTTTTATATATAAATTTTATTTTGAGAATCTAATTTATAGATGAATGAAGCAATTTGAAAATCAACAAGAGAGTGATTTAGTAAGAGTTAGAGTTTTATTTTTACCTAATTGTTCTTTAATTTTGTTTCTACTTAAACATAGGAATAGAGGTATTTTTTAATAAAAAAAATGAGAATTCCAAATAGGGGAATCTTCTTAAATAGTACTCCGTAGTATATAAAAAAAAGACTTTACCTGCTGGATTAAATGGAACTCGTAATTTGACTATAAACAATAACTACAACGACACTTAGGTTATGTTTAGTAACAGTTTTTGTTTTTTATTTTCAAAAACTTGTTTTTGGGAATATAAAGAAAAAATAATTTTCTTATATTTTTAAAATAAAAATCATGTTTGGTTAGTTGAATTTAAAAAAATAGTTTTTTGAAAAAAAATAGAAAATAGAAAATTATGTTGTTATTAGGATTTGAACTCTAATGCTAACTCATTAAATGAGACAAATTCATTAAATCAAATACGTGTTTTCATTGATTTTTGAAAACTAGAAATTGAAAATAACTTTTTACATGTTTTCAATTTCCTTCACAAATTGAGTTTTGAAAACAATTTTTATTTTCTGTCAATTTTAAGTTGTCAAACAAATTTTTTAATCTCAAAAATAAAAAATTATTTTTAAAAACTGAAAATAAGAAGAAAAAAAAATAGTTATCAAACATGCCTTTTATCTTTTTACCTAATCTTTTTATTGTAATGTGAATTTTGAAAAATGCAATATATAAATATATATATATATATTCCTCACCGTACCGTGTGTGACCCGATTTCTTGCCGGGTTACACATCACACGTTCTTTTTTTTATTTTTTATTTTTTAAATAAATTAATTTTTGTTCATCTGATAAACAGAAAGCAAAAAAAAAGAAGAGAAATCAAACCCCATAAGCAAATCAATCTCAGAGACTCTCTGTCACAGTTGGACAACGCTAAGCTGTGAAACAATTGCGACTCAACATGTTGGGCTCAAAAGTTACGGCGTTGTCGTTTTTGTTTCTGCTTCTTCTGGGTTTCAGTAATTGCGAATCGCAAACTGAGACTGCTATGCACACTAACAACTGGGCTGTTTTGGTCTGCACCTCTCGTTTCTGGTAATTCTACTTTCATTTCATTTCTTTCTGTTAAAGTTTTTACATTTATGCTTTTTTCTATAATTTAGACAATACCCATGTCATATTTTTTAATAATTGTATTTATTTGTTGGAGAAAATGAATCATACCCATGTTATAGTTTGTTATGATTAACAATACCCATGTCAATTTTTTTTTATAAAATTTTTATATTATAATTTGTTGGAGAAAATCCATGTTATTGTCTTAGATAATGGGCAAAACTAAATTTCATTTTTAGACTTATGGTTAATTGATTAATTTCAACATTTCCTAACGGTTTAAACTTTTGGGAGCATCGGTAATTAAACACTATAAAGGAGAGAAACTTGAGACCTTGTTGTGACTGGTCTGATAAAATAATAATTTTAATGTCTCTATTGTTTTGCAAACTTGGGCGTTTCCAATGAGGAGGTTTCCATTCTTGACATCTAGAGCCTTGTAATGTTATTGAATGAGAGATTTCTGACGCAGAGTTTATTGTTTCTGGAGCTTTAATATCCTAAAATTTTCTTAGAATTCTATGCCCTTCATGGTGGTGATGAGAAAGGGTTTTGTCTAAGTCCATTTTGAAGAGTTTGCAGATATTTGTTACTGGTCACTGGTCAGTAATGAAATATTGGTATCTGTATGCAAGTTAAAGAGCACTCATAACAATAAAATTTTTTCCTTTTATATGTTAAAGATAAACTGTTTTTCTTTTCTATGTTCATTCATAAAACTTTAGTACTGTCTGTCTTTTAAAAAAAAAAAAAAATTGAAAAAGGAATTTAAAAAGAAGTGACAACATGGTTGTGAGAGTCTTTTTCATAAATCCTTGTCTTCCCTGAATTGTTCTTTGAAAGGAGAGGGAGGGATACAATCAACGTCAAATACGCTAAGCTTGAATATGCATTATGAGCAACTTAAGCAAAAGCACATTTTGTTTTATATGAATTTTCCAGTTGAATAAATTTCTCATGTGTCCTTGTTCAGGTTTAATTATCGACACATGGCTAATACTTTATCCTTGTATCGGTAAGCAAATTGCTTTCTTATTTATTTATGTTTTGGCTCCATCTTTCCTGGTATTCATTGATAGAGAATTTTCCAATACTTTTGCCTCCCAGGACGGTTAAGCGGCTAGGAATACCTGATGAGAGGATAATACTCATGCTGGCAGATGACATGGCTTGCAATGCCAGAAACAAATACCCTGCCCAAGTTTTTAACAATGAAAACCACAAACTTAACTTGTATGGAGATAATGTTGAGGTGAGTCTTGTGTCTGCAATTAGGCTTATGACTCTTCTAAGGAGTGCATGCATTTATATGGTTACTTTTGGCTCTGGTCTCATTAGAAACCTGAGAATTACGGCATTCATTTAGGGGCTTTTTAGTCATTCTTTAGAATTCAAATTACTCAATTGGTACATCTAAGCGTCTAACCCACACAAACATCATCTTAAATAGGGCCATCAAGAACTTGGAATGATCACCATATCTAATTAATTTGAGATATTCATAGATTGTCTTTGTTTCAGATTTCATATGATGATGGCTGAGGCTTTTGAATTCCCCGTTACCGTGATATATTCTAAAAAATTTTAAATAGGCCCGTTAAGAATGGAAGATTTAAATAAATATTTATATTCAGAAACAATGGGAGATACAATCCATGACATCTGTGACTGGTATAGATTTCACATTTGTGATTGCAATTTCAGTTAATGGAATACGTTTAGAATGGGCCATCAACTTTTTTTCCTTCTATTTAACTGACCATCTTCAATAACATGTTAAAATATTCATGAATTTCTTGTAAAATTTGATGCTTTAAGCAGATCCAATGCCTCTTTTAATCACTGATACCTTATGAATCAGAAATGCAAGTTTTGAAAGTGTAATAAAATTACTGACAACTTCCCCTTTGAGATGAAATTCAAGGTTTGGTCACTCTTCCAAACTTCTAGCAATGGCAAACCTACTCCTCTACCATTTGAGACAAAAAAGAAAAAAGAAAAAAAAAGGACCTTTCTAAAGAGAGGAGATAATGGCATAATAGAAAGATATAAGATATATTGTTGTTCCAGATGAGTTTAGTTTTTGATTCCCTCCCCTCCCCCCCCCCCCCCCCCCAAAAAAAATAATTGAACTCCCACCATATCTTCTCTTAATTTCCAGAGTAAGTCTGGTTTATCAAAGTAATCTTGGAAGGAACATTTTCTTGCTTCAGGTCAATCATTACTGAAGGACTTTTGGTATTTGGTTCTCTAGAGAGGACTCTGATCTTTACCTGACTGCAATCTCTCAGGTAGATTATCGAGGCTATGAAGTGACTGTTGAAAATTTTTTTCGTGTATTGACTGGGCGTCATGAGAATGCTGTTCCAAGATCTAAGCGTCTTTTAAGTGATGAAGGAAGCCACATTCTTCTATATATGACAGGACATGGGGGAGATGAATTTTTGAAATTTCAGGACTCAGAAGAGCTCCAGAGTCATGATTTAGCTGATGCTGTGAAACAAATGAAAGAAAAGCGTAGGTAGGAATCTTTTACTTTCATGCATGTTTTGTATGATATTTGTAGTTGAATCTTTTATGTTTCAATTAAGATGAGGAAAATCATATGTGCAAACTGGTAATGACATCGAGCTCTGCCATTTGGTTGGAATTCTGCAATAATACCTTACCTTGCAAAATCAAAATTTGGCTACCAGGCAGATATACTAAGAATTAATTCTGTAAAATGAATTTTCTGTGTGTGTCTGGGTATTAAGAGCAATTGGTCTATTGTCTTTTGTTTGTAAAATCTTTCCAAGTATCAATATTGCTGGTACTGCTGCAGAATAAGCTCATATCTTGATGGTAATGTAATAAATCTAGATTCAAGGAGCTGCTCATAATGGTGGACACTTGTCAGGCTGCGACTCTCTTCTCTCAGGTCTGTAATCTGGGTCATTATTGGGATACGTTCTTAGAAATATCATTAACTGAAATAACTCCTAATGAAATCTCTTTTTAAGGAATTTTATTTATCCATTTAAAGGTAAATCCACATTTTAGGAAAAAAAAAAAAGAAGATTTTTGTTTGCGTTCAGAGTTGATGGTTTATATAGGAATTGCATCAGTGATACGTTATAGTTTAAGAGTTGATTTGATCACCAGAATTCCTGAATCACATTAAATTTTAATCAGTGACAAGATTGAATGGATTTTGGAAAGATGCCTACCCAATTGAAGCTTGCAGAGGGTAGACCTATTAGTGACAATAAGGTTTATCAAGGGCCTTGTTCAAGACCAACCAAGCTAAAATTGATGGTCAATATGCTGCTCTAGAGTCTGAATAATGAGCATAAAATCGTATAAAAATTTGTTTAGTAACATTAACATACAAGGCTCACATACACACATCAAATGAAGCATCATCAAGCTTGACTAGGATTTCTGGGCCTTAATTTACAAGGCCTGATATCAACTTAGGTATATGAACAGATGAAGTTGGTTGGTGCTCAGAATGCTTGTAAACCTTCCCTATCACCATAAGCAATCCACAGACCATACTTTATTTACAAAGCTCCTGCCCAACATATTGGTCTGGGTTTATTTAGATAAATAATCATTTTTTTTCTTTGAGATCAAGATGGTGAATGCGGCATGACACTTCTAGAAGGAATGCCATAAGGACCTTTTGCTGATGCACGAATGCCCACTAACACATCCTTATTCTTGTGCTGACCTCATATTGATAATGGCTAACCTTTCCCACTTGTTATTTGTCTGCAATTATCCCATACCAGTGGTTGCAAATGTCAAAAATTTTGACTGACAAAATTGAGAGTCGTTAATCTCCCGTTTTATGCTAACTAAAAATAGCAATGGGATTTATTAATATCCAGTGCAGACAGTCCGCACTCTTGCTGTTCATCATGTCTAAAAGATAGGGTTTGGTAAATGAAAAAGAAACAATTCCAGGGTGAAGGGGGATTAGGGGCCATTTGAGCTAGGGTCAATTGGCATGAATTCCAGTGTTACAGTATCCATCTTACATATTGGTATATCGAATGTACTGTTTTACTAAATCATTCCAGCTATTTCATTCTGATATGTAGGCCGTTCACATAATTCTCTGATTTTAGTGTCATTTAAAATTATCTTCAGTCTGTGCCATCTACTGCAGTTAACTTTTTTTAAGATAGCGTGGTCGCTGTAACCTAGTCTGCTGCATGAAACTCCCCATCTGCCCCCTCCAAGTGCTAGCCATGTTTGGGGAACTATCTTTGCAGTGAGAGCTACATATTATTGCCACATTTTTCTGAGTATGATGTGTCGCTACTGTTATTATGCTGTGTGCATCATGTCATATCTCCACTTGTATATATGTTTCAAATTGTTTTATGCACTTCAGTTTGCGTTTGTCACAAATGGACATGCCATTCTAAGATTTCTATTGTAGTTATTGAGGCATGCAAAATGTGACCTTTGTAGGAATTGATTTAGTCATGGAATTGAAGGTCATTTTTTAAGTTCTGCAGCTTCAATCACCAGGTGCTTTAGCCATTGGAAGCAGCATGAAAGGAGAGAACTCATACTCACATCACTTGGACTCAGATGTAAGTGTAGTTTTATTGCATTTTCCATCTGTTGACCATTTGAATAATGTATATGTGACAGGATGCTACGAATTCAGATTTCTTCTTATTCTCTTCCATTTTTTTTTTCCTGAAACAGGTTGGTGTTTCAGTTGTGGATCGTTTCACATTCTACACCCTTGCCTTCTTTGAGAGACTAAATATGTATGATAATGCCTCATTGACCAGGTACATTAAAGTATAAGTAATAGAAAAACACTGGTAGCTTATTTTGCTTCTGATACATATGCATCCCTGTTTATTTTCTTTTCTGGTCCTATAATTTTTCTATTTTTTTTTTGTTTATAAACATTTACCTATAGTAGCCTCCCCCCTGTGGGTTTCAATTCTGTCAAAGCTAGGAAGGCCTTGATTTTTGCAAGAATCTCCTTTCAATTGCAGTGTCATTTATCTCTATCACAATTTATGTTATATTTATTCCAATTTAAAAAATAACTTGGACTAATTCAAAACAGGTAAATATTCAAACCCACCAAAAAAATGCTAATTCTATATTTACAGTGTGATGTTGTTACTTCAGGCAGAATTAGGTTGGCAGGATATAGTATTTCCTTGGAAGAACTCAGTTTTGTGATTCTTAGCGGGAGAACAGTATGTCAGTGCTTTACTTTTTTTTTTATAAGTAAATATGTCAGTGCTTTACTATTAAAAAAAAAAAAAAAGGATAGTATGTCAGTGCCTCTCATTGTTCTAAACATTGTGAAGTGTAAAAGTACTTTTAAAATGATGATAAGTCAATCAAACTGTGCTTAATATTTTGGACTTGTTTGCAATGAGCTCTAGCTCAACTGACACATCCCCCACCCCCTCCCCCCCAAATAAGTTTTAGGTGGAGGGTTAGGTTGTAGGTTCAAGACCCATGGGGTAAATGTATAATTTACGAATAAAAAACAGAGATAAAATTGGACTTGTTTACTCTTAGTTTTTGGGGTAAGTTTACATGCACCTAGTGGCTCTTGAACCCATGAGCTCACCTAGTCGCCTTCCACCTTAGTCATACAAGGGGAGGTGCCATTTGAGCTAGATCTCTCGGCTGCTCCCTAGATTATTTTGTGAATTGCTTTTGTCAAATTTAAACTTTTTCTTTCTTTAAGTAAAAATAATCAGAACAACATCTCTGGATGGAATCTTAAGAGAGATTGTTTAACCCATCCAAACATGGCAGAGCCTATTGAAACTAACAGATTTATTTTCCACCCTTTTACGCCATCCATGTAGCCGGAGAGAGATAAAATGATTGTATAATATTGTCTGTAGATGTTCTCTCATTGATTTTCAGTTAAATACTCTGAACCATTTTTTGCTCTGTCAGTGATTAAGGTGGTATTTGGGTAGAGTTAATATATTTTGCAGATGTCTAAATACCCATCATATTTCAAATTAAGCTCCATTGTGGATATTTGTGTCTATTTGCAGTCTTTTTGGTTCATATAATCCAAGTATGTTGATGTCAACTGCATATTACAGAACAGATCTGTACCAACGTCGTTTGGAGGAGGTATGGATGTTCTACACTTATCTCTGATGCTATTGATCTTCTAATCCTAAATGTGTTGAAGCTGCTCTGTCTAAATAATTCGTGATGTAATTTGAGTCATACTATGCCACTTTTTCACCTATATCTAGCCGCTGGCTCTGCATGAATATTTTTTATCTGTGTTCTTGGAAGTTTATTTTTTAGCGCATTTAGGAAGCATCTTATTTAACTCTCATTTCTAACTTACATGGGATTTGAAAATTTTCAAATTTCTTAAAATATTGATTTTTTTTGTTATTCAGTTTTTAATTTTTCAAAATGCCTTCAAATTTTTTCCCCTTTTAAGTTAATTAAAGCTCCACAAATATAATCTGAAGCTTAAGCTGTCTTATCTAATTTAGGCCCAGAAAAATCAAGTTTGTTTTCTTCTTTTCCATGCTTCCTTATGACATATTATTGTGGGCATTGTCATGTTTACAAAATAAGCTTTTCCATGGGCTGAACAATAGAGGAGGGCTTAGGCTTAAACCTGGCATGATTTACTTCTTCTGATTAAAGAAACCTATAATAATTTGTATCCTTGTATTGTCACTTCGCATGAAAAGGTTTCTGTCAATATCAAAGCAATGACCAGTGATTTTCATTGTTTAGAATTTTTTGGTATAATTGGTGCAGCCATTACTACTTTACCTGAGTTACCCACCAATGTACCTCTTTATCAGTAATTTTTGTTCAGCTTGAAATAAAGCCTAAATTGTGTCTCTATCAAACTACATCTAGGTACCTGTGACAAATTTCTTTGGCTCAGTCATGGAAACAATACATACTGATTCAGCTTACAGGGTCCTGTCAAGAAAAGAGTCCGGTAGTGTTGAAATCAGAATGTCTACAGAGAAATCAGACCATGACAAGGAAAGATTATTGCAGAATTCCAATGATTTGGATCAAATTGGTGAGCTAAACACAGAGGTAAAATTTTATTGATAAGCCTTTATGGCTATTTTTCAGTTTCTTCTATATACAACTGTACTAAAGAGGGGAGGTACACAAAGTGCAGGATCAACGAGGCAATATTGAATGTATATGGAGCACTTTTCATAAGGAGTTGCAGAAAGTCAAAGATGTTGATTCCTTTGTGAACTATGGCTTAGTAATAATGCTTCCATTGCTGACAGTTTCCATGTGGCTGTCCTGGTGAAACTTTGAGGCAATATCTTTGATTTGGTACTTTCTTCCAGATATTTGTCCCATGTCCAATATCATATTAGCCAACCTTACCTTTGATGCCGGTCTATGCTATGGGTTAATTGAGGTTCGATTTGTAGTCCCCCCCACCTTCCCCATGGGCAGGTGCAAAGGTTGTGTATTCATTTGTACCACAGAGAGAGAGAGAGATGCATAACTTCAGTTTGCACTCTCTTGATAAATTTACTATTACTGTTATGATTTACTTGATCCATGCTTCCTCTATTCCCCTCTCCTCCCTCTCCATCCAAACATGCTCTTCGATTTATTAACTTGACTTCACGTGTTTCCTTGGATTGTAGTTATTTTCTTGTTTAATGATATTATATTTTGTGTATATTTCATGAATAGTGCCAAGATTCTATGCTTATGTATTGAATGAAGTGGATGATTTTGATCAAAGTTTGGTCAGGATTGCAGCTGATGGTTTTAGTCTTTTTAGCTAATGGTGGGTTGTGTGAGTTCC